>JAMPIT010000379.1:9534722-10151111 GCA_026261815.1 Monarcha castaneiventris obscurior | reverse complement strand
AAACTAAAGGAACCTCAAACCCAGCAAATCATGCCAAAAACTTTAAATCATCAATTCATATTAAAAGGGATGTTCTTTAATGGCGGCTGCCTCTGAAATAATTTTGTGGTGATGCCAATTGCCATTACTTTACTGGCAGTGATGGCAGGTCCTTTGCTGTCTGGGGCCTGAGGTGAAGACTTAAGCTACTTTTTTCTATGCTGTCCAGGATCAACCAAATAAGATGCAGCTGAGTGGTGTTTCTTGGGAAAACAGCTTGAATGATGCTTATGGAACGAGAATGAAAGGAGAAAATTACATCAGAAATGCAGCACTTTGAAAACTTTGAGCAGCATTAATTCAGTGTATGTATGTCAGTCCTGATACTATTCAAATCCATGCTAACTAGGAACGGACCAGATGCAAAACACAGAATCCCCACCAAGCTCATTTTGTTGAGCATGGGGATCTGATCTATGAATTTGTGCTGATTTAGGACTTGGGGGGGTTCTAGGAGGTGCCCCCTCTCCTACTTTGGTCAGAACTGACCAGGATTGGCCAAACTTGCAAAGTCAACCACAACATAAATGTTTATCTTCTGGCTCTGAGAAGTTACCAGGCTTAGTTAAGGGATATCAGAAAACCAATTCAAAACCTGAATTTCCAGTTTTAGCTCTCATTTGTCCTCAGCTTAAAGTGAAATGCCTGTCCAACTCTAATCCAACTGAAAATTTTAGCTCTCTTCTAAACCTTTCAGTATTCTATCCACTCATGAAATACAAGTTCTAGCTTCCTCAACTTGCAGCAATGATGTTGGTTAAAATGTGTGTTAGGCATTTGCCATTCAATCCTTCAGGGTAAGCAGATCCTACAGCATTCACCCTGAGTTTTGCAAACACAGCCTTCCTTTGTCTGCCCTTAATGCAGTCCTGCAGCTTTTTGCAGCTCCAACAAGAACGTAGCATGTGACAGCTAATGGTTTCCCCTTTCCCACTGCATGCGGGAAATATGTAAGCCTTCCTTCTGAAAATGTTATGTTGTACTGTCACAGGGGATAGAAGTAAGTCTCACTTCAGCCCGAAGCATTTCTTTTGGACATAATAAGGCACCTAAAAGTCAGGCTTTCAGAGTGGGGCAAAAAGCACCTTTGTGCTCACCACTGTTGTCCCACAGCAGCTACAGATGTACAGTTAGTCCTGACCATCCACACACCAGGCATTAAAATGCCACCCTGCACGCAGGTGCTTGCCTTGGGGAAACTGTGCATCACCCAGCCTGGATTCCGCCAGGGAGTCTGACCAGTGAGAACCACCCACGCTGTCACTGAGCCAACAGACAGAATCTCATGCTGTCTCTCTTTGCCTTGTCCTCCTGAGAAGAGGCACCCAGGCATGGGAAGCTCAGCAGAAGGTCTCAGTAGAGATGATAACATTAGCAGAGAGTGGCTCTTGAGCCATCCAGCTATGCCCCTTCTGAAGCATCAAGCACTTCTGTGGTGAGAGGTGGGAAGAACAAGTGCCATACTTTTCTCTGCTGCACACTGGTCCGACAGAGGAAGGGATTTTTCTTTTAGCTCTCACTTCACTTTCTTGACAGGCTGCAGCTGCGGTAATGAGTTGATTTCAAGGTGAAAGAGGTGTCTAAGAGCTTTTGAAAGACCCAGTGAACCCTTATCTGCCTACCCTTAAAAATGTGGCCCAAGATCATGGGGCCACCAAGCTGGCAGATTTCCTCTGGGGGTCACCTCTGACCCACACTCATCAGGCACCTTTTTTGGGAGGTACACGAGTGAGTGTTATGCACTGTTAGGGTGAAACCATGGTGATCCTGGAATAACCTCTGTCCTACTGCAACTGCCAGCTCCTCAATTCACTTTGTGTTAGAAAACACATATTCTTCTAGCTGGGGAAAATAGCTCTAAAGTAGCGTGGTACTAGAAATGAGTAATAAATTGTGTGCATTTGTCAAAAAGCAGAGCTTTCAGTTTCCTTGGAAACTGAACGTTTTGTGGGTTTATGGTACTGTACTCAGCAGAGACTGGGTGAGTCCTGTGTGAGTATATACACAGCCACAAAAGCCAGGCTCTCTTGGCTGAAGGTTTCAGTATCTGTTTGGTACAATACAGCTAAAAGGACTTCTCTGACTGGGCAACTCAGAAACCATAATGATGGGAAATAGCTTTTTAATCAAAAATAAGTGCAGTTAAAGGAAGAGAACCTTATTTGAAATCTTCTCTGCTTAGTCACCTATGAACTTTGTATTTTATTGCAGAATGAAACTGGTCAGAATCCAGGTTTGATAGCTCTGTGATCCTCCTCTAAGCAGCCAAAATACCAGCCAAACCTGCTCCTTTCACCTCTGGACAGAAACAAAAACAAAGACTTAGTAATTACAGCATAACCATACCTTAAGTAAGGCAAAAACTTATTCTCGTTAAAACAATATTTAAGAAACTAGCAAATAGTAAAGTCTTCAAAGTCAGGGACAGGACCACAAAGACTCAGAGAAATAACATCCTGCCACCCTTCATCTCCTCAAGGCCTCCAGACTCATAACATTTTTCCTTATAAATCCCCTTCACTTCCAGTTATCCAACAAGATGGATCTAGCCTGTGGTTTAAGCATTTGCTCTCTCTTAGGCTGTAACACCTAAAAGCTGTCAGCAACACTTGTCACCAAATATTCATTCTACTCAGAGCCAGATATATATTCAGTTTTAACACGGGCCAGCAGCAGTTCGGGAACATTTCTCTGGGCACAAGAGCACTTTTCCCCAGCAGCTGTGCAGCACATGATGTCAAATAGTTTTTCCAGGCACCACGTTAAAGCCTAAGAAATACAATTTTCTTTTTCCATTTGTCTTGGTCCATTGGTCTGCCATGTAGTGTTTCAACCCAATCTGCAGGAAGATTGTGAACTGGACTTTTCAGTGAAATTAAGATTTTCAAGCCTGAGGAGCAAAGCATATAGTTAAAGGATGTGACAAGGGAATCATATCAGAATCACAGATTATGCTGAGTTGCAAGGGACCCACAAGGATCACTGAATGCAACTCCTGGCCCAGCACAGCACCATTTCCAAGAGTCACACCATGTGCCTGAGAGCACTGTGCAAATCCTTCTTGAACTTAGGCAGGCTAGTGCTGTGACCACTTCCCTGTGGAGCCTGTTCCAGTGCCCAGCCACCCTCTGGGTGAAAAACTTTTCCTAACTGTCTTGGTTTGAAAGACAGGTGTCTGCTAAGGAAGGCAGGAGCCTCCCTTGGAATGAAAAATGTAACCTGTAGTGAGTGATTAACCTGTGGTATAAGGGACAGAGTGTTCTTGATAAGATAGTCTCTGGTGCCAAAGAATTATTGGTTATGATAGAGAGAAGCCTCTCCCAGGATGCCTGTTCGGTGGTGGTGATGTACCCCAGTTCTGATTCCCTGGTCGGCTCTTGCTGTTAGCCACTCCCCTATACTTAAGATTGCCCCGTCACGTGGTGGGCGCCATTTGCCACTGGAAGCCTTCAGGAGTTGTAGCAATAAACTGCTCTCTTGGAACTCTATGCAAGTGCCCTTCTCAGCTCCTTGCCGTCGGATTCATATTACTGAAGTCACCTCTGGATCTGTGTGTTCATGCCTCTGAGCCCACAGAATCACAAGGGACTTTGTAATAGTAACCCCCTTTCCCTCCAAATTATTACAATTTTGAAATTAAGGGACTTTCAGGCAAAGATCTGAGAAGTAGGAATTACAGTTCTTTTCTAGTATATAAAGGCAATAATACAGAAACAGTGGCTTAATCTGACAGAGTCAGGATACACCTGACACCCTGCTGGGCAGGGCAGTGGTAGCAGTCCCATTAAGGGGTGGCTGCAGCCCTCTTGGGGTGATAGATGTGGTTCTGTTGAAGCAGTGATCCTGTAGAAGGGTCTGGTCCTCCTCTGAAGGCCCAGTGGTGGTTATGTAGCCCTTATCCTCTGGGAATCCAGTAAGTAAGGACTGCTTGTGCTGTTCCACACCTCAGATGATATCCAGGTGGGAATGCTCGGTTCCTCCCCCTGGGTGGAGCATCTCCCCATGGGCTGACGTAGTTCTGTGAGTCATTTGGTGCGTCCTTGATTGCCCATTAAACAGAGATAGCCCCTGGAGGGAGTTATCAGGGATGAGTCATGGTGGAGATAACGAGCACTGCCCCACCTGCTTTAACACCTTGTGAAGATAATAGAATCCATACTTTTGGTTACATCTTGCATTGTAACCTAGGACACTAATACAATGCAAATTTCCCCTGACACAAACTTCAGGCCTTTCCTTCAGGTTCTGTCACTGGACACCCCAGACTCAACAAAGAGGAAAAAGGCCAAAACAAAATTAATTTCTGTTCTCCTTTTCGCTAAGATATGGATGTCTCAATCCTTAGCACATTATTTCTGGTTTTGGCAGTATGTCATTGCTCCATCAGGAGTAGATTGGATATCTGTTCATGATGGCCACAATAGCCCTGGAGTAAAGATATTGAAGGAAAAATAATGAGAATTCTCTCAGACCCAATCCAAACATGCATGACACCTTTGGCACTACATTTAGGAGAGAGAGAGAGAGGGAGTCCAGCTTCCAACTGCAAAGCTGGAGAACAGATGTTTCAGCTGCAGTGTGGACACAGGTGTGAGGACTTACAACTGGAAAACAATAATGTTTAAAGGGAACATTTGTCCAAGTAAATTGGGGGTATGGTGATTGGTCAACAACAGATTTCTGACATTCTGGAATATTCTTGCAAATGATGCTGTGTCTATCAGGACTTTAAGATTACTGCTAGCTTATGCTAGCTAACATAGAAGTACCACATGATTTACTGAAAGCTGTTGCCAGGGGCAGTGCTCTGGGATGATTGCGCAACTCTGCCTGTTCAGCCAGACCAGTCAGGTTCACACAGTCACAATTCCCCTCCTTCTGGACAGAAGTCACATGAGTGGTTTCATCAGGTGTCAGGAGCTTGTGTGACAGAGAGGACTTGGTGACAGCTCTTATGCCTGAGAATAAGAAATCCATGAACCTTTTCACACCATCCTCACTTCCACCAAAAACCAGTCAGACTACAGCTGGGAGGAACTGTGACTTTATTTAAGGGAAAAGCAATTGCTTTCAGCTGTGTTTCATTTCTAAGGCTGGCCTCTCAGGGGACTTAACTAGAAACATGAATGAAAATCAAAGTGAAGAGTCTTGTGCAAGTCCCTGTAATGACAGGGAAGGTGTTTGTCACCCAGCCCTAGAGGTGGAGCAGTGCTTGGAAGTGCTCCTCCCATGGTAGGAGCAGCGATGGCACTAGTGGCACCCACCAGAAACCATCCACTGCTTTCCTAGTTCTTCTCTCACCAGCAAGCATTGCCAGAGCAAGGGAGGCTCTACCACGCACTGCCACAGACACAGGAAGAGGCTTCCCGGGGCATTTCACAGTGCTCCCAACTGAAAAAGGCACAGGAAAAAAAAAAATCCTACAAAGTTTTTTTAAACAAATAAATTGACCGGGATCTGAAGAAAAGGTGGGCTTCCTTGCTTTTTTTCCTCCAGTAGAGCATTCAAAAGACCCACTAGGCCAACTAACTAAATATCCCTCTCCTCTAAATGCAGTATCGAATTTCATGGTATAAAGCTTCACATTTTTCCTTCCTGTGGCTAAATCTGTACGGCATTAAATTGGTTAACAGTCCCTGCCAGCAATCCTTGCACTGCAGGTGGCACAGAAATGTCAATTTTAATTCAACGTTTTAAATTCAATAAAAATTCTAAGCTCATGTATGGGAGAAATTTTTTCTTGTGGAAAGAATCAGCAACACCTGATGTATGTGGAGGGATAGTGTCAAGATCTGTAATACAGCCCTGAAAATTAGTCTCTACTGTATATGTTTATTATGTATTTATAAATATTACATATGTTTATACATGCACACACAAAATTTATTTCCAACATTAAGGTCATCATGTTACAGACATTTACACTTCCAAGACGGATTTAATCCTCTTGATGCTGTTTTCGTCAAGCCTCACAATGTACTTCAGAAGCTGTCAGTGCCAGCTGAATGATGCCGTTGAACCAGTTTCCAAGATGAATTCAAATATTCATGCCCGAGAGGAAAACTGAGATTCAAAGTCAGTTCCTAAATTACAAGATGACAGATATTTCTTTTTGTGAATAGTCTGAACATTACTGCCAGAGAAGAAAACCAAAGGGGAGATGATAACCTCTGTTAACATTTTGGACCTTCCCTTGATGCCACATTTGGCTGAGGATGATTATCAGAATTGCGAGGGGGATTGAGTCAAGTTTCCACTACATTGGCAGTCTTTCTCCTAAAGCACTGCAGGTCAGAAGCCTCTTTAGTCGGTGGTTTTAGGCCAACTCAGGGTTGTAATGCAGAGTGCTATAGAAAATCCAACTCAATGCTTGACCTCAGGAATCCAAACCTGGGTGCTCCTCAGCACCTCCCAGTGCTGGTGTTGCTGTGAAATGAGTAATGAGTTTTCTTTAATGCACGGAACAGGCCTTTTCCAATCAGCTTAAGTGGTTTATTCATGTGCATTAGACATTTTGTCTGCCACTGCAGTCAAAAACAGTAATATTGAAGTGTGGTGCCTGTTGTGTGAAATGATGTGGTTTGAGCCTTGCCTGCCACCACATGCTTACCTGAACTCTGCGCTGCCAGGAGCATCTCTTTCAATCCTGACTTTTCTATTCCTAGCATTTGATTTTCTTTTATCAGCTTGTCTAAAAGTGCAAATGGGTTTTCTTCCTCTTCACACTGCTCCTTCTTACCTGATGTCTCCTCTCTTGGCTCAAGGGCCTCCCATGAGCGCTGATAGAAATTCACATAGAATAAGAATTATTGTCCCAACTCTTCTGCCTCCTCAATCTTCAAGGGTGCAGCAGGCAGGGTGTGTGGCATGAGGCTGTGTGGGTGCTGTAGGCAGTATATCCAGAACACTGGGTGGAAGTTTTCAAGATCCCCATCTTCCCTTTTACTGGGCAAACAGGCAACATCTCCAGCTCTGGTTTTAGCTTCATGTGACTGAATAACACAATCTATGTGAAGGCTACTGTCAGTCTTGCACATCTCTTCCCTTTCTCCTTCCAGCTATAAACCCAATGACACAGTTTGGAGTGTCTTTCTTTTGAGCAATGAATTTACAAAAGCTCTTTTCTTTCTCCTGACAGTGACTCAGCCCTAGGGAAATAAAAGAGTGCAAGTAAACATAGAAAATTAATTTTCAAAGATCCCTAAAAACACGATGTGCAGTAGATTTTTGGGAAATTTTTGTCATTCATTGCATGCTTCTCTGCTGTCTTCTTTAAAAGGTAAAAGACTTGATTTGCAAGTGAGATACATGTCTGCAAACTTAGCATGCTCAGGTGGGAAACTTCCAAACCTGAGTCTTGGGGCTGCTCCGGAAGGTCCATTTTTGAATGTTCTACTCAGCTTGGAAGGCTTCATAGCCTGTTAGATATGTTAAATAGTGAAGAGCTCACTTATGCCTTGCTGAAGGCATCTCCGCCTTACAACGTGCAGTGAGGCTGGCAGAGTTTATTGAGTCATTGTGTAAACTGTGTAGGCATCCTGATTAAACTTTTCTGTTTGGTTGCTTCTGAATGGGTACAAAAAGTCAGGTGGACCAGGAAGTGGAAAAAAAATTCACATGCCCTCCTGCAATTTAAGTGGGGGCAGTGTCTGATGACAAAGATTACAGCTTAATATAACGTTTGTCATGCACTTGTATCTGTGCGCTTCAGCTTAGGGCTTGAGCAGCAGACGAGTGACTCAAAATCACACAAATAAACAGACTGTACTTATAAACATGGTTTATAATCCCATTGTGTAAAGTGATTACTACATTACACAGAAGACCAGATGCTTTCATGAGTGAGCATCCCAGATGAGACAATTCCCTTCCCCACAGTGCAAACTGACAGGCCTAATTCTGAGCCCAGGTTGGTTTAGATGAATATTTTTCAGTGCATGTCCCAATCAATGTCACTGACACTGGAATGAAGGTCTAGGTTATTTTCTTTCTAATTCTTTTAAAAGTTTTGTATAAAGTGACTGTAAAATAAGCAGGCAAAACTATGCTTTGGGAATCATTAAAAACCTGCACCCCAGTTCTGCATCTCCAGAGAGACTGTGCATGGACCACCAAACTTAACTTGGTTTGTAAGCCACTGTGAAACAGGGTGATACAGAGGGGCCACAGGAAGAAATAACCAGCTTTCTCTCTCACATTCACTTTATTTAAAAGAGCAGCAAGACCTAGAAGGCCTGGTTGTCAAAAGCCAAACCAGGGTGTCTGTTTTCCAACTGGCACATTTAAAAATCTTCAGCACTGAACGAATGAACCCTGAAGCAGCCTGAAATCTAAAATAAGTTATTGGGTGCCTGGGGAGAAATGTTCATTCCCTGCTGGAATAACTTGGTCTAACTCTAGCAAGGCAGCAAACATGAAAAAAGGAAAAAGCCTTTTTCCCTCTGAAATTGCAGCCTGAAAACCAAACAAAAATCCACTTGCAGTCAAAGCTCTGAGGAAAATGGGCTTCATGTGGACTTTAACAAAAACTCTTTCTGCACATAACAAAATGAACAACACAATATTAGCAGGAACTGTTTCTTTAAGGACTTTACCCTAAGTAAAGACCAGGAAAGTCAGCTGGTTAAACACAGGCTGGAGGAGAACTGCTGCCATCATTTACACAACGCTGTGCTTAAGATGGTTGTTAAAAAGAACAGCAGTAGGAAGGTTCAGGTAGACACATGGAGCAGATTTTCATACACTGGGAAGCAAAAAGATGCAACTGCCGTGGCATTACATTTGATATCTATGCTTTATAGGCTTTCTTTTGTTTTATTACTGCCTTATTTTACAAAGAACAACACGCATTTTAGTACTTCACCACGCAGGGACACACCCGTGCCGTAGCACGGTACTGCACGATACTCTTTCTAAAAGGCGTGTTTGACCCCAGTCTCACACTGGAGGCGATGGCTCCGGAACGAAACCCCGCCGGCGCAGCGGGGAGCCTCACGCCGAGCATCCCTCGGGCTCCTCCCCGCGGGCGCCGCCAGCCCGGCCGGGACCCGCCGGAGCCCGCACAGCCACAGCCCACACAGCCCGGCCGGGACCCGCCGGAGCCCGCACGGCCAGAGCCCACACAGCCCGGCCGGAGCCCTCACGGCCACAGCCCACACAGCCCGGCCGGGACCCGCACAGCCACAGCCCGGCCGGGACCCGCCGGAGCCCGCACGGCCAGAGCCCACACAGCCCGGCCGGGACCCGCCGGAGCCCGCACGGCCAGAGCCCACACAGCCCGGCCGGGACCCGCACAGCCACAGCCCACACAGCCCGGCCGGGACCCGCCGGAGCCCGCACGGCCAGAGCCCACACAGCCCGGCCGGGACCCGCACAGCCACAGCCCATACAGCCCGGCCGGGACCCGCCGGAGCCCGCACGGCCACAGCCCCCACAGCCTGGCACGGCCCTCCTGACCAGCACCGGCTCCCCAAAGGGGCAGGAGGGCACTCCTGAGACCCGCCGGAGCCCCCACAGCCTGGCACGGCCCTCCTGACCAGCACGGGCTCCCCAAAGGGGCAGGAGGGCACTCCTGGGACCCACCGGAGCACACCCCGCCCGGCATGGCCCTCCTGAGCAGCACCGGCTCCCCGAAGGGCAGGAGGGCTCTCCTGTGATCAACCCCTACCTTTTTTACATGTTCTTGGCTTTTGTAATCAAAGAATCATAGAAGAGTTTGGAAGGGATCTTTAAAGGCCGTCTAGTCCAACCCCCTGCAATGAGTATCTTCAACTCGATCGGGTTGCTCGGAGCCCCATCCAACCCGGCCTTGTATGTTTTCAGGGACGGGGCACCGACCACCTCTCTGGGTAATCTGTTGCCAGGATTTTGCCGCATTCACTGCAAACAAAACTTCCTTCTATCTTCTGTCTTAGGGCTTTAGTAAGGGCTGGAATCACGTAGTGGGCAGACTATTGGTCTAAATCTATTGGTCATAGATTTGTACCACTGCTGTGCTGACAAGGACTTGGGGGTGAACCTGTCACCTTACAGGCATGAACAGAGCTGGGAAAAGGTGGTGGGTAGGTGCAGATATGCCTGGTTTCCTTTCCCTCATCTCCCGGGGGTGTCCCCAGGGGTCTGTGTTGGAGGTTTGTAGAGCTGGGTCATTCTGATGAAGCACTGATCTTTCACCCCAGGAGCTGCAGTAATTCACAAGAGTTATTTAAAATTTAAAGTTGCTTTTAACTTTTTTCAGCAGAGTTCTCAGAAGATTTGGCTAAGAATGTGAAATTCAGCACTGGAAATAGGGAGATACATTGATTTTTTTTAGAGGTGAAAGGTTCAAAAACAGAATTCAGACAGGTTCACTGGCAATTCAGGGGGCATAAAGGATTTTATTCTCCCCACACTGGAAATTTATGGATAATAAATAGGTAATCTATGCAACTGGAACAACCCCCCTCCATACACACATGCTGCTGAATGTACAAACCCTGGTCCCATGTTTGAAGGGGGATTTGCATTTTTAATTGTAACTATTGGTGAAACACAATATTCTTCCTTCCCATTACAATTCTATATTTGTTTATACCTCTGGGCTATGTCAGCTACCTGAACACCGATGCTATGTAAATAACACCACACAAGTTGCCAGTCACCTAAAGACACAGGATCTACAAAGGTTTATGCTTCGGCAGATCTTTATGCCTTGGCTGATTAATCACTTGAATTCAGTGCCAGCGGCCAGTGCATGATGCCAAGCTTAAGCATAAGTCTATATTAGAGTGGGACCTAGGATGGTCAGGAACATTATATAAATGTACTAAATAACCTTTTAGTCCACTGAGATAGAAATTTAACAGCACTGTCTGACTGAACACGTACAGAGTGCTTTGCAATAGAGAGATGACTATAGCATGCTGGTGAAAAAGAGGAAGGCATTGACCTTAAGTGTCTGTGAGAATCTGTAGATAAGTCCATGATCTGCAGCTTCTGAAGAAAACAGTATTTCAAACACAGGGCAAAATAAGCTGAACTTTGGCATCAGCAAAACAGAGATTAAATGTTTGAAAAGACAAAAAGCCTGTGCTGGCAGTTCAAAGGAAATAAGCTGGACAATAATCAAAATTCAGCTTGGCTGAACACAGAAAAGCATTACTGCAGTCTGGTACAACCTCTAAGAGACAAGTTGTCCAGTTCCCTTTTTTAACAATTAGAGGGATCCAGGAGTCATATAACAGCTGATCAGATTTTTTTTAGGTGAGGCCAATAGAGAAATGTTAGCATTCACATTGTTTGCAGCTTCATTGCTAAGTGAGTAGTTAATGAAGCAGTGAACTTCTGCAAATTCAAGCTGCTGTGCACTACTGTGCTAACTAGGTAGTATTTTCCAAATTGCTTAACTGCATGACTGACTCCAAAGCAAGCTTGTGTTAAAGAGAATTACCTGGGGTTTTTTTTCCATAGACTGTGCTAGACATTCATATCAATTAAGTTGGTGATGTTCAGTCAATGTCTCATTCCTGCTTTATGAGCAGAGCTCCTGGCCCAAACTTGTTCATGTTCCCTGTGAGACTTATGTAACTACAGATAAAAGCCCTTCCTCACCAAAGTCACCGTGAACAAAAATAAAGTTGTGCACCATCAGCATAAAGTGGTAAGTACTAACAAGTGAAAAGAGACAGCTCAGAAGAAGAATAGTGTTTAAAAAGAAAACAAAAGTCATCAAATAGATGCTTATGGAAACCAGACTGAATCAGTGAGGCAAAAGATGTCTCCACAGTTATGGACTTCAGGGCATTTGTTTATACGAGAGAAGAAATCACCCAAGGCCCCCCTGACACCCTTGGGCTGAGATGCTTGTGGTCCATTTCACACTGCTGTACAGTTACCCTGCTGAAATAAGCCAAATAGACATAAATATTTCTGATTTATTAAGGGACTTTACAGTTCTGAAGATCTTCCCTTCAAACAGCCATGCCTCACTCTCTCTTTCACACTGGCTGGTTTCTTCCTCTGGAGAGCAGAGGTAAATAACAGTGTTTCTGGAGATGATTTTAATGATTCTGGTAGTCTCGTTATTGTAACTAGTCAAATGTAATCTCAAATACTCTTCAGCTTCACACAATTAGCAATAGCTGTTCAAGGAGTACAGGCTGGCATAGTAAGGTAATCCATGACAACAAGAAGAAAAGAAATCTCCACCAGGAACAGAGAGAACTGAACTCTCTAGATGGTCACTGAAACTACAGCCATCTGAAAGCTTCACCTAAGGGAACACAGAAATTAAATGGAAATATATTCAGATCATGCTTAGCTGATGAAGTAAGCCTTGCTTTCTAACATGATGAAAAGGTCAGTATCAGGTCTGAGTTATGTACTCTGTTACTTCACATGGCAAGTACAGGTAGTTTTCACTGAAATATATACTACCTGCCTTCTCCAATGTTCCCCATAATGGGAAGAGCCTTACTAGCCTTTAAAATGAAACATATTTTTAATGCTGTTTATAACTATTCAACTACATTTATGAGCTATTTATAACTCAAGTGTAGACTTCTGCTTTTCACTTCTAGACATAGTTGTGACTCTGCTGAGTGCCACTGCATGAGAAGTTGGTTGGGAAAAGGGATTATCAGAGACTGAGCACTTCGTGAGGGTTTAATGAAAGCATAGTAAAAATGAATAAATATCACTTAATGGCTGTCTCATCTCTTGGCACTCTGTCAATTACATCTAGAACTGGTCAAGGAGATGTGTTAGCCCAACTGGATTGGTGGGTGGGAGTGGGAAGGAAGATAGAGACCACTACTGAATGAGTGAAAAATACAGAAGAGTATCTTGTTTTCCTTTTTAAGTTGCCACATACCAAAAAGAACAACAAGGCACAATTCCAGATAAACTTTTTTAGGCCAGCCTTCAAGGTTTTTCTCAGGCAAAAGAAAAATCAATGTTTCAGTTTTGTTGTTCTCTCGTTACCGTTGCTTTTAGAGGCAGATCAATTTTAAATGAAAACAGTGCTCTCTTGAAATGAAAATGAGAAACTTTTTATCTAGAATATGTCAAGCTCAATAGGTTGATATTTTTCATTATTCAAATGTCTAAATTAATGCTTCTGTTTTTGGTATCTTCCCCCATTTCTTTTTTTTTTTTTTTTTTAACTGAAATTATTGACTCAAGTTCAGAAACAACTGATGCCTATGATATGTCTACAATATGTGCACTTTTTTTTTGCCAGGACAAAAAGGGTACATGCTGGAGCCTGAGGGCCAGAAGAGCCTCATAACCAGCTGCTGAGGCCACCCCCAGCTAATGGGGGCTGCTTACCAGCAGACATCTGTGCACAAGAAGCCACTGTGACCCTCAAGCCTGGTGAGAAAAAAAAGCAATGTGTGGGGGAAACACAACACAGCTGCTTTTGAACCCTCTTTCTTTTTGCAAAGCTTTCAGTAAGTGGAAGGAAGGAACATAAAAATCCCTAGATTTGACTACAGAGTTGTTAAAATTACTTTGCTTTGGCTAATAAGCTGTTAGGGTCAGAATTAACAGACTTTTTTATTTTTTGAATTCTCTCTTTTGCTTAACTCTTCATTTCAACTTCCACAATACACACAGTAAGATTTTCTCTCAGTGTCACATCGATAGTGCCCCTTCTCCCTGTGTGCTGAGGAACCCAAAGCAGCATGTGCAGGTCAAATCACCTGCCCTGGATCATCATCACATCACAGGGCCCTTTCTAACCAATGGAATTACTGTCCACCTCCCAACTCCTACAGGATGAGGAGCTTCCTAGACTGTCTCGTGGAGGCAACAAAGCAAAAACTGTGGTTAGAAGGGGGAGGAGGCTTGCCAGGACAGACTTCTGCTACTTCTGTAAGCAACCTGAGGGATTGTTCTTTGTTAACTCGCAAGTGCACTAAGCTCCTCAAGCTCCTTTCCCACTCTCCTCACTGCCTAAAGTCAACATCTCAAACCCTTTCTGTTGACTTTGGTAGAAATTACTCCATTTTGCAGCAAAAAGGGGTGAATACATCTCCATGTAGACTCTTGGACCATGAACCACACTTGTGAATCTCTGCAACTTTATTTCTTCACTTCAGAAAAAGGAAGGTTGAAATCAGACTTGCACACTAACTGAGCACTGAAGCTGCCTTTAATTCTGACATTCACTTAACACTGACAAATTAGTTGAGTTCTTGAAATTTACATGAGGTTTCACCAGAATATAGTTCAATATTCAATTAGGCACTTTTTTTTGGGGAAGAGGCATCATGCAGAACTTTGAACACTGTGATCAATATATTAAAGAACAGGGAGCCTTTGAAGCAGAGCTGCTCTAATTAATCTACTTTATTTTGCATTTTGCTTGACTCAGAAAAATATTCATTCACTTCCAGTCTGTTCCCAGTATTGATAACTGATCCTGGCCCAGCACGGGGGGATTGGATAAGCAACTCTCCTAGATGATACTCAACCCACCCTGAGATACTCTAATGAATGAGTAACCTTTGAGCAGCAACCTGCAAACAAAGCCAAAACATATTTGTCTCTTTTGCAAATGCATCCTGATTATTCTACATTTATAGGCATAATCAACCCTTAGATTTGTCTGCTTTCTTTAAAGCACTTACTGATGTTGTACCAGCCGGGTCTTGATCTACTACAACACACCAGGCTGGGAATCTGTTACAACACAACCACTAAATATATGCTAGTAGCAGATGTGCTCAGTGGCTTGGGAAAAATAGATGTTATATTTAATTATGTGACATGGTAAAACAAAGCAGAAACAAAATCACATGTGCAGTTAATGAAGGGCAGGAAACTTAGATTATTAGATTTATTAAATATTATAGATTTATTTATTAATTATTATATTTAAGAACATAATACTAAGCATGTATTTTGCTCAGATGAGACAATCTGCTGAATTCAAGTCACTGCTAAACCTGAACAGTCTGTCTGGATCCTACACTTCTTAATACTTAGAATCAGAGCCTAGAACATTAGGGTCAGAGTGTCTGAGGTCACATTCAAATACCTCCAGAGTGGAGTATAAATAAATGGTTTAAACTTGCAGCCATCTGTGGTGAGGGCTATCATCCCTTGACTCGAAAGAGAGAGCAATTACAAGTAGCCCTCAGCAATTATGAAATGTAGGGTGATGTTTCTTTACCACTGCAGGCTTCAGATACCATTACATAAACCTACATGACACTACAATTATTGGATCCCCAAATTGTGTCCTATGCTGCGTTGGCAGCCCTCAAACTCTTCCTGTGCAGCCTGCAAAAGGATGTCAGTGTAAGGGATGGCAGGAAGGGAGCACACAGCCCCAGCACCAGCACTTTTCCAGGGAAGGCTCACATCCCCCCTCCTCTTCCCGCTCTGTGTAGGGGCTGGGCACATCAGCAGTGCTCAGGTCACGATTGTGAGGACAAGAAATGGTGGACAAATAATGGGTTGTCACTGCTTTCTGTGTACAAAGCCAAGGGACGCTTTTCCAGGGCATCAGTTCAGGCAGGGCACTGCAGTATGGAGTAAGTGAAATGGGCACATCAGCATTTCTGCCTCACCATCACATAGATGGCAGAGGGTTCGTCCTGGTTGAGATGCCACAGAGGCATATTGTGCTTTGTGTGGGCCCTAGCATACAAATGAAATGGTATTCCCCACCCATCTCCCTCACTGTTTTCCCCACCTTTCCCTGGTTTTCCCTGGTCTGCATGTTTGAGAGCTGTGCAACTGGATACAAAGCTAAGGGGGTAAAAATGACTGTTGGATACCACTGTGACCTCGGGCACAAACAGTTTTGTCCTTCTTGATAAGACTGAGAGCTCTGAGAGAAAACCAGAGTGTGATTATGCCATTATTTGAAAGACCATAGTGCAGCCTCACAAATACAAAACGCAAATCTTTGATTGTACAGGCAAATTTACCTTTGGCACTACGTACAAGTGCTTTACCTTGCAGGTCTCCCACTCATTCAATGGAGGTTTTGATGAAATCCTATTTAACATGAATAATTATTGGTACCTGAGAACAGATAGCTCAACAAATATTAATGAGAAAAAGTAAATAAAGAGAGCTATTAGTAAGAATAATACCCTTAGACCCATTGTCCTTCACCTGTCTGGTGTTTAGGTCATCATTGCATTTACTGCATTTGCAGCCTAGTAGTCAGTGGCAAGATTTTGCTAAAAATTGACAACAGATAATATAATAAAAAAATCATCTGTAAGATTTATGGAGACTGTAAGGCTTAAAACAGAACAGAAGTCATCTTGAACTGAAGCAAAATTCCCAGGACACCAGAGTAAGCCATAATCACAGTGGAATTTCAACTAGCTCTCATTGCAATTTAAAAACATAAACAGAAGTGGATACTGTATACTCTATGGTAATAATTTACTTTTAGAGCTGTCTAGCACTAAACAATTGGCCAGGAGCACTGTAATGTATTGATAATGAATTATCTTTGAGCAGCATTTTGCATCTAAATGATGCCAGTGTACTTTCTAGATGAAATACCTGGCTGTTGTAACTCCACCACAGTTGGAGTGATTTCAGAGAATCCGCACTTGAACACTTGACTGAAGGATACAATGATATTTTTCTTTTTATGCACGTTGACATTCAGCCATCGGTGAACAGCTGTCTACTAGCCAACAACACTGCTTCATGTGATTTCTGATAATACTGGCCTGAATGGAACCTGGTGGGAAATGAGACAGACACAAATCATGAACTGAGAAGTTTGCGTCTGAATAAAGCTGCCAGGGACCAATTAGTGGGACTATTATTGATTCACATGCTGGAATGCATGAGACAATTATTCACCTCTTGATTTTTCCCCTATAAATCTGTCCAAGAATAGACATTTTTGTATACAGACTTTTTGAGTCCTTTTGACACCTAATCACTACCAGTCCCTTCAGCAAACACTTCATGGTGGCAGTGAGATTCCCCCCCATGTAGTTTCTTTGTACATAATAGCCCTTATATTTCTTTCACGTGTGGCAGAAATCTTACAAGAAGTCAGGTAAAAATGAAAATAAAAGTGACTCAGAACCTTGTGATTAATCTTCAAGCAATCTATCTAGGATTGATCAGCTAACTCAAGTAAAATACTAATTACTCACATCTGTTTCTGAGGTAGCTAGGCCTGCCAGAGCCCTCCAACACTCGGATGCAGAAGGCAGCTTTCCCATGTTCATGGGTGCTTGGCTCCAGTGTTTTGGTGGGGGTTTTGCCATCTCTCCTTTCTCTGGCAGAATGCTGTGGTATTATAAATAGAAAACTCCATCTGCTGTATGGGAAACCGAATTGCAGCTAACGTCGATGTGTTTCTCTTGCCCGTGCTCAGGGAGGGGACTGCCATTCAGGCAGTGCTGTCACAGGGCTGTACAGATCCAGACAGGCTATTTGTGTGTCTCAGACTCCTTTCCACTAATACGTAGTAACTACAGAAGAAAAAAAGTTGGTCCTGCCATGGGCTCCATGAAGGTGGAGTTGCTTCCACACAAGTAACCCACTGGGATCACCCCAGGATTGTGGCCAAGCAGGGCTGTGGAGGGACTCCCATTGACTTCAGTAAGTTCTGGATCAGGTCTGAGTGCTCTGCACCACTTTTCCAGTGACCCCAGTTTTCCACAGTGCTTGGCACAGCTCCAGCGCTCCCACAGATCCACCTGTGGGCTCACAGCCTGCAGCAGGCTCCTGCAAAGCCTCAAGCAGAGGCAGGGCCATCCCTGCAGGAAGGCACAGGGCTCCTGAACAGTGGCTGGAGGAGACAAACAGACCACTGCAGAAAACCACTAGGGTGTTTAAAAGATGGCACTGCAAAAGCTTGGAGATTTGCACTTCAAATAGGCAGTTCCCTGGTGCAACACAGTTCTTAACCCGTGACAGCGTCTCATAGCAACTCCTCATTAATTTGTCTAAATATTTTTCCTTTAATGGACTCCCAGCCTCTCTGACTCCTCTCACTTGTATACACCTAGCCAGACCCTTTCCTGCAGAGGCAGGCATGATGCTGCTGTGAGCTGGCAAGGCTGGTGGCAAGGAGCAAGGTGGCCGTGACCACACAACAGAGCAGAATAGAATGTCCCCCACCCCACCCCAGGCAGCCAGGGGTGCCTGGCACAGGGACCAAGGAACCAGACGGAGGTGATACATTAGGAGTACTTGAGATGTCAACAGCACGCTGGGGCATCAGGAACAAACTCCTGATGTTGCAGGCATCATATTCCCTCAATAAATCTGTTAATAAAAAAGAACAAACACTACAAAGTTTGGTATTAAAATACAGAACTACAGAAAGACACCACAGTAGCAATTCCAGACGAAACTAAAGAAATCAGTAACTCCAGTCAAGATCAACTGGGAAAAAGACCTTTATATAAGGTGAAGAGGGAACCTGAAGCTCACATCTTATTCTTTTGCTCTGGGGTTTCAGAAAACTACCTGACATTTGGAACATGCAAAACTTAAGAGATTTCAGAAACAGCAAAATACAATGAATGAACTTTATCCAGTTGTCAAGATGTCAGAGTGTTTTTTGAACGAATTCCCAACACTTGAGCGTTTGCCTCGACCTTCTAGTGGCTTAGTATCTACTCCTGATACTTTTCTTCTGGTACATATCAAGGAGGGGATCAGGATAACTGTACTTGCATCACCAGTTTTGGAATGTTGTGGTCCCAAATTAAAAAGCGTCAATTATTGTACTGAGTTCATAAAGGCTGTTCTCATACTTTTACATATGTCTGAATGCTGTCATTTGATGTCAGTGTACACAGCCTGTAATCTGATCAAACTCATGGTAAAGGGTCGCAGTGTGACACCTTCAGAGCCATCATGGCAACCCACTGAGCCACTGTGAACCCACTACTTTCAAAAGTCTGCCTAAATATCCAGCTACAAGACTCTGAGACATGCTTGTCAAGCACTTTTTATTTTTCTGGAGCAGTAGTTTGCTGAAATGCTACTCGAACTGTATGGCTTTTTGTTGGTCATTCTTCTAGAATTCATTGTCAGGAGACAGCACTTGAGAATTCAGAGTTTCCAAAGATTTATAAAGCAACCTGGAAAAAAAAACCCCACAGAACTAACTAATAAAAGCATTTAAAATAGATTTCAGGAAAAAAATACTGCCCTGCTACAAGAATAGCATCTCCAAACTATTTTTATACACAGGATCCATCCTTGCCAGTTAGACTGTGTTAGATAATCTGGAGAAGAAAATTGTTTTGTGATCATTTAAGATTAATATCTTATACAGAGCTATGCTCTTATGTCTGCTCTTATGTCAAGCTGTCAGATAAAGTGCTAAAGTAGAAATAAAACAAATACCAGATTTCCTTTTTTGTCTGCCTATAAGAAAAGTATACTGAGTGCCCCAAATAAATGCTCATTATGTTACTTTTCTTAAAATAAGATTAGTGAGAAAATAGTTTAGCACATAAAAATTTCCTCTGCCATCTTAGATTAGTTGGCAGGCCCTGACAAAGAGACTAGAGACATTCCTTTTATCTGATGGAGAAAAATCTTTCTTCCTGGACTGAGCTATGGCAGCTTTATTCATTAGTATTTTCTTTTTTTCTGTAGAAAAATGCTGGTGGGTGAGGGAAACAGACTATCTTTGGTAGGACATTATTAACCTAGACTTTGGGAAGCTGCAGTTTGCTGCTCCCTGCAGGCTGGGAAAATCACTGAAATCCACGCTTGCACTGAAACAAATTCCCTGAAGGAGCTGGGACATTATCTCTCCATGCCACTGTTCAAAATCTGGAAAATAAGGGTCAAGTATTTTGTCACTTTAAAGGAGACATGAAAGAATGACACTGCTTGACTTACAGGCAGTCTGGATCCATTAGCAAATTATAACAAAGGATTTATCTCTGAATTTCCTCTCTTCAGTCAAACAAAAGTGTCACCTGTAATGAGTAGAATATTTACCAGCTTGTACTGAAAAATATTTTAGCACATGCATAGTGAGACATAAGGAGACAGAAACCTGTCCTTGGAGGGTGTAGCAGGTTGAATTTGGTTCCCCGTACAGGACACCAATTAGTGTGGTAGTTTAAGGGTTAACTGTGGGCACTAGCCCTCCCCCCCGATGTCCTTGCAGTGAGATAAGCTGTTAGGAGGAAAAGCAAAGCAGGCACACAACTTGAAAGAAGGGAAATAAAAAAGTTTAATTAACACCCAGATGTTAAAACAACAGAACAAACTTTTCAGAACCATCCCCACTTTTTCCCCTTTCCTAAAATCAGGGTCACAGTCCTAGGAAAAGGGGGAGAAAGGTGGGTTTCCCTCTAGCCTGACGTGGCTATACAAACTGCTGCTCTTTAACCTTCTTTTCCATGAGCCCTTTCACAGCTCTCACGACTGTTAAAAAACTAGGCTTTTCACATGGGGTTAATTACTAGTTTAAGAATGAACCAGTTTTCTTTTTGAACATTTAGGCTTTCTCTCGCCACCAGGCTACAGAAATAAGCCTCTCCCTGCTTTTATGTATATAGCCTGGCATAGGCACTCTAGCCATTTTACAAGCCACTCGGGAAAAAGAAAATGCCCATTCCCCCACGTTCTTAACATGGATTAAGGAGACAAACAGTCTGCGATATCCCAGTTTATACCACGCAAGGCAGAAGGATGTTTAAGTTCCCCGCGCCGAGTCCACGCAGCGCAGCCTTGCAGCTCCGTCCCACGTGACCCCGCCTTCTCCTTCTCTCTGGCTCTGAAGCCGCCATGTTGCCGGGTGTTCCCTCTGCCTCTGCTGCCGCGCTGCACAGTCTGGAGAGGGGTGTCCTTTCCTCTGTTTCACTGTGAAGTTTACTGGCTGCTCTGCAGGCTCTGGTTCAGACGACCTCAGCCCTGGAGCTGACAGCCACCCCCCGGGGCTGAGGGGAACAGCTCCCCCCTGTAAATCTGAGTCCGTGCTGCAGCACAAATCCCCAAGGGGCAGAGGGCAGGAGCCCTGTCCCCAGCTGTGCAGGCCGGGGGAAGGGGGGCCACCCCTCCGTCTCTGCCGTCCCCGCACCGAGCCGGAACGGAAGCCCAGGGGCCCCCGAACTTTGCCCCCCTCCTCACCGGGAGAAGGAGGGGAGGAGGCAGGAGGCAGGGGCGCCCCATTCCCGGGCCCGCAGGCTCCAGGAACGGGGCCCACCCCTCTCCTGTTCACTCCCGGCCCTGCACCCACGTGAGCCGGGAAACTGTGTCTCCTAAAACTCCTGCCTTCCTTGGGGCTTAAATATGTAAAATTTCGAGAAGCGCATTGGCTAAGAGGGCTGTCTGTCAAGTTTTGACTAACCCACGACAGAGGGTAAACTTCTCCAGGATGAAGAGAGGTTGGTACCTTTGTGATCTATGGGATTCAGAGTCACAGACCACCTTGCTGTTTGGGGTTTGTGCAGTCCTTAGTGCAGTAAGTGTCCTGATCAGGGACAGGTGCGCACAGGCTTTGCAGTGCCACAAACAACACTGACAAAGAACGGGCACACAAACAATTTGAACAACCACTTACCTTCTGCAGGTTGAGAGAGATCCAAGATTTAGGGATATGATCATAATATATTGCCAGGTTAGGGAATGTCAGTACCTGAGCCTTTAAAGGTGTTATCAAAATAAGCAAACACAGAGCAGAGGAATGCAGCACATTTGTCAAGTAGGGTATCATGATGTCTCCAGAAAGACAATTCTGTCAGTTGTGGCAGCTTCCTGAACACTGGTAGTGTAGTTTAATGAGAAATATCACCAGCTATAGGAGGAAAAAAACCTTAGAATTGGGACCAAAACTATTAACTGAACTTTTGGAAATTAATGCCATCTACAAGCCAAGCAACACAAGTTTGTCCATTGCCCAGCAAATGATTCACAAAACAAGGCATCAAAAATTATGTAATATTGTAGCAAATGTCACTTCTGACAACTATATTGAGAAACTGTGGAGAAAGAGTTTTCTTTGGCAAGGCAAATCAATGCCCACTTTCAGCTACAGCCTACCTTAGTGTTCCATGATAGATGTTAGCACCTTCTTCCTTTGGTTTCTGCGCTAGTGATGAGCGATATCCCACATTGTGTAATTCTCACTACAAACACCTTCCCACCGAGGGCAAGACCGTGGCAGATTCTCCCAACAGTTATTCCTTGCACCACCTTCATGTCTTTTTCAATAGCTTTTGATCAAAACAGCCTGGAAAATCCAGACACGGTGCAAGTTGTTGACGCACACATGAACAGTAACCATGGCATTGCTCTGCCACTGCTGTGCTTTTAAGCATCCAGCCTGGGCAAAACACATGTGAAATCTCCAGATGTACAACGTGGTGCTCTAATGAGCTTCATGACAATAACTGCCAAATTAATGCCCTGTTAATGATTTAATCTGGCACTTGCATACTGAACTGAAATTGCATATCTTATGAATACTAGATCAAGATTAATGTCTCACATTTCTTATTTAGGAAAACCTTCCAAAATTTTTCAGTTGATAGGTTGACAATTTCCTTCCTTTTTCCGTGTGAGGAGAGGTTGAAAGAGACAGGACTCCTCAGCTAAGAGAAGACTTAAAGGCACGTGATCAATGTGTATTGATTAGAAACACCTGATGGGAGTCAATGAAGGTGAGGAAGCCAGACTATTCTTAGTAGTGACTACTGATGGGACAAGAGGTAACAGACACAAATTAGAACACATGATATTCCAACTGCACACAAGAAAACAATTTTTTACCATAAGGGTTGTCAAAATCTGGCACAGGTTACCCAAGGAAGTTTTTGAGTCTCCATCCTTGGAGACATGGTTGGGCACAGTCCTGGGCAACCTGCTGTTAGGTGACCCTGTTTGAACTGGGGAGCTGAACTGGAGGACTGGTATCAACACAAGCTGAGGATGAACAGATCAGAGCAGCCCTGCTGAGAAGGACTTGGGGGTGCTGGTGGGTGGGAGACTGGACATGACCCAGCCACGTGCACTCACAGCCCAGAGAGCCAAGTGTATCCTGGGCTGCATCCAAAGCAGTGTGGGCAGCAGGGTGAGAGGGGGAATTCTGCCCCTCTTCTCTGCTCTGGTGAGACCCCACCTGGAGTACTGCATCCAGCTCTGGGGTCCCAGCACAGGAAGGACATGGACCTTTTGGAGCAAGTCTAGAGGAGGCCCCCAAGATGATTAGAGGGATGGAGAACTTCTCCTATGAGGAAAGGCTGAGACAGATGGAATATTTCAGCCTGGAAAAGACAAGACTTGGGGGTGACCTAATTTTCACCTTTCAGTACCTGAAGGGAGCCTTGCGGAAAGATGGAGAGGGACATTACAAGGGCATGTAATGATAGGACAAGGGCTTTGGTTTTAAACTGAAAGAAAGTAGGCTTATGCTACACATTTGGTAAAAATTCTTTATTCTGAGGGTGGTGAAGTAGTGGAACAGTTTTCCCAAATAAGTGGTGGAAATAACCCCATCCCTGAAAGTGTTCAAGGCCAGGTTGGATGGGGATTTGAGCAATCTGGTCTAGTGTAAGGTGTCCCTGCCCATGGCAGGGGGGTTGGAAGTGTGTCACCTTGAATGTTCCTTCCAAACCAAGCCATTCTATGGTTCTATGATGATCTTCAAAAGTCCTTTCTGACCCTAATAATTCTGTGTTTCTTTGATTCTGTTTTACTCATGAAGCATTGCATCTCAGATGTGATGTGCACAGTAAAGGTTTCTGAGACAATGGATGATCCCAAACTGCTCTAGTAGGATTCATCACAACCCAAACCTATGTGTTCCAGAATATCTTATGGCGGCCACAGCCAGTCAGCTAGCAAACTTCTGAAACTTAAAAGAAAAAAATACAGTGGACATGAAGTACAAATGGTGGGCTATGGAAATTGGTATTTCTTGTAGGTGTTGATGGAAGTATTTTAAATTTATTCTAGAGTTATAGCAGTTGGTCTTGGATATCTAATTCTCTCTGGACTCTCCCATTTAGCATATCAGGAAATTACTCTGCTTCTCAGACCCAGAAAGAGTTGTGGTTGCCCATTAGAAATCAGACGACTTTCTGCAAGAGGATGTAACAGACTACTGAATGGTCAGGGACATGACTAGACTGCAGGTATTCTGATGGATCACGCTTCAGATGTGATTCATGCTAAAAACTAAAAATTGGGACCAAGAGAAAGAAAATATGGATTTTGCTGACACCCTATTACCCTTCATTGCTGAAAATAACTCCATGTTTTTGGTCAAAGTTAGTAAAGGAGGCTGAATAACAATGAGGAAACTAAGCAATATATCTTAGGATTTGGGGCTCTGTTGCTGCAAATACTTCAACTGGTAATTAGTTTTCTTCTAATAGTTTCATTACCAGTGGTTGTACTAATTATTTGCATGACTGGAAACATAAGTCAAGTTCCAGTCTATTAATAAGGTGACCCTGAAGACACAGACTCACCAGATAGGGATGGGGACCAAGATGGAATTTGGTTAACAAGATTTGAATCTTCATTATATAATTCAATAAAATGGATCATGAATATATCTTCATTACATAATTCACATTAAAATGTGAAACTACAGCCAATAAATGTAGTTCATTTGAAAATTTATGTCTGACCAAGCCTGAATATAGTGTAAGGCTATATTCACATCTTCTTAATGTTCTCTCCATCACATCTCAAATGCACAGGTACCCCTTTCTTCTTTTTTAAAAACCAACATATGTCATAGTCTTGGCTAACTTCATAATAACATGTAGAGTTACAACCACCAATTCTTTGACCCAGAACTGCAGCTTCAGAACAGAATATACACATT
Organism: Monarcha castaneiventris obscurior; assembly: GCA_026261815.1. NCBI lineage: Eukaryota > Metazoa > Chordata > Aves > Passeriformes > Monarchidae > Monarcha > Monarcha castaneiventris. Next base: position 10,126,288 of record JAMPIT010000379.1, on the reverse strand, counting down.
TATGGGGAAAATGAAATGGAAACAGGCTAAACTAAAAAAAGAAAAATTCCACAAAGAGTACTTTTGTTTCAGTTGTGCCATCTACATAAAAGATTTACAAGTGGTAAGAGAAATGTGGCATCTGGCTGTGAGCTAAACAATGTTTTTAGTACATCTTAAAAACATATCTGTTACAAAGCAAGACACTCAACTCTCTTATCTTACACTGAATAATTAGCCTCAGTAGTGACAAAGTGCTTCCAAATGAATAAGCTTTCGATAGGAAATGATCAAATTTCAGTGCAAATCTGATCATGGGAAAATTGTTCATGGAAAGAAATGGCTCAACACTTGATGCATCCCTTAAAAACAAGGACTCCTTGGTATTATCTCATTTAATATAGATGTTGAAAACAATAAAAACCCTGAATGTTACTTATACTAAATAGTTTTGATTACTTGCAGTTTTCATCTGATTAAAATGTATTAAAATTGGAATTTAAATTTATCTAGAGTTAGAACTCTATTCCATGGTGGTTGTTTTTTGCTGGTGTTTTTTTTTTTTTTTTTTTTAATATTGCAATCTGGTTTTGTACTTCAAATTTATATTTAAAATTATGCTAGACAATAAATGTCAGGTCTAGGAAAAACCGAAAGCTAATAATTTTTTAGTTTTGTTTTGCATGAAACACATGTCTTTTTAATATTTTCCCCACTGTGGAATATATTTCTTCTCCTGTCTTAATCATAGGTAGTAATGATGGGACCTTTTCTATGAAGGCAACAAGTGAAGGTTTCTTCATTTTGCAATATGTAGCAGCTACCGTTGCTTTTAATGGGTAAGAGTTAGGGTTAAGCACTTTTGCAGCTCTGGTCATTTCCTTTAGTTGCCTAATTGCCAAAATAACTCTTTGTAAAGGCCTGCACTTCTCAGACTGAATGGAAAAGGAAATATTGATGAAATGTTAGGAGTATTGATGGGATGCTGGAAGGCAATTGAAACAGAAATGCCTTCTAATTAAATATCTGGTTTAGGATTTGAAAATGTACATTGTCCTACATAGGCCATTGATCTGAGACTATTGCTCCTGCAGAGCACTATGTTCTGCAGGACAAGTTCTTGGGACAGGAAAGAAAGCATTTATTCATTAAGGATTTCAAATTGCTATGCTATAAGGAATCAATTTCTCATTCTCCTCCCACCTTCTTCAGGGCCCAGCTTCCCCCCTTCTCACCCACCTACCCCCACCTAAAAGCTTCACACATTAACAAATGAGATTAATAGGTCAAAATCCCCTGAACATTTTCAAAAACCATAGGAAAAAATCCCAGATCTATTTCATACTCTCTCTGAAAGGGATGAAGTTATCCTTGTTGACCTCTTTCCCTTCTCACCTATAGAAGACACCCTATTGCATTGTAAGAAACCTTTCCAAGGCTCTTGGTGATGGCTGCCAGACTCTGGGCTTGGCAAGTGCCTTTTAGACAGGGTGGAGGAGGGCATGTCAGATGGGAAGGAAAACAGAGAAAATTTCCCTGGGAAAATTGCCTTGCTTCTGTTGAACCGATCTGCAAACTGGCACAATTCTACAGGATGTTTTGATTTCTTCCATACTGACATTTCTTGACAGAAATAGAAGTTAAAAAAAAAAAAAAAAAAAAAAGAAAGAAAGAAAAAGAAGAAACAAGAAATGTTTTCTCTGAAAACTTCCATGTGACTGTATTCCAGGTCTCATACAGTTGCATGTTTCTTGCTAAATCCTAAGAGTTAAAGGGAAGAGATCTAAACAGCACAGTGATCAATAGTTAATGTTTGGCTGATGTTAAAAAGGGTTCTGGAGATCTCCTGGTAGTTTTACTCAAAGCATACAGTGAATTGCTATAAATATCTTCACTGACATAAGGCAGTGTTGTTCCACTGTGGGAACTCAAAGAAAGCCCTCTGTCCTTAGCAAGCTCACCCTTCAACCACAAGCACCAGGGAAATTGCCACACACCCACTTCTCTGTACGGCCTCTTTCTGTAGGAGGACAAGCACTCACCTCCAAGCACTGGTTACCTACACACCCCATTTATCTGGAGCTGAGCAGATGTAGAAAGGTTTTATCCAGGATCTGCCATGTTCACTAAATAATTCAACAAACTAGTTTTTCTTTAGATCGCTGCCTGGAAGTACATGTATTCTGAGTTTGAGCACAGCACTGTTTATTTGGGTTCATTAAGTTCCTACTGTTCAGCTGAACTTGTCACAGGGTATGCGGGTCTTTTTGATTTGTTTTTGTGTTTGTTTTATTTCATTGGTTTGGGTTTGTTTGGTTTTGTTTTGTATTTTGTTTTATTTGGGGGGCTTTTTTGAGCATAAGCAGCATGATGAATCATTTTTTCCCCAATTAATATAGAGAAAGTCTCAAATGTTTAAATACAGGCCTGCTCCACCAAGACTACTTTGAGGAAATAAGTTGTTATTTGATTTCCTGGTGGGATTAGTTCTTGTTAAATACATTTTTAATGTACTTCTGGTGTCTAATGAATTATGTAGTGTGCCCCTTTTTCTTCTGTCAAATGAGATTTGGAAGAAATCAGGTCAAGTCCAACAGCAAAAAAATTATATAGTATTCTGAAATAACCCCTAGTCAGAGTGAAAGAATCATTGCGGTAGAAACTAATTCCTGATGAAAAAAGGCAAATATTAAAAACACAAGCTAGATCTCCCTATTTTTGTGGCCACCCCTCCCCCCAAAATTTCTTCTGATAGGGCAGAGGCCAAGTACAGTTTTTACAGGTCTTAAAGGAAGCTAGTGAAAGCCAGGTTTGAAACTATCAAAAGAAGGTTATTCATCCCTCAGTGTGTAGCAGGCCTGTGGCACTCCTAAAGGGAAGAAGTTTCTGTGGATATAAGTAGAGCCTGGACACAACTTTGAAGAGAGAACCATTTCCAGTTATTAAATAGAACAAGACTGGAATGCCCAGGAAATCCCCTGAGCTCAAAAAGCTCTGATGCAGGAAGAGCAGTAGATAAAAAGTCATATGAGCTTGTCATGTTCCACCTCCTTCCTGGGCACCTGTTATCATCACTGTTATGATTATTGTGTTCCCATCTCTATTAAAGGGTAAAACCCTAGAACAAAAGAAAAATTGCCAAAGTTACTTTAGTTGTTTGGTCATATGTTTTTGTGATTTAATCCCAGCCAGAAACTAAGTACCATGCAGCTGCTCCCCCACTGCCTCCCACCCCTGATGCCAGTGGGGTGGAGAATGAGAAAGAAAAGATAAAACTTGTGGACTGAGATAAGAACAATTTAATAATTGAACAAAATATAATAATAATAATAATAATAATAATAATAATAGTAGTAGTAGTAGTAGTAGTAGTACAATACAATACTAGAAATGGTAAGGAGAGGGTGAGAGTAACAGAACCCAAGAGAAACAAGGGGTGCCCAACACAGCTGCTCACCACACGCTGATCAATGCCCAGACCATCCCTTAGCAGTGACCATCCACCTTCCAGGTAACTGCCCCAGTTTATACACTGAGCACGATGTTCTGTGGGAAGGGATACACATTTGGCCAGATCAGGTCAGCTGTCCTGGCCATGCTCCCTCCTGGACTTTTGTGCAACTCCTCACCAACAAATCATGAGACACTGAAAATTTCTTGTCTTAGGGTAACCAACACTTAGGAGCAGCCAAAACATCAGGGTGTTATCAACACTGTTCTCATACTAAACCCAAAAAACACAGCACTGTATCAGCTACTAAGAAGAAAATGAACTCTGTTCCAGGCAAAAGCAGGACATATGTACAAACACAAAACCAAATTTTTTTAAGAAAGGGTTGACTATTATTTCTATGGAATAGCATTATTAATGCAGCAAGGGTTTATGTTTTGCAACATCAGGTGTGGGGATGACTCCTAACATCTTCCTCCCCTTAGGTTTGCTTCTGTGATGCTGACACACTGATTCATTCCAGGATGAGTGATGGAATCTCTGGCTAGGACTGGAATTAAACATGTATTCAATAAAGCTGTTCTACTTACATCAAATTTTCTGAGGTTTCTCAGTTCTTTTTCCATTTTTTTTTCTAGTCTACAAAATTTTGGTTATTGTCATCAAAAACTGAGCAGGTTCATAATTTCTAATTAAACTTTGACCACTACCTCATTTGGTCAACTTTTTTTAAAATTGCACATTTGTAATTTTCCTGACAAGAATCAAATTAAAAATTTTGAATTGCTTTAAGTTAATATCATTCTCAAAGTCCTGCACACTTACATGGTCTATTTTGATTGGGATAACTGGCCTTTCCAGATCAGACTTGGAAGATTATTTGTCATGAGGGTTTTACACTTAATTAAATATCAGATACCTTGCTTTTTGACTGAAGCACTTTGAACTCAAATATTGCCCAGGGGATTCTGGAGCAGAAAATCATTCTTCTACTTCCCACTTCCAGTATGTTGATTTATTTTCCAAAATTTCAGTTCCTGAGGTAGCCAATGTCACATACACCTTGAAGGAAGAAAAAATGTTCTTTCAAACACAGGGCTTTTATTTCCTCCCCCCCCCCAAATACTACTTTTTTTTTTCAATTTTATTTTTCTTTTTCCTGAAAATTGTCATTAATTACTGCTGAGAAAGGCTTTAGTTAATCAAAACCTACTTTGACACAATGTCTGAAATTTACCTATTTATACTCTCCTACAGTTACTCTGCTCTTCTGCCATGCATTCAAATTCCCTCTGTGTGACTCAGAACTGGAATGTGAACTTGGCTTATCCACCTCTCAGGAAAGTAGCCTTGTCAGCAGTTTAGGCCATCTGAAACAGGTTTCTCTTAATTTCTTCTTTTGGAGCTCTTTCCTTGGATACACTTAATTAAATATTAATTGTCCCCATGGAAAAGAAAATGGGGAGAGGGTGACTTCTGCTGGGTGGAAAAGGGAAAGTTCCAGTCCCTGCTCTGAAAAGAATGTAATTACACATGCAAAACAGTGCAGAGGGATTTTTCTAGAGGGCAAAAAAACCTTCTGGGACACCCACAGGTGCAACAATTTATCTTTTCACCAGTTTGTCTCTCACTGGAAATGTTTTCAGTAATGAAAGAACTGGAAGGTAGAGATGCAGCATTAATAGCATGTCTCCCTGGGATTTTTCTGCAGGACTAAGCATATCCTGAGATTGTTTATCTTGAGACAGCCTCGTACACAAGATGTGAGGACAGAGGTGTGTGCTAAGCCACAAGCTAGCAGAACTGCAGTAGTTTTTTGCATGTACACCATTTGTGAGCGGCCCATTCAAGGTCTTAGGCACGTGTGACTTTATCACCCTGGGTGAGTAACAGCCCTTCACCACCACTGAGGAAAGGATGCCGCAGGCACACTGTGAGTGTGGAAATCAGACAGGGAATTTCATGTGTGACAAATGAGATGGGGTTTCCTCACCGGCACTACAGGCAAAGCCATGGATGTCTCCATCACATCTGACCTTAGTCCCTCAGAAGGGGCAACGAGACTTGCAAGACATCTGGACAACAGATGTGAAATGCAATCCACCCTTGCCTTCTGCGTTTGTGCCATGATATTGTGAGCAGAGCTCAGGGACATGTGTCATCATTGTAAATGACTGCACAAAGTGAAGCATAACTGGGACTCCAGAATCCACCTCCAGATGGGCAAGGAGACCTACAGGACCAGAATAATCAGGCAAACAAGAGGATGTAGGAGCAAGTCTGATAATTAATATATGAGAAGGAAAAAACTGTTACTGTAATAAGAAGTAAATTGAGTGCCTTTGGACAAGCCTTGCTAAAGTGATCATTGTCCATGCTGTTTTGTACTCTTGTTTGTTTCTTGGCTTCTTGCTTCCCCTGGTGGCATAGGTGCAAAACTCTTGTCTTGCAAAACCAGAGATTGTTTTTGGATGCCTGGAAATTTATGCAGTGATACAGCTGGGAGGAAGAACTGTTGCCTCTCACTTGGGGCTGGTTGGGAGCAATGACAAATTCAGTAATGCAGCATGGGAAATTGTAATGCCCTAGCAAGCTAAACTGAACACAGTGTAAAAATTAGGACCTGAAACAGAGCATTTCTGACTCTGGGTTGGAAATCCCAGTCCTTTGTTTCTTTTTAGGTAGGCACACAAGCCCCAGTAAGAGAACAATGCCCCATCTTTCTGTCTGCTATCTAACCATGTATAGAGAGCTCTGCTTCAAAGAGATAACAATGGAAACATGAGATAAATGATGAATAACCAAAAATGCACCAATGAACTCCAGCTGACTCAAATTTTCCCTAGAGCACTTTCCCCACTGGAAAGTATATGGAAAGACTGATTTTAAACAGTTTTATTTTGAGTTTATCAGATTGGCTTGGCCTCCCTAGAACTGAAATACAACTTCAAAACAAGTTAAAATGCGCCAGTTTGTAATTTTGCATTTTTCCCACTTTTTTTCATTCTGAAATACTTTGTTTAATTTTGTTTTTCTTAGACATCAAGGTAATTTCAGGGAACACAATCCTCTCTTATCACTATCCTTCTGGAGTCACCTGAAAATCCTTTTTCAGACAGAAACTGAGTTTTGTTTTGTCTTTGTTCAGAGCACTTAGAAAGCTGTGAGGTTTTTTCCTTTTTTTTCAAATAAATTAATTTATAAAACTGAAAACTCAGGTGCTTACAGAGCTAAAAACCAAGATGACCATGCTTCTACACCGCACAAGCCGCCAGCAGCAGCCAGCAGTGTTGATTGCTTAGCAGGTATCACAGAAAAAATAAGCTTTAAAGAAATCTTAGAAGAAAAATGATATAGTGACTACTGGGACTTTGGCATGGGAAGCCATGAGAGAACAGGATGGAGACTTAAGGGCTGGCAGGATCATCAGGAAATCAGAGGAAAAGAGGGAAGTTACAGGATATAAATGGATTATTGGGGGCTGTCTCTATGCAGCATCTCTGTTCTCTGTTCCTTAATAGCCTTTGTGTGTTGTCATTGATATCTGTCTTTCTGAGAAAGACAAGACCTTGAAAGGACTTGAATTTACTAAGTTCATAGACATTTTAAAAGAAGATGAAATATACTTTTGTTATCTCATAACAATTTGATGTAGGTATTGAGTATCACAACTGCTCAAGCTACCTTGCCCAAACTTCCATTCTGTCTTCCTATGAGGGGCTTCTGGGGAGGGTCTTTCACAAAACTCTGGAAAGCAAACCAGCAACAAAATGAGTTGTAATGCCATGTTTTATTGACTTCCATACGCCAACAGATTCAGCTGAATTCTCACACAGACAATATTTGGGGATAAGGGCCAGAAGTTTTACATGACATTGCCTGTCATAAAAGTTTTAGAACTATAGGGAGAAATTCCTTATTTTTTATTATATATCCTGCACTTTTAAACAAGCGATTCAAAAGCATTCAAATCTTTTCATACTGCTGGTGTTATGTGTAATATAGGCTTTACTCACACACAGATTAAGAGTAGATAGCATAAGCTATCAGAGAGTAGATAGAAGATTATCTGCATTCATTGTGCTATTATCAGTAAAAGGAGTTTACATTTAGCACCTCAGCCAAAGGATAAAGATCAAATATATCTATTGAACTCGGTGAGTTATTGATCAACAGATTTAATTCAATGTGCTAAGCAAAAAACATTGTACGAGAAAGGCAGATGTTATCCTGCCTACTACAATATATGTTTCAGGAGGTGAAAAGATAAAGAATTCACTTCCCTCCACCCAGAAAGCCTTCCAACATGCCATTAGAGGAAAAAAGTTTCAACTTCTAGGCAATTAGGCTTTTATTCACCAAGCAAATTTCCTTATATTATTACCATTCAATAAGCCACTTTTTCAGACTTTCTGCCTCTAGCAGGTACCAATATGGAACTCTGCCAGGAAAGAATTACACAAAAAACTTGTACAGCTATTTTCCCATGCTGTGCTATGAAAGGTGTAGAAATCCTTCGTGACACAGGTTTTTTCACTTACATCCAAAAACATTCAGCATATTTTCACTTGAAAATCTACAGGAGCTTATAATGGACAGAAAACCAGGTGAGAATGAATAGAGTGGATGGCAACTCCGCTTCAAAGTCAAGAAAGGCTGATTAGAATTCCCTGTGCAGCTTTCATGAAACCTCTTTCTGTGCACTTTTTATGACATTGCCTCTCATTACACACTCACATACAGCTCTTTTCACAGGGCACAGTGCACTCTGTGCCTCGGATGAGCAATGATCACTGACAGAGGGATTGCTTCATGCTTTCTGCATTGCTCAGCATGCATAGCACATTTACTGCATCACACCAAGGCAGAAAGCATCTCTTCACTGCTCGTTTCAGTCTGTTCTCCTCTGCTTCAGATTTCTTATCTCATCCGTTCCTGGCCCCACTTTTAGTCTTCCCATCTTAGTCTCAATTTTCTCAGTCAGGCTCAGCCATATCTCTGTCTCCAACTCCTGTATGCCCATTCCAAGTTGATTGACCCTGCAGTCGCTTCAAGCAGATGGAGCCTTTGTTAAGGTAGCAGAGATAGCTTTAAGCTAATTAACATAGGAAGCATTAAGAGTGAAACCTGGACTGAAACCTGCTAAAGCCCTAAGCAAACTCTTTGTAGCCTTGTAGGGCTGAGCCCCCTGTCACCAGTGCAGTGCCCATGGGCTGCCTCTCCATTTCCAGTGCCAACTGCTTTCAGCCTCCCTCTTCACATCTGTTTTCTCTTTCAATAATCAAACCAGTTTGGACTACTCTGCATACAATCTGGCATGGATGTCATCATGGGAGGTCCTGAGATGTTATTTTCTAGACAGCAGCAGAAATGGCAGTAATATTGCTATTAATCTCTGTGTCTCCAAAACAGCTCCGATATCCCTTTATAGCAAGACTCCCTCTTTGCCTCAAGAGCAGGAAAGTTGATCTCTTCAGTCTAGGTAACATTTACACATGCTGTGTCCCAGACACTAGCTCAAAGGCAAAAGCAAAGCTGTTGTGTCACCTTGCCTTGACATTCTGTGGGACATCAATGCAGAAAGCAGCTGCTTACAAAAGTCCATTCATCAGAGAAGAGCTCTATCTCAGGCTGATTCTCAGCCTGCAGCTCTCAGCATTGCCCAGCTAACAAACATGTACAGGGGCTTTCTGCAAAAATGCAGCGCAAACAGGAAAGCTTGGGGAAAAAGAATACATGATAATCAACATCAGTGCACTAAATGCTTATATTCAGGATGACATAAGCTCATTTTACGTTTGCTTACCCAGGACTTAGTGTGTCAAAAGAAATACTGAAAGACGATTTTTTTTCAGCTTTTTCATAAATTTCAGTTTCCAGCTTTTATTACTCTGTAATTAGTCATGCATGTTGCTTTCATAAATGCTATACCCAGGGAGAAAATTCCCTAAATTATCCCTAATTTAGTCCCTCAAAGGGAATTTGGCAACCACCTCAGATGATTAAATGGTGATCAAGTAACTGCCTAAAACTGAGAAGCAAGACGCTGCTCTGCAGGCTCCCAAGTTTTCTGGTAAAGAGCTGAGACTTGTGTTCCCCCTATTACCCAGGGAGGATGTCAGTCTGCTGGATGGTGTTGAAAATAAGACTCTTCCCTTATATTCCTACCTTGCAAATGCAATGTATATTTGGCTCCATGTTTTATTGCTTCCGTTCTCATCCTGTAAGGAGACCTGAGGCCTTATGCCTCTTCCCTGCCATGTCTTACTGCACAGCTGGGGCCAATGCAGTTCAAGGAGAAGGTATTACCCTGGTGGGTTGCCTGAGCCTATTCTCGCCTACAGACTTACTTGAAAAGTTTCCATCCATCTGTTTATCAGATTTGGGAGTCAATTAGCACTTTCATTTGTAGCATCTGCTTCACTTAAAACTTGGTTTTATTTGTTTATGTTTTTTCTTGTGGTCAGAAAAAAATTTGGCAGGTTTCAGCCAAGCTTTGGGGGAAATTTTTCAGAACTTTCTAACCAGATATCCATACGTATGTCTAAACCTGCTAGTTTGGGTTCTTATTTTCAGGAGGAAACTGATAATGACTTCTGCATTCAGCAAGACACTGCTTGAGTTGAGGTTATGGGGCTTTCCCATCAATTTTTATTCCCACATTTTTTTTTCTCCATCTCTAATTTGCAAGTTGATATACTGTTAACTGTATTGAGATTGCGGGTGTTTACACCAGTTTATGCTTGACCTGATGGAAGCAGCTGGGCCTCCTGTTTCTCCTCTGTCAAAACCACCAGGTTTGACAGGACCTGGACTGACACCAGGACTCCATCATGGACTGTCAGCATGAGTTCCAGCTGCATGGATAAGTCACTAAGTGAAATCAGAAACTTCATCCACAAACCAGCTGTAGGCAGTGTGTGACAGTGCAGCCTGTTCAAGCTGGTGGTGACCATGTCCTCCAAGAACAAACCAGTTCAGAAATATGTTAAAGACACAATCATGCAAGACAAAGCAGCTCCAAGTCCATGATATTCTTTAGGAAGCGCACTGGGAATCACTCAGGAACTCTGTCAGGTTTCACAAGAAGATCAAAATGTCTGTCATGTTGGCAAGTGGAAGTCCTGGAAAAAGACTGTCCTAGTGTTTTCTACTGCATTTATTCCTAAGTGTCAAGTTACTTTGTGTACAGGTGTTTGAGCATATGAAATGCCTTGATCCTCCCATTACTCTCTTAGTAGTTTCCTTGTTGTAATAGAACAACATGCACTTTAATTGCAAATAAAAGTTTCTCTACTAAAGAAAAAAAACACCTTTAAACTGGAAGAGTGGAGGTTTAGATTAGATGTTAGGACTAAATTCTTTATTATGAGAGTGATGCGACACTGGAATAGGTTGCACAGAGAAGCTGTGGGTGCCCCAAACCTGGAAGTGTTCAAGGCTGGGTTGGATGGGGTTCTGAGCAATTCTGGTCTAGTGGGAAGTGTCCCTGCCCATGGAAGGCGAGGTGGAACTGGATGATCTTGAAAGTCCATTCTATGATTGATTCTATTATTGATTCTATGATTTAAGAGTTATTTAATAACTGCATGCTGTGAGAGGTTATTTGTGATCTCAGGCACAAAGTCATACAGACAGAAGTATATGTTTATATACATACTTCTCCATAGAAAGGAATTCTACTAACAGTTAAATGCTCAAATATCTGTTCATGATTCTTTGAATTCTATTAACAGACAAGTCTTTTTCAATCGCTAAACGTGAGCTCGCTGTTTTCACACTATGAACTCCCTCTGCAGGGAGATGGAGGTTTCACATACAGTAGGACAGAAAATGTAAACAGTGAATAATGATGACAACATGAGTTTACAGCAATCTCAAACTCAGTTGCTTTAATTTCCTTTGCATGAACTTTATCTATGAAGGTTCTTCCTGTCTTCAAGCAAGGAAAATATTAATCTGAGAAAGAATAAAAGAAGTATTCACATTTCAAAGGTCATAGATACAAAGGATTCACATATGCTCTTTAATCAGATATCAAGTACCTAAAAACCAAATGAATAAGTTTGCTACACCTTTTTGACTGAGTATTCTGTTTTTAATCTGGAGAGACTGTGAGGAAAATCCTTGTGGCTTTGGTTTCTCTGCTGAACTCAGGAACTAAGACATCATACTGAAGCCAGTTATTATGTTATCATTTTCCACTGCTACCAAACATGCCAGGCCACTAGACCCAAGCCAGAAACATCTGCTAGAGAGCATGTAAGTGAACATAATCAATAGGAAAATATTCTTAGGCATATGTGCTAGCTCTTTCAAGAAATCTTACTCTCTTACTCTCATCTGGGATGTGAACAACACTGGTTTGCTGCTGTGCTGTCTCTGCCCGGAGCTGTGGGGGCAGCCAGCAGGCACAGCTGGTGGGCAGGGGGAGCAGGTCAGCTGCAAGAAAGGCAGCAAGAGGGGTCAGGGGCATGGCCAGGGGCTGGCACTTCAGCAGTGACTTCTATGGGCCTCATGGGAGAAAGGGCCTCCAGCGTTTCCAGTCATGTTAGCCTGAATTAGCCTGAGTTTAGTTTAGTTTTACTCTTCTTTGGGGCTTAGAGGTGTATAAAAGAAAAAGCAAAACTGAAGGAAATGAACCCCATCTGCAAAAATCTACTGAGGAAGGGAAAATTTATTTTTATATCTTTACACTCAGAATGCTTCATCAAGCAGATGGGAGGGTGTTTGCTCTAGTTTAGACTTTATGTCCTAAAATTCAGCCTGTGGAGACTAAGAATCCTTTGGCCAGCTCCTTCATAAAAGAGGTGGTGCAGCTTTACCTCAAAGTTCTGGCTGATGCTGGATTGCTCACAGTTTAAATACCTTTTGCTTAATATTGTGAAGGAAAGATACTGAGGCAGTGGGTGGGTACATTTTCCTTCGGGATGTGGTATAATGTGATCAGAGTACTTTTCAACTGACATTAGCTGTATAAGAGCTAGCTTGTCCTCTGCTGCCTGTCTGCTCAATAGAGAAAAACAATTTGCTTGAGAGAACAATTCACTTCATTTTATGAGCAGATAAATGCAACCCAGTGGTTTTACTCTGCTTCCACTGACTATGATAGAGCCTAATTACCAGGATTTACAAAGGTAGATGAGATGAATCCCACACAAGCTATCTTAACTTGAAAAATGTACATGGGTTTTGTACAGCTCCTCAAATCTAAGATGCATTTCAAGGAGGTGCTTGAAATGAGGCTGCAGGGTGAATATAGGCATGTTCCTGCATTTTTTTAAAAATTCACAGCCACACTTCCTAGAAAACTGAGTGCAAGATTGTTGCCTGTTATAAAATGTGTATGCTTAATTTCCCCAGAAATATATGAAGCTCTCAGTCCTGTCTCTTGCTATGCCCAAAATGCTTGGCATTAGGATAAAGAAAGTAAGTGCCATTTGTCTCTGAAATAGTCTTCCATTCTCACAAAGCAGTGATGACCCATGGATTGATGCTGGGCAATTTGGGAGATGTGTGAAAATTACCAAAGAAAAGCACTCCTTACAGCTGCAATCAGTCATGATGCTTTCAAGCAGCATAACCCAATAGCAACTTTCAGTGCAGTTCTTCCCTTTGTAATATCTACCCAGATGCCACTATGCTCTTGTGTGCCCTTTTCTCATCCTTCTGCTCTCCCACCACAATTTTCATCTGCTGTTAGTGGCAGTGCTGGCTCAGCCCTGTCCCAAGCAACTTTCTCTTGGCACAAGGGACACTGCTCCTAATGATCTGCTTCCCAGTTGCTTTGGAAAGACAAAAATTAGAGACTTGGCTGAACCACACACCCCAAGAATTACAGCAGTTTGAGAGTCTCAAAAACACATTAAACAGAAATGACTTTCTGTAATTGCATAGTCCTGCCAGAGCTGGGTTTTGTCTGCATGAGACATAGCAGCATCTCTTAATACAAATGAGAAAGTTTTACATGACATCAAAATCACAGTTTCTAAACTCAGAGTGCGCTCTGACTGAAGGTGGCATAATTCTCAAGTAATTTCATTGCTATAATTATTCTAGGTTTAAGGCAGTGTAATAGGGAATAAAATATATTCTAGCAAGCACAGCAAGTCTTTACTTTAACACCACATTTTAATTTTATGGAGAACTTTAACTAATGCAATTGAAAGATGAAGATGGAACTAGAATGTGGAAACAAGTCACTTTCAAATGAATGCATTTATAATGGCTTCCTCTGAAGCAGCTTGCAAGCAATGCAACCACTCATCCAGAATGGGGTTATTTTTCTAACTTCAGCTAATGTTGATTTAAATACCATTTTAGTAACAGTGAAAGAAAATTAACACTTGATTCCTTTTTACTGTGATTAATTATTCCAATATTTCTATATATTTTCTAAATATTTCCTGTGTTAGATTCTAATATAACTTACATTTTGTTTTCCATTATTTTAATTTCATTAGCTCCAAAGAAATTATTCCAGATATTTACCAGGATAATTTGGAACATAAACATTATTTAATTTTATAACCATTAAAAAGTGCATAATACAAATGTTATTCCCACCTCCTCTTATTTATTCTGAAAACAGGAAAAACCTAGAGACTCCAAGGAGCTGAACAGCATGCAAAGCATGATTTAAAATGCAGGTCGAAATAGATGATTTTAATGTGGTTAAACAACCAGTCCAAAAGAAGCCATCAGGACAACTCCATTCAAAAGAGACTTCCAGAAGGCTGGGCTAAGGCTTGACCATCAACCCTGGGATCACATAATTCCATCAACATTTAAAAAAAAAAAAACAAACCACACAAAACTTTAAATAACAAAAATTTATAGACAGGACTGAGCATAGTGAATGCTTTGGGATATGCTTGATTCTGCAGCCTGCATTCATAGCTCTGAGACATCAGCCCTGAGCTAGGAGCCTCCTTCATCTCAGCAGAGGTGCTGAGCTGAGCCTCCACAAATAAGAATTGTTTTCTCAGGAGTGAATAACTGTTTTCTCAGAAGTAAGCCTCTGCAAAATGTCCAGATGGCAACATTACCTAAATAACATTTTAGACTGATGCTAAATTTACAAGGTGCCTACAGCAATGGATATGCAGAGAGACATCTGTGTTTCAATGATACTTCACCAATAGTTAGAATTATCAGCAATAACAAAACCAAAAATGTCCCCCATGGATGTAACTTATATCTCTCACTGATAATATACTGCCATCCAGACTATTAAATGTACACTCTATATGCAAGGGTGGAGACTCAATTAGAGTTCTTTGGGTACTCAATTAGAGTTCTTTGGGTAACTTCTGCCAGAATTTGACCACCTTCATAGTAAAAAAAAAAAAAAAGTTTTTTTGTGTGCAGTTGGAATATTGTGTGTTCTAGTTTGTGTCCATTACCTCTTGTCCTATCAGTAGTCTTTCAGGTGTGTCAAACATACCGCACAATGTTCATTTATGGAATATTAGAATGTTCAGACCTTCTTTCACAGCATGTTAGAATGCTCAGGCTGTATTTCAACCAATGTTAAATGTTTTATCTTCTTTTCCTTGGGTTTATTTTCTGGTGTGACCTCCAGTTATTCAACACAGACTTATTTCTACAACTGGATTTCTCTGGCAATTCAATTGCCCATCAAATAGAGCTCTTACACACACCATTAACAGCACAGGGCTAGATATGTTGCATGAGGAAAGAAACAAATTTATTGAACTGTGGTAACAAAAACCCCAAAACAAAACAGTTTACCTTTTCAGTCATTTTGGTGACTGTCTTTGCTGAAGTCCTACTAATTCACACATTGTGATTCTTTTATTTTTTGCTAAACCTTCTGCAGCTTGTGGAAGGTTTAAGAATTCACCACAATATCCAATTGTTAATGTACCCATCTTTTCACTGTTTCCAATCCATCTCACCTATGAGATGCTTCACAGGATATTCCCACTAACAGCTTCCATTAGTATTGACTGTTGCCCACATCAAATGTTTAATGTGTGCTGTCAGGTTTAATCATGTGTTTGCCTGAACAAGATCCATTATTGTCTCCGCTTGTATTGCAGAGACAGCTTAGTAGGGTTTCTCACTTCATGGATTATTGAATCTTTTTTTGATGAACTGTGCTGTTTGTAGCCTAATAACTACAAGCTTTTAATTATTAAGGATCTTGGAGAATTCTGAATGGTACAAGATAAAGGTTTTTCAGTCAGCACTTTGGACTCTGACTTGCTCCAGCATCTCTTGCCTGCCCTGTGGAACAAATCTAAAATACACAACACATGGAAGCATCAATGACTGTCTGTGTAATGCTTACATACATACATATATACATACATAGAGAGAGAGATCCCTGGAGCACCAGCTAAACTAGTTTTGGCTCAGGCAATGTAGTATGACAAATTTACACATGGACATTTGCTTCAAACACTTTCTGGACAAATTCACCTCTGTTGAGCTCCATCACAAGTATGTTAAAGTGCTTGTTAAGACTGCATGTAGCCCTCTGGTGATGGTGTTGATGGATGATAGCTTTCCACTGCGGGAAGAGATTGAGTGCCTAGGGCTGATTCTTTCATGTGTTAGCCTTATTTTTTTGACCATGAAGTTTTGTTCATATGCCAGTATCTTAGCAACAGCAGAGAGTCTGATTCTACTAAGTTCTCTGTTTCCTCCCTGGGAAATTAATATGATGACATCCCAGTTTAACCTTCTATTTGCCTTTTGGAGTATGGAATGTCAGTTTATTTAGTGCTGTGCACTGCAAAGCAACAGCTCCAGGAGCAATCAGCCCAGAAGGGTCTGAATAATGTTGCTGTGATTGGAACAGCAATCATTATACCAGAAATACAGCACCAGTAACACAAGTACTTTGGCAGGCTAAGCTAAGTTAGCAAACTAAGAGTTTTAATGTCCTGAAATTAGGGACCAACAATAACAAGGTAACCTGCAACTTCATGAAATATCTTAAAATGCCTCAGCAAGAAATGAAAAGTTTCTGGAAATTATATATTACTTAGACTACAGAGGAAGATACATAAACTCTGTGGGAAATTATATCTGTACAGAAGTAGGACCGCAGTCATGTTCAGCAAGGTACTCTTTGAATTCTTTGGGAGACAGGATTCATATACATATATCTCCAAATATTTTGTGCTTAAGCAAAGATTAGAAACCAAGCATAGACTCCATTTCCTTCTGATACTGCTGGCTCATCCTTTAAGGTCATCTGTTATGGTGTGGAAAGGCAGTGACAAAGTTAAATGAAAGAATAACATGACCTATTTTAACTAATTATTCCTTTAGGGTCCTGCTTTAAAAAAATATTTTTTCCCTGCCTCTTTGTCATCAGTATCCAAATGTTCAAGGTTAGCTGCAAGGTATGCACTGAGAGCCCAGCTCTGCAGCCCTTATTTGCAAGTTGTAAGGAAGAAAGCTGAACAGTATCTGGGTGGCACTGGTCTAATGTACATGATAGGCAAAAAAAAAAAAACCCCAAAACACATATTGATTCCAGGCTGATACGTTCTTTTTCAAACATGAATATGGTGCATAATGCACTTTTAATATCTGAACAGCAGTGTGCATCTGTCTCCCTCTCTTCTTGTTCAGATTTTCCAGCTACATCTAGAGCTTGGATCCACATATTTGGTTGTACTCTGTTCTAGCACACCCAAACACTTTTGTATGACTTTCAACAACAGTACTTGTCTCTGATGTTACTACAAGAATCTGGCTGTTTGGAGACCTGCCCAGTATGTGCTAAGTGACCACAGCAAACTTGTATGGGAATGTGAGCCACATCAGCTTCACGAAAACTAGTGTCTCTCCTTCTGAAACTACAACACACATTTCATGTGTCCCTGGCTGTTAATTTGCTTCAAAACTCGACATTTGCACACTGTGATTGAAGAGCAGTCACAAGAGGCCTTCATAGTGAACTGACAACATTTTAAAATTTGAATTCTGAATTAAACATGTTCGTGGTCATCCTGAGACTACACACTGTAGACGGGTTTAGCATAAGATGCAGAGTTTTAATGGAAGTGTTCATATAAAGATTTTTACTTACAAGAAAGTTCTTGCTCATTCACTTGCTGAAAAACAGGAAGAAAGAGGTGGGACTTGGAGGCAAAATCCTTGCTGTATTGGATTCAATGTGTTTGAGGCTCTCTAAGTGTCTTGGAAGACTTTCATTTTATTCCAGAGAAACACTGTCATTAAGAGAAAATTGGCAAAATTTTGTTTGCAATTATCTTAGGAGTAAAAGTCAGATTAACATGGGCCAATTGCAGAAAATAACTAGGACAATAGCAAAATAAGGCATACATTTTTATGAGGACAAAAATAATTTTAAATAGACTTTTCAAGCTCTTTAATGTTAAAATACATGTATCAATCAACAGTATTTTTTTTGACTAGCCAGGAAAAATTGCTTAAGGCATCAAATTTTAGTCTCTAAAAATTACTGTTACTCTTACTGCTCAGGAGAATATTAATAATAGAAATCCATATTTCTGGTCTAGAATATTCTGTGAGGATCATAATTACATGTAAAGAGAAAATGCCAGTCTGCAATGTTCAAACAAAATATAGTTATTTTGGAACAACTTTATGATTAACATCTAAAGGTACTTGGGAAAAACATCCACTTGACTGATGCAATTGCTGCATGCAGTTCTACTCTGCTTAACAGAACATTTCATTTGAACACAAAAATATGCTTTTTATGAGCATGAGAACATTGCCTCATATCCGAGAGCACATTTTTTGCTTCTGTGGGGAATGAGATCCTGATTTTGTGCTGCTCCTATCCTTAGCCTACTATTTTCAAAATTATCATGGAACAATGTGTTCATGCTCAAAAAATGACAAAGGAAGGCAGTCCACAGTTGGACTCTTTCTGAGGCAAAGGAAAGACAAGTAAGAACCCCATCGTTTACATAAATTTAATTGACATGAAGCTACATGAAGATAGTGCATGGTTTTCTTTTAGAAACAGGGATCAAGACATCGCCTTCACAATACTATTAAAAACCAAAAGAACAGCATTCTAGTACATACACATAACGATTTTATACAAGCAGAAGGATGGCATTTTTAACAGAGTGGATGTTACTTAGGAATGTCTCAGTAAAACGTGTGTTGCGACTTCTAATGATAATTACACAGACAAAAAGTTTCCCATAAATACTTGAGAACAGAACACACTGCTACTTTACACTCATAATTCTTCAACTAACATTCTCCTTTCTTCCCAGTGCTCCTTTTCATCTGCCTAGTCTAAAATTTAGAAAAAGTACTAAGAGGACAAAACAGCAACTATTGTTTCAGTTATGTCTTCCTGGACAGTCCTTAAATCTCACTTGCAATATCCTAATTTTCCTAAATAAAGTAATACAAAATTATTATTAAAAGTCCATCTTGGAGAATTAAGTATTCTAATCAGGACTATATTAGAAAACAGTGAGACATAAATATTTTTTACCCCTATTGAAGAAGGGAAGGCTACAATGATATCATGAAGTTATGCAGGGAGAAAATTAGAAAGGCCAAAGCCTAACTAGAATGAAATCTATTAAGTCAATAAAAGATGGCAAAAAGCAAAAAAATGTTTTTAAAAATACACTGGCAACAAAAGGAGGGCTAAGGAGTAACTCCATCCTTTTTTCTATGCAAGGGGAAATACAGTGGCAAAGGACAAGGAACAGGCTGAGATACTTAATGCCTTCCTTGCCTCAGTCTTTATTAGTAAAGGCCAGTTATCTTCAGCCCTCTAAGCCTAGCCCTCTAAGTTGGAAGGCAGAGACAGGGAGCAGAATGAAGCCTCCATAATCCAAGGGGCAATGGCCAGTGATCTGCTACACCACTTACACACACACAAGCCTATAGGGCTGGATGGGATCCACCCAAGTGTGCTGAGGGAGCTGGTGGAAGTGCTCACCAAACCCCTTTCAATAACTTCTCAGCAGTCCTGGCTAATGGGGGATATCCCTCATGGCTGGAGGTTAGCAAACGTGACACCCATCTACAAGAAGTGCAGAAGGAGTATCCAGGAAACTACAGGCCTGTCAGCCTGAGCTGGGTGCCAGGGAAGGTCACAGAGCAGACTGACTTAAGGGCCACCATGTGGCACATGCAGGACAACCAGGGAATCAGGCCCAGCCACCATGGGTTTGTGAAAGGCAGGCCCTGCTTGACCAACCTGATCTATGACAAGGAGAACTGCTTAGTGGAATAGGGAAAGCCTATGGATGGTGTCTACCTGGACTTCCTTGAGCCTTTCGCACTGTCTCCCACAGCATTCCCCTGGAGAAAATGGCTGCTCATGGCTTGGATGGGTGCATAATTCACTGGATAAAAAACTGGCTGGATGGCCAGGCCCAGAGAGTGGTGAATGGAGTTAAATCCAGCTGGTGACTGGTCACTACCAGTGTTCCCCAGGCTCAGTACAGGGACCAGTCCTGTTTAATGCCTTTATAGATGGTTTGGATGAGGGGATCGAGGGCACCCCCAGTCAGTTTGCAGATGACACCAAACTGGGGGGGAGTGTTGATCTCCTGGAGGGCAGGGAGGCTCTGCAGAGGAATCTGAAGAGACTGGATCAATTGGTCAAGACCAACTGAATGAAGTTCAACAAGACCAAGTGCCAGTTCCAGCCCCTGGGTCACAATAACCCCTTGCAGCACTACTGGCTGGGGCAGAGTGGCTGGCGAGCAACCCAGCACAAAAGGACCTGGGGGTGTTGATCAACAGCTGGCTGAACATGCACCAGCTGTGTGCCCAGGTGGCCAAAGAGGCCAATGGCATCCTGGCCTGGACCAGGAACGGGGTAGTGACCAGCAGGAACAGAGTAGTGACCATCCCCCTGTACTTGGCACTGGTAAGGTCACACCTCAAATCATGTGTTCAGCTCTGGGCCCCTCACGACAAGAAGGACATTGAGGTGCTGGAGCGTGTCCAGAGGAGGGCAACGGAGCTGGTGAAGGGTCTGGAGCAGAGATCCTGTGGGGAGCAGCTGACAGAACTGGGGGTGTTTAGCCTGGAGAAAAGGAGGCTCAGGGGAGACCTGATAGCTCTCTACAACTACGTGAAAGGAGGTTGTAGACGCTTGAGGGTCAGTCTCTTCTACCAGGTAACAAGCAATCAGACAAGAGGGAATAGTCTCCAGTTGCATCAGGGGAGCTTTAGATTGGATATTAGGAAAAAGTTCTTCCCCAAAAGTTTGACAAGCATTGAAACAAGCTACCCAGGGAACTGACAGAATTACCACCCCTGAAGTCTTTAAAGAAAATGAGGATGTGGCACTTGTGGACAAGGTTTACTGAACATGGTGGTGCTGGGTTAATGGTCAGATTCAGTGATCTTAGAGGTCTTTTCCAACCTGAACAATTCTGTGATTTTATGATTCTGTAATTCTATAAATATTTCACACAAGAAAAAAACTAGCATTATTAATATTAACAACAAGGTGAACCAGTGACAACTCAATTAAGGGAGCATAGAAGACAAAAACCAAGACATGGATGTGGCAGAGAGGGAAAAGCCAAAAGCAACTAATTACCATGAGTTTCAAGAAAGGCTAGGGTTTGGAAAACCATAAAGCCTATGGTTCCAGGGACATTGGGGCTGCAAAAGGCATGCCAAGTGGGGTGGCACTGCACCAATGCAAATTTTGAGGGCTTTTGCCAGGTGCACTGAATCATCCTAGACTTTTAGACTGCCTTCTTCAAATGTATGGTCTATGGGAAGACCTGGGGTTTATTACTTCCTTTTCAGGTAATCACCCTCAGATACTCAAAGAGCACAAGCACTTTTCTTGAGGGTATTCACACTCTTTTGTGAAGCTATACTGGAGCTACAATAGGAAGCACAGGAAGCAGTTTCACAACGCAGGACAGGGATAACACTTAGGAGCCTTTATGTGTTCTTGACTCTCACTCCCAGCCCATGACACAACACAACATCCAGTTCCTTAGGACACAGCAACTTCAATCAGGACGAAAATCAAATTTGCCATCCAAAAGAGCAGTTTAACACTGAACCTGCATGCTATGCCCAATGCTTTGTTTGCATTGCTGGGTTAGTTTTCAGATGGATGAACTCCCCAGTCTGCATGGAGGAGGTAGAAACACAGCTGCAGACATGTTGCAGAGAGATGAGGAAGGTTTGGGCTTGTACCAAGCTCAAGAGCTAAAGGTGGGCAGCACCACACAGGGACATAAACCTGCTTCAACTGGCTCGGTTTGCAGAAGAGCTCCATGATTACTTGTGCTGGTACAACTAGGGGAAGAGGTGTGTGGGGCCAGAAATAAGTAGTCATGGATGGCAACAGAGGAGCAAAAACTCTCTTCAGCTGTGATTGCCACCCAGCTGCTGAAGAATTGGTAGCATTCACTGTCAATTCTGCAGCTTCCTGCAATTCCAGAAACAAGAGAATATACTGGCTTGTTTTGGGTGGACAGAAAATCTGTGACCACTCTGGGAGGTGCCTCTGTTAACCAGCATGGTGTTAAAATGAACTTCTGCCTAGCTGAGACGGTCTTACCATCACAACCCTTTCTGGAAGGCTCTGTTAGAATCCATCAGCAATTAAACCACTCAGGCAATATATCATAGACTTTTAAAGAAGTCTCTCCACAAAGCTTTGAAATACAGTTTTTCACTGCCTTGTACTTATATGTCATCAATTCCTTTATAAATGGAACGGGTGTTTCATGCTTGTGGATATTTACAACTCATATGTAAATGTTGTACTAATTTGATAGCATTTTTACTTCCTTTACATACTTTAACTTCTGTGTAGAAGATCAGAAATTACTATCAGGTCATAACTATAATCTCTATCTTGGACTCCTAAACTTTACTCCATGCTAAGCTAAGTAATTTATTTGATCAAAGTGTAGGCTGTACTTGACAGCTGCCACAAAATCCCTTATACTCCTGCAGTTTTATGTCTTCCCCACTGCTCTATTGTCAGCACAGCAGTTTCCTTGCTCTCACCAGCAGATTTTTCTGCTTTCCCTGATTTTTATAACACTCTCTCAGACTGCTCTGTACAGCTTCAGTGCAATTCACAAGTGCTGGGCATTTCCTAAGCTGAAATGCATTGTGGTTCAGAGTCTCCATAGCCATGGTGTTTAGTTACCAGTGAAATTACATTTAAGTCCCAAGCTGTTTACAATTCAAACAAAAGGATTTCTCTGTAGAGCATCCAAAACCGACAAAGTTACAAGGACTTAAGCTTTTTGCACAAAGATCAAACATAAAAGAATCTCCCTCCTCATATATCCTTTGGTTGCAGTCTTCTGCATACCATACAGCTTAGCTTGTATCTACAGAGCCTCTTTTTATGTATCACACAAGCTTTTACCGATAAGCTCACTCTTCTAATCCTCTAAGGGTTCCATACAAATTCAGCCTTTTCCCTTCTAAACTTCTTAATTTCTTACTTATTCAAAAGATATTTCTACACTTCACTTCCTAAAGACTTGGAGATACAATTTTTTTTCAGAGTAGCTGTTAAGCTTTGTACCTAACTGGCCTATTAACAAATCTATGACTCATAAAAAGAGCTAAGTTCCACTATTTCCCATTATCCTAAACCAGGTTTGACTGTACCCATAAGATGGCATAAGGTCTTGAAGGAGCCCACTAAAAAATCTGCAGTTAGCTAAGTGCCAATATGATTTATAAATTATCTGTCCATTAAAATTTGTTCCAAATATTTTGGCTAACCACTCTTCTATCAGATCAAGCAGAAGGTGCCTGCATCAGAATTCTCCAGACCACCCCACACGTCCTTTCAGGTCCCTTCTCACCCCTTGACTGCTGAGCTCACAGCACCTGGCTGCAGCTGCTCTTCTGCAAATGCAGGCTTGGACCCTGCTCCTTCTCCCCAGTCTCACCATAGTCAGCTCTCTTTCCATCACACTTCGCATCTGCTTTCACCTTGGATGCCCTCTCTTGGATCAGGCTCTTCTGTTTTCCCTTAGGCCTTCTCCTGAATCACAGGTATTGCGTTCTATAATCTTGGCATTGCTGTGAAGCCAGAACTGAGCCTGGTACAGAGCCAGACTTGCTGTAAGCAGCATTCCCTGGAAACAGCTTAGTGCCCTGAGAAACTCATGAGAGCGAGTAGGCAGGAGGGCAAAGCAATCTCTCCTGGCAATCAGACAGTGAGGAGCTTTGCTGCCTCACTGCTGGCAGAACATCTCTGTACCCACGCTAAGCTGACCTGGAGCAATGCAGGAGACAGGCTTTGCACAGCTCACACCTGGGGACCAGGTATGCCCGTGACAGCTCTAGTTCTGGCAGCATGACCTGCTGCAAGCTCCAGGACCTGGATGCTGTCCTAGTGAGGAATACAGATGTAATTCCCACATGGACTGCAGATTATAGCCCCTTACTGTATTTATATTTTACAGAATCACACACTTGTTGAAGTTGGAAAGGACTGCTGGAGAACATGTAGGCCAACCCCCTCTGCCAAGGCAGAGTCACCTAGAGCAGGTGGCACAGGCATGAGTCCAGGTGAGTGAATGTCTCCAGAGAGGGAGGCTCCACAACCTCCCTGGGCAACCTGTTTCACTGCTCTGCCACTCTCAATGGAAAAAAGCTCTTCCTCATGTTCAGGTGTAACTTTGTGTTTTAATTTATGGCCATTGCTCCTCTTCCTGTCACCGGGCACCACTGGAAAGAGTCTGGCACCATCCACTTGTCACCCACCTTTGGGATATTTATACACATTAACAAGATCCCTTCTCAGTCTGTCCCTTTCTAGACTAAACAGTCCCAGCTCCTGAAGTCTCCGCATCTGAGAGATGCTCCAAACCCGTTATCATCTTTGTGGACCACCTCTGTACCCTCTCCAGTAGCTCCTTGTCTTCCTTGAACTTTGGAGACCAGAACTGAACACAATACTCCAGGTGTGGCCTCACTAGGGCCTAGTAGAGGGGGAGGATCACCTCTGCTGACCTGCTGGCCACACTTGTCCCGATGCACCCCAGCATATTCTTTGCCCTCCTGGCCGCAAGGGCACCGCTGACTCAAGGTCAGCTGCTCATCCACTAAGACTCCCAGTTCTCTGCAGAGCTGCTCTCCAGTCGGTCAGCCCCAGCCTGTGCTGGGGTTACTCCTCCTCAGGTGCAGGACTCTGCACTTGCCCTTGCTGAATTTCATTAGTTTCTCTCTGTCCAACTTTCTAGTCAATCAAGATTCCACTGAATGGCAGCCCAGCCTTCAGGTGTATTTGGAGCCATTCCTTCTCCACAAAGGAAAAGGAAGCAACCATGACAAAGGAGCACACTGCTCTGGGGAGGAAACCTTTGAGAAAAGCTGGACTATAGGTACTTAGGAACTCTTCAGTTGGGATGCACTCTAAAATAGAGACATTCATCCATATTTTTTTGCCTTGTTTGGTCCACCTTCATGCTTCACACATTTTTTAACATTCTGCTTTTGTTTTACATACTAATTTAAACAAAGCCCTTAATAATACTCTTAAGTTTGTTATGTCTCTGCACAGCCCTCCCAAGGCTCTCAGCTCTTCACAGACAGGATATAGGAAAGAGCTATCCATAACTGGCACTGCTGCTGCGAACAGGATTGGATTAACTGGTATCACAAACAAAATAACCAAGAAAGAACAGAAAATATAAGAAAAGAGAGAGAAGTGAGAAAGAACCTGATTGCATAAACCAAACAACTGTTCACATCTGCCCATACACACACACACTCCATCAATCAAATGCTCTGTGCAAAGGAAAGCCACCCCACACTACAAAAGACTTTGTATGGGACTCTGTCATGGACTACCTTCCCAGCACTGCCAGGGAAATGCAGTGGCTGCAGCTGGTGCTGGCACTTCCACAGCAGGTTCCCCTCAGGTACTTTGGTACCATCCGACAGCCATCTGCTCTCTTGGCCTCTCAGAAGCACAGACACAGCAGATCTTTTTCACGTGCTGCAGATCAACCTCAGCTCTGAGCCTGAGGGACTCCCCATCTTCTCCACACACACACTGCAACTCCAGACACAAAAACTGAGCAGGAAAGTTGCCCATGAACGGTTTCATAAACTGTCAGAGTCACAGAGAAACAACAACCTGCTGCAACACAGCACTTCTGTGGCTGCTGACAGACCCTGTTAACCTGCTTGCGTGGCTGGAGCTGTGGAGGATGTGGGCATTGCCTGCTTTTCCACGAGTCAGCAACGATGCTGGCAAAGCAGCCATGACAATATACTGCACTGTAAAGTACTGCTGACAAAACACTGCTGCCCTGGACAAGGATGGGAGCTCACTAGTTTATACATTCTTGCTACAGACTCTAAAAGTCAGAGACACCAAACTCCCTGTGCTCTGGCATGCTATCCATTTTCAAAAGGAACATTTCCATTAGAATTTTTCCTCACCCCTCATGTAAAGGAATAAATCTCCTTTTGCTAATAATGAACATGGATACTTCTTTTTTCCCAAGTTGATTTAATTTTATGCCTACACCATGGTCTCTGGAAACTCATCTTACAGGTTGAAGCAATATAGAAACCCCACCTAAACTATCTTTATACCATCTGCCAAGAGACCTTTGCAAAGATCTCTGAGGTATTCTGGAGCCCAGGCGAAGTCAATAGCACCCTGGATAAACATAAGGAACTCGATTTTACAGATCTTGGGAAAATAGCATGGAAGATGCCAAACTGCAACCTTTAAAAATTATATTGGTAATTACAGAATAAGATTGCTACAGAGAAACAGGCTGCCAGCATATTGTCTATTGGCTGTGTGATCACATTTGGTAGTGAACAGTCTCTCCTAAAACCTGGCACAGATGGTACATACAGTATCACAGAAATAAGGAGCCCTCTGTGCACTGTCCTCTTCACAGCTTACATTACTGTTAGTATTTTCTATGTTTACTGCAGGCATAAAAATGTAAGTAACGAGTAATAAATCCATTAATTTTCTACACCCCTGTAAGGTCTTTGCAAACTTCAGTGGGACAAAAAGCCTAGTATTTCACTTTCTTTCAGTTAAGAAACCAGTTCATAAAGTTGCAGGTTTTCTTCCTTCTTCTGGGTTTCCTCCACCATTGCGGACTTTTAAACAGTTCCTGTTTACTGAACACACACAAACTGTTACTGATAGCATCAAGCAGCACTGCTGTTGGCTATTCTGCCCAGTATTTTTTTAAAAGGCCACATATAAAAACTATGCATGTTTGTAAAGTCTTGCATTCCTTGCTCATTACTGACACAAGTCTACTCTGTCTAACGTGAACCCTGTATTGCTGCATAGCTTCTTACTATTAATCATTATATGAAATGCTGAACTCTGAAATCAATATTAAGGAACATGATCAGTGTATCCTTTCAAGCTCCCACTGTGCCAGAGAGGCAACTGCAGAGGAAAATAACAAACAATAAAACCATCAACTTGTACCTTAAAAGGAATGGGAAGTTGGAAAATGAGGACATTCTAATTTTTGCTTAATAGCACATAAAGTTTAACCTGAGCGTAATTGGAGTAAAATCCAACTCTTGAATTCCATTTCAAATTGAATGCTTTCTCGTTCTATGATCCTTTAATTTTCACTCCCTGCACATACATGTGCACTTCAGAGAGGGTGTGATCCTGCAGGACACTGGACATGTAATCAGGTAATTGTAGATGCCATTAAAATGGTAATGCAGACGAGACTACATGGCAACTTCAGCTTTCAAGGCAGATCTTAATTTTGGTCTTTATAGTTTTCACATCCTTAATTATTTAACACTTAAAAAAATTTAAATGCAACATTCCAAGAAAACAGTTATAATGCATGATCCCTAGTAATTACTTCTTCCCACAGTCACTATCAAGGTGTGTTTCTACAACTTGTGTATCAGCAGACAAGAACATTGCTCGAGTAAAAAATATTAATTCAAACAATGCTGAATTATCAGAAACGAGAACAGAAAGAAATCAGAGACTCTTCCCAGTTCCCACCCCAGATGTCCATCCTGGCTATGAAGTTTCACACTCCCTCAAAACAACTGAGGTGCAAAGAAAAATATAAATTAAGACAGGTAGGCCTTTATCACACCCCTTGGCCGAGG
The DNA here is from genome assembly GCA_026261815.1 of Monarcha castaneiventris obscurior. NCBI lineage: Eukaryota > Metazoa > Chordata > Aves > Passeriformes > Monarchidae > Monarcha > Monarcha castaneiventris. Next base: position 10,098,762 of record JAMPIT010000379.1, on the reverse strand, counting down.
AAACAGTTGGATTTGCTTCACTTTACTGAACGAGAGGAATTCTTCGAGGAACAGGGGGGCAGAAGGTCCCAAACTTCCCGAACCAGTATGACAAAACCAAGAGATGCTCAGCAGTGATGCTCAGCACCGCTAACAGCGCATCTTCAGAAATTTAGCGGCAATTTATGCCAACAGCGATTTCCACCAGAAAACTCCTTCCCAGCGTGGCGGGCGGGCTTCGGCTCCAGCCGCAGCTCTGGCTCCGGCTCCTGTCCGCGGGCAGGAGCAGCTCCCTCGGCCCCGCCGCTGCGGGTTCCTGGAGCACCTGCTGCCTGGAGGGAGATGAGGGAAAAGCCGCCCCAAAGCACGGGGCTCAGGAGAATCACGGGGCGAGGGACAGTGCGCGCTGGCACGGACGCGCAGGGCGGGCAGCGGAGGCACCGGCGGGCTCGGGCCGGACAGGGCAGGGCCAGGGACACGGCAGGGCCGGGGACACAGCGGGGACACAGCGGGCCGGAGCGCGGCGGCCGCGGGCAGCGGGACATGCTCAGTGCGCGCCGCGGGCTCCGCCCCCGCCTGACCCGGATACAGACGGCGCTGCCGCGGCCGCGAGCGTGGAGCCGGCCCGGAGCCGCCGCAGCAGCAGCGGGAGCGGAGAGCCCCGGCCGGGCCATGGGAGCGCGCTGACTGCCCGGCCCCGCCGCCCGCCCGCCCCGCGGCCATGGCCCCCATGGGCATCCGCCTCTCGCCGCTCGGCATGGCCGTCTTCTGCCTGCTGGGGCTCGGCGTCCTCTACCACCTCTACTCCGGCTTCCTGGCCGGCCGCTTCGCCTTCTTCATGCTGAGCGAGCCGGCGGCCGGCGGGCCCGAGACGCCGCAGGGCTCCGCGCCGGGCGGCACCGTGGACCTGCGGGAGCTGCTGGCCGTGTCCGTGCTGGCCGCCGTCAGGGGCGGGGAGGAGGTGAAGCGGGTCCGCGAGGGGAACGTCCTCAACGCCAAGGCGAAGGGGAAGACGCGGGAGGGGGCCGAGGAGCAGCTGACCACCGGCGACCTCCTCTCCAACCGCAGGATGTTCTACCTGCTGAAGGGCGCCTTCCCCGCCGTGCAGGTGCGTGCCGGGCCCCTCGGTGGGGCGGGGGCTGCCGCGGGCCCGGTGAGGAGCCCCGGGGCTGGGCTGCTGCGCACCGGCGCCTCTCCGCTCTGTGAGCGCCGGCGGGAAGCGCTGCCCTCGTCGGCGCTTCTCCTTCCCCTGCCGCTGAAGTTGTGGCAGTGCCACCTCACGCTTACTGCCGTGGGTGTTGGGCTGCAGGGGAAGCGGCTGGAGCGCCTTCCGAGCGAAGCTGCGCGAGGTGAAACTGTATCAAACGATACGGGCATGGAGGGGTGGGGGAAACACCGAGTCTCGCTCCAGTGGATCTCGAGCCCTGTGGTTAAGGATACGGGTAATTGCCCAGCGCAAATTCCGCGTGCGGGTGCGATAAAGAGATTAGGAATGCCGTTGTTCTTGTAGTTATCCTTCCTGCTAGCTATCCTTCCTGCCGTCAGTTTTGGGGAGAGCCCGGAGCAGGGAGCAGCGATCGAGAATGAATTCGAGGCTTAGGAACACAGTGCTGCAATAACCGAGTGTTTAGCGCTCGTGGCTGTGGGACAGCAGATAAGCACAGCTGTGTCAATACTGTGGATCACTGCCTACCTGAGCAAAATGAGTTTACTTTGCTTTCAGAGTTGTGCACCCCTCCCTGTTCTCCCTCACTTCTGAAATCTGGGTCTAACTCTTAAGGTCGCACCCTAACCTTTGAGCTATACTTTGAGGCTTTTTGGGGTTTGTTGGCGTTGTTTCTGCTGTCACTTCAGTAAATGGGAACTTCTGTCTCCTAATGTTTAATTCCTTAGCTTTTCACGGCCATTTGAAATGGGTAGAAAGCCCTAAATTTGGATCTCAGAGGTGGTGATTGTATGCTTCTGCTGGACAGGTTAGGAGAAAAAGTAGCTAAGTTTGCTTTTTGGTTGCTGAGTTACTATTCAGTTTTCAGTAGTTGTTTTGAAAATTCCACAGGCTAATGTGTAGTTTTTTGTTTGTTGGCTTTTTGGGGTTTTTTTTTGGTTTGTTTGTTTTGGTGGGGTTTTAAAGTGTTGTAAAGAACTTATTGCATATGAAATCTAGAGGAAACAACAAATTCTTAAATGTTTGAAGTAAACATGAAATGTGACTAATCTTCCTTTACAGAAGGATTATGCAGGTTCTGTTCTGAAGATTTCCTGGATTGTCTGTCGGTGACAAGCCACCTTCACAGGCCCAGTGCTAAAGGAAGAAGTATTGACCCGTGTTCTCTTGCACTATTCAGTGTCCTCACAGAGCTTGGCTTTACAGCTTAGCTGGCTTGAAACCTCTATGCTTTCTCCCCTTTCACAGATGGAAGGACTTCATTAATCTAGATGTAAGAGTTGCCGGTGCCTCTGAAGAAGGCTGGGGATTCGGTCTGGGCTTGAAGAGTACAGTAAACTGTGTGACGCCTGTTCTGTGGTCACGTGTGAACTCTTCTCTGGAGCCTGGGATTCTTAGCAGTGACAGTCTGACTTGTGTCTTTCTGGCAGAGGGTGTCAACCTTGAACATCTACTTTTAAAAAACTTTGGTAGTCCCTTTTGTTTTTCTCACAGATGATGTGTGCTGCTAGTCTTTCAGAATAGATGGTTCTTTCAAAAGTGCAGATGTGTTCTCAAAAGCAGTATAAAACCAAAAATTTGTGCATAGGCCTGTGGAACTGGAAAATACCAGACATATGTCTTTTCTTTTTCCTCACTCCTCCTTAGCCTGACTGAGCTTGAGCACTGGGGATGTCTAGAATGAGTGTGCTTGACAAATTTTTCAGGTGATCTGGAGTTATTCAGTCTGACAGATCAGCTGTGGGATGTTTAGTATTCTAAGAACATGATGGGGATAATAACAGCTTATCTCATGTGGTGTTTAAAAAATAATCGCTAAGCTGTGCATATATTGATAAGGCATTTTGTCTCTTATGAAGATGTATTCATAAACTCTTGCCCAAACTAAAATAAAAGCTTTCTTTTACCACTATATACATACATGTGCTTCTCAGGTGTGAAGACAAGATATCATCTCAATCTACTAATCCGTCAAGGCTAACTTCAGAACAACCCGTCTAAGGCTGCAGCTCTTTCGTAGAACAGACCTGCTGAGTTTTGGTGTGAATATAAGGATTTTAGAGGATTTTCTGAGGCAGTATAAAATTACATAATGTAAGAAATATCTTACTTTATATCTGTAATCTTATCCCCCTGTACAGAGTGACACTCCAGAATAAAAGATGCTGCTGAAGTCAAGTAAACCTCCTCTTCTCTCCTTGCTAGAGAAGATGATGCTAATAAAAGCTGTCAAACAAAAACTGAAGTAATTCCAAGAGTAAGCTTATGCAAAATGCTGATTTTCTCACATTGGGAAGTTCTTGAGCTTAACAGGGGTACCTCAATATTTAAATTGTTGCCAAATGCTGCAGCCAGGAAGATGAACCAGCACAAAAGCTAGGTGCTAAAACATGCCTGTAAAGCAAAGGAAACAGGGTTGTTCAGTCTGGAGAAGGCTCCTGCCAGTCTTTACAGAGGCCTTTCAGTACCTGAAGGGAGCTATAGGAGAGCTGGAGACGAACTTTGTACAAGGGCATGTATTGACAGGACAAGGGGAATGGCTTTCATGCCTCCTGGCTCTCAAGAGGGCACATTTAGATTGGACATTAGGACAAAATTCTTTACTGTGGGAGTGGTGAGACACTGGACCAGGTTGCCCAGAGAACTTGTGGATGACCCCTCCCTGGAAGTGTTCAAGGCCAGGTGGAAAAAGGCTTTGAGCAACCTGGTTTAGTGGAGGTGTCCCAACACATAGCAGGGAGTTTGGAGTGACATGGTCTGGAAGGTCCCTTCCAGCCCAAACCATTGTATTACTCCATGATTCTCTAAGAATAACCATGGCTTTCCAATGTTTCCAAATAACCAAGGGGAGAAGTCATTCAACTGAAATAAACAAAAGTAAGCGAGCAGTGCTGGATTCCCTGTTTTGTGCTGCTGGACATCAAAAGGGAAAGCATGCAAACAGTCTGTGTGAAGCAGACCTGAGTCTCTTAAAGTGTGGTTATTAAGAGAAGATAGAAGAGTTAGGCTTCTCTCTTGCAGAAGCTGAAATAAATCTGGAAAGAGTCTTATAATATTAAGAGTTGGAATTTATAAAAAAAGCCCTTTCAAAATCTGAGGGGGAAAAAATCCCACAGAAAATGTTTGCCTTTGTTCTGTTAAGTAAAGGTATTGTCTGTACAGGGGAAGAGGAACTCCACTGCTGACATCAGCTGCTCTGTTTGATATAAATAGATGTGTTTGCATCAGTTAAGACTTCTCAAGGCTATGTTAGGTAAGACCAAAGAGGTGCAGCTCAATTGTGTTTTATCAGTGTGTAGTAGATTTAGTGGTGGTGTTTTTATATCCCTCAGAAACAAGCATGAGAAAGATAAGGAACAAAGAGGCAAGTCACTTACTGCTGCCTTGGGTATTACCTTGGTTGTCTGATTGCACTCAACATCCAGCAATAAATATTTGCCTGGGTATTCCATGAAGCATCTTTGTACAGTTGATTTTAAAATATACTTAATGCTAAAATACATGCATCGCTTTCTCTTGGTGAAGTTCTCAACTGCAGTTACAGGCTTGAGGTGTTACTGCTCCTGCATTACCATTATGTTGTCCTCATTTATTTGTCTTGCTAAGAACGAGTTAAAGCTCTGATCCAGCTGTAATCATCCTCTCTGCTTCTTTCATTTTTAATTCATTTTGTTTATCTTTTCTGGGTTACTTCTCTTCTTTCCTGGTTGGTTCTCTGTACAGCCCTGTTTATTCCTTGTGCTGGCACAGTGGTGGTGTGATAAGGACTGGGGTGAGAATTAGGTGAGGATATTAAGGAGATGCTTGACCCAGCCCTCCTGCTGGGGTGGTAGTGGACTGGGGAGGCATTCTTTCCGAATTCAGTGGTAGGCTAGCCAGAAACACTGGTATGTTCTGCTCAGAAGAGCTTCTGTGAAGAAATGATCTCATGATTCCAGGGTTTCAGCAGCATTACCTGCTGAAAGATCCCTCTCAGCATCATGCCTTGGGGTCTTACTTTTTTAACATGACTTGTCCAGGGATCAGGACCTTGATAACTGAATGTATCCCAAGTAAAAATTTAAAATAAAAGTTATTTAAAAGAAAAGTTATTTGGGAATACCCTGGTTCACTTCCCGTTACAGCCCATCTTCAGTACATCTGAAGGAGCAGCCCTACTTGGTCACAAAGGCAGGAATGATTGACAAAGTGTTCCTTAAACTTTCACTTTGGCCGCATTACCTCTTGTCCTCTGACTGAAAACGTTTTAAAGTGATCCACACAATTCTGCTGTTTTGTTGCTGCTGTACTAGAGTTATTTTCACAGGATGCAGACTTCAGTCTTAGTGATCACATTGTATTCTGCCCTGCATTCCCATTTTGAGCTGTTTTGGCTTAATTTTGTTCTAGAGTTGCACCAGCTATATGTCCTGTTTTCTAGTGTAAATACTGAATAGAGTTTCATCTTGTTTGCTCCTTTTTTTTTTTTTTTATTGTGACTGGTGGAAAGCAAGTCTTCCTCTGTCACAGTCTTTCTCTTTGAGCATCTTTTTATGAGTCTTGCCACTGTTCTGAGTACAAATGTTCTTCTATCTCTTTCCCAGTTAAGACTGATGATAAATACTGCATTTCAAACTTACGCATTATTATGCTGGAATCAGCGCTTGAAATGAAAATTTAAGAACATGTCACTTTTACTTTGACTTTCTTCTAAATTAATCTGACTTTTGAAGATTAATGACTCCAAGCACTCCTTTTTTATCAGGCTAACTGAAGTACTGTCTAGGTTTAAACTAGCTGTTTATAGGCTTCTGACCACAGTGCCAGCTACCATACCCAAAAAACTGGAATTTTATATGAGATGGCAAGCTCTGCAACTGATACTGATTCTGTGTGAAAGATAGATATGTTAAAGAAGTAGGTTTAAAAAACAAAATACTACTTAAACTTCAAAAGTATTGCACTTTAGTGAGTAAGTTCAGTGATTTGTCTTTTCATGTTGTGAGAATGGCCTCCTAAGGTCTTAGGGCTTTTAATAAAATTAATGTTCTTCTGACCCCGATGGTCTTTACAACTGCCAGTGGGTTTCTAAGTAAAACAAGAAGTACAAATGTTAATCTGAAATCTCAGTAATAGGTGTTGTGTGGAGATGCATCTCCTAACACGGGTTCCAAATGATGCCAGATGACTTATGCCTACTCTCTTTGCATAAAAATGAAGTTAAAGACTGTAACTTTATGCTAATGAGTTCTGTGATTATCTTTTCAGATGCAATTAGAAGTGTTCATTTGGCTTGTTTGTACACTGGGGGTGTTTAATCTATCAGCTGAGCATCTGGAGAGTTGAATTTCTTAGTGTAGCCACTCAGAAACAGTGGAAGTTTTCTGGGTAATATCTATTTTACTGGTAGATTTCTAGTCTGTCCTTATTTGGATGTTTTCTTCAAATGACAAGAAGTGTTGCAACTCTTGTGACGAGCAAGTCATCCCTTTCTCTTTGCTAGGCTTGGGTCTGTATAGAGCTGTAATGGAGAATTTTGCCATCTACTGAAACTACTTGTGTGAGCTGATGAGCAAGTGGCTTTATTTTCCTGGTCTAAAATTCTAGTTGTTTCTGCAGATTACTGGTGGAAACAGTGAATCCTGTGATCCATGCTGATTCCCTCAATTCCACTTTTGTTGTTTTCACCAACCTCTGTTCATCGTAAGGCTGTAGAAGCAGAGTTGTCATTGGATATGTCCTTATCATTTATTAAATCCTGTTTCTTCCAGTCTGCTTCCTGCTGGCTTAATGGCCAAAGTTACCTAATGAGTTTTGATAAGCACTAATTGAGCTTCTTGACATTTAGGCTTGTCCAGATTCTTCTTTGCTCATTCTGTCACCTTGTTCCTGCATTAAGTGACTTCTTGTTGCTAAAATAAACAAAGATGTTGTCGATGGTAGAGGGTGACCTCTGTCTGTCTGGACTTAGGTGCCTTGAAAAGATGCATGTGTCCATTTTCAGTGTCGTGGTATAATTATAGAAATATTTTTTTTCTGATCAAATGAATGACAACATGAGACCAGTGAGTTTATACCTCTTATTATTTCATACATTTGTATGATTTTATACCTTACACATTTATATACGAATATACTTTATAGTTTTAAACTTAATTAAAAGTTTGAACTTCAAACTTATAATTTTTAAATTTAATTACCTTTTAATAAGTTGTTTTTTTTTTTAGGAAACCATGTGATTCAGCAAGGTCTTCTCTCCTTTCATAACAAAATCTGCCTTTCTAAAACTCTTTGTAAATTGAGCCTTGGCAAGAGGACCTTTTTTGAAAGGCACAAAGATCACTTGTAAAAGCTTATTTTTCCTTTCTAATATGTTGTGGTAATTTAAGGAGGAAAAGAACCTTTTCAAAAGCAAGCAGCTGGCTTTAAAAATGTCAGTGTATTGAATAAAATTAGGGGGGTTTTTTTGCTATGCTGGTAAGGCTACTATTCAAATTTTTTAAAGCTTAAAGGCATTTTAAACTTACAAAAAGAAGTGGTACTTTAATTTTCCAGTTTGCGTTCTTTTCAGAGTTAAGTAACCTAATCTTTCAAGAAGCAGCTTTCATTCATAGTGAAAACTGCTACTCACCACCTCCAAATTCAAAAGTTGGAAGGGAGGGATCATGAATGGTCCTGGGTGCAGGTGAGCTAAGTCTTGGTGTGAATGCACACCCCTCCCTTTGTAACAGATTTTGTAACCAGGGTAGGTTAGATACTTTCCTTAGATACTGGAAATACCTTGCTTTGACTGCTTTATGCTCTCCTGGAGCGTTCTCTCCTTTTGAGCATATTTGTATGTTCTGACTTGTCAAGTGGGTGTTTACATTCAGAAGTTTTGGCATCTGATTCCTTCACACGATTTGTGTATGTACAGATGCTGTGAGAAGCTGAGACAGCTTTCACCTCTGATACATTTGAGGAGAAAAACAGAGAAGCAGAGCCAGTGGAGGTAAAACAGTCTGACTTGCAGTGCAGGAGGTATAGGGCTGCTCTTTGGTGCAGTGCAGCAGCAGTGGTTGAAGGGGTCTCTAAGTGGGGGAAATACCAAAGACTGCTGGTTGAACTGCTCTCCCCTGAGCTGTGACCTCTCTGAAGCACAGTCAAATAAGAGCAAATCAAGTATAGTCCCATGCAGCCACCTCATAGGTACTGGCCTTCACACCTTCCAAGGTGTGTCACTGTGGGTATCCTGGAGTCATAAAATGACTTGTGTTGGAAGGGACCTTAAAGATCATCTTGTTCCAACTACCCTGCTGTGGGCAGGAATGCCTTCCACTAGACAAAGTTGCTCAAAGCCCCATCCAGTCTGGTCTTGAGCACTTTGAGGGCTGAGGCATCCACAGTTTCTCTGGGCAACCTGTTCCAGTGCCTCACCATCTTCACAGTAAAGAATTTCTTCCTAAAATCTAAGCCAAATCTCTCCTCTTTTAGCTTAAAAACATTCTCCCTTGTCCTATCCCTATCTGCCCATGTAAAAAATTATTCTCCTTCTTTTTATAAGTGCCATTGGAAGGCTGCCTTAAGGTCTCCCAGGAGCCTTCTCTTTTGCAGGCTGAATAAACCCAGCTCTCAGCCATTCTTCATAGGAGAGGTGTTCATCCCTCTCATCATCTTTGTGGCCCTTCTCCGGGCGCGCTCTACCAGGTCCACATCACTATCCTGCTGAGGACTCCGTACCTGGTTGCAGCACTCCAGGTGGGGTCTCACCAGGGCAGAGTAGAGGGAGGGAATTGCTTCCCTCCCCCTGCTGGCCGTGCTGCTTTTCTGCTGCATCCCAGGAGGTAGCTGGCTGTCTGGGCTGTGAGCACATATCCATGATAAACCCTAAGTCTGCCTACGTTATGCTGCTCTCAGTGAGTTCTCTCAGACTGTACTCACGCCTGGGATTGCCCCGAACCAGGTGCACCATCTTGCACTTGGACTTGTTGAACTTCGTGAGGTTCTTGTGAGCCAACTTCTCAAGTTTGTCCTGGTCCCTCAGGATGGTGTCCCTTCTTTCTGTTGTGTCACGTGCACTGCTTGGCTTCATGTCATCTGGAAACTTGCTGAGGGTCCATTTGATCTTACTGTTGTAAGGACATAATTATCAGATGGGGATATTGAAGCTCTGTGGAATAAAGTGCTGTGCTACCTCATGTTTTTCAAGATACTGGATTATTTGCATATTAAAATATAAAATGAGTGTTGAGAAGTATGTGGGGAAGGAGAGGGAGTACTAAATTTAAAAAAAAAAATTCACATGCCACCAAACACTTTCTAAGAAAAGCATTGCATTTTCATGTACTGATGTGTGGTTTTAAAAGCAGAAGCTTCTGTTTTGGGGTGGGGAGTGGTGGTCGTGTTTGCATATATTTTTTCACTTTAATTTACCTTCGATGGGTGAATTCAAAGGCATAACTGCAGTTGTGTTCTACTCTTTCAGACCAGGAAAAAGCCTGAAGGTGTGCACCATGCCAGGGACAGCTAGCTGGTATTCAGATAGGCTTTTTGGGTGAAGAGCTGCCACAAAGACGGCATGAAGTGCTGGTAGGGACTAAACCAGCACAGGACAAAGAGCCACTGTGAGTTTCCCTGAAGTCTTTAAGTGGTCAGGACTGTTGGCTTTTTGTTAGATCACTGCATTTATTGTATACTGGAGTTGCTTCCTGTGTTGCTGAGCAGATCTGTGTTCCCATCACCAGTGTGCTGGAGGGGAGTGTTCTCTGTGCAGAGGTTTCTGAAGGCTGAAATCACCTGAGTGTTTTGGAAGGCACACCATGGACTGATCCTGGTATTGGTGTTGGACTTCTGCTGCTGGCTTCCATGAGCAGCATCCCTTATTTGTTATGGAATTCCTGTGCCTTACAGGCTGGTTGTGAGGGAGTTCTGTACTAGTGAGCTGCAGCCTGACTGCCTTGTTTATGAAATAATGGTTTTTGGTTTTTTATTTTACTTTTCAGCAGTATTTCATGCACTGATTTACATGTATTTTATTAAACCTCTGTGTTTGATGCAGTTCTTTGGGAGGAGGGCTTTTGCTTCAAGCATAACTGGGGAAGATTGCCAAAATGTAGTTAAGCATTGTGTCAGTGCTCAGCTTCCAGAACTTCCCCAGATGGGCTTTTACACCTTACAGCTGTTAGGCAATTAACCCCAGAGCGTCTTGCTGAAATAAGGTCTAGTGCCTGAAATATTTGGCCTTGTGACTGTCTTTCTACCATAGCTGCTCCTAATTTATGAGTGAGAATTTGGGATTGCAGTGAACTACATATCCATATCACTTGAGAAAAGTTTAAAGTGTGAGGTCGTGGCCTCTGGAGGCTGCCAGCAAATGAGAATGGCCAAACATGGAATTAACACAGAGGTATGTTTTCCAGGTATATTCTCCTACATTAAAAAAAATAGAAAAAAGCAGAAATAAAAGAAGCTCTCAGTTTTAAGGGTGGTGAGCCCCTCTCAGGCAAGTATTTAGCCAAAGCTACAGAGTAAATGGTCATATAAATGGAAGAAGTAGTGACCTGGTTGGGTGGGGGGTTTTTTTGGTGGGTTTTTTGTTTTGTTTTGGTTTTTTTTGTTTGTGGTGGGTTTTTTTGTTTGTTTGTTGTTGTTTGTTTGTTTTACTTTCTCCAGATGGCGATGCAACCTTCTCACTCTTTCCCCAGTTTTTTTCTAGTGGAATAATCATGTCTGCTGACATTATAAATTATAAATGCTGTACAAAATCTGAACTAGTAGGTGGTCTTTCTCTGAAAACAGTACCTTTCAGGTGGTTTCAGACTTTAAATTCTAGCGTACTGTAACAACAGGTTTAACAAGATATTCTTCCTTTTGAGCATGGGTTCCAGCCCTTTAACTTTTTGGAGGCCCCTTTCTTCTGTTGAGGAAATGTTTTTTTATGATGGTATGTCATGTGCTGCAGTGGAACTTTGACTGCCCAGGGGCTGTGTTGAGACTGCCAAGTCTGTGGAACTACTCATCTTGACTTTGCAGGACTGTTTTCCCTAGGGGAGAATGCAATCGTCAGGTTTATTGTACAGTGACAGATGTTTAATTTGTAAATGTCACGGCAACTTCAAGAGCTCCACGTTTGGCATATAATGCTTCAAATACTGGTTTTACGTGAGAAGACAGCTATGATGTATGGCTGGAGTTGCTGCAGTTCTGCTTCCTTTTTCTTTTTGAATTCTCTTGGAGAAAATGGCCCTTTTGGCTAATAACCTGTTACAGTTGAGGCCTGTCACATTCAAACGTTGTCTGATAGCTCCTTCATTTTCCTTGTCTTTCCATGTCACTTGCCTCCAGCTTTTGGGACCACTGCATCTCTGGTCATCCAAAAATATCATGCTACTGCAGTCACAAGGACGTTGTCTTGGGTTTTACAGATCATTACTCCATTCAGCAGATGGGTGCTGTGTGCTCTGCTACTGGGCCAAACTCCACTTGATGTACTGAAATGCCCTCTGGTGTGGAGTAAAGTTCATTAAGCTGGGCAGCAGGTGACAACAGGCTCAAATGTGACTTTTGACTGCTGTTTATAAATGTTCTTCATGGGCCATCTTAGGACCTTACCCCAACCTACCCCAAAAATGGGTATGGGATGTTACTTTCTTGTTTGTGAAATAAATTAGTTTGACAGTTGTGTAGTGGTTGAATTCAACTGAGCTGCTTAAATTTCTAGTTGTAACTCAATGCTGGCAGCAGGAATATGTGTACTAAGATTTCTTCTTGCCCAAGTCATGCACAGTCTGCACAATATCTAGTGATAGTATATCTATACATTTCCATTTGCATCTACTGGTCTGTATAAATTGAATATTAGACTCCCTACTGTCTGTGTGCTGTATGATTCTCCAGAGTCAAATGTTCTGCCAGTAGTCCTTAAAGCAACTGCATTTCAATATTGATTTTAAAAAATGTGATTCATACTGAGGGAATGCTCAGTAGGGAGAGGTGCAGCCAAAGCAACAGTGTCCAGCTGTGGTGTGGTTCACAGCAAAATTCTGCATTGTGGTTTTGCATTGCTTGTCACATGGCCATAATAGCCTGTGAGCTGCTGAAAAATGACTAATTCCTGCATTTGAGGCGAAGGAAGGAAGAGAAAATGTGAGCAAACCTGTAATTTTCCCAAGGGCTGCAGTTACTGTATCTGATGTGTTAATGCAGCTACTTTGTTGTCTCACCACAGATAAATTCTGAGGAGCGTGTTGACACAGCTGATCAGGAGAGAGTCTCCTGGGATCGCAGTATTCCTGAGGACATAAAGCAAAAAATACAGCCTAAAGAGGTGCCAGCAGAAAGTGTCACTGTCTGGATCGATCCCTTAGATGCTACACAGGAATACACAGGTAGCTGATTCTTGTAGACAAATCATGTATGTAATTCTGATGTTTGCCTTTTACCCTGGAGACAAAATAGTAAGTACCTAAAATGGCGTCTCTTGTTAAAGTGTCTTATGTCAAAGCTAGCGTGATTTAATTGAACAAATTGCATAATGAAATCTTTGTGGTTCTCAAATTACAACATTTATGTATTCCAACTCTGAAATTACTTTGGTATCCTTGCAACTAAGTAATTGCTATAATAAATGGTGACTGTCAATTACAGATTGTACTGGAATTACACGTTTCTTTATTTTAGTCATTACTGTGACAACACTAAGTATCTTAGATTTTTAGTTTTGTTTATTTAAAGGGAATGGTAAGTAAATATCCTATTTAACTTGATAGAAGAAAATTTGTGTTGTCATTTTTCAAAAAAGCATGCATAATTCAGTCTTCCCTCTTTTCAAATGTTTTAGGATGTCACATAAGCAGCTCAAGACAATCCAACTGAAATTCTTGCTAATAAGTACTAAGGAACAACTAAAAAAATGGGATTTTTTTGGTGACTGTTTAATTGATACAATTATCCTTTCCAGTGAATCTTCTTTGGGTTTTGAATTACCATTTTTGAACTGATAGAGAATAGGAGGTGAGGCAGAGAAGGGAGAATGCAGGGGCACAGATTTCCATGAAAACACGTGTTGGATAAGACACAGGTGTTAGCATTAGATCTAGTGGCAGTGTAGGTTACATCTACTGAATGGGAAAAAATTGCTGGAAAGCCGAAAGGTCTTTAAAGTCTTTTGAAAACTGAAAGGTTATTTGAAGATACATCAAAGTTACATAACTGTAAAGAGGCATAATGCAAACTGGTCTTCAGAGAACAATCTGAATAATCCCCTGTCTGTTTTCCTTTTGTGTTCTTGGCCTGTGATTGTAAACTTGCTCACTTTGTTGTTTTGCCCACAGAGGATCTTCGACAGTACGTCACAACAATGGTTTGTGTGGCAGTAAATGGTAAACCAGTAATAGGAGTGATACACAAGCCCTTCTCATCATATACAGGTACCTTCATGCCTTCACGTATTTCCATCATGGGCAGCCATAGTGTTAATTAAAATTGGATGTTGGAGAGGACATCTGTAGGTATAAATGAGAAAATAGTACCAGGGGCAAAAGGGCACTGCAGCAGACCTCACAATTAGAGCTGCAGATGTGTTCTGTGCTATGAAACCACAAAGGAAAATGCTGCCATTGTTTAACATAAAAATGATGCATTTAGAGCAAGCTAACTGAAGATATGTTAAAGAGCTAAGATCCCTTCAATCAGAGTGCTTATAGCAAACAAAAAAAAAGTTAAACCTACAAATACCGATCAGTTTCATGTCTTCTTATAGTCTTTAGCAAAAAAGAGTACTTTGCTCATTTAGCAGAATAACTTGGGTCTGTGATAAATATACCCAGGAGGTGCTATTTATTCAGTGTGAATAAAAAAAGATTGAATTAAGATCTTAATGGCAACTCTTTGTATGTAACAGGCAAGACTGTCTAGCATAGCCTTATTGATTATCTGACATGCTTTAATGCCTCAACTGTGAAGTAATTAATTCTTTAGTATTAACGATGTATCACTGAGCATTGCTGCAAGTTTGGCAATTTGCATGTACTTCTGAAAGCTTCAAAGCAGTTTAAGTATTCATGGCTTACTGTATTGAAAACAGGAATTTCTGTTTACATTTTCCCTTAGGCAATACTGACCTCTAGAGTTCTGAATTTCTGTAGTAGCTCTGGCACAAAAACTAAGTCTAAATAAATGCATTTTGTATTTGTTCTTGTTTTTTGGCCCACTGAACACTCAACATTTTGTGCTAAATATTTTACTGTCTATAAATAGGAATTTAATTACCAGTCACTCAAGTATGTGCTATATTTGAATACGCTTCAAGAATCTTGGAGGTTTTGGAACATATTTTTTTAGGTATCAATACCTATCTCAAGAAATGGGTTTTTAGCATTCTAATGTTGAGAATTTATCTTCTTTAATAATAGTGAAGTGTGCAATGTTCAGACATGAAATCAGATGAGATGCAATGAATTCTGTCATTCTGTGTGACAAGTATTCATTTTCCAAGCTGGAAATACCAATATGTTTTGAGTCAGATTGTTCCTAATACTACCACACAAATACAAAGCATAAAGGGCAGTCAGCATTGTTATTACACACAGCTCAATCTGTTGCCAAACAACCTGGCTCTCTACTGAGATGAAATTGCTGGGTAGTTTACTAAGTAAATGTCAGATTAATGGTTAGGGGATGCCACCTACCAAGCCTGGCTTTGAACCTCATGATGAAACAAGTGGGAAGTTGTGTATTCTAAATTCAGTTGTATGAAGCACAAGATCAAATATCTTTCTTTGTAGTACTATCCTCCTGAGCTATTTCCTCCCTTACTATTAGTATCCTTCTGAACAAAATGACTCCATGGCATTTTTGGTATCTGCTTTAAAGGGTAGCGGGGCTTTTTGTTCTGACATAAAAACATTGAGGAAATTTCTGACTAGGAGCCATCCTTTTAACTTTAGTTAAAAGGTTTCCAATTGCAAGTTCTAAATATTAACTACTTGGGATTTTTCCCTCTTACTCTGTTTTTTGGAATTATCACACAAGAACAATCAGGTTTGGGATAATGCCATATATACCAATGTGTGTGTGGCCTGTTTCTCTTCCCTTGTGTGCACGTGGGTATGCATTGCATCCTCTGCCAGCCCTAACTTTCTCTGTTACAGCAGTGAGAGATATTAAGTCACAGGTATCAATTACATATTCTTAGATAAGTACCCTTTTATCTTCACGCTTAACAGGGATTGTTTTTTGTAAATCTCAGCAGAATTTTTGTTTCTCTTGTAGCTTGGGCAATGGTGGATGGTGGGTCAAATGTAAAAGCTCGTTCCTCCTACAATGAGAAGAACCCAAGGATTATTGTGTCCCGCTCCCATGCAGGAAAAGTTGAGCAGGTTGCACGGCAGACATTTGGAAATAAAACTGTGATAATCCCCGCTGGTGGAGCAGGTTTGGTTCTTTAAGCATCCTATCCAGTTTATTGCTTCTGAATGTTTTAATGGTGTAGCTGTTACTAGGCAAAAGGATGTAACTGTGGTGCCTCCTCTTTTTCCTCTTGCCTTTTGATGTTCACATCACTGAAAGCAAGCACTTGACACTAGGGACACAGTTTTTCCTGTGTTTAGGAACCTGCATGCAAACTTGGTTGAGACTTCAGGTTGTTCACAAGTCAGTATGTCACTGAATCTGAGCCTGGGCCAGCAATGTTGTTGTGGTCCTTTCATTGAAACACACAGTTGTATGTTCATTGAAGGCACTGATGCCTCAGTGGGAGAAAAAGGCAGAATCACAGAAGAGAATCTGTTGCTTGTTAGTTAGCTGTTAGTATGGTTGATTAAAAAAAATTAAGAAAAAAGCCAATAAAGTTTGATACTATTTATTGCATTTATGTCAAAAGAGAAAATTACTGTCACTAAAGTCCATTTTTATCTGCCTCATACTCACTGAAGGAAGTTTTAGAATACTTTTTACTTATGCAATGTCATTGTGCGTGTTACTGACAGAATGTAAATGTGAGGCACTAGTGTAAAGCAGCAGAAATTTTAAAGTCCCAGAAAAGCCATACAAAATTTTATTTTTACAGAAATGTATCTTTCTGTGTCTTTAATACAAAAAGCCACAGCTCCCTTACAGATCTTTTAGTCAAGGAGGTCTTGCATTGCTTTTTTAGATAATGAATCTAAATGACAAAGAAAGTGAAAGTGTAACTAATTATAGCAGGTCTTGTCCAGGGCTTGACTCTGTTTAAGAAGATAAAAAAATGAACAGATTAATGAAACAAAAATATTGGTCAAAGAGTTGAAAAAATTCCATAAAAGAAAGAATACTTTTTGAGCAATTCCTTTGTGCTGTATAATGAATAATAAAGGGGAATGCCCTGGGCTGCTTTGCTTTATTAAAGAGTGGTGTATACATCTTCCTTGTATTGTAATAAAAAGCCAGGGAGAAAAAGATAGAGTTGAGCATGACACAGTGATTGAGAAATGAGTGAGTAAACATAAGAGCAGAACTATATTTTAGTTTCTGCTCTTGTTCTGTTAATGTTTCAACAGGAAAGCTTGGTCTAATTTTTTTTTTCCTCTGCCCAATTCTTCTAGGTTATAAAGTGTTGGCCCTCCTTGACGTGCCTGAAAAGAATCAAGAAGAAGCTGATGTGTATATCCATGTCACCTACATTAAGAAATGGGACATATGTGCTGGAAATGCAGTGTTGAGAGCCTTGGGTGGCCATATGACTACCCTGACTGGTGAAGAAATTAGTTACACTGGCTCAGATGGCAATGAAGGAGGACTTATAGCCAGTATCAACATGGACCATAAAGCACTAATTGAAAAACTTCCAGATCTGGAAAAAACGTCACACAAATAAACATGACTGATGAAGAAGTACAAGTTGTGCTTTCGTAGCCTCCAGATGCTCTGTCTGAAGAAGCAGGTGTGAAAACCTGCTGGAAAAGATGCACAGCAAAGCAAAGCAGTTTGGTGTGGGTTTGGGGACTATATTTTGCATTGGGTTTTGTCAGTGGTGGTATTTAAAAAGAATAAAATAATAATAATAAGAAGAAGAAGTAGGAAGGGGACCAATGGTCTCACACATCAGTTTCCATGTTTTATTTTTTTCAGACTGTTTTCATGCAGTTCTTATACTCAAGGTGCACTTACCATACATATTGGTGAACATAGGTAAATCAAAGAAAAATCCAAATTTTTTCATAAAATAACTTAAGTATTTCTCACAGGAGTCTCTTGAAATCTTTTACATCTTACTGTAGTTTTAGCAATTCCATAATAAATTAGGTAGGAAAAAAACTTGATTTATATAGGCATCTGATAACTGTAAACAGTTTATCAGGAATCATGACCTCGTGTTTCGTATCCCCTGAATGGAAAGCACAAGAAGGTTGATTCAAATCTATATGCAGCAACAGATTATCTTTGGCAGTGTGGCACTCTTTCTGCTTTTTAAGAGAAAAAAAGAAATGTTCTGTATTATTTTGACTTCTTTCCTGAAGATGTAAACCAGTTTTAGTTCAGGTGGGTTGTGAATATCGGTGTTTTATTAATCAGTGTAATTATTTCCTTATACCTTTTTAAAAGAAGGCAGCGTTTCCTTGTGTAGTTTTTAGCAGTTACTTCTTGTCCTTGATTTCTGCAAACAGTGTTGAAGATGCATGCTAGATTTTTCTCTAATGTAGGGCTTGTTCATCATGTGGTGTTTGTGCCTATAGAAGCAGCCTCTTCCTTCAGTACCTTCAGTTATTTTGTTTGTTTGGGTTTTTTTTTCCATTGGACAGGGAATGAGTTTAACAGAAATAGTAAGTTGACTGGTTATTTCCATTTCCAACACAAGATATAAACCAGCAATTTTTCTACAACCCCAGGAACAGCTCTGTCGTTTTAGCTTGCAGCACACTCTTTTCTGCAGAAAGCTCTTCAGCCATTCCAAACAGCTTGTGCTTATTTGGTTTGGGGTAATTTACAGAGAGAGACCATTTGAATTTGAATCTGCTTAAGCATGTTTGAAGAACATGTGGCCCTTGAAGTACAGCAGGGTTACTGAAACTGGAAAATGTTCTTTGTAATCCAGTACGTACGGAACAGAATGCAGATCCTTTGATGTCAAATGACAGTTTGTTGTACCTCTATCTCCAAACGTGTAAGCATCTGCATTGTTGTTCTCTGCATCCCCCTGAAGGGTTTAAGAAGGTTCAAATGTACCTGTTATTTGAATTATCAGAAAATCAGCTGCCCATCAAGAACGCTGAAATTCTTAGTTACTATAAGATGTTTTCTGTTCCAAGTTTATTGTGTGGGCTTAGGCTGCTTGATCCAAACCCATAATTCTTTAATTTTAACCTCTTTCATACTGTTAATGAGAACTGCTGTTCTGGTTAAAAAGAGATTTTTCTCCTTAGGTCAGTAGCAGAGAATGTTTAGATACTGCTTTCAACTTCTAGCTGAAGTTCACATTTCCAAAAGACCTCCCAGATGTTGCATAACGACAGATACAGACTTTTATTTCTTAAACTCACTGGCAAAGGAGACTGAAGCGTAGTCCTGTGAGCCTCTTGGTGCAGGTAGTTTTCGGAGAACTTCTTTTCCAACATGGACACTATTGCTGCTCTTTGAAAATAACTTTTACACATGTGGATAATACACAAAGCAATTTAACTTTCAATTCTTAAATTTCATAAATGCTATATGCTATGACAAATAAGTAATCATGCCCTTTTTAAAAAGGATCTGATCTATTTCAAAAACTTGAGGTTCCAAACTTCAGTGAAAAAAAAAATTGTCAAGGTTTTAGTAATATTTTACAAGAAGACTGCAGTTTTTTGAGGCTGATTTAAATGTCTTAAAGGCTATTTTTTTTAAAGAAAGCTCTTCTTATGTTTATTTGTCAAAGAGCATGGATTAAAATTTAAATATGAGAAATAGCCATAGTTAGACTAGTATAAAAACCTAATTGTGTGACAGAGATCAAATGCACAATATTTAAATGGGCAATTAAGGTAAAATGTGTGGCAAGTTGTGGTTTTAGAACCAGCTTGAAATCTTCTGTAAACATGCTTTATGAAAATGGGACTGCTTTTATTTTGGGGAATGTTTCTATCACTTTCTTGCATAAACTGTGATCAGACTTTATGGGAAATGAAAAATATTATGTAATGTACAAGGGCTTACTTGTATCTTAGTTGAAGGCATAGAATAGTGAACAAAAGTATTTCCATAAGTTATTTTTCCTTAGGAAAACAAGGTACCTTAGGAAAAGCCCTCTTATCCTTCCTCCCACATGCTGGCTAAAATGCCTAGCCTTCCATTAGGAAGACTTGTGCTTGTTTAGACACATTAATATCCTAAATTGCTTTGTTGCAATGGATCACAATGTTCAGTACCTTTCAAAGGGGACCATTATTGGCCTGATCTTACTCCTGATGGAACTGAGGAAGAGGTGAGTGTGGTGCCCAGTTAATTACTTGTAGAGCCTGAGCTCGTAGAGCTTTCCCACAGTTAAGGGCTAAGGTAGTGCTTGTGGTCTCCCAGTGTAATTTAAGGAGCAGCTGCTTTGGTGTGAGAATAGGTGAGCAGCTGGTGAATATCAGTTTCAGATGTCATTTTGCAATAAATGTAACTCTTATGCAGACCAGCAAGTATTCACAAGTGCTTGCTTAGTGCACACATCCCAGTGCACTGTTTGTTTGTACAGTGTTGACACTCTGTATCATTTCTTTGTTTGTGTTTACACTCCATTCTAAAACGTTCTGCTGTTCTGGCTTAAATATTTGTTTGGTCTCATCAGTGTGGATGTGACTTAACCTCATGCCCAGAGGGGTAGGAAATCATACCATACCCACATCTCACTGCTGGGCTGCAACAGTGTTCTTTACATCTTAGCCTTTTCCACATAAAGCTATCACACACCATTTTCAGAGATGCTACTTAAAATAACTGCATGTTGTAGGTGGGTCCTATAAAAGTATATATTTTTTAAAGATTTTAATTAAAAAAAAAATGGTATCATTCTAGCTCCAAATAAAGGAATTAAGAGAATGTATTATTTTAGCATTGGTTTTCCAATGGTGGATTTTTTTGAGTGGCTATTATGATTAAGGCAGTTGCAAGTGGAATTATTCTAAAACTGTATGTATTTTCTCTTTTTCATTCTGCTAAAAAGAGTGTATGGTAGCATAGATAATACCTGGTACTGTACCAAGAGTTCTAGCTTTCATTCCTTGAATGAATGTTTTCTAAATAAATGGACACAGAAATAAATGGATTGAATATTGTATTTAACTGGTTTTGAGATTAACCTGTTTGTCAGACTTTTACAGATGGATTTAAGAGCTATTTGTTCTGATCTACAGAGCATGTAATGATAATGAAAATACTTAGCAGATATGGCTTACTTGGATAGTGAATTAACCATGTAGGTGAAGCTGCCAAATCATCTAGTGATATTTTTTCATACATTTACTCCATGGTTGTTAGAGGGGGCAGATTTTCTAGTTGGCTTCAGGTGTGAGAAAAGGTTTGGTTTGTTTTTTTTTTTTTTTAATGGCCAGTGGCTGAAGATCGGGGGCAGGGAGGGAAGTCAGTACTGGAGTTCATCTCTGCTTTTTTGTTTATAAATTAGTGTATTCCAATGTCTTTGTAGCAACCTGTTATCTGTTGGAGTTGTGCAACAGCAGTGCAGCATTGTATACTTCTGATTTAATGTGTAAAACAAGGAGTCCACATCTCCCAAGAGCTGTGCAGTGAGAAGTGACCCAGTGTTGCTCTGGGCCTCTGCTGTGTTGTGCCAGCGGAGAATGGCTGCTTCCTTGTCTCATGGATGTCATTCCAGTAGCAGTTTCTCTCATAGAAAACTGCTTTTCTAGGCTACTGCCTCCCCAGTTATGCCCAACCTCTTTGTAGATCTGTTTTCTGAAGCAAACTAGAGCAGTGGAAAGAAGCAGATGGCTGTGCTGGAAAAGTTACAACAGAGGACACTTATTTCTGTTTCTTTATTTTTAAATTGCATCTATTGTTTAATTTCTCTTGTCTTTCAGGGGTTAGATAATGATACAGATAAGATTCAATGGACCACAAATAAATGGCTGTAGGATTTTAAGCCCAAGCAGGAGGAGGGCAGGAAGGACTGCCTCTAACCAAGGTGAACCTGAATGGATGGTTTTCTGTCAGGCCACTTATGCTGAGCCTTTCTTCAGTGTTTTAGTGGTTTAGGCCCTTCACACAAACACTTACAGATTTGATTTTGCCAAAACATCACTGATAATCTTACCTTCTAATCTGCTGTCCTCAATGATAAAACTGCACTATAGCCACTTCACTATAATGTAACTCACTGAGACAACAATGTGGTAACTCCAAGGACTCAATTGCTTAAATTATGAACCACAAAATCTGTATGGCAGCTCTTGCAGTGATGTCCTAGTACTTGCTGTGAGCGTCTTCCCACCCCACAAGCAGGTCGTGCACCCACGTTTCATATTGAAAAGCTGTTGAAGCCTTATACATCGTGGTTTTCAGATGCCACACCAGCTCTTTCAGCTCTTCTATGAGAAGTGCTCATCCAGTTTCCTTCTGAGGCTCCCTCTGGAGCCAGTAATTAGTGGCCACTTTTCTCTCTTTGCTCTTCCTCTCTGTTCCCTTCTGGTCCTTGAGCCTTAGTCAATGTGGACAAGAAAAATGAGAGATCAGAGGTGAAGACAGTCCCAGAATCAGAGGGCCCCAGCTATTCAATTTATCCTGAAGCTGTTAATGTTTAGGACTGAGGTCTAAGGTACTGACTGATTCTATCAGAAGTGCAATAGTTACCAACAAAATAGTTGGAGCGTGGAGAAGTTCATGCAATTAGGGGTACTGGACATAAAGAAAAGATGCAGGTGGACTGAGGAGAAGTTAGACACCCAAAAAGAAGGAGAAAACGGTTTTTCAGTAGAATGTTACAAGTATTTGGCACTTGTGGCCCCTCTGGGTGCAGAACTTCATTGCCTATGAAAGAGGCTGCATTGGCCCTCTGTGAAAGGCCTGATTTTGTTGAACTCAATAGCAGTATTCCCACTGAACTCAATGTGAGCAGAACCAAGCCAGATAAAACAGAAACAGTAAATTAAGCTTAATTCTGAAAAGCTCAGCTTCTTTCAATAGAGAAAAGAACCTGGGTTGTGTTAAAGTTGCCTGTGACAGCTTCAGTCTGCATTTGGAAATGTCATCCCAGTGTCTCGAGGTTCTAAGTCTTTCAGGGTTTTTTTATAGTCTACAGCTGATAGAGCCCACTTTCAGGTAACATTGTTTTCTACCCCAGTTGTTCCTTATGTGTAATTCACATTTCATTTTTTTCTCTCCAAAGGATCAGCAACGCTCCAGCATTTTTCCTGTTATCCCACCAAATTGTATTGGCATTTTCCAATTGTGTGCCAAATTGAAATAGCAATTCTATAAATAAATTCTCTGAAAACACTGGTCTGTGAGGGTGTTTTTCTATATTTTGTCATTCTGGAGGGTATTTATTGTTTCTTTGTGCTCCAGATACTATTTTTTTTTACAGTAATGCATGTCATGTTCCTTCAGTTGTGCTCTACCCGTCATGTGTGTGAGAATTCCTGCCTGAAGAGTTATTGGTAAGTCCAACCAAGTTTATGATAAATACAGTTCAAGATCTCTGGTTTTGTTTTCATACCTGTGTTGCTGTGAAAGTTGGTCAGTTTGTGAAAATGAGTGCTTAGAAATCCCCTGGATAGTATTGTTCTTTGTATCTGAAGAAATTTTCCTTCCAACATCATCTCCACGTCTCTTCCTAATTACGTTACTTCATTCTGCTTGAGTCTCTTGTTTCCATGAGAATAGTTGTAGCAGGGTAGTAACTGTACCATTATTTGCCCTTATTCTGTTAATGTCTCACTCTTCATAAGTGAAACCATGGAACAAGATGAAAGATCCTTTAATGTCCCATATCAATATGGCATTTTGGGCTGTTCTTGGATGCAGCTTCAAATATGTTTCTTCTCAAGCCTACCGATGTGTGCAAGACTGGGTGTACAATGAAATTGTCATCCTGGACTTAGGCAACACATGAGTTGTATACAGAGTTGTACACAGATACTCTGGAAACCCTTGATCATATGTGATCTAACAAGACAAGGAATTTGGAGTCTGTTGCGATGCTCCGGAATGCATCTTCAGAGGAGATGCAACCCCGAGGAGGAAGGATTCTTCCCATCTTGCAAAGTGAGTTAAGTGCATATCTCTGTGCATGTGGTGCATGGCTTGTTGAAAACAATTGTATGCTTTGGGAAGCCTGGACAGTCCAGTTAGAGGCAAATGCGTGCTCTTTGCTGTCAGCCATTTACATGAGGCTCTCAAACAGTGCCTTTGTCACACCTGATCTGTCATGTCCTATCCCAAGGCCAGAGTTTTGCAGGTTTCATTGTTTAGAGCAGTGCGAAAGGTAACGTGTAACTCTGTACAAAAACTATACAGCCCGTGGTGGCATCCTGCTCCTCAACAGCATAAATCAAATTTATGGCTCCTGTTTGTCTGTTGCTTCTTGCATATATTGATGCCTTAGGTTTTAACTTTTATATTTTTCAAATTCTGTACTGCTTAGAGTGTAACTCTGAAGTTCCTTGTAGCCTGTAATTTCTGCTCTCTCGTGCAAGATAGACATAACAAAGCCTCTCCAGGCTTTGCCTTCAAGGACAGCCAGGCTGTTCTAGGCCCAAAATGTGTAAACCAAAGCCTCTAAGGGGGGAGCAAGCTGAGGGGAATTACATCATTAACTGGGGCTTTAATTGGAGAATTAACCGTGGTATGCAAATGAACCAAACCTATAAAAGTGTGAAGAACTCGTGACCTGGGGTCCATCTTGGGGTCCATTTTTGGAAGCAGCCTCTGGCTCCCCCAGGGTGTACTTTGAAGGCCCTTCAAATAAATACCTATCTTTATTCCCTTACTCTTGTCTAGTCTCTGTTTCTAGGTGGCTGGAGAAGGCATCATATTGTGTTCCACACTTTCTTGGTTTTGTTTATTCTCTTCAGACAATCATGCTGTCCATATGCAATTCATAAATGTGAGCTAGGCTTGTTAAAAATGCAGTAAGTTTAGTTTATGTTGTGCATGCCTGACAGCCACTTGTATGTTTCTTTCTTTGTACAGTAGTAAAACTGTCCTGAATAGACATCTCATCTCTTGGCCCATTATTCTGAGCTGGGAGGGACCCACAAAGATCATTGAGTCCAACTCCTAAGTGATTGGCCCATACAGGGATCAGACCCACAGCCTTGGCATCATTTGCAGAACTGTGCTCTAACCAGCTGAGCTGAAGGCTTTTCAGTCACTAAAAGCCCTCCTACTCCAAATGTTGGTTCATTTGTACTGCTGCCATAATTAAACTATTTTTCAGGATAATGCTGCACAGCACTGTTTTAACTTGGTCTGGGCTTAAAGGTATTCTAGGTATTAACTTGGTCTCAGTTGCTTAAAGGTATTCTAGGAGTCTGTCAGTCAAAAAGGATTTCTGATCCCCAGGCAAAGGGCTGAACTTCTGCTGCAGAGAATGGAAGTTTGAACTGGCACCAGCAGTGGGTACAGAAGCAGAGATTGTATAGTCAGGCAGCTCTGAAGGGGCTGTGGGAATACTTTGCAATCAGACCAGACAAAATAGAGTGGCTTCCCATCATCTCTGCTGTGGGCCCTTTACTTGTCATACATCTTAAGTGAAATGACTCCAAATTACAGGAGTTCTTCCAAATTAAGTGCTGTGATCTCAATGAAAAGCACAACAAGCATTGTGCTAAGAGATAATAATTCTGTCAGGGTACTCACAGAGTTGAAACTATACAGATTTGGCTTTTACATTTTAGAACTCCTTTTTTTTCTTCAAAATTTCTTCCAAAATTAGAACTGTTTTTTCTTCTTCTGTTCATTATAGCATTCAGGATGTGTCAAGTTTGCAGTCCTCTCAGCTGAACTCCACCCGGGCTGGGTGGTTATGGGTGGCATTTGCATTGCAGAGGGCCAATAACATCATGCACATTCTACTTCTGCAAGGGGATAGTGTTCAACAAAAATAAAGCGGATAAATTATATTTGAAATCTGTACTAGGGGAAAGGCAAGTGCTTTAACCTGCTTCCCATAATATTATGGAATCTTAATACCTGAATCTGTTGAAAATATTTGTATCAGAAGTAAAGATTTTAGTTTATTTTAGCAGGAATAAAGTATTTCTTGTATACAACATTTTTTCCTGAAACCTAACTGAACTAACCCAGGTCTCCTTGCTATTCTGATAAGATCCTAATCTTCTCTTACAAAAATAGTTTTATGCAGGTGCAGCATTGGCTTTTGGAACCCAAATTGCACTCCATCCTCATAGATTTAGACCAAGAACACTACATATGGCAGAAAAGCTTTCAGTGTCGACACCGGGATCTCGAAAGGGCTTGGAACAGGGGGGAGCGGTGGCCAGTAGAGGGCTCTGTCTTTTCATGAATACCCTGAAGAGCCAAAAAGGTCTCGGTGGCTATGAATTTACATGGCTGTTTCATTTTTCACACAGAAAAGTCTTTCTCCATTATTTTTTTTTTCCTCACTTGTGACGAGACTTCAGTTAAGAGGGCACAATTGATACAGTTGGGTCTTCCATCAAGATAGCAAAGAACAGGTTTCATTTTTTGCCTTACTTGCACATGAGAGGAATTGTAACCACCTTTATCTGGAAATATTACATCTTGTAGCAGCTCCATCATACATTTCCAGGCTCTTTTGGGCTATTGTGCCAGCAAGAACACATTAATATTAGTGAGCACACTAATATTTTATCAGCTTCTTGCTACCGAAGTTGTTTGGAGTTTATTTTTCTTATCTCTGTCACTGGCATTGCTGTCCTTTGTGTTCATTTCTCATATGGAGGAAAAAAAAAGAAGTAATTTTCTCTTTCAGCTTTTTGCAGGAAGCTTGCTGTGCTTTCCTCCACAATTGTCTTCCATTAAAAATGTGATATTATTGCTTTGCATTGCCTTTCATTTGCACCACATGGACTTCTAGTGAGTGTCACCTCCAGCCCTGTGGAGCAGAGGAAAAAAGAAAGGTCCATGTGCCCCATGCTCCAGCTGCCCAGCTAAAGCAGGCGTGCCTTGTTCTCCACAGACGTTCATTTAGTCAAACCTGAGGCAAGATGAGAGAGAGGAGTAACAAGATGAGGCAAGATGAGAGAGAGGAGAGCAAACATCCATTTGCTACAACCCAAACTACATTCTCCTGCCAGGATTGCCGCTCCCCTGGTGAAAGCCAATGCAAATGTGTCTTTGCCTGCCAGGGGGATGGTACAGACACCAGAAAGTCTAACAACAACAGCAGAAAAAGGAGCTGGGGAAAGATAGGCATCCTAATTTTAAAGAGAGAGCTAATTTGGGAGTTGTCATTTATGTGTGCAAGTAATTCCTTCTGTTAATTATAGATAGCTGCATATTTAAGTGCAATACTTAAAATGTGAAAATGAAGTTCCTTAGCTACTTTGGGACATGAAAGGGAATTAAGAAAAGAAAGCTAGTGTTAAGAAAAAGGGAAGGGAAGGGAAGGGAAGGGAAGGGAAGGGAAGGGAAGGGAAGGGAAGGGAAGGGAAGGGAAGGGAAGGGAAGGGAAGGGAAGGGAAGGGAAGGGAAGGGAAGGGAAGTGCTGTCTGTCTGTTTGTTTGAGCATCTCTCCTCACTAAAAATTGAAATGCTTTCAATCACTGAGTCTTTCTTGGTCCATGTTCACCTCAGGCACTTTCTGCAGTGCAGTCTCTGCTTCAGGACTCGGCTGAGTTTTGCTGAGTCTGTGGGGGTGGGCTGAGGGTGGTGGGTCATCGTCTCATGCATTCACTGGGGTCATCAGAGGCAAGGTCATCTGCAAACTTGCTGAGGGTGCACTCAACCCCACTGTGCCACTGATGAAGGTATTGAACAGCACTGGTCTCAATGTGGGCCCCCGAGGGACATCACTCATCACCCAGCTCCATCTGACTTCTGCCCTCTGGATGGGACCATCCAGCCAATTCCTCATCCACTGAACACTCCAACCATCAATTCCATACTTCTTCAACTTAGAGAGAAGGATGATGTGGGGAACTCAAAGGCTGCAAGTGTGAAAGGTCAGGCAAATCAAATATTTAGTCTGAAAATTTCATATCAAAATGACATGAAAAATCATGATGATCACATACTGACAGCCAAGAAGAAAATTTCCATCACTGGTATTTAATAAATCTTACTTTTAAGCCAAAATGGAAAAATTGCTTAGATGAGTAACTTAGGTTTTGGTTTCGTTTGTGGTTTTTTTTTTCTTTTGTTTGTTGTGGTTTTTTTATGAACTAACATCCATTTAAGACCAAAATGAATTAAAAATACAAAGTTCATTCTTTTATGCTTCAATATTTTGGTATTATATTGTAAATGCTTAACAGACAAAGCACAGGGAGTTTGCTTGAAATACTAACGAACAATTAATGCTTCAAAGATGTTTTCAGTGTTGGAGAACCCCCTCATCTGTATTTGTCTGCCATGCCCTAGTTTGTGAGTAACACTATTAAAAAATGGGACTAATAATGTAAGAAAAGATTTTCAGGATCAACAGTGCAGTCTTTTCAACATCTCTAGAAATATTTTTCTCTTAATGGAAGAACCTTTTATTTCACTGTACTGAATATTAAAATTCTTGACAGTAACAGACTGTTCCCATGTCCTCCCTTTTTAAGCCATCAAGGGATTTGGGGTTTTCTTTACACTTTCAAAGACAGAGATCTGAGCAATATTACAAATATCATAGTCTGTGCCTTTTGTTAACACTTCAGCTTTCACAAGTGTGGAATAAAAATGGCAAGGGACTACCTCAGGTCAATATGATCGTATGCTTCTTGTTTTAAGTGGTTCGTTGTGGTAATCCTTCTCCTACGTCACCATTATGGTGCCCTTAGTTACAGAGTGGCCAGAACATCTGAGGCTCTTCAGATGATGAATTACATCCATTTCCTGCTGCTTCAGTACAGACATTTTTCCCTAAAAATTTTGAGCATTAGTCAGAGGGCATAACTGTATTACTTAAGGTAGAAATTCAGATCATCCTCTCTGTAAGGATATGAAGTGGACTCAGACTCTGTTTCCTCCTTGTAGCCCTAAGCAGAAACCCTTGATACTTACACAGGTGACAGTAGTTTTGTCTCAGGAGTTTTTCATGTCTTGAAGACTCTCCAAAGCATTTTATGATGGGGTATGACTTAAATCTAAACTGCTTTATTCAGCTGATTACTACAGTGGAAGAGTTTGTGAGTTCTTAATCAGAACTACAAATACTTGAGTGCTTTGAAAACCCTTCCAGGGTGAATTCCCACTGAACTCCCTCATAAGAAAACTCAGGATGGGAATTTAAAGGAAAACTAAAGCATGAAGTTCTAGATTTTGTCGCAGATGTATGACTGTTTTTGGCAAGAGTAACTTTTGAATTTCCCTTCTTTGTGTGGATGTTAGAATAGGTATATTTCTGACCAGGTTTTATCAATAAAGCTATTAGACATCTGAACCTTCAGAGACAATGCTGCTTTTCTATTTTCTCTTAGAGCCCATGGTTGGCTCCAAATACTTTGTGCATAAAAAGGAAAAAGAACAAGTCTGCAGAACAATTTCTACAACGGTGGAAGCAGATTTGAAGACAAAATCTGTTTTCAATTTCTCTCTTGTTATAGGTCATTAAATGATTCATATCTGATCTAAAAATCGAAGCCTTTCCAAACTGCCACTTCCTTTCCTTCCTTCTCAGTTCATGGTACATGACTGCATCCTGGTAAGCAGAAACTTGTCCTGGGAGATTAAGTGCGAAAGGATTGGGCTGATGTTAGGTGAATTTGAGCAGTTCAAGGAACTTCCAGCTCTTCTGTGCTATAGACAGTAGAAGCAGAGGCAGGAGTGCATTTGTCTAGAGGTACAGAGTGTCCTCCACTTTGCACTGAAAGGGCTAAATTGTAGGGAATTAGCAACTTTTCCTCTTTGGGCTACATGTCTGGAGTCTGGGACAGACTTGGCTTGTGAGCTCATAGAGCAATTTGTTCTCCCCTCTCTCCATTTTGATTTAGAAAATTTTGAATAACATTTAGAAAATTTCTTTTAGAATGCATAATAGTGGCAACTTTAAAAATGAGCATGAATTTATACTTATGTCAGTCTTGTTGAGCTCATTGTCTTGGCCTGGCAATCAAGGTAAAGTTTACCTACATTTTTCCTGTTGCACTTCTCTCTTCTTGAGCCGGCTAAAGTATCACACAGTCACTCAGTAAGTGCTAAGGAGAAGTGTCAAAAAATTGATGTTCCAATGCTTTTCTTTTTTTTCTGCTGAGGTGAAAGAATGATCCTTTTTATAGAAAAGTCAGCTTATGGACACCATAATATGAGCCAGGATCACTGTCTCATTGCAAAAAAAGGCAAAACACATACAAGGTGTATGATGGCCACTAGATCAAAAGAAATTACGACTAGTAAGAAGTTGTATCTGTCCTTGTTATTATTACTGTTACTTGGGCTTTTAGCAGGGAGAAGAGAAAGCTAAGAGGCCATTTAATAGCATCTTGAAGCATAGCTACAGAGATATCAGGGTTACACCCTTCTGGGCAGTTGCAGGCAGTATAACAAAAGACTTTTGCAAAAACTTCTTCTCTGTGAGAGAAGGAGGTGGTTGTGGGGTTTCCAGACTTGGAGGTTTTCAACATCAGGCTGGACAAAACTATAAACAACCAGACCTAGAGCTGGTGACAATCGTGTTTGAGCAACCTCTGGGATGGTTGGACTGCTGACTTTTAGAGATCTCTTTTCTAGAATTTTAGAAATCTCTTCCTCTCAACATTTCTTGAGCACGTGAGATTAAAATGTTCTGAATAGTTGTGAGGAAATCCCTCTGGCAGGACTTTTGGATCCCCTAGCATTACAGAAGATTCCACGTGGTTACCGCATGGGTTTCACTGCCTTCTTCAAGCTCCTCAAAAGCTGTGAGCATTCATGATTTCTGCACATCCTGGTCAGATCATCAGAGGATGGTTGTGGAAGTAGGCAGCTCTCTTGTAATGCAAGGCAAGAAAGAGGTCTGAAACAAAACTGAATTCTAGAACTTTTAGTGATTTTTTTTTACTGGATTATTATTTGCCTTGTTTGCTGATATTTTTTATCGCAAATTTCTCATCAGTTATTTAAACTGTTCATAAACACATGGCAAGGATCAGTATACATGGACTTCAGCCTCTTTCAGAGATAAACCCACTAGTGAGAGTCTCTGCAGCACTGGGTTACTTCCATAAACAGTAGCAAAGCCAAGTCAAGCAGGGCAAACAAATCAGTGAGAAAGGAGAACAGGTAAAACTGGGATTATTTCCAAATTCAGCTGGAAATTCTCAGTGGAAAAGAATGACATTTAGTAGACCTTTTTGTGTTGTATGTCCAGGGCAGAATAGCTCCAGTTGTTCAGGCACAGGCTTCAGAAGGAAAGTGTTCCTGCAGCTGACAGGCTGCAAGGCTGACGTTCCTAGGAATATTTGCTCCATTTTTTCTCTCCATTTCTATCAGGCAGATGTAAGAGAGAAAACCTTCAGGAAACTGTCCTCAGAGATATCTCCAAATTTTTCAGGTCAGCTCCAAGCCACATAGAGGAAAAGATGGTTTCAGACTCCCTCTTTTCCTTTTACTCATTACCTCTCCTCCCCTCCATTCCTCACTCTAATCTTGGTACCAGGCACTGCTCTGCTGTGGATTCCACTGTTATTGTCACAGCAGAACAAACTCATCTGACAACATCTGCTGCTATTGCCCTTCTCTGGCTTCTTGCTGCCTCAAGCAGTCTCCTGACCCTGTGCAGAGCTGTTTAACCTCTCTAAGGCAACACAACAACTCACCTGGCAAAAAAAATAAAGGGAAACATTTCAGACCTGAGCTAGGCAGTCACTCAGAAGGGGGATGCAGGAGGCAGCAGCTGAATTGCACTTGCTTGACACAAAACTGCCAGCACGACTCTGACCCACTGTCACTTTGTGCTCATGGCTCCTGAAATGCAGTTGTAGGATCATATTACTTTTCTGTTTCCAGTGAGGTGAAGAAGCAATGTGTATTCTGGCACTTGTGTTATGTCAGTTTTGGAAAATGTTTTACCTTCATATTGCTTGACAGGAGAGTTCAATATACTAAAATTAGGAAAGGACCATGGATCATTTTTATGGCTTCATAACTAGTCCCATAAAAAGACTTATGGAAGATGCTTGTGTGAGAAGGCTTCTGCAACCTCGCACAGTAGTGCTTTGGAAAAATCCCAGGCTGGCTGTCTCCTCCTTGAAGACGTTTTTCTGTTCCAAGATTTGTGTTGTGATATGGCAGCACTGATGTCAGAAGGATCAGAGAAAGAAGCCTGGACTGCCCCTTCTTTCTCAGCTTCAACTGTAACACTAGTATGATCCTGGGTACTGATCAAAATTCTGATTTTCATAGGGAAATCAAAACATGAACACTGTGATTTGCAGTTCTAGAGATTCAAATCTGTGCCTCTGCTTTGTGATTTTGGGCAAGTTTGCTACCCAGTACAATCAGTAATAATTTCCTTTTTACCTCTCCCAACTCTGCACAACGTTGAGGGTGCCCAATTTCATCAGAATGTTTTCTACATTTTACTATTTCTGATGAGTTCACATCTTTATTCCTCTGCCCTGTGACAGTCAATTTTAAGTGCTACTTTTAAATCCATCCATATACTGAGTGTGCAGAGTACCATCCTGACCAACTTCTTATATACGGGTCAGTCCAAAAAGGAACTTCACCATAGAAGAGTAGCCAGGAATGTCCCAAAATGTCACCTTTTCTTTAAGAGATCATAAGACAGAGTATTTCTGATGTCCCAGATATGCTAATTTCTGGCTAGGCTGTACAACCGTGTCCACTGTACTTTCTCAGACTCATGCAGTGATAAAAATCAAACCTCTTTCCTTCTCCTTTCACATCAGTTAGTGATTTCTTTAGCCAAGGATGACAGCTGCCTCTCCTGTTGCAATGGCAATGCAAATGTGGTCCATTCTGGTCTGACAGATCCATGGTCTGACTGGTTTTCAGGTTATCATTCCACCTGTTCAGATATGTGTCCACATCAGGATTTAAGTAAGAAATGAAAGTCGTGAGCAATAACAGATGAAACAGCACATCCTATTTTGGAAATACTGAGTCTAGTGCAGATAAGACCAAAAAAACCAAGTGAAAATGGACAATACAGAAGAGTAAGAAATTAAGAAATGATCTGTATAGCAACAAAAACCATTCTATAAATCACTGTAATAAAGGCAATAAAATTTCAGAGATTTACTGGTCAATAGTTTGAAAGCTTAGTTTTTAATTCTGCATTTGCATTGTTAAAAATACCAATATATTATCTTTCTTGAGATAGTGTGACAATCAGCTTTTAAGATATGGTCATATGCATTGTCTGGAGACTTGGAACGATTTCAGATTAGTAAGAGAAATTTGATTTAATGAATTTTAGAGAATCTCCACCCCCCCACCCAAAAAAAAAAAAAGTAGAGTCAGAGCCAGAAGAGAGCAATGAAATTAAAATACCATTTTTTCTGTGTAAAAGAAATAAATAGAGTTCATATAAAGGCAGCATTTATTTACCTAAAGCTTAACACTAGAAACAACAAAAACTAAGCAGACAGTTGTTGCCAATGTGTTGGTTTGGAGCCCTACTTAATTACAGTATTTTTGGTCATCAGGTTTTACTATGCCTTCTGTCTGTGAGTTGTTGGAGATTTCCTTATAAAGAAGAGTTGGTTGTTTGAAAGATTTAGCCGGGCCCCTGGAAAACATCAACTCATGTTCCTGGGACCTGGTTTCCTTGTGCGAAAAGGCAACTGCACACCTGGCTGGACCTCCTATTAAACCCATCAGCACTGAAAAGCATCCTCGGGGCTGCCTCCTTAGAGTCCTTGCAAGGAACTTGATAGATGGACGAGGCAAACTTGCAGTAATTGTTTCTTCAGATAGTTGTTTATTTCAGCGTTATCAGCTACTAGCGTAGAAAAGACATAGCAGAACAGAACATGGCAAGAGAAGGAGAGAAAATGGCTCCTTATCAAGATTTCACAGCTCTTTTAAAGGTAAACTAACCAATAAAGACTTGAAACTACAGATATTTTTACTTTTCCTCCAATGTTCAGTAAATCACTCTGACATGCAGGCCGGAACTGCGGAACTTTTCATCCAATCATCCTAAACTACTTTTGCTTCAAAATATCGGGGACTAGAAGAAAGACGGAGGTTAAAAAACTACAAGGTCTCCTCCATCTTGGAACTTTTACTATTTATCTATTTACTGCATTAACAAACCTAAAACTTCTAAATTCTTCACCCTGTGACATCCTTACATCATATTCTATCACCTGGTTCACATCTGTGTAGATTTTAACTCCTCCCAGAGAGTAGGCAGTTTTCTCCATGGATAAAGGTCGAAAACCAGCATTGTTCAGGGGGGTTAGATTCTTCAAAACAGGCAGAGAAATATTCCCTGCACTCTGGATTCCCACGCCTCCTGCTGATGGCTTTGGCAGAGGATGTGGCACGGAGGTCCTGGCCAGGGCTGCACAGCAGCTCACAGGGACAGCAGGGCACAGATCAGCTGCCACAGTGGCACTGATGCCCCTTTCAGCCCCACACGTGCCTGGGGCGAGGTGGGGTGGGCTGGAGCCCCCCAGCCACAGTGCAAACCCCCCACGCCACCACTCCTCTTCCACACAGCTGCCAGCCTCATGTCTGGAAGTACACTGACGGGAATGCCTTGCATTGCAATCTATAGTGACAAAAACAGTCTTGAAACAGGTGGAAGATGGAAATAAAAATGAATTACTGTCATGAAAGGATGAACACCATTGAAACTGTTTCTGATAATCATCCCTAATTTCTTTTTTTTTTTTTCTTTCTCATTCAAGTTCTTTAATTAGAAGTACAAACCTCCTCCATTCCTTTTTATGTTGCTACATGACCGGTGAGCTACCAGACTCCACCACAGAGGGGAAGCAGAGTATCATTGTAAATCCATGCTGCTGCAAGCAGCGGCTCCAGCTTTCCGATGGAATTAAAGCCGTGTGAGAGTACAAGACGAAATTTTGAACCTTTTTCTGCACCAACTTTTTCGCAGTTTCCTTCTCCTTAGTTTTTGTTATGAATGACGAAGAAATACCTGGAAATAGGATGTTCATATGTTGATTCCCCTTTTGGACTGTAATGGACTGTTTGGCTTGAGAAACACTTCCTTAGCCTTATGCTGGGATGTCAGGATTGTGGCTTAAAATGAAAACACTTCTTTTAGAAAGTACTGATTACCTGATAAGCAGGTTTCTTTTCTGAAATGGCTGATGAGGAACACAGAAGTTTAATGTCAGTGGAATAGAAGAATGATTAATGTCACAGAGCAGGCTAAAAATTGTGACTGCATTATACCTTTTATAGTCAGACCTTTGGGTGAGTATTTGCTAGAACAGTCATCTACAGAGGTGAACGTGACCTAGACCAAGCTCCCTCCATGCAGAGCTTCTTTTAAATAAATCCAGGGAGTGGAGGAACCTGGAAGTTCCTTTAGCTTGGGGGATGAGCAAAGGGGTTTTAACAATGTTGAGTCCCAGGTATGTGTGAGCTTGTTGCTTTCCCTTTCTAATATTTATGTGTGCATTCTTCAGAGAGATTGAAAACCCTCAAGGATATCAACAGTCTGGAAGGTTACAGACTGAGTGCATGGAGTCCATTTGCCTTTTCCAAAGAAGAGGAGACTAAAAATACACACATGGCAAGAAGGATAAATAGAAAAGATAAAAATTACGTAAGTTATTTCAAGTGATATCTGCTAGGAGGAAGCTGAATTTGGAAATTAGGTCCTACTAATGCCATCAGATTTACTGACGCCATCAGATTAACGTTATTATTCTTTTAGAATTAAATATGTATTGACATGGAAAGCTAATAATAGCCCTGCTGCCTCTTTAGGAACTGTTGTGTTCTCTCAGATAAGTACAACAAAATCAGTGCTACAGCCCAAAGAAAATCTCATGTGTAAAACTGTCCCCACTGAAGCGAGTGGAAAGGATTGGGTTTGCACAGATGTTAACATGGCAGGACACTGGCCTCTGATTCAGGCATGCTGCTGAGGGGTTTGCTAATAGGCATCAAAAGCATGCTCTGAAATTTCTGTTTTATAATTTGTTGTCTGGTGAAGGCTAATGAGAAAAGCCCAAATGTTGATCTGGGTAAGGCATTAATTACTTGTTTTTTTCCTTCCTGACTGATATCAAATTGTGGAGTGCTTTGAGAGCCCAAGGAGAAAGAAATTCATCTTAACAGAACAAAAAGGGAGTTAGAACACAGCATCTGCAACCATTGTGTCTCCCAGGACTCTACCACCCAGGTGCTCGATTTGACCTGCATTCTTTTCCCAGGCAAGATACAGGACAGGGGCTGGTGGCAGATCTGAGCACCTGGTCAGGATTGAGGTCCTTCATTTCAGATGCAGGAATTAGGGTTTGTTCCTGTAATGCCCAGAGTATCTGAAGAGGGAATTGCCACCGTAGCATTCAGTGAAGACCATCTTAGTTGCTGACCTGTAGGCCTCAGGGATGTTAAATTAACCTTTTTTAGTTCCCTTTAGCTGGCTGTTTCCACTGCTTTCCTCAATTGCTTCCTGCCCAAACTCTAATGCAGAATTTAGCACGAATTTGAAAAGGGATTACAAAATCCCACAAATCTTCAGAAATAGAAGCTTGGGGTTAATTTTTCTCAGAAAACACCAAAGATTATTTTAATGGAATAAATTATTTAATGGAATAATTTAGTCATAGCATGGGAAAGTTTTTATTTTGGGGGGAGGTTTTGAGTGATGGTCATCTTTGTTTAAAAAGGAGAGCTTTTATTCAGTGGAGCCAAATTCTTTAACTTCACTACTTTAGCCAGATTTTTAAATTTTTTCTTAATGCAGACAAGCTGTTAGAAGAACAGTGGTGTAAAAACAGAATGTAAAATCAACTCTTTTTACATTGGAAATCCCATGCTCTTCCTAAAGTAAAATTACTACATAAGCAGTTTTGAATAACTGTGATTCCAAAAGATAGCATATATCAGAGTTTATTATGTATTTTATGAAAGTGATAAAATACAGATGACAGTATTTGTTTTGAATCTTCTTAGCTTTATTATGATTCTAAATCAAATTAGAGAAAACTTTCATTCCTGTGTGTCAGTTATTGAGGTTTTGTTTCTCTAGATCAACACTCATTTCTAGCAGAGCAGGTGACAGAACGTCCAGATGTCAAATGGATTTGTTTGTAGTCAGGGCTGACAAGGGTGCCTTAAAACAGAAATGCCAAACTGTGAGGCATGCCAGACCGTGGGATCTCTGTTGGAAAACAACATCCTTGACATCTAATCCACCTGCAATAAATTACCTCTCTTCGAGTCAGACACACCAGAAAGATGATTTCACCATTGTTAGAAGGCAAGAGAACGGCTCTGGGGCCAGAAAAAATAACCGTTTTCTATCTGTCTTTGTTTACTGCATAGAAATATTACTAATTAGTATGTTTGTTTCGCTATTGCCTGTCACCTTTGCCCAGGGGCTGCATTAATGCAGTGATTTCAAACATACACCTTTGTGTGTATGCTTGGTCAAGATTCTGTTTCACAGGTACCATTTCAGCTGGTAATGTTCATTTCTCTGCCACGTAGAGTGACCAATGCAGAAGAGCACTGGGAGAACAAAATTCACCTATTCAACTACATATTTTCATTTCTTGGAAAAACAGTAGGAAATTGTCTCTGTAATTTTCATTGCTGCTACAAATTTTCAGGGAGAATGAGCACTGTTTATTTTTGAGGCCTTCTCTGTCACCTTTTGGTTGGTCATGAGGATTTGGACATCAGCTCCAAGTTTACAGGTGACAAAGCTTTTACTGGAGGAGCCCCAGAGTTGCGTAACTCCCTATTTCCTAAAATTTATCTCCACCTTTTCTTTCCATTCTGTCCTTGCTTTAAGGAACATTTAATTTTTTAAAGTATTACTATTTTTTATTTGCTTATCTTTCTGTATTTTGGGGTCTTTTCAAAAGAGGAAAAACTGTAGGAGTTTTGGGGGGGTTTTGTGTATTACTGGAGAAAAGTGGTCTTTCATACTCTTGGAGTGAAGGAATTTGTGGTATTCAAGGTATTTGAGGAAGACATCAGACATTCAAGGTAATACATCAGTGAAGTCTCTTTAGTAAGGCTAACCAGGAAGCACTGCAAAAGATCCAATTGTTTAATACAGTGAAGAACAGGCCAAGAGAAAATGCTGCTGCTGTAATGCCCCTTGTACCTGCCACCAGCATGAGGAACTGCAGGAAGAGCTCTGCACTGGGTGCTCATCCCAGGCTGTGCAGCAGGACTGCACCAAATCATGAGGAAGGAGAAAGCTTTATCTGCTGACCTCTAAGGATGTGGGACCTTTGTCCAGCTGTGTAGGATTTCTAAGAAAAGGGGCTAGAAATGCTTCTTATACCTCCTGCAAAGACCTGAGTCTGCTCTTTAGGGATTGTCACCTGCTGACCTGTAGGTGAATAGATGCTGCTTCAGGGCCAGAGGAAGTTGTGCTCCCTCCATCCTCAGTGCCTAGATGCATATTCCAGCTTTCCCAGGGAGACCACTGCTGTATAAATTATAACAGGCAGGACTGAACAATGGTAAGGATGGACACAAGGCAGGGGTATCTAATGCCACATGTTGGAACACACACCTTAGGACGAAATAACACCCCTTTTCCTTTGTCTCAGGCTGATGAAGGCTAGCAGAATAATGTATGGCAAGCTTCAGTCCCCAGATATAAAGCATCAGTTCAGTGACTTTCAAATAAATATCAAAAGTGAAAGAAAACCAACAAAAACTACTCCCCAAAAAATACCCATCTAGCAATTCTGCCTTTTCCAGATCAGGTGCAATTATTGCACCCGGTCCAAAATTAATCCAGACATTCAGTTAAACCGATGTCAAGTCACTTATAAATTGAACTAAGGACAATGTGCATTACTCAGAACTTTATTATTATTATTATTCATAATAATATAGCTATTTTATTATTGTTATTTTTCTCCCTGAGGCAATAACAGGATTTGGGAAGTATTTTAAATAGGGATTTAAAATCCTGCTCTTTAAGTGTTCACCAGTATTGTCATTTGCCTTGAAGCAGCTATCCAAAAAAAGTTTCCATGGGAACAGTAGGTGATTCTGTCATGACTTTAACCTCTCTAATCCCAGGGGTGGGAGATTAAACCAGAGTCTTCAACTCTGGCAATTATATTTTTACTGGTGGTTTCCAGTCCAGAGAGGAATATATTCAACAGGGAAAAAGGTGATTCACATATATTAGTAAAGTAAGGTCTACCTTGAGGTATCATTCCCTGAAAAGCACCACCCTGCTCTACCAAAAATGATCAAAAACACACATTAGGACCCAGATTAGGAAGTCATTTGAAAAAAAATATATATAAGAAAAAGAAAGAAAGAAAAAGAAAAAATTAATCCTCTAGAATAAAACTGGCTTGTGTTTCCAACCTGAGCCCCTGCAACTAGTCTTCATCTTGATTAACTGATGATTAATTACTCTCAGTTAATGTTGAGAAAGAGCATTTGTATCCCCTCATTACTTCTGCTTTATTTATATCTGGTCCTTTAAAGAAATTTTCTGTTTAAGTCCAAAGTACTTTGAACATATATTATAGGAATGATATCCAATGGAATAAAGGCTCATGCTCTAATTCTGCTATTTAGCAATCTAGTGAGAAACCAGAAAAAACTCGGTTTGAAGATAAGTGCTTCAGCATCAGCTCCATGTCTGATAAAAGAAATATATAATTTTTGGTTTTAAAACCAAAGGTGACTTTACCATTGTTAGAAGGCAAGAGAATGGCTCTGGGGCTGGAAAAAATAATGATGTCCTATCTGTATTTGAGGAGATCAAATGTGTTATTAAACCTCAGTCACTGATATTTTCTATAGAAATCTTGAAAGAAAACAAGGTTAAAATGGGTAAATATAGAATTTCACCATTAATCTGGAAATATCTTGACTACAGTACACATTTATTTCATTTTAAAATACTCTGACAAAGAAAAATCTTCAGTAGGATGAAGAAAGTCTTATGTCTTTTTAAATCAGTATGTTAAAACAAAAGATGTTCTCAGAAAAAAACTCTGTGAAAAACCCCAGGTTACTAAATAACGTAACAAAAAAATCTTTTTCAATTGCAAAGCCAAAATGAGCATTTGGAAATTACACTTTCTTTCAATCTTGCTAGTGCTTGCAAACCATGCTCTGTGCTCTCTGGCTAATATTGGAAAGTCCAAGTTGCTTATTATTTTCTTTCCTCTGAAAGGATGCTAAATACATGTCCTCTGAGCTGAAAGGAGCTAATCATACTATGTTTAGTCAGTCCTGAATGAAAGGACAGCTCAGAAGTGTGGAAAGATGTATATCTCAAAACAGTGGGTGGAAAAAAGAGACATTTCAAGTGGATCACAGTCTTTTTTTGTTCTTCCTACGTCATTAGTGGTTTATTAGGTCAATAATTTTGGTCATTTAAATACTAAAACACAAGTATTTTGCTTTTGCACAGACTTTTCTATGGAACTCATATTATTTTGTACCCAATTATTCTCAGATATCTTGCAGTAAAATGCCCTGGCAGGAAATATGCACTAAGAGGTGCTAGAAAAAGAATTACTGAGGCCCAGACACAAACAGCTTCCCAGAGCACAGAGACCTCAGGTAGAGTGGTTTGATTATGAAAGATGACACAAATAAAGTAGACCAAAGCAGGTCAATATTAGCTGAAGAAACACAGAGCAATTTACAACTCCAGCTCAGTCAGGTCCAGTAGGGACTTTAGAAATAATCAGATCTGTGCGAAATCTTGACTCATAGATGGTCCAAAGAATTGCTTTGACATGAAGGTTGAGTTCAGGTTAATAGTATTTCTCCTGCATTATCTTTAGCTGTATTACAACCCTGCTTCATCAGTCTGCCATCCTTCCTTGGGTGACATTATTCAGCTTGTTAGAGGATCAGTGTGCTCAGGGGCATGGTCACCTACTAGGGAACAAAGCTTTTGGGAAAAACATCCCAGGTTCTGTCAGAGCCTAAGATCTAGCAAGGCCTGTACCTTTGTACACACATGGGCACATATACACACATATATATATATAGGTATTATCTATACATACATACACACACATGCACAAATATAATCCTAAACTTGGTGACGCGTTTTGTGCCATAAATCAACTTCTCCTGATGGGAGAAAATCTCAGAGTCCTTGTTAGAAATTCCCTAAATGGACAGGACAGACCAGCATTCAGTTTCTTCTTCTTCTAAGAGTTGTTTATTAAGTTCTTATCAGCCACAAGGTTACAAGGAATGTAGCAAGCGTAGAAAAATGCTGCAAGAATCTAAGAAAGATTTTGCAGCCCTTTTAAAGGCGTTTTACCCAATAGAAGTTTGAAAGGACAGATATTTTTACTTTTCCACCAATGTCCAGTAAATCACCTTGTAACACAGACAGGAACTGTGGCAAATTCTACCCAATCATACCAAGCTACTTCTACTGGAGAAAATTGAGGTCTTGAAGAAGGAGCACGAAGCCTAAAATGATGTAAACATCCACCATTTTGGAAACTTCACTATTTATCTATTTACCACACAAACAAACCCAAAACCTCTAAATTCTTCACCCCGTGACATTCTTACATAACATGCTACTATCTAGTTCACATTGGTGTAGATTTTAATTCTTCCCAGAGTGTAGGCAGTTTTCTCCATGGATAAAGGTCAAAAATAGTGTTGTTCAGAGGGATTAAATTCTTCAAAACAGGCAGAGGAATATTATCTGCACTCTGGATTCCCACACTTGGAGGTATACAAATTAGGGACTTAAATGTGAAAAATGAAGAAAAAAAAAAAAAGTGACTGTATCCAAGGCAAGCTCACCCAGCTGGTGTCTCCACTACCAGGGCACTTTTTAGCTGCCATCGTGTTACTTTATGGTGCAGAAAGTTCTCTACTGACCCCCTGGTCACCTGCCATATTTCTGGCATGTCAGGATTCCCTCCACTGGCTTCAAAACACCCACATTCAGGTCATGGGTGGAGTTACTTTCCATCCCACCACCTTATATGTATCAGAACTGCTGGAGCACTGAGCTACAACCTTCTCTGAATCTTGCCAAAGTAAATGCTCCATGATATTCCAGAGGGGTCCTGGAGGCTGGGAGTAATCCTATGGACACAACGTTTCTTGGAAGAAGTAGTGTAATTCTCATCATCTGGGAGCTGGAAAATAAAATACTGCTCTCTCCTATTATTTCAAGGAGCAGATTTTGAAGCTCTCAAATCAGAAAGAGGCAAAACAAAGTCTAGAAATTCCTTTCCTTTTCTTGACCTTGTTTTGCATTGAGCAAGTACATATCATTTGGACACAGAATGCACGAATTTTCTTAGGGTGCTGATTTGTTAAATTTCCCACAAAAATTTCCAACAGAGAAAGTCACGAGTAGTAGCAAATAAATACCCAAAGTAATGCCCATTGGCTCCTTTTATGATCAAAGAATAAAGTGAAGACAAAACTTTGTCCAAGAGCAATAATCTTATGATACATTCCGAATAGCAAGCTTGCTAGAACTAGCCTCTACTTTGAGGAAAGACTGGGGTCATTCAGGCTGGAGAAGAGAAGTCTTCTGTAATAACTAACAATCCTGGCTTGTCTTATTTTTCCCTCTGACTATGTATCCTTGCACAAACAATCTTAAAATATGATTAGTTAAGAACAACAATCTTCTTAGTCGCTATTAATGACATTACTTGTTTCTATTCTTTGTCACAGATTTTATTAAATCTTTGTGGAAAAACATCAGTAATTGTAAGCCCTCTGACTAAAACAGGCTGGGAAATGGGTTCTCCCACTCTCCTGCATTTATACCATCTTCATAATGGGAAAAAGCATAATAAGAGGAAAAATCTGAAAGGCTAGGGAAGGATAAGGGAATTATTTTTTGGTGTCCAGCCTGTTACTGAATTGAAATCCAGCCACTGAATTCAGTGACCTTCTGCATGGGCTGATTTTCAGGCCCATCTTGATGGCCAGTGCAAGCACTTGTTGGAAGGAAAAATTTGCAAGACTGAGGGTGTGTTTCCTACAACGGGGATTTAGTGTAAGGGAAGATTCAAATAGGCTTCCCTAAATTATGCTGTTAATCACTTTGATCAATACCAGGATTAAGAAAATAAATTTTTAATCTTCATTCCTTTCCTCTTTCCCCAGCTGAATTTACCAACAATAAATTGACTCATCTTGGGAATGGACTTTGTGTTCAAACCTGGGAAATTGTGCTCTTTAAGTCCACAGTTGCAGTCCAGGGTCTGTGTCTACAGTGAATGGCACAGCAGGAGCTGGCAATTTTTCTCAAAATTACGGAAATATTTTGAAAATAAGCTTTATTCTTTCCTTTTGAGAAACAGCCATAAGGATATAATAGAATGTTTATGAACATTGTTTTAAACTTAAGGTAAGTTTATTAAATAATTTTAGTTGAGAACAGGTTTTGTTGTTTTCTGTGTATGGAGGTTGACAATTTCTGTCACTTATGTTTGCATCTCATACATAAATCCAAGTGATGTGAATACTCTGTACTACACTGCAAACTGCAACCATTTCTATGTGAACATGAGAATACATTTTCAAATAAATGGGCAGAAGATTGACGAGACACACAGAAGTGAATAAAAATTT
Organism: Monarcha castaneiventris obscurior; assembly: GCA_026261815.1. Lineage (NCBI taxonomy): Eukaryota > Metazoa > Chordata > Aves > Passeriformes > Monarchidae > Monarcha > Monarcha castaneiventris. The sequence goes on along the minus strand of JAMPIT010000379.1, from coordinate 10,055,831 downwards.
ACAGCTCAGCCTTGACATTCAAAGCCACTTGCTTTACTCTTCATTTGCTGCTGTAGAAATATGAAATGCAAATACAATACAAGTAAACTATGCTCAGAAGTGAAGTTTGCTGTAATTTTGAACATATCAGTCAAGGGGTCAGATTAAATGAGGAATGTCTTTTTCTGTTCTTAATCTGTTTTTCCATTTGAGCCAAGAGGTTGGTATATCTTTAGAGAAGCAGGATGCAATAGAAAATCCATATATAACTTCCCAAACCATTGCAATATTGTATTATAGTTAGCAGTTTCCAAAAGTTACTCATATATGAGTTCAAAATGTGTTCCTGCATCCCAATTGCACTCTTGGCAGACATTTATCTGCATAGGCACTTGCTTCTCATGAAAAATGTATGATCTGTATTGTGAGAATAAATGAAGAGAAGCGAAGCAAAGAAGTTCCATTTTCAGCTAGTTGCTGCCTGTCAGACAGCACACTATTTCAGCTCTCAATTGTCAGTGATAATATTCATTTTTTCAAACATCCTTAAGCTTCACTGTGCACATTCAACCTGTTTGAGATGAACATGATAGGGGCCTTGCCCACAAAAGTTTTGCTAAAGTCAACATGACTTTGTGCAACTGAGAAAGCAGCACTGGGTGACTATTGCATCTTCTTGAATGGAGTGGGGATTAAACTGGGCCAGGTGACATGGCAGCTTTTTCACCCTGCCTATCCAGCTCCTCTCTGGGCACTGCCACCCTGACACTCTCATGGCTCGACAGAAGGTCTGTCAGCTCCAGAGCTGTCCAGGTCATAGTCAGTGAAGCAAAACAAAACAAAACCATTGCCAGTTAACTTTAGACAACCTCCTACAGAAACAGCCATCCCAGAGGAGAAGTAGAAATCATAAATGTGAACTACTTCTGCCTTCCATGTTCCATATGTGAGGTCCACAGAGTTTGTTAGGAGATAAGTACACAGCACGGACTTCAAGCTTGTGCATGAGAAAACATAATGTCTCACTACAGGATAATTTTATCTCCAATTTGCTTATTTTCTTTTTTTCCTCTTGAATAGGACAGGGGATTCCATTCCACTCAAAATTCTGTTTTTTAAAACTTCTCTTTATTTAGTTTGTAGTAGTAACAAGAACCTTGGAAAACTGGAGCTGAAACATTGCAACATACTGGGATGTAGTGTTCCCTGTTAAAAGAGATATTGAGTAATGGATGTAAAGACATATATCTACATAAATCATAGGTGAAACCTCACCCATTTCCTCTATTTTCCACCACATCCAGACATCTTAATGTCCACACTGTGAAGCTGTGCCTCTATGGCACAGGTAAGGACAATGTGTCAGGATGTGGCCAGTGGCTGTCGAGGAGAGACAGCCCTCTCATCTGTAAGTTGCAAATCAGTCAGAAACCTTTCTTTACCTTCAGCCCACACAGTCATTTCTTTCAATACCTTGTATTGTTTGAAGGATGAATAGTTTCATATGCCAAGTATTATGTTCAGAGACCTGAACAGCCCTTTGTTTAAAAAGAGAATCCAGGCACCCTGCCCCAACCTTTAATTGCTGCTCAAAGAAGGGAGTGCATTTTCATTTCTTCCTCCTTCCAGAGAAAAAAGAAAGACCAAAAGACTTTTTGAGAATTATGTACTGGTGTCTTCAAAATGCCCCACAGCTTTGGGGAACAGTTACTTTGCATGCAAGTTTTACACTATATTCCTAAGAAATTGTTTTGGTGCTATGTAGTAGGTTGTGCAGAAGCTCTATTCTGGGCAATTTCTTGATATTTTGCTGAATGATATGTATAATAGCCCAAATGGGTTTATTATATGATGTTATAGTTGTACCATCCAATACTCATTTGGCTGATTCATTAATGACAGCTGAAATCAAGAAAGTAATTCTGCTGTAACTGTGTGCTCAACAGTCAGAAAGAACACACTTTTAAAACACTTCAGAACGTTTTAAAACACTATCTGTATCTTCTAAGCCTCAGTAAAATGCCTATGAGTATACCTCTCAAAAAGAATAAACCTATCAGTTATTGAAAAACAATGTATTAATTTTGCTGAGATTATGAACAAATCACTTCTGTACAATGCAGTAAGGGCAAATAGGAAACAGAAAATCTTTCCAGTGCTTACATTTCCAGGCATATGTGGTTGTGACATCATCAGATTTTAACTTAGTTACTAGAATTACAAGAAACTGTGCCAGTGGTTAACTAATCTAAAATAAAAATCACAGAGATTCCTCTGCAAAAATTTGAAATAAAAATCCCAGTTTTAAAAGACCAAATCAAATATTATTTGTATTTTTTAGCTCTCATAGACCTAACACATTATTTTTAAATACTGACTTATGAAGTGAAAACTTTAAAATGAAATCTCAAAATTTTTGTGTCAGAGAAGAGATGTACTAACTTCTCTGACATTATTTTGCTCCCTCTCTGTAGCATATTTTTTTAACATTATTTGGGAATTTCTTAAATGTTCATGAATACTTCTGATCATCCAAAAGCATAACTTCTGGTGAATAAACTTACTGACTAAAACAGACCAACTAAATAGAAGACCTCTTCCCATACTGATCCAAAGTTTGCTCTTCTGAGTTTCAGGAGTCATGACTTTGAGACAGAAACCTATTCTGAACCTAATAAAAGTGTAATATGTACCTCTCTCCCAAGTTTTTTATATTTAAAGTGCATTCATAATCAGCATTTTTCTGAGGTGAAATCTGCTGAACAGTATTGTTTTGATGATGACTTTATTTAAACACTAATAGCCTGATGTTTCCATGGCAGCAAAGTGATGGTGAATCTCTGAACTACTTTGTTTAAAATCCCCATGCCTGCAAAAATAAGTTATTCATACTCAGAGATATCTCAGTGCTATCTCTAACTAGTTCTGCCAGAGTTTTCACCTTTTTCCCTGTCTGTTTTTACTCAGATGTGGCTTTACAAACTTTCTTGGTTCTTGAGTTTTGACAGGCTGGTAGACACACAGGAATCAGTGCAAGTTTTACAAGGTCCTCTTAGAATACTGGCTCTTGCCTATACCATTACCATCAATTTTGTTCCAGAGATATGACATTATCAGGAGGTTGTTGGAGTCATTAGTCGTCTGCCATGATTTCAGTGGACTTCCAGGAAGTCACATAATGAAAAGCCTCTGATTTTTAATATTTTTAAAATTACTTTAGCACTTTGAAATAAACTAAGCGCATGAATTAAGGCATTTTTAACTGCCATTGTTTTCAAAAACAAAGTCCTTGCATATAAAATAAGAAAGAGATTTAAAGCAGAGAAATCACAGTAAAGTCACAAGCAATGAACTAGGCTGTCCTCCACAGGCTATTCAGATAATGTGTGGTATGGACACTCAGTGGTGCTGCCTGTAACTGCTTTGCTAGTCATGAAGGAAAAAGTCAGAAGGATTTCCTGTCATAAATGTGCTGCTGAAGCAAAAACAAATAAACAGCATTAAAAGTTAGAACAATCCTTCACAATCAAATGTTAAATAAATTTATCTCCAAGTCAGGACAACTTAAAATATGTGATTGCAACATGGAGGAGAATGAAGCCCAAGGTGGTTGATGTCTTTGATGTGAAAACTGGTTCGCTGTAATGTGAATGTTAAAGTAAGACGAAACAAGAAAAATTTATCCTCCTGAGCAAAGGTTTGAGATCACAAAACACTAGTAGAATGAAAACAGATTTTGAGGCTGAAGCTTGGGAGTTCAAAATGATTAACCACATAAAAAGTTCTGCCAGTTCAATTTTATTCCACTTCCCTCTTTTATTTGTAGAAATTGCTGAAGAGAAGTACTTAAATTACTGGTTCAGAAGACTAAATACCTGTGTAAAAATTACCAAAATCTTTGAGTAAATTCATCTTACTCAGCCATTTAGCTGCAGGAACTGTAAGTTCTTCCGAAAACACTAATGGTGCCATTCATCTCTTTCTGTCTCTGATTCCAAAATGATAGCAGTGATCAGGATTCATCTGTGCCAGTAATAAGGGCCGAGGACAGACTTTTTTCTACTTTCATTCTTCTGAACAACTTTTCGGTTTTCCTTTAATTGTACTACACTGAAGTAAAAAGGCTCCCACAGAGATCAGTACTCACGTGGGAGGCTCAGCTGCACTGACTGATGCTGCTCTCACAGGACAAAGCTTGCTAAGACCCATGGTGAGCCCTCCCATGTGTGTCTGAGCTCCCACAGCTCCTTCTGTGTCCCCCAACAAACACAACTGGTGCTTGTGGCAGGAGAGCCTCACGGCTGCATCCCAGGAACTCCCAGTGACAGAAAATTTCCTGAGATAACCAATATGTCAGGATCAGGCCAGAGCATGGGCTGGGATGTTCTGATCCTTGTTTGAAGCAGAGTCCATGCCTGTGCTTATCATTGGCCCATTTACATCCAGACTGCACAGGCTTGTTCCACCACTGTGCACTCGTTCTTCTCCCACAGGTTCATTTCACCACACAGAGTTTTCAGTCATATTAGACTGTAACGTACCATAGACTGCACTGATCATTTCACACTTCAAAATCTGTTGCAGGTTAAGAAACAAACTCCTATGTTTTGAATTTTAAGGAAAATGTTTTTTCCTTTCTTCCACTGTGTGTTATTCATAGGTCAACTTGTTTCTGTTAACCTTATGAAGACAGATCGAAGAAGTACATTACGAAAAATAAATATAAGTAGTCTGCTTTGGTAAGCACAAATAAAACAAACAGACCAACAAACAACAACTGTGCCCAGCTCATCAAACCTGCAGTGGCAGTAACAGCAAAAAACCACTAAATCTCTACCATATTCCATGGTAGGACAATGATACAGAGTATGATAGTTCTACGTCACACTTTAAAACTTAAGTTCGTCTCCATTAGCTCTACCATTCACATGAGTACAGTTTCTCTTTGCATAAAACATTTTTGTCTGAGGCTGCTTATATTGTAACATGAATGCTTTGTTGACAACTCATAGGATGGAAGGAATTATGGGCATGTCTGGACACCCTCTTTCAATAGCATCCTTTCTCTTGGACCATCCCTAACAGGCTCAGAAAAGACTAACTTGCTTGACTCCTAGATTGGCACTGAATAGAGAAATATGGACAGTGCCATCTCAGTCCCTATCCCAGGTGCCAAAGTCTCTGAAGGCTCAATCGAGGCCAGACCATTTCCTTGGAGGAGCACAACGAGCAGCAAAGTGTACCAGCTCACCTTCCCACCCTCTCTGGGTAATGGATTTCATCTGGAGTGAGAAAGATGTGGAAGTGAGATCGGGCTGAGACAACTGGCTCATCATAGATGAGGGAAGGAGCAGACCTGAAGCAGCAGCTCAGAGAAAAGACAACCTACTCTCTGCTCTTGGAACTCCTGGAACACCTCTGGTAGCCAGCACCTGAGATCCAATGACAACTGGAGTTAGGGTGGTCAGTTAAGTGCCATGACCAGGTTAGCAACATGACCAGGTGGCTAATGATGTGACTAACTCATCCCCACTACTGCTTGTTAGTCATATTTTGCTAACTTGATGGTGACATTTCAAACAGCAAATGAAAATAAGCCATCAGTGGGAGTGCACTGGATGCTGTTGGACCAGCTTTGCTTACCTGCAGGAAGATTGGTAGGGAACTTGAGCCTTTCCAACGAAAACGTCCAGTGGTCCAACATCTCTATGGTTTCTAGGAAAACATATGGGCCATAAATTCCTTAGACTTTTTTCCTTTGGTGATATCCCTTTTTTGTGCCATTTTCCTCAAGGAGCAGTCCAAAATTAGGGAGGAGTTCATCAAAGATGGATGAATGCAACTTTGGAGCTTGATTCAACATCTGAAGAGATCCTCAGAATCCTCATAATGAACTCAAAATAATTACAGTGTTTGCTGACATTATGCTGTTTTCCTCTTATAGGCTTTTCTCCTAGAGAATGCTTTAAAAGACTGTAAGGGCACTGATAAAAGTACAAAGAAGAGCAAGGACATTCAATATTAGTGACAAACATTGAGGCTGACACTCCATTATTAACATTTGCCTTTTGTCCCTTTCTTAATGCTGTCAGGAGTGATGTGAGAGCAATGGAGGGATTTCAGCCCTGTCTGGTCTTGTTTGTGCTTCGACCTTCAAGTGTGTTTTCATTAGGCAGAAATTAAATATTTTCTAATGAGTTAATGGGAAATGTATTTCAAAATAAAAATAGCAACTGAAATTTTACTTTAAAATGCTATCAAGACATAAGTCATGAATATGAAAGGGTTGATCAGGACTTTCATTTTCCTAATAGAGTGACCTGGAAAATGAAGGAAAAAGCAAGATAATCTTCACATTTCTGAAGTCCATTCCAAAATCTATCAGCTTAAAAGAACATGATACCAGCACTGTATTTCCTACATAGAAATTTGATTAGTCTCTTGAACTACTAAGTCCAAGCAGTGGCAAGTTGTGACCATTTGTCTGCTAAATAGTTTCTATTTTTCAAAGGAACTTATCCCTTGAGACAAAAGCGTGGCTATAAAAAATCGCTTGAATTTATTTTTAGAGAAAGTATGGGTAGTTTGCTAAGACTTTCAACTACATAATTTGTTACTTCAGCAGCACAAACTAATTGGCTAGTATCTAGGATTAAAACACATAGAGACTTTCAATATTTTCCTTATTGTGTTGCCCTTGCTTTTGTATTCCATACCTGCATCCCATTCCCAATATTTCAGAGGTCCCATTAATTTGAATAAATGAAATCAACAGACCTTAGAAAGCCCTCTGAGAGCTGAGGTTGCACAGATCAACTCTGCCATTTGAAAATTGAACTGAAACGTATGTGATATGCTCAGTAATGAAAGATATTTTCAATGTTTTAAACAATAACTGGGGTTTAAAAATGTGGAAAATATAGCATTTCGAATACATGTACTTTTAAAACAAACATAGAGATAACTTGGTTGTAATTTGGGAAAAGATATTTTTAGAACAAGAGCCTGATGGAGAATCATTTTCTCTTTGTTAAATTTGAAAGAGGCAGTGGACAAGCTTCTATGCCAGTTTGGACAAATGTGGAGGAAAATATCCTCTGATAGAAGGCAGGTTACAACCACCCCATCACCACCAGGTTCAGGAAAAAAGAAATTTCCCTTGGAGGAAAGTGAAAGAGATAAAAAACTATTTATTTAACGAACACACAAGAAAAGGATAATAATGCTAAATAATAAATCCTCTTGCTGTGGAGAGAAACCTGGGAAGATTTCAGAGTCCTTCTGTAGGTGTGGTCTCTCTCCTCCCCCTCGGAGCGGGTTCAGGGTGGGCCCGCCTCCAGGGCCTCGGTAGAAAATTCTCCTGATGTGTTCTGATGTTGGTGAAACAGTCCAGAAGTGAAGAAGGGAAAAACCAAAAGTCCCGGGAAAACAAAGTTCAACTCTCTGTCTCCCTCTGGAGAAAAGGAGCCAAAAGCTGGCTGAAAAGCAAGAAGGTGCTTCCTCTGCTCTTGCTGCTGCAGCAGGATGCAGAGGAGTGTATCTGTGTCCTTGAACAACTGATTTGAAAAGTTCGCTCATTTTTTTCCACTCCCCCCTCTCAGGCTCAGTTTAAAGGCACAGAAAAGCACAAAATTAATTTCTGGGCATAGAGCAGTGTTAGGGGATATACATCATAAAGTCACCCCAAGACAGCTTCCCTGGAAGGTAATTGATATCTGGTTTCATTTGGGTTCAGTAAATAATCACCTTTGCTCTTTGACAAATTTAAATAAAAGTTGTCAGTAAATAAAAGGGTCACAAGTGTCTCGCAGAGATTTTCTCCTGCAGTTTGAAAAAAATTTCATTGTCTGTGCTATGATCTCTGCTCTTCAGCTCGTGGTCCCAACCACACAGGGCTGAACACAGATGTAACTTGCAAGGTCATCTGCTCAATGCTGCAGTTTCTACATCTGAAACAATTGCTGCACTTGACTATTCAATTTCTTCACAGTTTTTTAATTTGGTGTACTTTCACCAGGTTAGGTCTATTCAGGCATGCATACTAAGACACAAAAATTCAATTGCAGCACTATTTCTGTAGATATACAGAAATAAAATGATGTGTAAGCTATAATTCAATTACAAAAAGCAATTTTCCAAGGCAATGCTTCAACTGAAGGGATGAAAAGCTGACAGATGACGTGCAGTACAGCAGGCTCATGCCTCTCCTGGCTGAGAGCCTGACTTACTGACACTAGGAAGCTACTGTCCTGTTGTCAGAAGTGTGGGAGAACATGGGGACTGTGCTCCCCAACCTCCAGTAGGGGCAGAAACCATCACCCTTGGCATGGGCTGAGCCTGGTTGCAGGAATCTTTGTTCACCAGCAGACAGAATTTTGATGTAGAGAGATGATGGGAAGTATTTATATTTGAATGCATTTTTTTTTGATTTGCTGACAACTGTTTAGCTCAGGTAAAGATCCAACTCAAAGAACCACTGTAAAGAGTCCACTTTTATTGGAGAGTTGGAGATTTATTTGAACAAGAGTTTGAGCTGATTAAAAAAATTAGATTAAATATGTGGAAGGAAAAAATATTTGAATGTAATAGAAAAACTAAATTTGCCTGTTACATTTCCATTAAATAGTTACATTCCCACTGGAGCAAACAATCCAACTGCATAACCCTTGTCCTTTTCCAGACAATTAATACTCCAGTGAAAATAAGCTTTTCAGGGATATTTATAGCCACAGCTATATAAATATACTGGTTCAATTTTGACTGCAGCTGAAAGATAACCACCAGCCTATGTAGGTGCTTCCTATACATCTTTCTCTGACAAGAATTTTTGGAGATTCTGGATAAAACTGCTGTGCAAAGTACAAAGGCAGAGTGGAGCTCTGTGAAATTTCTTGTAGGGCCACAACTACACAGACAAACCCACTACATACAGGAGATTTTAAACAGGATAAATGGATTAATGATTAATTGATTATTGATTATTAATTGAATAATGATTAATTGACTAGTATAAATACAGAAATATAAAATGCATTTACTAATATGTTAACTAGATGGAGAAGCTCATTACAGGGTGAGAAATTTTGAATTATCAGGAAAACCATTTACTTGCAAGTCCCGTGTTTGCCTGAGCCAAGCTTTTGACTCCCCAATAATTCCCGTGTTCTTGAGAGCTGCTTTATAACAAATCTGGTTGTATGATCAGAAGTCATGTAAGAACAGGATTCAAATCAAAAGCACCCAGTTATGATGCTTGGCACTTTGCTCTTCACCTACTGTGATGAGAAATTTCTTCACTGATTAACATGCCACAAACTGTCTTGTACAAATTCACTCATTATGAATCAGTAAGGTTTTCTTGTGTCCATGTTAATACACACACCACGATGTGTTCATGTTAACATTAAGATTCTTATAGGAGAACAATTCACCATTCAGGCCTGATTTTGCTTTACTTTCTCATTGCAGGGGAGTGAACATCACTCATGCATTTGGTGTCTCTGCTAAGGCAAACCTTCACTAGAGTACTGCTAAGCTACTACTACGCTCCAGGAAAAACCTCTCGTCACAAAAATAATTTACCTCAATGGTTTTGCCTTTCTGGGAAGTTGTTAAACACGTGTGATGGCCAGTGAGCCTATGTAACAAGGGACAAAGAGAGTCCTTTGGAGAGACAGTCCCTAGTATCAGAGAACCCTAGTATCAGAGAACCTCCCGAGGTTAGGGTGAGAAAAGAAGCTTCTCCCAGGATGCTCTATTCTGTTATGATAATGTACCCCAGTTCTGCTTCCCTGCTTGGCCCGTTGGCCTCTCTGCCCGTTGTTACCTTATATGTCCCATGCCTAGAAGGATCTCCAGGTTCCCCCCATTGGCTCTTGTCCCTCACCACTCCCCCAGAGTTTCCCCATTGGCTCCCATTCGCTAGTTCCGCCTGTGTACCGTCCCTGTGCCCTCAGATCACTGGGCTCTGATGCTCACTCTGCTCCCATATATAAGCCTGGACCCTGCATTGTCTTTTGTCTCCATCCCTGAATCCCTTCACAGTGTGGCTGCAGTAGACCTCCATCTGTGGAACTCTATACAGGGACCCTTCCTGCCTCTTTGCTGCCAACCCACATTACTGGAGCTATCTGTGCATTTGTGTGTGCACAAGTGTGAGTGTGGCTGATCCTGCTGAGCAGCTTCGCTGTGGAGATGCTTTTGGAAGGTCACAGCACCTCATGCTACAGGACAGCAGCAGCAGCGCCTGGCTAGCGATACCATGGGGCATTTAATGGTGAAAATATTACATCTGAGTAGTCATAGTTTAATCAGAATAGACATTGCTGTTTGTCTTGGTTTGAAAGACAGGTGTCTGCTAAGGAAGGCAGGAGCCTCCCTTAGAATGAAAAATGTAACCTCCTTCCCTCCAAATTATTGTAATTTTGAAATTAAGGGGCTTTCAGGCAAAGATATGAGAAATAGGAATAACAGTTCTTTTCTAGTATATAAAGGCAATAATACAGAAACAGTGGTTTAATCAGACAGAGTCAGGATACACCTGACACCCTGCTGGGCAGGGCAGTGGTAGCAGTCCCGTTAAGGGGTGGCTGCAGCCCTCTTGGGGTGATAGATGTGGTTCTGTTGAAGCAGTGATCCTGTAGAAGGGTCTAATCCTACTCTGAAGGCCCAGTGGTGGTTATGTAGCTCCTGTCCTCTGGGAATCCAGTAGATAAGAACTGGTTGTGCTGTTCCAAACCATAGATGATAACCAGATGGGAATGCTTGGTTCCTCCCCCTGGGCGGAGCATCTCCCCCATGGGCTGGTGTAATTCTGTGAGTCATGCGGTGGGCCCTTGATGGCCCATTAACAGAAGATATCTCCCTGAGGGAGCTGCCAGGGGTGTGTCATGGAAGAGATAAGGAACCCTGCCCCAGCTGGCTTCAGCAGATGGTGATAGAATACATACTTTTGGTTACATCTTACTTTGTAACCTAAGACACTGTTCCACTTACCTGTTTGCATTGTGACATTAGAGATAGTTGCTGACTAATCACCATGGCTAAATGAAACCAACAATTCCTTCTTTGTCACTACACAAAATATAAAATTATCTACACGCTACGATGTGTCAATGGGTTTACAGGAGGATCTTCCTTTTTCCTTTTGGAAAATCCCATGAAAATTTCATGCCATGGCATGCAGCTGGCCACATGACATAAGTGGTTCCAAGAGAAGAAAATAGTGAAAAAAAAACCCTGGAAAAAGCAGTTCTGCCTATGAGTATGTCTTCATGAACACTAATGTACTACGAAAGGATAGGACCTGGTGGTAATAATTGATTTAAAAGATTTTGACATCAAGAGGCAATTAAAAGAGTGGATTACAAGCAAACACACAGGTCTGTGAAATCTAGTGGGATTAGTTTGGTTGGGTTATTTTCTGACGACATGGGCCAATTTACTTTTATTCCAGCTGGGAAAGGACTGGAGGGTGATTTGCTTGATAGCAGAGGCTTGTGTGAAAGTGGTCATACAACAGAGGAGTTCACTGGACCGAGTGAACACCTGCTATAATATACTTATCTGACTCGTCTTGATTGTATACACTGTGAAAATGTTTTGCACACACTGTTTAACAGTATTGGCCCCCAAAATTCTTGAAAACTGACAGAAAAAGTTTTCTGAATTTCAGAAAAAAAGAACACTGGGTGTGACATCATGGAGCTGTGGTGGAAAAATCCTGGGAGGAATTATCTTGGAATATTATAGACTCTTCTTCCTTGGATGTATTTAAGAGTAACCTTCTATATGAGGGCAACAGTGCTACAGGCTTTCAGTTCAAATTCCTTAGCTTTCTTAGAAGCTGCAGTCAGGAAAGCATAGGGAAAGGCACACTGAGTCAAGGGAGAGACCAGAATGTGAGAGGTGGAAAGGTAGAAGGTATCAGAAGAGAGAGACAGGCCAGAACAGAAGGATGCACTGTGAAATACGGGGTCAACAGAACATAACCCTTCAATGAACTGTCACTGTTACAGCTGGAATAGATTTATACTGATGTAATCAAGACCTCATCTTTTCCATATTTTGCTTTCAATTCAAACTTTTAAAAAATTGATTATTTTTCTTCTGACATATGAGTAACAATAACATGATTACTTTTAGTTACTTGCCTTTTTAAAAGTGCTGGTTTTCTGAAAAAAACCTAAAACCCAGAGAAACCCAAGAGAATGATTAAATGCTTATGGAAAAGGCCAGCAGAAAACCCCAGCTCCTCCTACGCTCAATATAAGTCTTGGAACTATAGCAGGTTATGCTGTACAGTATCACAGAATCATAGAATGACTTGGATTGGAAGAGACCTTGAAGATCCTCTATTTCCAAACACCCTTCTAAGGACAGGGACACCTTCCACTAGACCAGTTTACTCAAAGCTCCATCCAATCTGGCCTTGAACACTTCCAGGGATGGGGCACCCACAGCTGCTCTGGGCAACCTGTTCCAGTGCCTCACCAGCCTCACAGTGAAGAATTTCTCCCTAATGTCTAATCTAAACCTCTGTCAGTTTGAAGCCATTGCCCCTTGTCCTGTCACTACAAGGTGCTGTAAATAGTATCTTTTGCTTATGGAGTGCATTTTTCCCTTGCCTTGCAGCTTTTGCATGGAAAGGGCATCAGCCACTCCCGTTCTGCTGTAGAAGCACTCCCCACAGTTGAAAGTAGGACTGAAGAGAAACAGAGAGACAAAGAAGCTGGCTGGCTTTCTGTTTCTTTGGGACAGAAAGCAGGTTGTGAGGGGCATCTGTGCTCAGAAAACATCAATTCAAGCAAACACAAAGACAAAAGGTTGGTAGGATGCTTGGCTGTGCCATTTGCAAAGCCAGTTTAGCAACCTAGAATGAAGAGACAGTCTCTAAACTCATTCTAGGGAAACAGTTTTATGGAAAGAAAAGACTTTATTTCAATTAAAGGACAGTTTTTTCTGCAACATCACATGAGATTGTGACAAGCATGAGTGAATTTAGGCTGGTATCAGGAAGTTCAAATCACCCCAGTAGTGAATGTTCTGGAGCAGCTTTTTAATTGGGGTAAGAAACCTTTTTTGTTTCAAGATAGAGCTGTGTGAATGCAGTAACACCTTTTGAATAGTTCAACTGACTGAATAAAGCCTTTGCTATCAGGTCTTTGTTGCACTGTCAAAACAAATAATTACTGTATATAATTAATTCCATGCTTCAGTGCTCTGCTGCTCAGCTGCAAGCCTAGGAAGGTTTTTTGCACTCCTGAGGAATAAAAAAGCTCTTGAGTTTTATTCACTTGCCCTCCTCTGAAGCAGCAGGGATAGACCACAATGTGGGCCACTCGCTGGTACCAGGAAATAAGACTTTGAGTTCTGTCTCTTGTTTGTGATTACCCACTGACCAGACATGGGGACTGGAAGAGGTTTTCCTTCAGGATTTCAGATTTTTCTGGAGTACAAATCATATCTTGCTCCCTAAGGTGAGCTGAGTATTTTACCAAACAAATTCCAGGGACAATTATTTGGGGATTGATATTCTCCGTCTTCTCCTGCTCTCTTTTTACACCCTGAAAATTAGTTCATTCTGGTCTTCAGCTTGTTGCAGGGAACATCCCCGACAGCTTCAGAGCATTTCACTTCCAGGCCATTTATTGTGCAGCTGTGGCTGCTGTGAACTCAGGGCAAGCTACAAAACCAGTCGCAGGAGAGCGCAGTTGAGTGGTTGCTCTGAGCTCTGTGCCACACTCTTTTACAGAGAGACACACATCACAAAGGTCTGGGAGGCAATATTGCAGGGGAATATCACTAGGAGCTTAGCCTCTTTCTGCAGGTGCCTACTGCTGTCCTGTGCTGAGACCAGGACACTGGGCTGCTGCTGTGCACATTGCAACATCTCCTCAGCCAGCCTAGGCTTTTCTGGGTCCAGGATCTTAGTGCCTACCTTAGTAATGAGTCTGCTTTTTCAGAAACAAAGAAAGAAGCTCAGGCTTCACCTTGCCCTCATCTGTCAGTCCTAACCCTAACAACCTCAATCTCCCATCCATACTCTGACATTTTTCCCTTTCCATGAAGAAAGAGTAGCAGAAAAGAAATATGGGAAAACCTCCTTTTGGTTTGGTACACCTAATTTCCCTTCTACCAAAACTCCACTCACCAAAGCCTCCCATGTTGCAACTCAACCAATGTATTTGGGGAAACAGCATATTTTGATTCCATGTTTTCTTTTTTCCTGAAGATGCATCTTCAGAGCTTATGAAGCTCTGACCAAGCTTGTGGCCAGAACACAAAAGGGTGAGAGAAATACATACTTCTGACCATACTGGGGATGGGGATGCACTTAAAAGCTGGGGTAGGGTCTATATCCTGCATAGTGGAGAATGTGATCTTCCATGGAATTCAAAGGTTCAAAATTAACCTCGAGTGCAAACCTTTTTCAACACCCAGGAGTGTTCTGTTCCTTTTCTCTTTGCTCCTCTCCCTAGCTCACATGCTTAGGACCCTATTACCACTCTGCTTCCACGTTTTCCATCTGAGAAAGTCATGGCCATGGAAAAGAAATTAATGCAGTAGGAAGCAATAAACTCCCAGTTGAATTAGTGTCAACTAATGCAATACTGGGGATTTTATCACTATGGTATCTCCAAACACAGTGAAATAATTAAAAGATAACACTGATCGTGGCCTATAGGGAAATATATTTTAAAAATCCTGACTTGGAGACTGATAGAAAGCAACTCTGCAAGCAGTCTCATTAATTGTGGTGATATTCAGTGCAGGAAACAGCAAAACCTGATCCTAAATGAGACTTCAGGAATGTAACTGCCTGCACATGTAACACATATCATTCTTACCATACTATTATTTCTTTAAAATTGTCAGAGCTTAACATTTGTGCTTTCTTTGAAACGTAATTCTTCTATCATTGTGTTCTGATGACTCATCATTCAAGGTACTCCAGTGAATCATATTAGTGTTCTCCCAAAATAAATAGGTATAACAATAATTTAGATTATTGTTAATAATTGTTAAATATTGTTAGTAATTTAGATCATTAATCAGTGTGATTTAATCTAAATAGATAGAACTGTGGAGCACAGTTTTCTAAACTGTTCCTGAACAAAGTTTGCTCCCTGTGTTACGAGCATCTGTTCAGGAGATTTTAATAGCTTGAAGTTTCATACAGACAAGAATGACTCAAGCAAACAGTGGACTGACAAAAGTATGTGCTCACACACGCAGTGGTGGGTCAAACTTATTTTAAATTTTATTTGTTGCTGTTTGTTTAGTTTTTGGTTTGGTTTAGAATAGAGGTTGTACACTGAGTCATCAGAGATCATGGGACAAGTAAGGATCTTCAGATTTTCTGTGTGTAAGTATTTTTAAAGTGCGACAGCCATCACGGTTGTACACCGTGGTTTGAATTGGTAAGGTTTGGTGTTAAAACAGGAACCAAGGTAAGAGTCTGGCTTTAAGTGATACTTTACATCTCAGCTGTCTCTAATTTTGAATCCTGACTTCTGAGAAAGTGATGCCACCGAGTAAAATATTTCAAGCATTGAAAAGCTTGAGCAATGTCCATTACCCACAGTTCTAATTACATTTTTCTGTCATTCTTTGGCTTTTCAGACATGAATTTGGTTCCAGCAGCACACTGCCACAGAAACAGATTCTTTAATTTTTCTTAGTATGGCAAAAAGGCTACTGTTGTAACTCTCTAAGCTTAGCTTTTGGGAGTTTATAACAATTTTCCTGTTAGGGGAAAGAGATTATTTAATCCAACCTTTGGACACACTCTTAACATGATGCATAAGACTGAGAGAAGAGGCTGGGGCTTTTGCATTCCTTTTTTCTCTTTTATAACTATGTTTGTCCTCTTTCCTCTTCCTACTCCTCCCAAAACCTGCCACCTGGGAAATAGAGAAAGAGCTGAATTTTCACTAAGTCTACTTCAAATGGTGCTAATAACATAAAGGCGTTTATCTGCATAAAATTGATAATTTGAAATATGAAATATAATTTCCTTTCAAATGCCCAGAGAATAGAAAGTGGTATGTGAAAAGGCTAATATTGTTTCTCATGGCACATTTTGATCCAGCTTCTCATTCTTTGATCAGTGGTCAGAAAAGCTGTTTGAAACTCAATTTTTAACCATCTACTCCTTTTTTTTTGAACACTGCCTGTTTTTTCAGACTTTCACCCTTGACTTGAGAGTAGATAATTCACTTTAAGCCTTCGTTACAGCATTTGCTACACTGTGGTTCAAAAATTCTCTTTCGAAAAGCTGCAAGGAAATGCTGTGCTGTATGATTGTGTAATCCAGGTCTCACGCCAGGCAAGTTGTTTGTGTTAGACAGCTACTTAAAGCCCTACTAAAAATTGTGTCTTTGAAAGGACCAGCTAATACATAATGTCACTTAAAAAGAAAAAGTATGTTTTATCTAGGAGGATATCAGAATGTTCCTGCTGCTCTCGTGCCCAGAAATACTCTGCAGTGTGGTTTAATCTAAAACTCTCCAACCCTGAGCATGTTTTTTAGGTGTTTAGCCCTTTCAGGTGCAGAGAGAGACTGTGGTCTCTGCATCACTGAAATTCTGCTCCAACACTGGCCTCCTGGTATGCTGGGGCATGCCACAATGAGGTCTTCCACCTCAGTGAGGTGCAATGCAAGGCAAAGATGCATGAGATTATCTTGACATCTGTTCCCATGAGCTGAACGGAGAATCAGCCAGAGGTTAGCAGGATTAGATTTATCTGTCTTATAAAAAGCTTTATGGCATTTTGGAAAAGTTAAATTTCAGAGTGCTGTAATGATCAAGGTGTATTAAAGATTTTTAGGAAAGGTCTTTTCTTTATGATACTTCCCCCACATGCTGATAAAAACTCCCTATAGACCACTTTTGTATATCAGCACTATTTTTTATTCTCTAGAGCTTCTTCCCTGCCATTGTAAAATATTGCTTAGAATTTTTGTCTCCTCCTAGTCAGGTTTAGACAGTTTCTAACACTGCCTTCAGGGTTTATAAAAATATATGCAATACTATTGAGAAAGATTATATAATTATATGGAAGGAAGAGAAATTGGATGCAGTGATGAGATAGGATTATTACAACAGCAGAGACCACTGTGTGAAAACCAAATAGATAGATGGGCAGCATTTAATATTACTGATGAACCTTTTAAATCAAGGTCTGCTTCTTCCAGAGGAAAAGTAAAAAAAAAAAAAAAAAAAAAAAAAGAAAATTTAAAAAATTTTTTAAAAATCTGAAGTACAGAAAAATTCAGCAATTGTCCCACTCCTGTAGCTGCAAGTCCCCATCTAAAGCTCCATGAAATGGCTCCATTTTCTGGGTACCTGCTAGTCCCAGCTGTCATAATTCCCAAGTCCAGGACAAACATCCAGAGCACAAATAAGCATCAGTTATGGATTCAAAGCAGAGGCTGATATGTCTTGAATACACCTGACTGCTCATGGAGACCTCATGCAGCCTGACTCCAGGAACATGCCAGGTCTTGCTGTGCTGGGTTTGCCAAGGTTGGTAGTTCTGACTAACAAAAGCTGGGCAGGCAAGTGATTTTCAGAAAAAGGTGAATTTATCCTGCCTGCAATGAAAGAGAATGATCAGTGAGGACAGTGAAGACTTTCTTCCTTGGACTTTGTTATGGAGAGAAACTTTGGTACTGAAACGTGCTCAAACTGTGGCTGACTTGTACTTGAACTTAGAACGAAATTTTTGGAGCATCTGAAGAAAATTAGGAAAGTATAGAAAGACATTGTTAATAGAGTTTTCAGGAGACAAAGGTCACCTAGTTCTTGGGGAGATTTGCAGCCTGACGTTGAAGGTCCCTTACTAGTGGTGGGCCTATGAAGCTTACAATGGAAAATTCAGTGTAAGTTTTCTTCTACTCTCTTGAAGGAGCAATCTCATTACTGAAAAAATTATTAGACACATGCAAATCTGGTAATCATCATTACTGTGTTCAGGCTTTCTGATGAATCCTGGAAAAACTGAATAGAGCAACTTTTGATCGTCTGAGAAGAGATCTGAAAAATTCAGGTCTGCAGATGGAGGATGAATTAGATGATGTTACTGGAAATACTGAAAAAAATTTAGCCCCATTTTAAATACAAAAAATATTTTCATACATGAAAGGAAGCACCACAAAACTTTTCAAAATAAGCATGAGTGTAGAGGCCCAGCTATAGAGAAAACACTTGACCAAGAGGTTAATTGTACTGGCAGAGAGCTTTTCAGCACAGCAACTCAATGTTTTCCCTCCATCTTCACAGGAGTCTCTGCTGTCAAAAACCATGGATTCCAAAGGCTTCTGCCTTTGCAAAAGTTATAACACAGTTTCACTGCCATTCTCTCTCTCTCTTCGTGCTGAACAGATCTGACAGACCACTGCTTATCACTGCAGTTACACACTGTAAAACATCTTGCACATGGATGGGAAAAGCATTTTGTCCATCTCTGCCCCAGCCATGCAATATTTCATCCTTAGAAAAGGGAGACAGACATAGGCAACTTCCAAGTGGGAGAAATTTAAAAAATAGAGTGGACCTTAGAACAGATGCAAGTGTAGGTGGACATTTTGAGTCAAGTCATTTTTACCTAATAATTCTTCATTACTGACTTCAGCCTTGGAATAGTGGTGGGGAGCTCTGCCACCTCTGGACACTATTTCCTTTAAGTTTAAGACATAGTTCTGTAAAACTGTTGGAATGTATCAAAAGCAAAAAGTAAGCCCAGCAGTTCAACACCAAGGGAGAAAACATCATGCTGCATCTTCCTCCCTGACATGTCTGACACTTTGAATGTGTATATGAGCCTTATATGAGGAAGCATATCTTTTCCTGCATGAGCCATTTAATGCTTCATACCCCATTTCATCATGAAAAATACCCTCTAAGACCTCTAGATTTTAAGCAGAAGAACACAGGTATCTTGAGACTAAAACTGTACATGAAGACTACCACAGATCAAAGTCTTAGTGTTGCAGAGTATGAGAAAACTGCATCAACAGCCCAGTCAAAACTGAACTTTCAGAGGCACATTTCTTCTGTTTTCTTTCCTCTCTTTCTTCTTTCTCACTTGACATCTTCAGCATGAGAATTTTGAATAAAAAGTTATGAAGTTTCTTCAGTTGTTACCACTTTTTTTTAGGTAGTCACATAAGGATATTAAAGCATTACAAATCACTAAGCCATGAGCTATTAATATCATCTTACCTAGGTACCCAGAGAAGCTGTGGATGCCCCATCCCTGGAAGTGTTTAAGGCCAGACTGGATGGAGCTCTGAGCTACCTGGTCCAGTAGATGTCCCTGCCTGTGGCAGAGAGGCTGGAACTAGATGATCTTTAATGTCCCCTCCAACCCAAACCATTAGATAAATTTATGATTCTAATGAATAACTGCTAATATGGAAGGTGAAATGAGCCAGCTGGCAAAGTTGTAAAACTGGTGCTGGCATAAAAGGAGGTAGAGTAAAGCATGTGCCTGACCAAAACCTGTAGCCTTTCACATAACAGTGGTGTATCTGTTTTCTATTGATGTGTTTTCAATGACAGCATTTGAGCACTTTTAATATGGGGATATGTCACACAGCAACGTTGAGAACTTGTTTTCCTTTTAATAGAAAACTCCACATGGATTTTGCTTCAGAGGACTGTAATTCTGTTTTGCAATCAAATTATCCTGGCTATTTAATCTAAGGACTGAAGTATGAACTAGAAAAAAAAAAGAAAAAAAAAAAAACCACCCTTAAAAAAAACAATTCAGAGAATTATAGAATTATAGAAGTAAGCACTGAATTATTAGATTGTCTATATGATTCTTTTTAAAGCCATCTCTTTTTTCCAAATAAGCTAAACACAATTTATTCCATGATTATAAACTCAATGGACCTTCACTTCTGTGAGATTTACCTCTCATTCTGGGAACTAAAAAAGAAAATTAACGTTGTATTGAATTTCCTCCAGTATTTGTTCAAATGCTTAAGTAAATTTGCTTGAGTGTCTTTTCAGTCTCTTGATGTTTTCTATTAACAACGTCATTTTAATCTTTACTGATACTATCTTTTGTTAGTATTAGGTAGCATTACAGGATCACTGAAATAATTTAAATCCAGTCACAGAAGTTTGATCATTTACTCCATAATTTACTCCCAGAGGTCCTCATGCCACAGGCCAGACAAGCCCTGGGATATGGCAACACCTGAGCTCTTGCCATGCATAAAATTTTCTGCTACACATTCCACATTGTCCCATCCAATGAAGTCTACTAGTAGTTCTCTTATAAACATGCAGCCCATTCCCTCCTAGCAGGGCATGGAGCAGCTGCACAGGCTCTGTAGGGAGCCTGAGCTTTGATGTGCTGGAGCACAGATCACAGGTAATACAGGTAGCCCTACATGCCTGTACTCAGCACCTCGTCCATATTCATCTGGATCATGGCTAAAGTGTCCTGAGGGGAAAAAAGTGAAAAATAGACAATGCTTTCCAAATATATGTTGTACATGTTTGTGTGAGGTAGAAAGTGAACTGTGGAAATATTTTCCTTCCTTTACAATATCATAAGTTTCTTTAGTCTTAACTAAGACAACCTGCAAGACTAATGAAAAAAACCCCAAACTTCTTCTGACTGAATGCAATTTGTGATTGAACAGTGGATACTTATATTCTTGAAGATTATTTCCCAAAGAATTCAAGTTTTAGGAACAGGAGATTAAATGTAGGACAAGAAGAAGTCAGTGTTTCGCATGTGTGTTTGTGTGTGTCGTTGTTCTATAATCTCTAGTTTGGGTTAAGAGTTATATTCTATAAAAGAAAAAAATTCTGAATTTTCTGAATAGTGTTTTTGCATGGGAATATGATTAAAAGCTTATTTCCAACTTCAAGCCATATGGTGAGTGGTGATTCACATTTGAAAACAATTCCTGCTTTAACTGCCTCTGGTTGCTCTTGGGAATAAAAACTGAAACAAGAAAAGTAAGCAAAAGAGTATTCCCAAACGGACTGTTTGCTGGAACTAGATAAAACTAGTATCTGAAATATTTAGCATTCTTTCCTACATACACATTTCCAGAAGACTCCCTGGTCACCCAAGCATTTCTGATCACTTCAGCCAGCCCATGGGTTCAGGAGCAGACAAAACCCATCCAGCTTTTGGTGGCTGCTCTGTCTGGGCAGCAGCCAGGAGCCGTGTTAGGAGTCTCTGCAGAAGTTGAGAGGCATCTGTGCCTGCAGATGAAGCCTGTCAAGGAGGTGCCCTGGGTTTGATTCCCACTGCCCAAGCCAGGGTCTGCTCCTGGGCTGCCCTGCTGCCAGGGTACGGCCGGCAGGGGCACGCACTGGGTGTGTTTGTGTCTCTTGTCATCTGCTGAGAGCCTGGGGAAAGGGCTCCAGTGGTGGGCACAGCACGTGAGCCTGGCTCAGAGGGAATTCCTGCCACAAGAGAGAGCACAGCAGTACCCAAGGGGACCATTCCTGCTCCAAGCTGCCTCTGATCAAAAATATTGATCACCTGCCAGGCACGGCCGAGTGCCACTGAGGCCAGCCCAGCTCTGAATGAAGCAAGGAGTCAGTTCAGAATGATAAAATCGCAGAGCTGGAAGTGAAATAAGGGCAAGACTCAACAAGCAAGCCCGAGTTCTAGGAAGAAAAAGGAAAGATGTACATAGTGGTTACATCCAACAGAGAAACTAAAAAACCATGGAAGCAGATCCAGCTGCAGTTGGACTTAGCTGTGAGTTCCTTTGGACTTTATGAAGCATAAAACTGGGAGAACACTCTCTGTTATGTATCCAGGTGTGCCTTGATAATCTCATCAAATCAGGGGAAACATCAACACCAAATCTTGATTGCACAAGATTCCCAATTGGAGAGTTCCCAAAGGGAACTTCCCAAAGGCGAATGATTTTAAAATCACCCTTTCCCAGTTAATTGTACTCTTCACCCCATGCCTGCCAGATGATGTAGTAGGTAAGCTACATAACAATTGCTTTCTTGTTTTCAATGCAATTTTCTGAGCTGTTTCACAGATCAGTACATGTATCACAGAAACATAAACCTTGCAGATTTTGCACTAGGTCAGGAGCAAGCATAATTTGTCACCTCTCATATCCCTTTCACTCTCTCCTGGCACTACCAGGCTCCTGATAAGAGTTTGTCTAACCTGTCTTCATGCCAAAAGCTTTCAGTTGTGTCTCCAGTGGACAACTTCTAGCTCTCCTTCTGGGAGGTGAAAACAGGGCAAAATTAAACCTCATTAGTTCATAAGAAAATGGTTCCTGACTTCGTACTTCTTATGCTTTGTGCGTATGCAACAACTTTTGGAGACTGAATAGGGTTTTGCCATTTTTGAATATACCATAGGCTACCATGTTCACATCTGCTTTCATCACGTAGATAAAGTTCTAGTGTATTAGAAATAGCTCAAGCAAATGAACAGTTATGAAATCCCTTCATTTTATGAAGATTATATTGTTGAGCTGTTACAAAAACCCTAGTCCCTTTCTGCCAAAAAGCCAGATGTAAAGTCTCAATTCTCAAATATACAATTCTGAATTTTTAATTTTACAGAACATTATCTTATCCAAGAAACTAAATACATTATTGATAATATTGCACAAGATCTAAAGAATTAGCCATCTAAAAGAAAATTAGACTATAACATTTACTTTTAATGTGCTTTAGAAAAATGGTCATATGAAAGTTTGTGTATTTTAAATTACCATCCTGTTTCTTTCTGCCTATTCTTAAAAAAACCCCACCAGTGTTATCACAGAAATTAAAATGGTGCATTGAGATTGTATACATTTCCACTCAGAAATGCAAATATCTTTGTCTTAAATAAATGTACACAAGTGGTCTCACAGTGAACACATTTTTATGAACAGGTGAGTACATACAGAAAACCAGATGAAAGGCAAGATAACCCTGATTTAGAAAATGGAGATTCAGTGTCAGGCAGTGTCTGCCTTAATTGTGACAATATTTTGCTGTAAATGATTGAAATTTCTTCTCAGTTACGTGGATTCTCCAGACTACTGAGTCTGCCAGACCAGAACATATTCCACATGGGTACTTAAGCAGGATGAGACAAGGGCATCTCACCTGGGTGTAGGAGCATTTGAAGTACTTGAGAGAGGAAGAGAAAGCACAATGAAGGTACACTTCTCTTTTCTCCAGCTTCTTAATAGTAGGAAGATTTCTCGTATTCAGAAGAAAAATTGTATTTTGAATCATGCAAATCAGATTGATCTGAGGAAACACAATCCCACTTACTACTTATGCAGAGATGCTTTAAAGTGATTCCACAACAACCCTCTTTGCAAATAATGCATTTTATACCCCAAGCATTGCAGTCTCTTGTCTTTGCTGCTTTTACCCTAGGGCAAGGCCATCTCCCACACGTATAAAAGCAAAAGATTGTGATATGAATAGACATCCATTCAGTTTTGGAGATGTTCCTGAGAAAGAAGGTCAGCTAGACTTGCCACTGCATCTTTCAAGGTTAAATGGTAAGACCTTAGCATAAGAGTTTATCTCATCTTCCAGTGCACAAGATGGAGTCAAGGCCTGAAGCCCTGCTGCATGCAGCACTTTTACACCAGCAGGGCCCACCAGCAGTTTTCCAGAGAAGGTATGGATGCACTGACAGTGAAATTGATGTTTTCAGATGATGATCTCATTTAAGCCACTTTCCCAGAGCTCTTGAAAATAATCCATCAATCTCCAGCATCCCACAGGGCACAGGTTGAAAATATCCAATCTGGAGCTCTCATTCCTGTTAGTGGAGTGCTGTATGCTTCCCAGAAGACAGAACAAGATCTGTGTTCACAAGAAAAGAAAAAGAAAAACCTAGAGGAAAGCTGGGGAAAGCCTCTTTCTCTCTCTAGTGCTCATTCTTTTGTGTGCTTCCTGTTGGAGGCACACAGATTGGGTGGTGGGGCCAAACCAGCAGCTGAAAAATACATATTTTAAGCACCTGTACATACAGACGTACAGTGGTATAGTGCTCCTAGGTGGTTAGGTGGAGAGGAGCTAAGTCAAATCCCTTGCAAATGCAAGAAGAGAAAGACAGCCAAAACAGAGAAAAAGGAAGCACAGCTGGAGAAAAGAGAAAAGAGCAGCAATCAGATGTTGATGTTCCAGGAGCTGATCAGGGTCCACTCCAGCTTTGCAGAGATGCTGAAATAAGGGGTCTTTTCTGATTGATTTGACCAACTTGAATGCCTTCCATAATTATGTTAATGAATGCCCAGTGATGTCACAGTATTTATTGACAGAAGCCTGATAGTTTCTTAGGCAATTGTAATCATGGTAGACTTGATTCCTGCCTGTGCAATCATCCCACACACTCCCATTTTGTGACCCACAGGTGAACACTGCCTAGCAGAGGTTACAACATCCTTCTGTAACTCTCAGCTAATCAAACTTAAATATATTTTTTATATTTTTTCCCCTACATTTCTAGTTTCCTTTGTCTTGTCCTGCCAGCCTGCGAACTCAGTGGCGCCACAATACAGAGGTCTTTATCACATCCTTTAATTCTCACCATGCAATGAATGCCAGACTACCAACTGCCATTTATCAAAAATTTTGTGGAATAAAATCAGGTTGAGCCTTTATCACTTCAAACATGTCACAACAAACAAGTTTTAAAACCACTTTCAACACATTTACATGAATGTCTGCTCTTAGAATGATGGACACTCCCTGGAAAGGAATTCCAGTTCCATATGTACATCATAACTATTAAAGAAAATAGACAATATTCATAAAATGTTCCCGGTGAGTAGAAATAGCATTAAGGATATAAGATATTAGCACATACATTTGCTACCCCCATGGCTTATTAGGAAAACTGAAATAAATTATTATACATATTTACTAATTGATAATACATTTCTTGAGTTTTATTTGTGAATTCTTATTTATTGGCTCCATGGTTTCATGTGAAGCCTTCCCCAAAGGCAAGCACATTCATTTAATAGTAAGCAGTTAAACATTTCAAACAGCTTCAGAGACAGTCCATAACAATAAAAAGGATATACTTAATCTGGATATGCATATTTCATATATTTCTCCCGGGCAGTGTATTCCCACTGCAGTGTTTTGCCAGCTTAAATGTCAGCACAGCTGTCTTTATCTTCCCCCCTGGGTACTAGTGTTCCTCCTAATGTTTCATGAGGGAAATCAAAAGGGGAAGTTTGGTACAAATCATTTTAGTTTTCAAAAGACAAGAGAATTCACACTCAGGACTGGCGCTCTATCAAAGGAGCTTTTCACTTATTTGTGGGTCACTTGTGGAAGAGACCTTATTGCTCAGGCTTCTGAAACAACTCTTTAGGTCTGTTGGCACCAATAAAGCTAAGTGGCACACATAAAGGTTGAAAAACTATGAAGTGTTTTGTGCCATTACAGCAATTCTGGAAATGTTTTGTGTTATTCTGCAAATATTTACCTGATGTCACCAGACAGCTTTTTCATACAAATTTGGCCCTTAAGGATTCTGGGGATTCCTTTTACGAGTGTTGTACCAGGTGTCTTTTATTGTCATCATTCAGCTCATAGGCTGCCTTTTTGAATAGTTTACCTTACCACAGTTTCCTGCTGTTACTAAGGTATCTTTATTCCAAATAAATACTGAAATCTTCAGCTGTTTTAATGATTTCAGAAACTGAGTAGAGATCCACTGGGGTAACTGAAGCAGTGCAATGTTCCACTGGTTAAAGACCTATCCCTCAGCTGTTTGCATATATGGAGCCTTTCCTCTCTGTCTTGCAGGCAATAAATGCATGATGCTCCAGGTGTTGTTTCATCCCATTGCAGTGATTCCTTAACTGACTGGCCTCCAGATTGATCCACCCCATGGATCAGGAGCAAGGACATTCAGTCTTAGTGAACACAGGATTTTATGGCTTTTAGCAATGCTCGTCTCTCTTTAATGAATGCACAGAGACTGTTCTGGAAGATAATTTTGCCCCAGATGTTTTAAGATTAGGAGAGCTTCTTTAGCACTAATGATTTTGTGCCGTGTGTGCAGGTAGCCTGTGAGCTTCAGGAGGAGATGGAGGATTGCAGGTTGCACCTGAAGAGATCTCTGTCTGTTACTGACTCCTGCGTGATGTCAGAACTTCCACTACTGCTCTTTCAGGCTCTTGTCTGGACTGGGGATAAGATCCATCAAAATTATTCCAGCCCAACTGGAAGATTCTGTTAGATCAAGGAAATACCTGGATGGGGATATCATCTTTCTCCCTGCATCTGCAATGCAGCCACAACAGCCAGTACAGACGAGAGATGGTGTCGTGACATTTTCACAGAATCTCAGAATATGCTGAGTTAGAAGGGACTCACAAGGGTCATCGAGTCCAAGTTGTGGCCCTGCGCAGCACCGTCCCCAAGAGTCACATCATGTGCTTGAGATCATTGTCCAAATGCTTCTTGAGCTCTGTCAGGCTTGGGGCTGTGAGCACTTCCCTGAGGAGCCTGTTCCAGTGCCCAGCCACCCTCTGGGAGAAGAGCCTTTTTCTAATATCCAGCCTAAACTTCCCCTGACAAAACTTCAGGCCCTTCCCTCAGGTCCTGTCACTGTTCACCCCAGAGAAGAGACCAGTCCCTGCCCCTCCTCTTCCCCTCACAAGGAAGTTGTAGACTGTGGTGAGGTCTCCCCTCAGACTCCTCTTCTCCAGGCTGAACAGACCAAGTGACCTCTTTCCAGGAACTACCAACTGTCTAACAGATGGATTGTAGAGATCAGAGTAATTTTAACTGTGAGCATTGTCTAAAAATTGGCTGTCACTACAACTCTGCAGCACACCAAGAGTGCTACAGTTCTTGCTAAGGCATTCCTGACACAAGAGCTTATTTTGAAGACCATATTATTATGCATAGACTTGTAAATTATTGTGCAGTAGTGGAACTGTGTTAGGAAACAAATATATAGCTAGCTCACAGCTAATCACAAAGGTCTTCAGACACTGTGCTTTATGTATCTCCTAAAGCCCAGCTCAAGTAAAAGAGTATAGACTGAGGCATTTCTTTTAGTCAAGAAATGCTATATTAAAGTAAAATTATTTATTCATTTTCAGGATGCAGGAGGCTGTTCTTGATACTTCATAGTATGAAAATATCATATTTATTTTAACATTTTGTATTGTTCTAAATTGCAAAGGTTCACTGCAATGGAGTATTTCCCAAGGGGAAAGGGGGAGCAGTGCTAACAGAGGTGCTGACCTTTCATACCTGCATCCACCATACCCTTTTCACACAACACAGGTGCTGACAAGACTCAGCAGCAGGTTATGAAATGGAGGATGGAGGCAATCCAGCAGCATCATCTTGGCATTGCCTGTACTGTACAGGAGCCTGGCAGCCCTGGCAGGATGCATGGAGAGCTCCAGTCTTCACCAGGAAGGAGGAGGCCTGTATGGTGAATAACTCATTTTCTTCTCATTTCTGGGATGATTGAATTCAGTTTTCATTAAGATACTGTGAAGATTT
This sequence comes from Monarcha castaneiventris obscurior, assembly GCA_026261815.1. NCBI lineage: Eukaryota > Metazoa > Chordata > Aves > Passeriformes > Monarchidae > Monarcha > Monarcha castaneiventris. Next base: position 10,028,343 of record JAMPIT010000379.1, on the reverse strand, counting down.
GAGCCAGCTTTGCTCACAAGCCTCCTTCTTTTCTGCCAAGGACTAGACCTGCTTCACTTCTTCTATACCTGGAGGTAAATCAAGGTGAAATTCATTAAAGCTATGTAACTAGGTAAGACCAAATCTAATCACGGCATAGCCTCACTCTCTCTTCTTTCTAATTACACCTGGGTTTCAGTGATACATCACAGAACTGGCACTTTAAAGTACAATATTGCTCCTTTTTACAATGGTTTTGTTGATGTGCCAGTACTTCATCAGGAAGAATGACTAGAGATCATAGAAACATGAATCTGGTCTGCAGATCCCATATGTTCTCTGAAATATTGCTTTTGGAGAGAGGAAACCAAACGTGAGGGATTCATAGCTTTCTCTCTTTGGAGTTTGGTCTACCACAAACAATAGTTAGTCAATTGTCAGATAATCAAAAGTTAAAGAAATCTGGATAGGTCATTATGGGCAGGAAACTTCAAAATAGGCATCATAATGCAAAAATACCCTTTTTTATAACTGAATTATATATAAATTATATATATATATATATAAACTAAACTCCTTTATTCTCAGTAGCACCAAGTCAGTACCATTGCCTTCTGATCACGGGGGCTACACAACTTTACCTGAAGTCTTAATAGTGACCTGCATATTTTATTAATGATCTTCACCGTGAAGCACCCCAATGAGCAAGGTACCAGTATTTCATATGACAGAGCACATCATAACAGGACAATGAGGAATGAGTGGAAATGGATTTTGCCACAATCGACCAGGAGAACAGGATGGAGGAAGGATTCTTGTAGTATGTGGCCATCATCTGGTACATGTTGCTTAGAAATTTGTTTGGGTGATGTAAGCTCCCCAAACCAGATTACATTTTCCAGAGAACATTGCTGAGAGCCTGTCCTATGGGGGAGGGATTAGCTCCACAGTTGACAGCACCAAAATATTTTGGTTTTCAGCTCCTTGTCAACCAATCAGGTATCTCAGCAGGTGTAAGCCCCTGGGCTGTAAACGACCATTGTTCTTGCATTCCTTTTTCATATATTTTTCAATTCCAACCAAAAACACCCTGTCTCAAATCTAGAAACGAACATAATAACTACAGAGGTAATATATATACACACCTTTCTGCTGACTGCTGGCACAGGGCCTGAGTGACTGATTAAATCAATTACTCAGATGTGGTTGCAATTTTTTCTTAATTACACATACTCTTAATCCAGATGGCAATAAGATTATTTATAGCACAATGCAGTATTACCTTGTTGAATTTCTGTTAAATTACAGTCTACTATGAGTTTGTACAATTTTAATATTAAATATTCAGTTCCAATTTTTAGAGAATTCCAGTTTTCTCCTTGATAAATAGTCCTTTACAACACAGCAAAATAGAAAAATTGACTGTTCATCCAAACATAGCTCAGTCAACACAAATGAGCGGTAAACCAACACAGGAAACTTGAGTTATGCTCCTAAATTTTTTTTTAAATTTGCATAGGTGTGGTTTTTTGGTTCTGGTTTTACCTCTGTGCATTGAAGTCTATCTGTCTTCTCTTACAGAAAAAAATAGTGTGAGTATAATTCTGATCCTTTTGTTTGGTGATATAGAAATGTGGGGGAGGAAGCAAATGGAACAGTAACTGCAAAATAAAGTATTATTTGAGAACAATGGCCATTTGAAATCTGGTCAGACAATCAAAAAAAAAAAAAACCTGAGCTTTTATCATGAAGGGTCTTAAGATAAAACATTAATTTCAGAGGGATTCTGCCACAATCTTTCAATCTCAGTAGGGGGTATATAGCGCTTCTGGGATTCTTCTCTTCTCCTTAAGCATCACTTCTGAATAGAAGGGTATTACTCTGGAGTGCCATGCCATGAGCTGTTCAGAATGACAATTGTTTAGGAGAAGTCCACAAGAATACTTCAGTCAACTGCTCTGTAACTGCAGGTAAAAATATAGAGAACAAGTGCAATAAAGTTGTAAGAATATCTGAATAAACATCAAGGTCAAGCACTTGCAAAACTCTGGCTGACTCAGAGCACTGCTTTTTTTGTCTGCCGGGGACACATGAACCTCTAAGGCTGTGAATTTTTTAACACACTTGGTTTAAGAGAGGTCATGTATTTGGAAGGCACTTCCCTATACATGCCAAACTGCATTTTCTACATCATCAATATAAATTGATTTTATCATTCTTTAGAATATACAGTCTATTACTTATCAATCGAATGGCATTTCATTCTTTAACCAAATGAAATATTGCTCCATGATCATTTCTTATGCTCTCACTCTATTTCCACAAGTAAACCATAATAACGCTCTTTAAATCTATCTTTAAGATTAGTCACAATCCTGAAATTTTATGGTGCATAACAGATTGATCCTGGTAAACGTTTAGCCAAGGAAAAAGGAAAATGAAATTACATATTGCTTTAAAGGTTAAAAATTTTCTGGATGTATCTGTGTTACATCATGGTTAAACAAAAGCCTTTGTTGTGGGAACACATCCAACGTTCAGAAAGATTATTTCACCCACCTGGATCGGTCTATTCATGATAACAATAAAAAGTATATCTGTAGGGTTTGACTCCAGCAAGGAATTTCATCTGCAAGCTATCTATTATGTGTATGATTATGTATGCAAAGTCCCTCAGTTATATAAGAGATGAGATTTCTAGCATTATCAAAACCAGGAAGAATTTTGTATACTCCCATGTACATTTTAGCCCTTTATATCCTCCTTACATTTCTTTAAGCAGTCGTTTTGCTTCCCAGGTTTTTTCTAACTGAGAAGACCTGCAGCGCTGTTTTATAGATCTCCTAGAAACTGCAAGCACAGCTTAACCACCACAACATGAAATACTGGAGATATTTTGTCCTCATCCATGCAAGCACATTTTATTCAAAGAAAATAATGATATTTCTTTAACCAGCCGCCCACAACACCTTTATAAACTTCTGTATTTTCTGAATTTATATTAAAAAACTCCTTTACTTCATTACTTTTGATGCCTGACAGAAGAGGTAAGTGCCATTAGACATGCTACTATCTCTCTGCCTACAAGACCTGAGCTCAGGATGATCTGTCAGAAAGAGTGTGACCTGTGGGCTAATGGACTGAGTATAAATTGAGATGAAAACCCTGAAATATCTAAACTGGAACTAACTCTAATACAGTAGTTTAACGGTTAATCATACTTATATTTCATCTCTTCTCATTCTTCAGAATCATTGTGCTTCAATATCCTCCTCTTAATATTGGCAACTGACTCCTCAGAAAATGGCAGAGAAATCCTGTGCTGAGCTGGTTAAGCAGGAGTGCTTAAGGGCAGCTTGTTTCCAAGAGGTCAGTAACACCTTGTGCTCTGTTTATTGGAGGTATCAGGCATGTGAGTTGTAATCCTTGTCAGCCCAAATGCCTTTATAGAAAAAAAAAAAAAAACAAAAAAACCAGAAAAATCAATCTTTATTTTAATCAAGTGCAACTAATGAGAATTCTAAGGTCCCATGGCAATTTAATCGGGCTATTAGATCATCAGAATATTTCAGTGGGAAAATGAGAACCTAAATGTTTACTTAGCTCTAGTTCTTATAGCCATTTTCTCACCAGTTTTAGGACACATTTTGCCATCTGGGTTTTGCTCTGCAGTTTTATTACCAAGAATTATCCCTAGCCATACCTGGGTTTGTTCCTGAGTGTAGAGTGAAAAACATGATGAGTAGGAGTAGAAGTAGAAAACCTGGTTAAAAAGGCAGGGGAAAAACCACCAACAACTGCAACAACAACAACAACAAAATACACAATAAAATTGCAGTCCTTGGTGTTGCACAAACGTATAATTTGTTCTGAAGGAAAATCACAGCTGTGGAAGGAAAAAAGGATTAAGTTTCAGCTGTGATAGAGCTGAATTACAGACAAGGCTTATCTTGTGAAAGTGGTTAAGAGTAAGTCTGAAAATAAAGATTAGGAAAAAGAAAATTCCTAGTCAACCTGTGATTATATACTATCTGAGCAATAGATCTGAATCTCAGATTTGAAAAAGTGCCTTTAAGACTTTAAGCTGAAAGAAGTGGAATTCTGGTATTATTTCTGTGTTTCCACCTGACACAGATTTAGCAAAAGAAGAATTTTTTCTAACTTGGAGACAGCTAAAATACTTAGCCAGAGTTACGGTGTTAAATGTGAGCTACTGCTGCATAGCACAAATTAGCCCATGCACCCATCACTCAAAACTGATGTAAAACACACCTTTTCTGTCCTCCATTTCTAGAGTCTGAGAACTCACTCAAAATACGGGGAAAACATTCCCTTGAAAGTCCCAGGTTCCCTTGGAAACCCAGCTGAAAACCCATTTCTGCAGAAGTTGTAAAAGAAACTTTCCCTTCTTGTCATTCTCCACCACCGACCCTTGATGGGGAGCAGCTTGAGGAGCTGTAGCTGCTGGAGCACATCCCTCTGCTCCTGAAGGCAACATCTGCCTGAGTGAGAACCCTAAGACTGCTGGGAGCCCCCTACCCTTTTCCTCTATCTGACAGCAGCCAAATCCAGTGTCTCCACAGCTGGGTACTGACAGCTCTGGACAGCTGAATCCCTGCAGAAAGCCTTGGATGTTGGTGCCTCAGGACTCACCCATCTGCACCATTGTATGTAGGCATGGCAAATCAGAGCGCAGCATTAAGAAAACATTTTCTTTTAACAAAGCTTGAAAACTGCATTTACTCAGACATCCTTAATTAGAGCAGCTGCCAGTAAAATAAGTGCTTTGGCTAGAAAAATAAAGAGATCTGCTGTGCCTTTTGCTCTGCTCAACCCACTTGAATGTGGCCAAATCATAAGACAAAAATATTAATTGAATTCATGTTTTACAGATTTGGATCTATTCAGCTGTTGAGTACTCTCAAGCCTAAATAACAGCTCTATTAATTATTACCCACAGTCCTCTGCCTAGAGCCACAGCTGTTTTTCTGTTTCACAGACATTTTTCACAAATTACAAAACTACCTAAATTAATAAAAGTCTAGGCACATATGATTGCAATAGCTGGAAAGAGTTTCCGCTCATAAGCTGTGTGACTCTCCACACTGCTAATTTAGAGCAACTGAGCTACTTTATCAGTCAGCTTTCATCTCTTAATAAAGTTACTCAAATATTGAAAAACACAGCCTGGATATCTTTGATGTGGGTGGGGAAGTTGTCTGGACTAGCTGCTGCTGTGTCTAGTATCTTTTGGAAGATGTATCTAATATGTTTCCTAAACTCATGTAACACTTTATGGGATCATTATATATGTGCCCAAAAGGACTAACATGTATCAGGAAAATCAGGCTGTGAGGTTTTCAGAAAGCTTTTATTGCCCGCTGGGAAGGAAAAGGCTTCTTTGTGAAAGCAGTGGCTGGTTACATACATTTGGAGACAAATGGAAGAGCTAAGCTGATGCTACAACTGTTTTTACACAGTTTTATTCCTCCAGAGTAGAAGTGATCTGGCATGATCAAAACCATGGACTTGGTTCCTGGGAAATATAAGAGCAGAAATCCTATTTTTGTCTCTTTTTACAGAAGAAATGAAGCACATGAACAATATGAAGTGCCACATGTAATTTTTCTGGGAAAATGCCCATAAACCAATACTGCATTTCAGCATGTTTATTAAAAGCTGTGTGCATTTTACTGTGAGGTTTGAAAGGGTGCATATTTTTCTTGATTAGCATGAATACATCCTATTAATATGAAAAATTACTGTAACAAATCAAAAGAGGAGAGGAGAGGAGAGGAGAGGAGAGGAGAGGAGAGGAGAGGAGAGGAGAGGAGAGGAGAGGAGAGGAGAGGAGAGGAGAGGAGAGGAGAGGAGAGGAGAGGAGAGGAGAGGAGAGGAGAGGAGAGGATAGGAGAGGAGAGGAGAGGAGAGGAGAGGAGAGGAGAGGAGAGGAGAGGAGAGGAGAGGAGAGGAGAGGAGAGGAGAGGAGAGGAGAGGAGATTAATTTGCTTTTTAAAAGATGTGTCAACATCTAAGCAAAAATTTCACATGCTTGAAAGCTTCCATGATACTTTGAGGAGACCTAATTCAAATTAAAATAATGTAATACAAAGAATATGGGATTTTCTCTTTTTTTAGTAGAAACTACACTATTCACAGTTCTGCAGACCTCTTGTGGCTTTTATTTATAATCTGATTTTGCATTCCAACTTTCAAAAGTTCTTTGCTTTGTTCCTGAAAATGTTCTTTCTGTGATTAGAGCAATCTGGTGTCTGCATATGCTGTCGACTACCAGACTCTGGCAAAAGAGAAGATTTAGGAGCAATGGCACCCAGAAGAGATTTTGATCAACATATAAAGTTATGTCCCACAAGACAGTGCAGATGCATGAGTGGCCAAGGAAAAAGATTCCGTCTGTCTCTAATGCTGTGGTACCTCTCTCCTGAAAGAGGGATGAGGGATCTGCTTTGGGCCAGGAGACAGGAGCCATAGTACCAACAGTGTGTTTGTTGTGCCAAGCACCACCTCGACTGCCTCCTACCTTCAGAGCAGGCAGACAGCCAGTTTCACTGCTACCTTTCCATCTGTGGGTGGAAGCTAATGTGGAGGAGAAAAAACAATAAATACAGTAATTCCCTCCTCCTTCCCATTCCCTGCTATTCTACTCTAGCTGTATTTCCTATGTCAATAAGACACTTTTTAGGTCAATGTGAACATGTTCCTATGTGTTTGTACAGCTGTATGCTCTCCTAGTCTATTTCATTGTTCTTGCCAGGAGTTGAAGATACTCTTCAAAGCTGAAGGGGCTGGGTTGGTTTTTTTTTTCCCTAAAACACTAATTTTCTTTATTATAATAAACCAGCATTTCTCCTTTGGCGAGTTTACAGATTGTCATTTGCTTATTAGATTTGCAGCAGTTTTATGATGGGGTTTACATCATGCTAGATTTCATCCTGTGAGATTTTGAACTGACATGGTGTCCAGAAGGTCCTTTTATTACCCCCAGGTGCTTGGACCATGCTTTTTTCATCTCAGGTTGTTAAAAAGGGTAGTAAGAAAAAGTGAGTCAACTGAAGATCAACTTTGCACCAGGTACAGTTCAAAGTCATTTATAGTTTTTCCTTTGAAATTACTTAAAAAGCACAAACAGGTGCAACTAGGAAAGAGCTGAAACACACTTTGGAGTATGTTATGGCTGCTAAAGGATAGAGCCACTATACAGAAAAACAAGAGTACTTTTAAGACAAGGCAAAAGCTGTACTGTTCTCTGTAGTGTTCCCTATAACCTTTCTAGCCACCTTCCTGAATTTCTCAGGTACATTTTCCTATACATTATTTTATCTAAAAATGAAACACTTGACTTTAACAGGTCCTGTTTATAGACTCTAGGGCCCTATTTCACTGTGGAATGGGCGGTTCTATGGAATTCATGCCTTCTGCACACACTTAGAAGGAATGTACAAAACTGATCACAAAAAAAAATCTCCCAGTAAACAGAATATATGTACATTGCAGGAAAGTTTCGTGTTGTCTCTTTTTTTCTCTTTGCCATGAAAATATTTGGTGTAAACATTGTCATCTATTCTCATCAGTTATTTCCCCTGCATCTTTAAAAATGAGGCAGCTCTCTAAACTCTTCTAGAAAAGTCCATATCCCAAAGAACTCTGTTAATAAATAACAGACACTGCAACAAATTTAGAGGACCTTTCTGGTGTTACATCATTCCAGGAGATCTTTTGGTTACTTACTGCTCGTTCAAATTCAAAGCCATTTGAAAGAAGGATCTTGCATTTTTATGTTGATCATAAAATAACCAGCATGTTTTGTTCCTCTCTATAAAGCCATGGACATAAAGAGGGATGTTTCCTCAAACTTACACACACCTAATATCAAATGTTGAAGAAGCTTCCTCCAATCAGGCAGAAGTAACAGAAGGCTCCAAGAGTCCCATGGAAATAGCAGTGCAAGTGTCAGAAGTGCTGTAACTAATTACTAATGAATGAATGACGTAAGTGAAACAGAAAAAAAATATAACAGAAAAAAATATATAATAAAAAAAGATTAAGATGCATTGATGACACTTAAAGGAAAAACATGAAAAGCATACATGCACAATAATTTCCTTAGCCACCTCCCCCCTTCTTTTTTAATTTAAACTTATCCATGAGAAAGAAAAGGATACTTTGCAAACCTTTATTAATGCTGTTCTTTATTAGATAGAACAGGATTTGCATACCTGCCCCTCTTCACTCTTTTTTACTTCTAGCTTTGCCAGGTACTGGAATACACTTAGTATTCTGTACCAATAGTCTTTTTTCATTGAATACCTTTGTCTTTCTAAGTGACAGCCTCAATCATACCAGACAAAAGCGGAGTGAAGTTTGCATTAACAGAATACACTAAACATATCATGGTCTTCATTCATTGAAGAAACATTTGCATAATTGCCCTAAATTAGAGACATTTAATTTTAAGTGATTTACTAAAAGTTGAAAAAGACTTTTTATTCTCAATTGTATATAGTCTGATTCATGACAAATCCTTTGTTGTATGTCACATAGGAATTTTCTATTTCTTGTCAAGATATTCAATTGATAGCAACTTTTCTACAGGGAAGTTCGTGGCAGAGTCATGCTGTGTTACAGCAATCTGGATACTCAGACTTCAAAGGTAGAAAGGGGAAACCACTCTGAACTTCTGAAGGTATTTAAACATTTCTGCATAGTTGTTAGAAGCAAACACATCAAGTTCTAAATTATATTTATTTTATATTTCTCTTCAGATTCATAAGCCTTGATCAATTTCTGCCTTGAGACAACCTAGTCCATGTCTTTCTCAGTTCTGATGCGGAACTGTGCATAAGTAGGGATACAGATTCAAAGGCTGGAGGACAAGTAAGAAGATTTGGAAACACTTCTTTTGAACCTTCCTTTATTATTTCTGCCATCTTAACAGGTAAATAATGAAACCAGGTTTATAAGGGTCCTCATCCAATTCCTTCATTGAAAGGAATTTTTCAAATGCACTGCCTACACATAAGAATCAAGTGCTACTCGAATAGCACTCACATGCCACCAGATCCCAGCTGTGGCCTTCTAGGCTGACAGCAGGTGGGATACCATCCCAGAGCTTCTGAAGTGCCACTCTACAGTCAACTGAGTGTAGGCAACAGAGCCATGCCCTCCCTCACAGATTTTCCTGTCACATCCTGTTAAAAAAAACACCTGTTCCCTGGTATTTGAGCTGGGATGGTTTAAAATAGTATATCATCAGCACCTAGGAGATGTGATCAGCCACCATTAATCATGGAGCTGAGTCATTCCAGTGGATGAGCATGCAAGGCTCCTGAGGATGGATATGGAAGAAGTTGGGAAATTTTCCCAGCTGGAAAGAGTAGAAGTTCCAGCATTTGAATCAAATCATACATGAGCCTACTTCATGAGACTGTGAGACTGACACCCTGCTCCAGACTCAGTCGGGCAGGACATGTCACAGCAAGACTGCTGCCTCTGACCTGGGTCTCCAGCAGCTCACCCATGTGGATGCCTGGGCAAGAAGGACCCTATGACATATCATGGCACAAGACACACCAGTCCAATATGCTAATGGGATCCTCATCCCTTCATTTATGGCTCTGTTCCAGACAGGCAACACCAGTAAAAATGGTAATGAATACTGCTCTGACTTCTATCATCTATTCCAACTGTCCCTGTTTTTCTTTGGAGAAGGTTACTGCCTTTCACAGATCTCAGCAACATTTCTGAGAAATCCAGATTTTTTCTGCAGAGGGAAGATTATTCTGTAGGTTACAATGAAGTGAAGCAGAAATAATGTAATTAGCTTCCATCAGCTTTCTCCTGACTTAGAACAACATATCTGATACCAAATTTGGGGCAAAGTTGTAATTACGTATGCTTTTTTAAACATCTTTAAATTTGTAGAATAAATTTTATTTGTGTTTTGCTTCTACATCCTGCTGACAAAGCAATGTTCCACCAATGTGCCTGGGGTTTGCAGCAGGAAAATGTTTCAGCTTCTAGTGTAAATGTTGTAATAACTAATCCCTTACTCATAACTCTAATTTTACTATATAGCACAAGAGAGTAAATGTAGGGAAGAAAATAGTTTTTCTGTGCAATGTCAATCTTTACAGTTTGGAATGTTAAGGAAAATAAATTGATTCACTGGAAAAATCCTTCAAAGAGTTTTTTCCATTAAAATATTTCTTTAACACTCTAGGAGCCAGAACAGTTAAAAAAGAAAGTTCTGATTTCAAAAAGACAGTGTCATATAACCATTATCACACTCTGGGGGAAAGCTCATGCTGATGTTATTGCATTTTGAAACTTTGCTTCTCTTACACCACTCTGTGCATATGGCTTATCAAGATCAATAAATAGTCTTGAGCTAGTCCATGGATTTCCCCTGTTAATGGATGAATAAGACCTGCTCACTATTAATTTCCATAAATAGTTTGGTAAATTTCAAATTAATGAATCCTTTTATGTATGTTGTTCTTTTTGTTCCATATAAAAACCATCCTGCTGCACAATGTGAACTGCAGATTGTTTACCAACCTCAGATTATCTGGGGCATTAATAGACTAATATATTCCTCTTTAAATCAAGATAATTTGATAAATTAAATAAAACACAGTTTACAAGAAATTTACTGGCTGTTACTCTAATATTCAGGGTATTGTAATATTGATTATTTCTGTAAAAGCTTAACAGAGCTCTAACTCAGCTGTGCTGCTCCAGCTTCAGCTCAGCTCTCAGAAATAATCAAGTACCCTGGAGATGAAGCTTCATGTTGCAAGGAACAGAGGTATTACATTTTCATAATTAAATGTAGATTATTATTTACTTCTGCTTTTGTACTATTTGTTTGGTTTTAAACCACCCATCATTTGCCATTCAGGATGAATTTAGAATGTGATATAAACTCAGAAATTTATAGATTATGAATAGTAGCCACAAAATTCTCTCTTCAAAGAAAAGCAAGTGTTCCATTTGTGACAGTTTTTGATATTTTACTTGCTACATCAAGAAACAATTTAAGTTCTACTCAGCCTTTACCTTCCTTCACAGAGCTACAGTTATCATAAGCAGGAATGATGAAAAGACAGTATTGAGATGGATGTCACCAACACTGAATTCAGTAAGTGTCCATGAATTTCTTCAATAAAATTCTGCATAACTTACTCCCTAAATGTCTACTGATCAGTGGGGAATAAGAATATGTCAGTACTTGAAAGAAAACCTGAACTGTCAAGGCCATTTTGCCTTCCTTGCCAGGAACCAAAGACCTCAGTTATCAGATCCCTACCCTCCAAAATTATCTGATATTGCAACATGAAAATATTAGTCAACAATACAACAAAAAATATTTTAAGACCTTCTGCACACAACATACGGATATCAAGGTATTTGTTCATAAAACAATCTACATCTGACCTTAGAAGCAAGTAAATGAATTACTATTGCCTTATTTGTGATATAGATTCAAGTAGCTAATACATCATTGGCCATACTTTTTCTTGTAAATTCTTTAAGAAATTATGACAAAGACACTTATAAATGATGAGCAAAATCTTAACTCAGTTGTTGATCTTTTTGTCTGCCTTCTGATTTCCTGCAGTTCAGAATAATTTTGTTTCAGACTGCTTACCGAAGGCAATGTAAGTGCTCAAAAGGCTAAATACAAAGATCAGTAAGTGTCATGTAAACAGCAAAAGTTGCTCATGATTAATAAATAAAAAAGTAATCAGTAGACTCATTGTTTGCTTCCTATGCAAGTAACTTCCATGGCAAAATAAGGTCACAGTGGCTAATGTGATTGTGTGCCTCTGTTTGTCTGTTAATTTCAGATTAATGTCACCTTAACCCACAGGTTTAGATAGAGAAGGATTTAAAATAGATCAGCTAACAAATCCACAACACACAGTCTGATTCCACCTTTATTTGGCCATGGTCTCACTGCATAGTACTTAAACAGGATTTGCATAGGGCCCTTTTGGATGAATAAGTATAAAACCTGGAATTTTTGACGATACTTGGCTTCAAGAGAAATTTAATGCACACTATATAAACTGAAGATATTTTTTTTTTAAGGTGGGTTGTTGACATGTTTTGTGCCATAAATCAGCCTCTCCTGATGGGAGAGAATTCTAGAGTCCTTGCTAGAAGTTCAGTAGATGGACAGGACAAACCAGCATTCAGTTTCTTCTTCTTCTAAGAGTTGTTTATTAAGTTCTTATCAGCCACAAGGTTACAAGGAATATAAAGAGAGTAGAGAAAAACCTCAAGTGATCTCGTATCAAGATTTTGCAGCCCTTTTAAAGGCATTTTATCCAGTAGAAGTTTGAAATGACAGATATTTTTACTTTTCCACCAATGTCCAGTAAATCACCTTGTAACGCAGACAGGAACTGCGGCAAATTCTACCCAATCATACTAAGCTACTTCTACTGCAGAAAATGGAGGTCTTGAAGAAGGAGCATGAAGCCTAAAATTATGTAAACATCCACCATTTTGGAAACCACACTATTTATCTATTTACCACACAAACAAACCCAAAACCTCTAAATTCGTCACCCTGTGACATTCTTACATAATCTACTATCTCATTCACATTTGTGTAGATTTTAATTCTTCCCAGAGTGTAGGCAGTTTTCTCCATGGATAAAGGTCAAAAACAGTATTGTCCAGGAGAGTTGAATCCTTCAAAACAGGCAGAGGAATATTCTCTGCACTCTGGATTCCCACACCCTGGAGATAAGCAAGAGATCAAAGTGGCTATGTTGTCACATCATGGCAACTTCCGTGGTTTCAGTGAAGACAGTGAACGAGGTCTCTTCTTTGGCCTGAGTATCTGTATTGGTGGCACAGCACATGAATGGCACCACTGAGACGTGCTTTAGAACCCTGCTGCAGGGAAACTTCTGTAGAATATAGTTCGTATTGTAGAAAATTTACAAGAAATCAGGTGAGTTTAATAGCACTTTTATAAACACATCAGAGAGTATTCCATCCAAAACTTTGCTAGCAATGGTGAACATCAACATGCCACACTAATTGCCATATTATAGGCTTTCTTTTCCCTAACTAGTCTCTGTTTTATAAAGTTCAATCCCTCCAGTTTTATGTGGCTCCTCATTTCAGCATGTATTAAGAACAATATTTGTATATCTGTCTCTCTGGGTTTGTATTTAAACACTTTTCCAGCTTGAAGTCAGATAAATAAGCTTTTTCTTTTTTTTATCCTTCTGTCTGTTTGAAAAGTGCTGAAATAATGCTGTCATTTCTCAATAAATTCCTGATTGTTTAGTGATCAAAATAGAAGGCAGCGTGCATATGTTCAAAAATATCTTCCAGCATCGTAGAGACTTTCAATAGCTAAAATTCTTTGCTTGCGATGTTTCAGCAACCATGTAGGTTTAAAATCCTGATATGGCACTTCAGATTTAGCATGTGCTGGATTCCTGTTGGTTTGCTGTGTTCATAACGTCATAAACTGTTGCTGCATTTGCAAGAACAAGAGATATAAGGGACAGTAATTCCTAAACTGTAGGGAAAACAAATTTGCTGGTACAAATCAGCCTATTACAGATTAGAAATCAACCTTCTAGAGATTAAGTGTTCCTTTCATGGGGTCCCTCAGTCTCTTCTGAAATTAGAAACAATAGGTGGATGTATCTGCAAAATCACCTGGTATTCCTATAGCTGCCACTGAAGCACCAACTTCACACTTTGTGTATCATTACTTTTGCTTCACTGTGAACAACACTGAGAATGACAAGAAAAAAGTTCGGGAACTTGTAAAAATTAATTTGTCTAATATCCAATAGACTGATTACTCTGAACTCTGTGGATTGACAGTAGATTGACAGCCCAGCATTATTTCACCAAATACTACATCACTGGCAAAGAAAAGATAAATGACATTATAATGCTCAGTGAATCATTCCACTTGAAAATGCCGACACCTCTTCCTTCCTGTCAGACCAAAAGAAAACATCATAATTACATCTAAGATGCAAGTGATGGCATTCTCATTTGACACTACAGTAGAACTGTGAAACATGGCAAAGACTTCTGCAGATAAATCTTCATGTTTTCCAGTTCCCAGTCGGAATTACTGCCACATACACAAGCAACATGCCTCAGACCAACATTTAAGTCACCTGGCTATCTCACCAGAAAGTACTGAAATCCCAAGGTCTCAGGCAGCAGCTTTAAAGTAAGATTAACACTGCTGTTTGCCATACATATGACCTCACAGCCTGCAAAGGATTAAAAAGCATATGAAACAGGAAGTGCAGTTGTGGGTGGGTAAGTTGAAAGCTTGAATATTGACAAATAAGAGAACAAAAGAAAGAGCAGGAGATTCTAACTGTGCCTTCTAGTTACCTTTGGTTAACACACCCCCAAACACTTAACCAAGACACTCAGAAAAGCACCAAGTGAATATAAAACCATAGGATAATGGATTGATACAGGTTTGAAGGGACATCAGGAAGTCATCAAGTCCCACCTCGTGCTCAAAGCAGAGATTATTTGATGCTCTGGTATGCACAGAGCCTTGTTCTGCCAAAAAATCCAACTAACCTATGCCATAATCCTGCTTTCTCTTATGTTTGCTGCTGGGCAAGCATGAACCCCCCCACCCCTTTTTTTTTTCTTTTTTTGTGAAAAAAGAGAAAGATTTTTATAAAAATCTGTAACAAAATAAATCTCTGGAGAATGGAGGCTCAGTGCTTATGAGACTAAACTTCCAGAATATTCTGAAACTTTGACCTTCAGCTGACACATTAATCAGCAAATGGGAAGCTCTCTGAGTCATAAGGGCAACACTCTACAGGGAGAAGTGTCTGCAGAAAGTATCGTTGATATAGACTTACCTGAGGAACATGCCAAATCTGAAAAAGTTTTTTTTCCCAGTGAAAATTTCGGGCTGGCTCAAGTTACCATAACAGATTGTTAGTACCTGCATTTCTTCATTACGAGTGAGAATTATTAAGGGCCCATCTGGAACATCTGACTCTTAATTTGTGAAGGTTCAAGGAGATGGTTCATTTTGAAAAACTGGTCATTTCGTCTTTTTTTAAATTGTTTTCTTCTTTTCTGATGGAAAGTTTTGTGTCCCTATACTATTACACCTGTGTGACTTGTACCGGGGACGTAAATTATGTTAAAAGTAGTTTATGACACTTCCTTCACTCCAGAGGCTCAAAGCAGAGAAAAGATGATTCAAAGGTTAGTTTTCTTTCTCAATGAAAGTTTAAAGTCCACGAACCTGTGATTTAAGAAATGCAAATAAACTGAGTAGCTGCTTATTTTTAATTAGCGATCTTTTTTATTCTTGAATTTTTTGCAGAAAACTAGGAAAACTACTCAAAAGTTGCAGTACCTGACTCCAATAACCACATTTTCTTAATACCAGATAACAAATATGCAATGAGAAAATGCAGATCTCAAGTATTTTTATTTTTCAAAACTGATTTCAGGAGTCAATAGAATCATAGAATGGTTTGGGTTGATAGGGACCTTAAAAGTAATCTCATTACAACCCAGCTGCCATGGTCAGGCACCTTCCATTAGACCAGGTTAGTCAAAGCCCACCCAGACTGACCTTGAACTCCTCCAGGAATGGGGCATTATTATAGTCATGAACAACCTTTGAATTTTTGATATTTGCCAGTACAAAGAAAAAGGCAATTAGAGCAGCTTGGGAAAAAAGGAGAAAGGTGGTTTCTGTGAAACTCTTCCATCCAATGTTTAAAAACAATAAGCTCTCATAAGTTACCATAGCAGTGGCCCGAGGAATGTTCTACGTCTATTAATTTTCATAGTAGCATTATTGTCCATTGCTTTCTTCCCCTGTCTCCTTTTGTCTATTATTACCTACTACTAAGGGAAAAAAACAACCAAAAAAACCCCACCAAAGCCCAACAAACCCAACCAACACTGGATATATTTAAGTCCTGGTTTTGTTGCTGTGAATAGCTATTCAGGAACCGGTAGCCTCTCCTGCCAAACCATTTCTGTGGTATAGTGGATATAGAAATTGCTCAGTCTACAGCTGTGTACCTCCTGTTACTAGAAAGATCCTGATGAATAATTCAGAAATCATGTCCTGCTAACCTCACATGTAATAGAAGTATGGTCAAATTCAAGCAGAAAAGACAATTTTTTGTCACTCTTTTAATTTGCTGCAACGGTCTATTTTCCCTGAAAATTAACTCCACCATTCCTCTTGCTACTTTTAAAGTTAGCTGTATTTTACACCCAAGCAGGCTTGAAAACCATCAGCAACAACGAGGGGCTGCACTTGTTCTGTCTCCTCGGTAGTGGTAGGGGCCACATCACAATTTGATTGAGCTGTTATCAAAGGTGTGTGCACGTCCTCAGTGCACAAACGATGCCACAGCCTCTGCTGCAGTCACTGGCACCAGAGCGGCAGCACAAGTTACGGACATGCACTGGAGGTGTCCTGGTGTGTCAGCATCAGAAAGCCATAAAGCACATCCCTGCAATAGACTTGGGATCTGGTACAGGAAGTAATCTGGAAACCTTCTGTTTTACTTACAATTCTACTAGGAATATGGATGGATCTAAAGGAAAGTGGCAACATACTTCTTTTTAAGACCAGCCCCTACATCAGTTTAGATGAGACTTTCTCAGGTGAGACCACCTAATAAAGTCAGTGGTAGTAAATTTACCACCACTACCAAGTGGTTAAAAGAGTTTAAATGGAAATCCCCAGTTTTTAACTTCTTCAGCCACAACCTGCTGATTAATTGAAACTATCTAAAACTTTTAGCTTTTCAGGTTTGGATATTTTTTACAGACTGATTTGAAATATGGCCTTAGCTGCAAAATTTCCTCATTTGTTGAATTAGGCCTCTTCTGTTGAGTAGGGTGCTTGGATGGAAGGTGGAGTTACTCAAAGACCCATTCTGGGCAATGAATCTGTATTTGCTGAATACCCTGTTACTTGTTTATCTTTTTCTGTGAAAAGTGATGTATTAGTCCAGCTTGCACTGAATAATAGCGAGTCCCCTTTGACTCTCTTTGAAGCTCATACATGTGCTTTCTCCCAATCATCCTCTATCAGGCATTTTGATAGAAGACAAAGAATGCTTCTGGTTAAAACAATAACCATTTTAAAAATTGCTCCCTTCATTAGCAGACAAGTAGGGGAGCCAGGCAGGAATGTCGAGTCTTGGTTTAGAGGCACAGAAAGGAGATGTTACCACATTACAGATGTTGTGAACTGACTGGATAGCTTGGGGCTGTTCTGAGCAGGAAACGTTTGAAGCTGTTGGAGGAATCCATGGAGGATAGAGAGGCAGCTGACCTGGCGGGCTGGAGGCTGGAGCTGAGGGACATCAGTGGCTCTGAACAAGAAAAAGGAATGTCACAGTGAAGACAGATTCAAGAAAAAATGAGGTGATAAGAGTCAGAGGAAAGTGGTATGAGTCCAGAGATACGTTTGAATGCTTTAAGAAGAAAAGTGTGAAAAACATAATGAGGAACAAATAGCTCTCTATCTAGCACTTTGTACCATGATATTCTGAGTTTTGCTATCTGAAAGGCAGAATGGAAAAAGACAAAATTATAAAGAGGAATTCTACTCATCTTTGTCATCAGACCCTAGCTCCTTCCTTCACCAAATCTTTCCCCAGCGTACCCCATTTTTCCCACCCTGCCCACAGGTTAAAAAAAAAATTTAAAAAAAAGAAAAAAAAAGAAAAAAGAAAGTCCATTGTGAAAATGTGGCTTATTAAATCCAGAGGGACTGCTGTTTAATTTTCTCTGCTTATTCTGGCTACCAGCCACTTCCAGGGTACAACACACCTCCCAGCACATATAACCAGCTCTGTATAGGTCCAAGCTTCCTGGGTGGGACAAGAGAGACACATCCTGAGGTCTGATTCCAACTTCTGTGCCAGGACAGAAGGAAAGTGAGTAAATAGGCATTTCCAAGCTCTCTGAAACAAAGGTTGGCCTTGATTATTTCTAGCTTTGCCTTGGCTTCTTCTGTGCTTCTTTAAAACCTGAGCCACTGCAATATCATTATTGAAATGAGCAAATGTTCAGTGAAAAAATAGTTTGATAATGGACTCAGCAGAAATCTGCGGTTTGCCAAAGTCATGTGAATAACCTAGGAGAGCAGGGCTGACTAATTTTCAGTGGGAAACCTGCACCCTCACAAATACCACATTAAAACCTTTAAACCTACCTTATTTTTTCTCCTCTGCAGCAGAGTCCTCATGAGTGGTGTCATAACCAGATCACACTGTGAAAACTGTTGTCCTTCTTCTGTCATGTGTGATTAACCAAGGCCTTTAAAAGATGATAACTCAGGTCTATAAAAGTGCATGTCCCTTACATACACTCATGAGAAGTTTTAGGCAAACCCTTTATGCAAGGACAAAGATGTATAAGCGTGTGTATATTTGTGCATGTATGAATGATAGGGATACTTGCATGCTTTTGAGTATTCATGTCAGAAAATGAGCATTTTGTTCTGTACAGAAGAGTGATTGGACTTTGTTGCATTGTGAAAAGTAGGCAGATTATGAATTGGCATCTTCCTGTCAGGTTTTAGTTTGTGGACTGGGTAGAAACTTAAAATCCTTTCTGTATG
The DNA here is from genome assembly GCA_026261815.1 of Monarcha castaneiventris obscurior. Lineage (NCBI taxonomy): Eukaryota > Metazoa > Chordata > Aves > Passeriformes > Monarchidae > Monarcha > Monarcha castaneiventris. The sequence goes on along the minus strand of JAMPIT010000379.1, from coordinate 10,009,709 downwards.
CTTGGTTTGGTTCTTAGTTAAAAATGAGAGGCCTCAATTTTGTCTCAGATTGGTTTTATACTGAGTTTCAGAAAGGCTAGAAGGGCAGAAGTAGATGCTGTAGGACCTGCTGTGAGCTGGAGGTTGCAGGCTGGTGGAAAGATTTGAGAAATCAAGCTCCTGGCTTTTTATTTTTTATTTCCTTTACTGAGCTTCATTTAATATTTCAAAACTTTTATTTTGCTATATTTCTATTCTTTTCTGAGATCATTCTGTATAATGTAATGTCATAATTAATATTTAGCAGAATATATTTTATGTTTGGTTGCTGCATTCCGTGATCGCTTATAGGCTAAATTTATCAATCTTAATGCTCAAATTAAAATGCTAAAACTATAGAGAATCAATGAGTATAGCCTGGCTTTGAGAAGTACAGTTGATGCCTCCAGTGGAATCAGCTTTTGTCCTTGCTACAGTCTCTGAAGACATTGCAAACTTAATGATGTTTAATCCTGTATATGCCATTGTACTCCTATACCCAGGGATACAGCCTATAAGGTGGTTCAAATCAATTAACTATAGAGACATAAACCCAGAGCAAATTATATTAGAAATAGACAGGGTTTTTAAAAGGCTTTCTATATCCCTTTCAGCTATGACAATGTTTTTTTTTTTCTGTTTCCCTGTTTTGTTAATACCTTAAGCACTCTCCATTTATAAATTCGTTGCAATTTTTTTCCATTTTCCTTCTCTAGATAATACAGTGGAATTCATCTTTCCTCCTGGCTATGCTGATTCAACCAAACGTTGTTATTTTTATTCTTGTGTTGAGGAGAATTTGATAACAGCTATCAAAAGGTATGTGAGAGGCCATCTACGCAGAGAATATTATATTTTTGTAGAAAACCTGGGGAATCAAAAAACACAAAGTATCTCAGTACCTCTTTTTAGGTCTGGACAAATATCAGCAAAGTTTAATATAATTAGTGTTTGGAAACACTTGTTCTGACTTTAATTATATTTAGCTTAATTAGTTCTGACTTTAATTTAATTATATTTAGCTTAATTATGTTTAACAATTAGATGAAATGCACGGTTAGTCCTGTTTGCAAGTCCTCCCTTGCTCACTGTTAGCAAGGGAGAAGCAGTAATTTATTCAGTTCTTCAGTAGAAAAGCTGACAAAGAATTATTGCTCATAACACTAAATTATCATTTCAGGGGAAGGTTACTTGAAGTAAGAGTCAGTGAAAAGTTTTGTGTGTTGTCAAACCAGTATCTGCACCAAGCCTCTGTGTTTAAGCACCCATATGAAATCTGAGCTTTTTTTCCAGCATTGGTATTATTAACTCAGGCCTCATTTCCCAGGCCGCCTTCTGTCTTGTTCATAAATTCTGTAGGTGATTCCTACAACCTCAAGGTCCCACTTTCACATCCTAATAGTCTTTTTAGTCCTTATACATGTCTAGGACTTTTGCCAGTAGATTTTTAACGCAAAGATGCACTGATTTTTATTGGTTTGCTGTTGTGAGGTTTTTGTAAGTTCCAGTCCTGGTCTGCATGGCATATACTGGAGAGGGAATTTTAACCAGGATGTGTAGTAAAAATTGTGGAATCCCCACCCCAGAAGTGTTTAAGGTCAGGTTGGAAGCAGCTTTGAGGCACCTGGTCTAGTTTCTGTGTTGTGTTGGATAAGTTTGCATATAATGTCTCATGGCATCTTTAGAGAATTAACCTATTTTGGTAGAGGACTGTCTTCATTTGATTGGTTAATTTTTGGCTGATAAGGTGAACACTGTAAGGGAAGCTCTTTTGTCCTCATAAGCTTTTTTCCTAGAACTTGCTTTTTCACAGCTTTTGGGTGTGCTATGGATATGGTTAGATTCGAAGAATAAGATTCATTGGGATTTGGATTTTTGCCATATGCTACTGCCATTTATATGTTGATTCTGGAATCTGGATGGTCAAGTATTGGAATATTTCAGATGTGGTTTGGATGATGGTGATAACTGATTTGCAGATGAAATCAGGCACAATGTTAAAGATGTCACTTTAATACCTAGGTACAGCAGGGGTTTGCTGGGCTTTTTGATATTAGTTCCTGCCATCTTTTCTTCTGAATATTCATTTGGTTATTAGGTGAGAAGTCATCAGTAGTCTGGAATTAATTACATTTATTTAACTTACCCCTGTAGTCCTAATAAAGTCCTTGTCAGAAATGTAAGCTACAACTATGTTGTATAGTAAATACCACATAATCTTACAACATATGATTGTAGCTAACTTTTAACCTCTCGAGCAATAACTACTTTTTAAGGGGTATAAGAAAATAGTAAACTATAAACATAATGATGGCTTTTGTACTGATGATTATATGCCAAAAGCAGAGTCTTGCACAAACCTCATCTAATAAATGAGAAGGAAAAAATTGTCTCCATTGTTGATTCTAATTAAACAGGGATAAAATAATGATTCTCATTAAACAGGGATAAAAATAAAATACAGTTCAAATGTATCCTCTAGTAGCTTCCACTGCATAGCCCATCTTCACCTACAGTATCACTTTTTTCCTTTAACCTATTACTAACTCATCAGCATAAGAGAAGGAATTACATATTTTCCCAGTATTTGCAATTGTAATGAATATCAGTGATTGCATGACTCCTTCCTGTAGTTGTCCTTGAGAAGATTGTTTCTAAAGGATCAAAAACCCCTCTGCAAATACTTAAAACTCCATTTTGGATGCTAATCTATAACCAAGACTCCTTTCCTGCCTCTAACACAATGCTAAATTTTCTCCATGACATTTTTTTTTTCACTAAAAACTTTTTCACTAGTTTTGGCAGTTTTTAGTCTTCCCTGTAGATTTTCTTGGTGACATGCAATAACTTTGTGAGGACCTTTATCTCCACATTCATCCCTCAACAGCAACAGCACCACTGATGCTCTTAGAAGGATCAATTCTCAAGAGCATGTACCAGAATTATCTACATTAATCTCAGTGCACTCACAGATCTAAGGGAAGTTCCCATCTAAAACCTCTTTCCTTTTTCTGAGTATCACTTGGAGAAAGAAATGGCAATGATAAGGTAGGTAATTATCTTCACCTGGCTATGATTGTGAAACTCTGGAAATTGGGTTAATTAGCAATTGAGGGTATATGGTGTTGAAAGACACAATACAGTCCTTCAAGCGTATTCAATCCTAGACAGGTATTGGTAACAGCTGTCAGAAAAGGCCTCCAGCAAACTCCATTTCCGATCCTTTATGTCTTTCCTTCTAAAGGCTGTGCAGTGCAATATTAATGAGGCTCATAACTCTGTCTCTCCAATTCCTGTCACCCCCTTTCCTCTGACTCTACCACCAGTTTTCCAGGTTTGCCCTTCTGTCACCTTGCACCAAATCAACACAATGAAAACACATCCAAACCTGAGAGCTATGGTCCCTCAAGGGATTCCAGTGCTGCCAAGTAGACATTCCTAGTGGTGGGCTACAGTGGCAATGGATATACTAGAGGAAACAGGAGCATGTCCTGAATGTTCCTCAACAAAACACTTGACATATCTTCAGCTCTTCCTCACTCCTCCATTTTGGACTTCTGGAAAGGTCATATCAGGACAACTGCACATGTTTTTCAAGGACAAGGAAATATATCTGGGGATGATAGATACAGTGAAAATTGGAGTTCTGATCAAACAACTGTCTGTGCTCACTACTCCTACTACTTTTGTTAGAAAGAGCTTTTATTATGAGAGGGGGATATTTTTTCCCTGCTGAAATATGTTTTTCAAATAGCTCCTGTAATACTCTCCAATCATCACTTGTAATTGGACTACAAAGTGGTAGTGCAGGAGTGCATGTCAATCTGCTGGAGTGTAGGAAGGCTCTACAGAGGGATCTAGACAGGCTGGATCCACAGGCGAGGACAATTGTATGAGGTTCAAAAAGGTGAAGTGCTGGGTCCTATACTTGGGTCACAACAACCCCAGCACTGCATGCTTGAAGAGGAGTGGCTGGAAAGCTGCCCAGAGGAAAGGACGTGGGAGTGCTGGTTGGCAGCTGGCTGAACTTGAGCCAGTGTGTGCCCAGGTGCCCAATGGCATCCGGGCTTGTGGCAGAAATATTGTGTCCTGCAGGGCAGTGATTGTCCCCCTGTACTGGGCACTGCTGAAGCCACACCTCAAATCCCGTGTCCAGTTCTGGGCCCCTCACTACAAGGAGGACATTGAGGTGCTGGAGCGTGTCCAGAGAAGGGCAACAGAGCTGGGGAAGGGTCTGGAGCACAAGTTCTGTGAAGAGCAATAGGGTTGGTCTCTTCTCCCAGGTAAAAAGCAATGGGACAGGAGGGAATGGCCATGAGTTACACCAGAGGAGGTTTAGTTTGGCTATTGGGAACCACTTCTTCCCCAGTAAAGTTGACAAGCATTTAGAACAAGCTGCCCAGGGAAAATGCTGTAGCTACCATTCCTGGAGATATTTAAAAGATGTGTGGATGTGGCACTCAATGTCATGGTTTGGAGGAGGACTCGGCCATGTTAGCTTAATGGCTGGACTCGATATCTAACAGGTCTTTTCCGAGCTAAACAATTTTATAATTCTATAAGTTAGAAGTTTCACACTGTTTCTGTTGGGGTGCACTGTGTGGTGGTAGAGAGATAGACCCTGAGGGCTGGAGAGAGAGCCTCTTTCCTGGGCTGGAGGTGACCCTGGGAGTGCATCCAGGTCACCAGGGATGGGCTGAGAGAGGATTGTGGGTTTGTGGACAGTGTTGGACCTATGGGAAGTGACAATTGTAGTTTGTGGCCTTATAGGGTATTGTTTATCTATTATCATAATAGGGAATATCTGTGTAATACCCCAGATGATTGGGGGACACTGTGGTGAACATCTTTTCTGTTTATATATGATGTTATATCCCGTTTGTGTGCTAGTATTTAGGGAATTTTCACTGCTCAATAAAGGTCTTTGCACTTCTCCATCTTGTGTGCGAAGTCCATGCCCTTGCATGATTACTGCAGTTTCATGAGGAAGAAAACAAGAAAGCCAAAGTATTGTATTTTTAGCTTCATTCAGTTGAATTCACCAGCAGAGTAAGTAGATGGGCAAATAGAGGGAGACTTTAGGGTTTTTATTTTGAGAGAAAAAAACTTCCTTTGGGTTTGAAACAAAAAAAAGAGACGTATAAGATGTTTGACTCCCTCTGTGCTTCCCCCCTGCCTCCAAAAAAAGAAAACCAAGAAAAAGGGGAAAAGAAAAGAAAAAAAAAGACCTTACAAATGATCTCAGTGTTTAATATGCCCCACTAGAAATAACTCTATTATTATCACCACCTTCCAGGGAGTTTTTCCTTCCTTTGCAATATAGTTTCCATTTCCACTGTAGCATCAAGTAGAAATCCTTCTTCTGGACAGTTGTTTCTCCTGTTCCTCTCAGAAATGTATACGGGAGACAAGCTTATTAATGCCACACAAAAAAAATGTACTCAATGTGCAAGTAATTCTACAAAGTACAAGCTGCAAGTGCTTGTTCATATGAAGCTATTGCCACAGCTCGAGTAATTACTGAAAGGCAAAATATGAAAGATGGTATCCATTTAATAAGCAAGATTACAGCCTTTAGGGTGTATTGGATTCTCTTTACACAACTGTTAATCTTTTCGATGTTACAGCATTTGTGATTAAAGCTAAAGGTGCTAACGAAGTGTGGCCTTATTTAATACTCCTTGTGTGACAAGCAGAGCCTTATGATGGATGCTGCTATTGCCCTCAGAGTGGGTAAATCTGCCATGAGCTGTGTAGCACCCAGATTACCTGAGTGCATGAAGTGGCTGCACAGGGATGCTTGACTCATCTTCCTGTTGACAGCACCAGTGAGGAGGGTGGCAGATCCCAGAGGAAAAGATCAAGAATGAGGAGAGACAAAGGAACAGGACCACTTGATATTAACACAATATTGAAGGTTCTAGAAATTCTGACAGCTGGTGCCAAACATAAAAGACACTAATTAAAAAAAAAAATTAAAAAACACAGACATTGCTATGTCTCCAGCACTTTCACTGAGGGCTTGAGGAATATTGGTATTTTGTCCTAAATCACGGGTACAAAGCCCTGCTGAAATATCCATGTGATGAAGCAGCCAGACTGCAGAGTTACACAATGTTTGCAGGTGTATACATAATTGCACTTTCATTTTATCTTATTAGAAGTCATTCCACATCTGTCAATTGGAATCATATTTTCCCAGCCACAATCAAAGCTGTAGGCCATAAAAACATATCAGAGTGGATAATTAGCCCCATTGAGTGTGGGGAGTGAATTTGTCCAAAGGGACTAACTGGTCCATACCTGCTTAGGAAGGGAAACATCTGTGACCATAGACCTTCCTGCAAGTACCTAAGGAATTATTTGCCATTATGTTTATTGGCTCTAAATGTGCTTTCTTAGTTTTCTTTAGTATTTGCCCACTGTAATATTCAGAAATTGTTAGTCTGATTAAAAAAAAAAAAAATGCACAAAACCTGAATTCATCAGAAATGGAATATTCAGAGTTTTAGTGGTTAGGCTCTCTCCTGTATGTGTCTTCAGTAAAATCCTGACAAAACAAAATGCAGGACCTTTGGATAAGGTGATAGCTGTATGGCATGATTTCAAAGCAAAAATAAATAAATACTAATTGCTTTCAATTAGTATAGTCCACAGTCTACCTGGAAACATAACCTGAAGGAATTTACCACATGTGAAAACTCTTCTTTCATGAAAACCCAGACACTGCTTCTCCAGAGCCCTTCTCTGCAACATCTGTCATCCTCTTTAAGACTTAGGAGCAATCAGATGCAATGAAATACCCATATTTCCTTAGAGCTGTATACCTGAATGTGGTCACTGTGTTGTATTTGATCAAAGGACATTCATTAGTGATTGCCTTTAATGAACTTCTGGCACTGGATTTTTCCCTCCTATTGTTTTCATAATCTGATCTTCATTGCTGAAAGCCAGGAAGTCAACAGCCTTTTGAAATAATTTGTCTTTGATACAGGAAGCTTTATGAATTTTTAAACTTTACTGCCTAGCATACATATGAGAATCTCATTCTATCTAATTACATGGGTCTGAATTAATCCATCAATGTCTTACATGACTGCATTCTAACCTGAAAGGCTGATTGTATCTGTAAGAACACTGTCACATATTGCAGGAACTAATTAAAGACTGCACAACTTCATTAGTCCTGTCACAAGTCCCTGGTTTGATTAAATATGCTGCAAATAAGTGTTGTAGGGTGGAATTGGAGAGAAAGATATAACTTACCTTGGTGAGGGCTTCTACATCTTTGGTAACGCTTGAATGAAAACACTGCAGCTAAATTGCTCTCCTAAATGAAAATAATTTTTATAATCACAGGCATTAAGAAAAGAAAGTTTTAGTGGATTTGATGTAATCTTTTGCTAAACAACTGCTTGGTAAAATATGCTTTTATTCTTGGATACATAATGATGAAGAATTTTTCTCTTCTTTCTCTTTTTTTGTCTTGTTTACTGTTAAGTTTTATGTTGAGACAACCTTATGTGTACAAATAAAAGGTAACACACGTTAGGCACATATGTTACAGTGACAGCAAAGATTACAGAATTAACCCAGGAGATGGATTTGATAGTCCTTGTAGTTTCCTTCCAACTCAGCATATTCCAAGATTCTATGAACCCTGCTCAAAAACTAAGCAAACTGCCAGCATGGGAAAGACCTGTAATTCCATATGTTCCGCAAAAATTATTTTTAGCTTTCCATAAATTCTGAACATTTCTTTGTAACAAGATACTATCTTCAAAATCCTCAGTTTCTAGAGGATTTCTACAGACAATCAGGGTAAAATGCACTAAGGGTCTTTGACTGCTTGAAGCTTTTTGTGGAAAAGTCAGCAACTGGACCAGTCAAAGTGGTTAGACCTCTTCATAACTCACAGTGACCTCCAGAAAGCAACCAGCACAGCTCATGATCTTTGATTTGAAGGAGGAAGAGAGGAAATCAGCAAAATATACAGGTTATCTCTGTCAACCTTCTGATGCAGAATCAGAGCTGGCAAAAGCTACAGAGCAGGGGAGAACCAGGTGAGTAACTGTGATTTAAAAGTCTGGAAGGGCATTAAAAATCTATTATACAGGCCAGTTTCACATTAACATATATTTAAGCCCATTGTATGTATCTAGAAGGTTGTTTGAGTGCCCAGGTTGTTCCATGCCTGCCCACAGCTACTGACACAGCAGGCCTGCAGCTCCAGGGGGAGACAGATATGTTCACCTTCACAGCCTTCCTTTCCTCCTGAAGCTGTTGCTGCTTTTGTGCTCTTGGAGTTTCAATTTCTCCTTAAACAGCAGCTATGGTGCTTTAAAAGGATTGGTTATTTCTCTCCATAGATCCTTAGCATGTTCCAAAATCTTCCGTTACTGTGTACACAGTGGGGTGGCATGGGAGGATCCCCTCCCATTGCACTGCTCTTCTCCCTCTGTGGCCATATCTGGGGATATCCTTGCTCCCACCTCCCTGTTTGGTAATGTTCAAATTGCACTCAATTTCTATGTCTAGACAGAAAGATTTGCTTTCAAAACTGCAATTATATTTTTAAAGTTTGATTTGACTAGCTAATGAACTGATCTAGCTATATAAATGAAAATTAAGAAGTAACACCATCAGCACACTGCTCTTTCAGAACAGAAAATTCTAGTATCTGCAGTTCAGTATATGCACTAGTTTGATTTTCCTCAACGCTTATGAATCCAATAGAAACTATGTAAATACTTTCAAATGATTAAGAGGCAATAACAAGTTTTTTTCTTTATATAGATTGTGAGAATTTCTGCAAGAAGCTTAAACAGGAAAGATTGCTTCAAAAGGATTTTTCAATGCATTATAGAAGATCACTGAATTGGATTTCATATAAAATAGAACTACTAGAATGTTTATTTCTGAGTTAAGTGAGCAAGTAATTCTCAAGAAAGTTCATCAGTGGGCTGCAGTATATAATTTTACTTTGTCTTAGGTGTCTTGCCTTTGAAGTTAAACTGCTTACCACAATTATACTTTAAGGGTCTTACAATGATTATTCACAATCTTTGCTATTATTTCAGTGAATCATCAAAGGAAAATCAGTTAGATTGATTTCTGCAAAAGATGAGGCTTTGTCAAAGATGATTTTCAGAATAAAAGGAAAAGTGCAGCTTTTAGTTTGTAATGAAACAAAGGTGTTAAAAAATACACAGATAATTTTGTTCTAACATAGGAGTCCTCTTGTGTGTGAAGAACAACTTTTAAAAGCAATGCATAGGGGGCTAAATACATTAACCTCATAATTCTTTTTGATAGGATTTGTCCACAGTTCTTCTTGTGTACTGCAATGAAAGTTCACTCTCTCAGGACCCAGCTCAAAGGCTTTTTGCTGAAGACAGTACTGCACCAGGTGGAAAATGCAAAATGAAAAAATAGTCTTCAGCTGCATCAAAGAGAACATGTATTTTGCTGTTCTTAATAGAGACTAGATGAAAGGGAGAAACATTATTGCAGTACAACATCCTGTTCTCCCTAATTATTGTCATTGCATGAGAAGTGCACTATATTGTGCAACCCCTCTTAATGTGGAAAGATCTCTTAGCTATTCTCTACATAATTATACAATAATTAAAACACAACCAAGGACTATCAAATTCTGCAAAAGAGTTTTTCGACAGTTTCTGTGAATCCCATTATAATGAGTTCTGAGTAAAAAGCAGAGAGCATCTGTTCTTTACTTTCTAATCATATGTTCTTTCTGAAAAATCAGATATTATTGAATCAACCTATTCGGCCAGGTTGAAACCAGGGTAGAATTAAAACTTCTGATGTTACAAAGCAGTTTAGACTCAAACTCTTGTTTGGTACCAAGGCAAGACTTAAACCTACATTGGGGACTGTATCACACTGTCCAAAAGAAGTGTAGAACTAGGTGTTGGGATTACAATTTTGACCACTTTATAAATATTGTGAAATCTAATAAAATCTTACACTACCAAATGTGTCTTAATTAACAGAAACTCTTCAGTTTCCCACTGAATATGAACAAGTATGTGAACTCCTGGTTTTTTACTGGGAAGAGCACTCTTACACCAGAAGCAAATTGCCTTTGTCCATAGAGTTCTCTCTTTTACACTTTCACGTGTTTTTTTCACTGTTAAGAAAGTCACAGAGAGGATTTTAAATGCTCTTGATTTAGCTGATCTTTGGGGTATCTCATATGAGATATCCATATTGCATGCAGTGTTGGGGGACTTCCCAGGCACTCCATCTTGAAGACTTTAAAAAAAAAAAAACAGATCAAAACAAAATAAATAAATAAATAAATAAAACAAAAGATCCTTTGGCGATCGTGTCAGCAGGAAAGATTTGTAGAAGAAGGGCACTGGCCATTCCACTAGAAGTATTTTTATAGGTTTAATTCACCAGGAAGAGTGTTCTGGAAATGTAGGATCTTCCATCAGGAAATGGTGAGGGCTTTGTGGGAAGCTTTTTGAAGGGACCACAAGAAGGAGGACGTTGACCATGCAAATAGAGTTTCACAGCTGCTTGGAAATTTAGAACTGACAGCTGTCAAAAAGAGCAAGACACACAAAAACCTTTGACATATTTAATCTCAGCCATCAGATCTTAATCAAGCTATACAAAATAGAAGAATGTGGTGGTAGAAAATGAGAAGCTTGGATAATGAAAGCTGTGGAAAAGCAGGTTAAAGGGGTAGTAGAAGATTTCAAGGCCCATTTACAGCACAAAGAGTTTCTAAAATCTTCAATGCAACCAAAAGAGGCATTGTGCTTTCTGACTTCTTTTCCTTCCCATAAGGAGAAATTTCGTAGGGGAATCTATGAGCAGGTGGGGCCTTCTTCACTTTGGATGGTTGGTTATGTAATCTGTGAAGACCAACAAATTTTATTCTTGAATAAAATTTTCTGTTGCTGACAGCCATTTGAGATTAAGTAAGTCAAGACAAACAGTACAGGAGATGTCAATGATGTGGCGTTTTGTCATCTAAATTGCTTATATTTTCATGCTCTGACTCATTTAAATTTGTCCCTGTATTTTCAGAAGAAGGCTTTCTTTCATGAGTGTCAACCTCCCGAAACTAGTGATATTTCCACAAGTAAAAGGCCATACCACATGTCAGAAAAATAGGTATTCTATTCAGTATTTAAAGAGCAAAGAAGAGCTATGCTGTCTGCAATTTCCCAGTGACAATTGCTCCACGATCCAGTCATCATTATATGTTTAATAGATGTTATTTAAGTTGCTACAAGAGGAGCCATTTGATGGACAAAGGAGGCGAAGTCCTCATTTCTAAGGATGAAAACATTCTTCTGACCATGATTATATACAGGTAGCTTACTGGGGAACTTGTCAAATATTCCTTATTCTGACAGGGAAGAGATTGCATTCACCACCTAAACTTGCTTCATTTCCTGAGATCACATCTCAAACTCATTTTCTCAGCTATGGGTCCATTTTCAGAAAGCAAATTTCCATTTTTGGTTTACTTCACCTATTTGTTCTAAGTTCCCTGATAAAACCTGTTCTGTCTCAATTCACTTATCTTGTAAAGTTCATTGAAGTTCACAATTAATCCAGCAGACTCATAATTAATACTTCCTATGAATTAACTTAACTAAGACCAACTTCAATGAGTGTAAGAAATTGATGTTATAAAGGCAAAACCATGAATTACAGCAAAAATTCCTAATCATGGGCAGTCACCAATCTGAGAAAGAAATGAGCCAATACAGACTTTGGGAACTTTTAATGACTTTTTAATACCTAGAGCATTATGATCTATCCACTGACTAAGGGAATTGTATCTGGAAATCGTTAGGTAGGAGGCTTACATAATGTAGTTCATCTGAAGTGCTTTCCTAGAACTTCCTGAGTGAATTTTGCACATTGGATTTGAATACAATACTGCTCTTCATTTCTTTTTCTTATGTTATTGTCACAAATCCAAAAAAACTGTGAATGTTCATCACAGACTTTTTCCTTTCTGTGTGTCCCTTTCTAGCCTGAACAGTTTGCAATGACTCCTCTTTGAATTCAGTGCCATATTCAAATGAGAAAATAAAGTTTGAGCATAGATTTATTTTATATTCATTTTAATTCCCATTCCATGTGCTTTTCACAGCTGCTCATTTTATTGAGTTGCTTTTCCAAATGAAAACTCCAGCTGCTCTGGCCTCACAAACCATATAATGCATTTTGTATAAGCCTGTTTCAGTAGACTGTTCCAGAGACTCAACGGTTATTGTTTTCCTCATCTTCCACCTCTAGACAGAAAATCTTTAGGTTTACATTGCAAATGCAGTCTTTGAAAGTCCCAGCAGTTTCTTACTTGTATTCCTTAGAAAATGAGAGAGAATTACATAATCACAGAATATTTTCAATTGGAAGGGAGCCACAAGGATCATCAAGTTGAACTCCTGGCCCTGCACAGCACCATCCCCAAGAGTCACACCATGTGAAAGGCTTCTTGAATTCTTTCAGGCTTGGTGCTGTGACCACTTCACTGGGAGCCTGTTCCAGTGCCCAACCACCCTCTGGTTTTCAAATCCATTCGCCTTTCACTCATTCATATTCATTTCACCTTTTTTTCATATCCAACCTAAACCTCCCCTGACACAACTTCAGGCCATTCCCTCAGGTCCTGTCACTGGTCACCACAGAGAAGAGATCAGTGTCTGCCCCTCCTCTTCCCCCACAAGAAAGGTGTAACTGCAATGAGGTCTCCCCTCAGTATCCTCCAGGCTGAACAGACCAAGTGACCTCAGCCATGCTTCATTCTTCCTGAGACCTCCTCTCAAGACCTTTCTCCATCTTTGTTGCCCTCCTTTGGATGTTCACTAATAGTTTAATCTCTTATATTGTGGCACCCAAAGCTGCCCCCAGCCCTCAAGGTGAGGCCACCCCAGTGCAGAGCAGAGCAGGACAATCCCCTCCCTTGCCTGGCTGGTGATGCTGTGCCTGATGCCCCCAGGACAGACTTGGCCCCCCTGGCTGCCAGGGCACTGCTGACTCTTGTTCAATTTGCCCCTGACCAGGACCCCCAGGTCCCTTTCTGCAGCACTGTTTTCCAGCATCTCATAGCTTGCTTTCTTTGTTCCCCTCAGTAAATTCTAGGTTATGGGACAACTTTAAAGAAAATTTGGCATGTTTCCAGCTGAGCCAGTTTCCATATGCCTAATGCAAAAAGGTGTTCATGTTGAGAAGACAAACCCTTCAGCCACACCATTGATTTGTCCGTTTTCAGACATCAAAGAATCCATGTTCATGCACAGCCTTGAGACACACTCCTTTAGGAAGTAGGAGTTATTGATCCTGATGCTGAAGTATTTTACGTATAAATAGCTCTGTAACTCAATGATTTGCCTGGCTTCTGGCCATTGCCAGCCAATGTGGTGCAGGGAAATGTGCCTGTGTTTGCAGGAAACCTGAAGTTTAACATCCCCATGAAGCAGTTCCATAATGCAAGAAGTCTCCACTTACCCTAGATAGTGTCAGAGCCAGGGTCTAGTTACAGTTTTCCTTGGACACAGCTTTGAGAGACCAAGACATTAACACCAACAAAACAAGCAGGCCAGGCTCTGAATTCAATTAATTCCTATACCAGAAGCAGCAGATTACCTGCACAAAAACTGACTCCTGTTATATTTCTAGTTAGTATGCACACCTTTCCTTCATGGGAAGTTCATGGAAGTCAAATGGATTTTTTTTGTCTGTTGATAGCAACATCTCCTGGGATATTGATTGGAAGACTGTGTACGTGTCTCACATACAGTGATCCTGCTCATTGCCACAGACCAGCTGCATGCCAATATTTTATTTCTCACTGCTGAGCAAACTCCTCGAGGTACTTGGCAAAGGATGCTGCAGTCTGTTTACTAGTGCCAGTTCCTCGAATCCTCTCATACTGTCATGACCCAGGACCATACTGTACAAATGAATCTAGTGACATCAACTCAATAACATCTTTTGGAGCCCATGGGAAAGATTTCTAAGCACTCCTGGTATAAAACTCCAGCAATACAACAGTGAGGCTTGCTCTGCATCATCAGCTTCAAAACAGCACTACTTTTCAGCTACGTGAGGGCTGGATAAAGGAAAGAAACTGCATAAGCAGCTGTTTGGAGTGGTACTATCAAACAGACATGCCAATACTCCAAAAAGGATAAACTTCCACATCTAGTCCTTTAGAGGATGGATCTGAACCTAATTCATGTTAAAAGAAGCATCTGGATTCATTGCAAATTTTGGTAGTAAGAAGTTGGTTGCAAACTGCAAATGGGTCCTTAGGTTCCTGCTTTCAAATTCTTCTCTTTGCCTCTTAAAACCTCCAAACTCTCAGTGATGGTTTGCTGTCAAATCCTCAGTATCTTGCACTAGTTTTCCAGTGGAGTCTGCTGTTTTATCAAAGCACAGGGGATGGGACAAAGGAAAAGAAAAGCTGCCTCTGTTTTTTCAAAATTTGTAATTTATCTTTGTGACTGCTAAGATGGTAGCTAAGGACACAGAAACCAGGACGATTAAACTATGTTGCTCCTCATTTTAATTTTTTAATTTTTAATTTTTTCTTTTATGTGCAGTTCTATGGATTTTAACTTCAGCTTTAATTTTTACTGTACAGTACCACATATTTCAGCTTCAGCTATTTCTATTTATTTTTACATCTGAAGAATGTTGTAGTTCAGAAGCAAATCTTTACTGCGAAACTGCTGTTCTGTTAAAAAATAATGTATGCAATTAAATCAATACTCCTATGTTTTCAAATAATCAAAATTTAAAAAACTAATTTTCATATCCAAAAAAGTTCCTCCAAACTCACTAAAAAACATTGATACAATTATTTTTCAAATACATTAACAACACTAATTGCTGAACAAAGAATTCATTTATTAGATTAAGTAAATATTTAAAATTCTTTCCACTTTTTTTTTAATACTAAGAAAGAGTGTTTCCCAGGGTTTACATTTACTTTACCACCACCAGTTCTGTCTCACTCTCTATTCACCATGATTTTCCACAAAAGACCCAGTCCAGTTAAGTCTTGGAGCTTTCAAATTCTTCTGCTTCAGTAACATCTGCAATCCTTCAAAGGTGATCAGCTCCTTCTTGAGATGGAAGTACAGTATAGACATGTGAATTATTTAATGAGTTATAATGCAGTAATTTTATTTGAAATGTTCCTCAATTCCCTCCAGGCCACCCCCTTTATATTGCAATATGATAACTAATCCTATGTTTATTTCTTGTGAGCTCACACAAGTTCAAAGCTAAGAGGCTGGGCAATTTCTCACAAGAAAAAGTATGAAAGAAAAAGCAGATGCCTACTAACAGCCACTGTCAGAGTTATGAGTCCCAGACTCCCCTCATCTTTATAACATTTGATAATAAACTCTTCAATTTGGTTGGGTGTTCATAGTTTGCTATCCATAGTAGATCAATTTTTGCCCTTAGCCTTCAAGATTCTTGTGAAAACCATTAATATTTGCAATTAAAACTTTAAAGTAATCCTTACCAGAAATGACAACTCACAGAGAAAATAAATTTATTTCGAAAGTGGTGTCAAGAGTCTGTCTACTAAATTGCAAAGCTCAGAAGGTGCTGCAATAATACAGCTCAAACACCCACCTGCTGAGCAGGGTGAGCATTCCATTGTGCTCTTTGCTTATGGTTTTGTCTGTAATCTGTCATCATTGATGTCTTGATGCAACTTTCCAAAGAAGAAGAGAGAAATCATTATGCTGCTCATTATGAATAATTACCTGTTTGTAAGAAACACTTGTTTGTGACAGCCATAGATTTTTTTCACCACATGCTCAAAATTCAATACAATTCCTCTCCCCTTCATTGGTCATCTGCATTGCTGTGATCGTGATTAAATGTGATTATATACTTGTCTTTCCCCCTCAAGTGACTAAATTTCAAAATTCAGAGTCTAAGTACTTCTACAACAGGATTTTTTGGTCAATCTATAATACCAGCTGTACAGTAAATCAGATAGAGCTCCATGTTTCAGTGTTGTCTCTTGTCTGAGGCTCAGGTGGTATTGATGGGCTGGCTTTGTGCTCCTTTGAAATAAGCAGGAACTGAAATATTGAATAATGTACTGTATTATACATAATAAATCGATCCAGAGAAAGTGGCTGAAAATGCAAAAGGGGGTTTCAGTGGAGAAGTTGAAGGCAGTAACATTTTGTCTTCCTGGGGGAAAAGATTTTTTCTATGAGAGTTATTAAAAAAAAAATCCTTTTGATTCTTGTTCTTTCTCAGAAAGCTTGGCTCTATATTTCTAGACCAGCACTTTCCCAAGGATCACCCTACCAACTTCCAACCAAGACCAAAAGCTGGGACATCCCCAGACTACTCCAGGCACACCCCACTTAGCCTCGACGGGTACCTTCAGGAACAACCACAATCCTACAATCCCTAGCACATTTCAGGACCTGCTTTACTTCCAGTTCCCCTCTGTAAGGCTCATCCCAGTGATCCAGCCCATGCTCCTACCCTGCACCACCTACCAGATTTCTGCAGACCACATTTGCACCATCACCCACTGCAGCCTGTGGATGGCCAAAGGGCAGGACCTCCAGAAAGCCCTGGTCAGAGCTGGACAAACTCACTGCCCCAGTGCTACCAAGGACTAGCTTTACCTCCATGACTCCATAATCAACTACATTTCAGATGCCCATGGAAGTGCTGGGAATTTGGCTGAACCACAGGAAGTTGCCAGTCCACAAAATATAGTCTGTTGTCACTCTTCAGAGGGTCTACAGCATTTTCCAAGAGTTTTCTGCTTCTCAAAATGCCTGAAGTGTGTGACATATGGAAAAACCATGCCCTGGTCCTGCTACTGCACCTGCCTGGTGACTTTCTCCCTGAAAAAGCTGAGTTGGCCCACATTCAGTTTCTTCTTTCCTGGAATCCTTCAGAGCTCTCTTGGATTAAATTTATCTATAGACCTCCTCACACCCTGGTCTGGGACAGATTTTTATTCAAATAAACACAGGAGAAATAAATGCAGGTTGGTCCTATAATGAGTCTCACTCAGAGAGATTAATATGTCAGATGAAACCAGTAAACTAAAAATGAGAGAACCAATATTTAAGAGTAATAATTGTTCCACTAGTTCAGGCCACATCTCACACAGTCTTCTCAAGTACTTTCCGAAAGTCTCCATCATCACAGTCAAAAACTCAAATTCAAAAGCACAATGTGAGAAAGATAAAAAGCCCTTGAACTTTGAGAGAAGCTCTTGTAACCCCACAGCTGACCTTTTTTCCACCTAGCTCCTTTGTCTCTCGCTGGTGAATGAACCCCCTCAACAATGACTTTACAGATGCCCCTGGGTTTATTCATTTCCAGTCAATGCTCCTCCTTCCAAAGCTGCTGCATCCTACAGCCTCTGGACAGCCAGGAAAGCTGCTTTCTGGTGCTCACAGACAGCACAGGAGCATCCAGAACAGTGGCAAACTAATCATGGGGAGGGAAAACATGGCCTGTGGTTTTCTTACCAGATCCTGACATCACAAATTTTCTGTTATGCCCCTATTGCTGGAAATTCATGAAGTTGGTGTCTACCTACTTATTCTCTTGGAGATTCTTTAGTGTAGAAGACTATTCCTCATTTCCTTTCCTAGCCATAGCACTTCATTCTTCCATCCTTTTTTCAGGACTTACCCTTCACTGCCAGCTGGAGGGATCCTGGTCTACCTTGCCATGCAGAGTAGGCATGCCCCTAACCCTGTGATGCATTTGGCAAATGCACAACAGACCCCCATTCTCCATCTCTACGGTTTCCTTGGATAAGCCAGGTGCCCAGGCTCTTGCTGCTTGCTGCACTTGGACAGTGTGTTCTGCTTGGTGGTTGCAAAAATGACCTTCCTTCCACTATGAGCAATAATGTGGGAGCCTTCTCCCAGCTTCAGGCTGTCCCTCCAGTAGGAGAGTGCCATTTTTTACAAAAAATGAACAGTGACACCAACTTAGTGCAAAGGCAGAAACACACATAGGAGGAGAGTGCCTTCATGGACTAGATGCAGCACCGACTCCAGCACTGCAGTCCTGGAGGCAGAAGAGCTCTGGCAGACAAACCCCACAGGGCACAGTCACATGGTGGGCAGGGCCACTGCTGCCCTGGCTCTTCCAGGATGCTCACAGTGCCAGTGGGATGCAGAACAGCATTGGCACAGCCATGAAGGTACAGAGACATTCATGGGTTTGTATGATTGAAACATGGAGGAAATGTTAAAAACATTTATATCTGTATATTCATATTTCACTTTCTGTCTTTATCTAGCCCAAACCCATTAAAACATTCAGGATGACAACAAAGCTGTTTTTACATTCAACTCACACCTGAGTGAATCTTTGCCAGACATGATGGTTACACGTAGCACCAAGGAGTAGGCGAGGGAACAGCTGGAAAATCTCATGTCTATGGTCCTCCAGAATTCTGCCTCTCCACCCCAGACAAAAGCCAAAGTACTGCAAGCATGAAGGTACTTCCTCTTTTTTTTTCTGTGTCACTCAAAATCAATTACCTTTCACTCTGAAAAGGAAACATATAACAGACTGGGAAGAAAAATGCTGAAGTCTTCCAGGCCTTTTTGGCACAACTAGGCTTACTAAAAAATGCAGGATCCTAGGAGAGCTGACTGGAAACTGGCCAGCTGTTGAATTCATGTGCTTTTGATACCTGTCAGTGAGTCGGTCATTACAGTTCAAATACTCTGACTCTTTTGAGAAGGGTCCATTCATCCCAACCTCTGCTTTTCAGAGACTTGTCTCTGACATATTAAATGTCTCAAAACCAAATGTCCGTACATAATGTTTTAATTATGGTTCAGATATGGGAAGTATAGATTCTTTGGCAATCTGTAGCTTTTTTACTTACTGTGGGGTATAAGTGCATGGCTCTTCATCTCCTTTAAAACAATGTAAAGCCATTTCAAAGCCCACACACATGACACCAGGTTCTAGTACCAGCTGATATCAGACAAGTATCATAAGGTTGCCTTCAACACAGAATTGCACATAAAGTGAATTTAAAAAATCATCCAGCAAGGCAAGGATCTTGGCATCTCTTACTTACACTGATTTTTATGTCCTAGAGTAGAACAGATATTTGTCTGGGATTTTCAGATTCCTGCCATCCTGGCCAAAGTGGTAGTTCTGTATATATACTCTGTCTATATATTTGAGTCCTCAAATTCCTATAGCACCAGATTTCTAGGAGAGGAAGCAGAGGACATCTGAAGAAAGGCAAACAATGTAACCTTAGGCACAAAGCTTGGTGTGTTATGTTCTGCATATGCTATGCTGTACTTCTCTGCCACAGTTTGACTTTCACTTTTCATAAGTCTGGGGGAGCTCAGTTTTATATATGTCTATATACAAGAAGAAAATAGCACCTCATGATTTGAAAAATGGGGTTTGTGCAACTTCTATTTTCTGGAGGAAATTAAATGTCATGATTGAGGAAATAGCTGCAATAATTTTGAAAATAATTTTTCATGTGACTTCTCTTAATTTTTCTGTTTACTCTTTAAGAACAGAATGCATGATCGTCATACAGTATTAGTGCATTTTATCATCAAAATTCTCCTATTCTCTTGCAAATAAAGAGACATTAATGCTTTGAGAATATGGTGAGAGCAACAGTGACACGGTAAGAAGAAATAAATGGTTTTTGGAGAAGGCTGCATATTTAAATCACAAAGTCCTTTCATTCTATGAGGACATCATGTTCTTCTTGGACTGGTCTGGTGCAAGAGAAAGAAGCAAGAAAATTTCTTCTTATATTTAGTTAGATGCTAGTTTCTATGGAGACAAGTTTCTCCAGTCATTTTTATTTGCAGGCATTAATAGCATAAACAATACAGAGCAGCAAGGGTTTAACCCTGGATTGAACCCCATATTGAGCACATTCTGTAGGGAGAAAAATTAATGTCTAAATTAGATACAAGGGCCATTATACAATCTCATTAACATTCAATCTTGTTAACTGGACTCTGGAAGTACAAAGCAAAAAAACCTGAAGAGTCACGTATTTTCATACCCTGTATCCTCTTTTCAAACGTGTCTTGTACAGAAACCTGAGAGGGCAGCATCATCTGCCCTCTGCTTGTCCCTGTACAGCTGATCACACACATTGCTGTGCATTAATTAATTACCTACCTCTGCTTTCACTGGCACCCACAGTAAGGCCGATGGCTCCCAAGCCTAAGGCAGTGACTGACTGTGCCAGGAGAAATGAGAGCAATGAAATAAGCTATCTTTTTCAGTGCAATTGAAGTAATTTGATGTGAACGCGAAGACCCATATCATTTTGTGAATTTAAGTGATCAAAAAGGGGAAAAAAGAGCAATTGCTTTCAAGTATCAGGCAATCCAATTTCTCTCACAGGGCTTTCTCCAGATGTTTCTTTCTCCCCTCCCTGCACATACTTTGATTTCCATTATATTATTTTTAACTGAATAAACAATTTACAGTGAATATTCAGCTATCCACATGTGTCTCTTATATATGCAGATCAGAGTATTCCTTGAGTTTTCAGGGATTGGAGAAGGGAAGAGCTCTTACTGTTCAAACACTGAACTGTTCAGTGGTATTACATAAAAATACTTAATACCTGAAACGTCAGTTTCATTATTTATCTGTTTGATTACATGGAGGAATCGGCCTTAAGAAGAAAAAAAATCTCCATGGATGCTGGAAGATGAGATGTTAGGTAAATATTTTTAAATTCATTCAGAATATACGAAGATTGCCCAAGGCCCACTTCTCAGTATTACCTTTATATTCAAGAGATATGGGACTTTAACTCTCTTACATCAAGTTAAGTAATCCTATGCACTGCCCAATCTGAAGTGCAAAGCAACAGAAAAAATGGCTTACTTTAGCTGGAATTTTTAATCATAAAACCAGATTCCAGCTCTCTGTGATCCTTAAATGCACCGAATTGCTGTATTGCAGTACCCAAAATAATTGTTGTAGACAAGAAAAGACCCAAAATAATTGCTGCAAAGAGTAAAAGGCCCAAATATCTTGATTTTGAACAGCATAGTAAGTCCTTTATCTCACTTCATTTTCTCTGTCAGATCACTGGGAAAGGGGGTGAGTGCTGCTAGTTTCTTCTTGTGCCTGAAAGTTTCTCTTTGCCTGTAAAATTTGCCAACTTTGGGACAAATACCTGTTACTGCAAGTCATTGTCTGTGAGTATTTTGGTGCTGGTGTCTGGATTGACCAAAGCACTTAAGTGTAACATCTTCTCAGTGGGATGTTCAGAAAGCAGGAAAAGCTTCTAAGTGCACAAAAAATGCAAATTTGTTATTTTATAGAGTATAGGAGGACAGATATTAAACTACATTTGCCTGTTTTAGCTTTGAAACATAGTCCAGTTATTGAATAAGCAGGAGTGAACTTTTTTTTCCGTTCTTCCCAGAATATGACACAAACATGGCGGCCTTAATCTGAAACACTGAAGTAACAAGTAGAGGAATTCAATATTCAGAGTTAAAAATACTTTCTACATACCAGAAAAACACACACAAGGGCTCTGCCAAGCACGCACCTTGAAAACAGAAGAGACAAGACGCAGTTGATGCCTGCACAACAGTGTGCTTTGGGAAATTCTATACTTAATATCCAACTAAATCTGGTAGGCAAGGTAGGCAAGTGAAATCTGGACTCCTTGTGTCCTCTGGCTGGATTGTCTGGCTCTTGTAGAGCATGGACCTGCATGGATGCAGGTCAGACACCCTGTCATCCATTTGGGAGAGCATTATCATAAACACAGCAGCCTTTTCCTCAGCAGAGACCTTAAAAGCACCTCTCTCTCTTGCTGTTGAGAAGATATTTTTTTCTACCCAGCAATCTACTCCCCTGAAACCTGGAGTGGCTTTATATCCCTGGGGCAGCAGCTGCCCTGCAACATTTGACTGAAGCTGAGCAGCAGGTCCAGGAGTGAGGCTGAACAACAGACTGAACAACAGATGAAGGGACACCACATAAACCTCCTTAAAAAAGTGACTACCAAGTAATTGGGATAGATTCTTTTTCCTTACCAGCCTGAAGCTCTCAGTTGTAGAATGTGATACAGGGATAATATATATTAGGGAGTTAATTTGTTCTGACCACTGCCTGTATCATTTCTGCACATGTATCAGTTAGTTATTTCTTTTCCTCCCTTCACACAGAAGCTCTTTGATCATTGGCACACCCATCTGATCTAACCTACACAGCTGAATTCACTTCATAGCTGAATGCCATGAAATTGCTTAAGGTTAAACTAAAGAAAATGCATTTCTTCACTTTTTGTAAATACGTAGATAAACTAGATATTAGGACTTAATCAGGAAGTTAAAGGAAGTAAGATCACCAACATTTCTTAACAAGAATATAATAAATGAGAGGGATGCAAGGAGGAAAATATGCCGTCAGCTTGGAGGATGAGATCAGTAAAATGGAGGAATACAAAACTCAGTGCAGCAAAGACAGCAGAAACTGCAGCAGGGGTGTGCAAAGTCTGAGGAAAGGAAACTACCAGATGACAGGCTGGTGAGGAGGAGAAGGAGGAGGAGGAGGAAGAAGAGGAAGAGAGAGCCGACCTGCATCAAGTGTGTTCAGAAGTTCAGGAAAAGGCTGCACTGTGGAAAACTTAAGAAGACAGGCAAGCTGTTCCCAGGGACAAGTGGGGTTTTTGAGCCACTGAGTGCACACAGGAAGGACACCCATGCTGGCCACATGCAGCTTGTGGAGAAGTCTTGGTGCAGCAGTGGCTGCCCTGGGCAGGACTGGACAGAGCCCATGAAGGCAAGGGGAAAAGATGGAAAGAATAATAAAAAAAAACAATTGGAAAAAGAGCACATCTGAGCATCTGAGCTGAGGTGACGAACAGTGTAACTGAGACAGTGGAGGCTGAAAAAAACAACTTGAGGGATGAATGACCTTGGAGAGGTGAAAATTCACTGAAAAAGGTGGGAGGGTGGAAAATAGAGTGTAAAGAAAGGGCAATCTATTTGAGCATGTTTTTTATAGCTTGAGGAATTGCGTCCATTTTCAAGAAAAATTTGGCATCTTTATTATGACATACACCTTTCTATAGATTTATAAATTCAATTCTCCACTCAGAAAGACTTGCCGTCATATAATTTGAAACCTTTTTAAAATCTACTGTAAAATACAACACAGCACCTATAGGTGATTAAAGGAGGAGCAGTAAGCCTGCACAGGTCAAAACTCAGTCACAAGAGGAAGCAGTCACCTGTCCTTTCCTTTTGGCACAGCTGTACATCTCCATGTCCCAGGTTATCAACCTGTTGGCTCCCCGACGTGCCTGCAACTCCTCTTTGACAATAACATATATCCAGCACACTGTAGCTTTCCAAGACCTGTGGCAAAGCAATTAGAAAGAAAATTGGCACATTATCGATTGCAAACTTAGCACGGTCTTAGGCAGTTACTTAGAATGATTATACTGCTCCCTTTCTCTCCGCTAATTTTCCGCTTGAGTAATCAAGAAATAAGTTTAGATTAAAGACAGACTGTGTTTGACAACTTCGTTACCCAGTTGTTGTGCTCAGGAATTCAAATGCATCTCTCACGTCAGGGAAGACTTTTTCTGATGCTCCTTTTCTAACAAACTTAGGTGGCTTCCTGCGACTGTCTCAGCTATGGCTCCAAGGATACAGCTCTGGTCAAGCTGATTTTCATGACATTAAGCTGTCTTTTTTTTCTTTACTTGGCAAAACTGTGTTTCTTCCCACACAGTTAAAACAGAAACCATGAATAAATAGATACCAGGCTGGTTTCAGCACTGAGTGCTGTAAACGAGCATGCAATCTGCAAACAGTAGAGTAGTTACTACCTCCAATTGAGCTTTCCTGTTGCTGCTAACCTAGTCTACATAAGACACAAACAACACATAAAATACTACACAAAACATAAGCTGTTGTTTTCAAGCAAATGAAATGATAAGTAGCCTTTCTTCATACCAATGAGTAGGAAAACCATGCTAAAACTTTAGTGAACCTCTACACAGCTGATCCAGCTAAAAATATAGTTCTGGACATGATGAGTACTACCAGAGTTCCTCTCACCTGGCAGTGCTTAAGGAAGTGGAGATATTTATTTACAACTCCTTAGCACTATGTTTCCAGAACTCTCAGCAGAATGAGGAGACCCTTTACCCACCAACCTGCAAACCACCATGCTCTGATGATTTGACCAGCTCTGAAACGAGAACCAGAACTGTGTTCATGCTGAAAAACTCAGTGTGTTTCACCATGCCAAAGGGTATATCTGCTCACTGGCTCTAACTCAAGGGCACAGAGACATTGACTTTTACCCAAACTATAGAGCACATCACAAGATTTTGAGGTAGTCAATGTTTTTATCCAAACTGCATGGGATTTTTCAACATTTGTTTATATAGCCCACCACTGCCAGAAAAAAAAAATCCATCTACATAATATGTCTGGGATACCGAGAGAGAGGAAATGCTTCTTGCAGTTGCTGAAGACCTGTAACCAATTACTCCATCCTCACCAGCAGGAAATTCTTCAGGAGAGAGCAGTGAATAATATATTCATGAAAGGAATGCAACATAAAGGTTTGATAAGAATAATCTTTGGTCTGCAGACTTTAGCACCAGCTCTTCAGTGACTTGTGGCAGACCCTATATAATCTGTACACTTCACCAACAGGGCCTGGGAGGAGTGGGTCAACTGGACAGAAATGGGAAGTCTCACTAGCACTTGTTTTTTTCTGATGAGGAGTGAATCTCCTCATTGACCCCCAAAGTACCTTGAAGCACATGAACCAGTCATTCTCAAATGACCCCAGCCAGAGAGGTATCTCAGCAGCCCACCCCACACCACAACCACTCATGGGCGTGGGGACACAGGGGCTGCAGAGGAGCTGGGCTGCAGCAAACCTTCCTACTCTGCTTGCTTCAGGTCTCCAGCTGGCAACACCAGCTGCCTCTACTCCTGCTGTGCACTACAAGATAAATGGAGCCAATTAACCCCAGTGCCTATAGGTCTGACAGATGTGGTAGGCCAGGGAGGAAGAGGATGACCACGTGGTCCATTGCTCTCTAGTGGCTACAGCTCCCCAGCCCATAACTCTCTTAGGCATTAAAAACTGACACATCAAGTGGAGAGTGTAGTGAGTTGGAACAGGGATATGGTGAGTTCAGTGGCTGCTTTCTCAGTGTTGTTATTTTCTGCTTTTGCCCTGGTTTATTTTACTTTTCAGTCAGTAGAAAATGCAGCATCTGCCACCCTAAGGAAAGCCCCTGCCTGGGGAGTCACTGCCTCTCCCCATAAAGCCAATGACAGCAGAATCATTTCCTGGGTCAGGCTACAGAGGTGCTTGGAGAGGAGGTGGGGGAAAGTCAATTTCTACAGATCTGCTTCATGTCTGTCCCACTGCGGAACCCCCCCCAAATTAAACCTTGTTTCTCTTTCAGCTCTACAAACTGCTGTGATATCAGAGGGAGGCTTGTAATACTGATATTTGTTCTCTCACAGCAATGTCCACACAATTTGCTTACTCAAGCATTGTAGAAGGGTCTTTCTCTGCCTATAATGCTGCAGCTGTATCCAAAGAAAGGAGATGTGGCTTGCTTGCCCTTTGTGTTGGATGGCCCAGCAGTGTTTGAAGAGGGCTGTGTTCTCTCTCACATAATAGCACTGACAGCTTATTCAGAGTACTTGATAGGGCCAGCGTCAGCAGAGGATGATGCTAGTTTTGAACCTGCTAGTTCTGTGCTGGAACACAGAATTTTGCTGTATTTCTTGGATTTTTTTCAGTTTCCTGATGGATGTTGTTCCCTATAATGTCACCAGAGATACTGTCTGAAGACAAGAAGAAAGGAACCTGCAAAAGTATCAGAAGTACAACAACAAAAAAAAGGGTAACATCTTCTAACGTGACAGTAAAAAGAGCTTGCTAATATATTTGGCGAGAAGAACAGGACTGAAACAAATAAAACCCATTTCCTCAGAGGTGATTAAACAGAGCTGGGCTGCAGGTACAGTTAAGCACAGTTAAGGTTTCAAGCACAGCTGTCAAAGCTTGAACATTGGCTGTTCCCCAGTGTCCTTGTGCTTACATTCTCCTACAGTATCTGGACATTGCAGCTTCACTTCAAATTAAGCTGTTTCAAAGTAAACATGATTAGTTGCTCCATGAAATGTAGAAGTTTATACTTAATGGCTTTTGGTTTTTCTGAGATTGGTTAAATACTGACATATGCTAAGAAGGTTTTTATTTTTGATTAAAAAATACTTGGTTTTACTGGTGAGGACTCTGAAATAAAAAAGTAGTAAAACAAGAGATCAGCTCTGGTCCTGAAATGACCTAGTCATTGCTTAACTTTCTCAGAGTTAATACTTCATAATCCCTTGACTGCTAATTAATTCAATTTTTGTGCTAGAAAATAAAACCTGGAAATGAGTGATTTATTTTTGTGTTGAAGGGATTTCATTTTTTAATATCACTAGGGAAGACAATTACTTGCAGTCTTCTCAAATGGTAGAACTGTATAATGCAAATTAATGCATGCACAATTGGTTGCATTTACTCCTTTTGTCAACAATATGAGTAAGTGATTATGCTATTTTCTATGATATTTTCTTTTGAGCAGGAGAGCATAATTTTTGAGAATATATTTCTTTAGTCTTCACTGACAAAACAGATATATAATTTTTGGCAAATCTACCTATGATCTTTGACCCAGACTTGAAAGACAGGATTTACTGAAGTATTGAAGTTACTTTAGATTAAAATAGCAACTCTTCTTAGAAGGACAATTTTAAAAATATATTAGAAATCACAGATAATTTTGTTATTTATAGTTATCCTTTTTATATCATGAGTAACTTGATGGCTTGCTATTGGTTCTCAGTTGACAATGATCTTGAATGACTCTATAGACTTTCTAATTATTTTCAAAAATGGCAGGCTGATCTTCTGAAAATTGTTTTGAGACTGAGAGAGAAAAATGTATCAATTTTTGTGATGAAGTCACAAAAGCATCATTTTCTTGGAATTTCTGAGGGTTTTTTAGGAGAAAACTTTTCTTTGCATTGGAAAAAATTCTCTGCAGTATTAATTTGACTTTTTCGCCTTCTAGAAAAACCCAGTCAGTAGGAAGTGTTCTCTACCTTTTTCTCCTTATAAGATCCAGTACTGCATTTTATAAATCTTCCATTATATCTCTTACTATCCATAAGCCAAAAATGAAGAAAAAAAGACAATTTTTCATACAGTTTTAAGTGAAATGATAATTTCGGAAACATAAGAATTTCCCTTAAATTGAACTTAACAATATGTTGGAAATATTATTCTGAGTTGATATAAACATGTCTAAACATATTTCAGGGGGGGAAAGGACAAATGATCTCGTGTATACACCCTAAATCCTTAGATGGCATTTTCTATATTTTATGTTCAGTATTGCTGTTGGAATCTCAATATGCACTATTAAAAGGGATTGGTTTTTAAAATTTCATATTTGGGTGTGCAAGAATACTGTGGGAAGCTGCTAAGCAGAATAGCAAAACCAGGGAAGTTACATGGGCTTTTTCCTCCTAAATAGTTTTTATATGGCACTGCAATTGTTCTGTTAAAAGATTACATCCCTTCAGAAAATTTGTAACAAGAAGGGGAAGACAGTATTTAATAAGGAGAGAAGACAAAAGAAGAAAGATGCCAGACACAAGACAAATCTGAGCTGTTTATTTTTTTTCCAATAAAATTTTCTTAGAAAATAGTTTGTTTGACATGATAGATGAAAGATGCTGAAGGTTAAAAAATAAATCACACAATTGCAAATATCTTGGTAAAATAAGTTTCACTGCCATTATTATTATAGCTTTTATGTGGATTATACAAACTTTAGGAGTCAAGTAACATGCTGAAGGATTACATGCTGAAGTAGGATTGTAGGATTAATCTTCTCTAAATAATTCAAGAATATGTTTTCCCACAGGAAGAACAGCATGCAAAGAAATGGTATCCGTGTCGCAGGCAGTTAAAAGAAACACGGAGTATTCAATTCAATGAATTCTTCACTACAGCATTGTGTTGAAGGTGGCAGAGAGGATGATTACACAAAGAACTGAGACTCGGAGCTATTTCAGACATTTGGGGTCAGGAACACATGCAGCAGATCAATTTTTAAGGAATATTCTTTAAGATGGACTGATTAGGGCTGGTATTGGTACGTCGGGGTTTCCAACTTTCCTTTTCTGGGCCGTTCAGTACAGGTGGGTGGCTCCCAAGCAATCTTCTCATGTCTAAATCAACGTGCATTATAAATGGTCTTTGCTGTCAGACAAGGAAATGTGGAGGTGGAAGAAAACTGATCAGCAGCTGTTGAGCAGCACCCACATTATCCTGAGGTCTGATAAGAATGGGGCAGGGGACAAGGGCTGCAACAGGAGGATAAGGCTCTCACATTCCCTGAAAACACTTGCAGGGATCCACAGCAGATCTGATAGGTACTCCCCTGCTCTTTTTAATTTGCTTTACATACAGAGGGTTTTCTTTTAAGCTCACAACAATAACTTGCTGCTTCTAAACTATTCCTTACTTTGAAAAACATATTTACATCTCAATCAAGTTATAATTATTATTGTTTTGAGGGCTGCAGGTTAAAGCAAGGTAAGATTAATCCCCTTTGCTTGAAAAAGCACTTCGTACTGTAACTAGAAAATAATTTTTGCTGAATAAAATATTAAATTAGATTGAAATGTTAATTGCTCAAAATATTTTAATTTCTGCTGCTTGGGGACTAAATTCTGGGATCTTCAATCATAATAATTAAGGTATTTCAACTGTTTGGATCCCTTCAGTATCAGGTAATGGGCCACAGCAACAAAAATTGTCCTAGTAGCCCCAGATTTATCTAGGAAATAATTACATGGCCAGAGTGAGGAGGCTGGTGAATCCAAGGAGAGCAAGGGCAAGGTGATGCACTGCAGGGCTGTAATACGTGTATTTCCAGGAACCTCAGCAGCCCACAGAGGTGTAAGAACAGGACTGACTGGGGAGTCCTAATTCTGAGGAGAATCAAAATAAATTTGGAAGTACTCCTTCATCCCCTTATTTGTGTAAGCATAATTCAGGACTAATATCCCCACTCGTTTCAGTGGGAATTGTTCAATACAATACAAATTTAGCTGAACCTTAACACGTGTTTTGCCTATGAATATTTAAATGTACCTGAGATAAGCTGGTTGGGAACAGCTAAATTGGTGTTCTCATGCTCTCAGGGCTTCAGCTCTAGAGTGGGAGCAGAGTGTATGAAATTAATATTCTCCAGTGCACATACAGGCTGGTTGCTGGCTAAGATGCATGGGTAGCAGAACAAATTCAGATTAAACTGCAATGTATATTGACCACCTGGAGCAGTAAGCTTTGCAGACAACAGTGTATGGTTTTCCTTCAGAAAGAAATTTAAGAAGGAATGGAGCTGTACAGTCCAGCCCTGCAGACATCCTTACAAGGCAGAGTTGAAATTAAAGACCAGCAAGCCAAGTAGAGGGCTACTTGCTGTTGGACAGGAAAAGTTGCTGCAAACACAATATGAAGATCCAGTTTCCTTTTGTTAAAAGGAAAAGATTAATGCTCTTGTTTGAATGCATATGAATGGATATGCCTAGAAAATCTGTTCTGAAGAAACAAACTCAGTGCAAAATGTGTGAAACCTGTGTTACATGTCTAGGTGGCATTGCTGAAAGAATCAGAGTTACTCCAAAGTTTAAGTCCAACCATTCACATTTCAGACACAGGTTTCAGCATACTGTAGTGTGCCTAGGAGCCTGCAGGACTGATCCAAAAATTGTGCAAGTGACTAGAAATCTCCCCAATGGTTTAAATGGGTTTGGTTGAAGCCCCAGGTCTCATACACAATAGGCCATGTCCAGACTCCAGAGCAACTGTAGGATAGTATGGGATGTGCATGTGAGTGTGTGTGCAGTGGGGATGCAGCACACGTACAGATCCTGCTGGGACAGAAACAAAAGAAGCAGCTGGTGAACCAACCCACATAGCTTTAGACTCTTCAGGGTAATTAATCTTGTATAAAGTATGGAGCTACAAAGAAGGAAAAGCTAGTATCATAGTAGAGTTATAAGCACCTGCCACTTGAACGTGGTTTTACTTTAACCACAGCACTGATTCTGGGTTTGAATTATCAGTACATATCAACAGCAGGCACTGCTCCAGTGAAATGCAAGACAAGAAAAATATGCTCCATCTGAATATAGACTTTAGCCTAATGAAATGTTAGATAATATACAATAACATCCCTAAGTCATATTTGAAGTAAAAAAAAAAACAAAAAAAAACCCAAAAAAACAAAGAAAAGAAAAAAAAAAAAAAACCACACACCCCAAGAAGTAAATTCAGCCCACACCAAATTTAAATGCACAAACTTTTTGTTTTACCATTTTTTTCCTCTTTTTTTTCTATATTGCCCTGTGGATCAAGTTCATAATTTTGTTCTTGCCAATATTTTGCTAAAAAAATATTAGGTGGGCCAGAAAAAAGTACAAACCTTGTACTTGTTCATAAACTTGATGAAAGTGAGGCTCAATAGTCCTAGCCATATCCTGAAAACTTACTCATTGCCATAGTTTCCCTTAAAGTCTTGACTGCTGCAAAACTGTGCTCCCAGAGAAGGTACACAGGCCACCTCTAGCTATTGTGTTTATTAACCTTCGTTTGTTCTTCTGTACTTTGGTAGAAAAACAGATTAGTCTCATATAGAGAACAGAAAGGAAGAGAGTTACTCTTAGAAAAGTAGTTTTCTTCCTTTTCTTTGCAAAAATGAGAGTAACAAAGTAATACAAAGTAATCCAGCCAAGGAATACTGTTTCTCCTCACAGATAAACAATTTTGCTCTGTTCATCTTCCAGCAAGCATATTGTGGGTAACTTCCTAATCAAAGGCTCTCTCTTTTCCCCTGAAAATCTGTTTTTGAAAACATCACACTTCTACAGGCTCTCCAAATTATGCATGAGAAAACACCCAAAAATGTTTTCTGTTGTTAAAAGCTCCTGCCTGATCTTATTAAAAAAATAACCTACCATGAACAGCTAAAATTCAAAACGAGAGTTATGATTGTAAAATCCCTTTTCCCTGCTCAACACCACCATCCAACACCTAATACATCAAAGCCCTGCTGAGAAGATTGTTCTGTATGTGAGACAACAGACAGGATCCTGAAATCTACTGTTTGAAGAGTGTGATTATGCATGCCACAGAAGAAAGCACAAGCTGTGTGCTAAAGAGAGAGGGCAGGTTTCACAAAAAATAAAGGCTCATACTGTGCCTTGTCGACTGTACCTGATGAATGACAGTAACACCAAAATTTTAGCTTCATGTAGGGTGAAAAAAAAGAATCCCCCTTTATCTACAGGACAATTTTGCCTCAGATTTTTGTTGAAATGTGTTATTTTGAACTCCATAGGGTAAAGGGTAATTTCATGCCAGCATATAGTGAAGGAACTCAATGGATCAGGTGTCTCAGGAATGCTTCAGCTCTAGCTTACTTTTGCAAGTCCACACCAGGTTTCCCCATGATTTATGGTTTCTCCTCAGTGGATCATGTAAAGCTGAACCACTGATCCCAGTTTTAGCCAGAAAGGATGAGAGTACACCATAGCTTGTAGGTACTTATTGCTTCGGAAAGAATAAAGAAGGGGATTGACAAAATTCCTAGCCCAAGAAACTCCCTTCGTAAGGCTAGGATGAAGAGAGATGAATACAGATGTGCAGATTCCCATTTTGTGCCACCTCTGTCATTAGAAATTTTTCACACCTCTAATCTGACATCTTTAATGAACAAATGCATAATAAAGGGTACAATGTTATTGTGTTTTAGCATTAAGAAAAAGCATTTTCAGAAGGAATTCTGTTCAGAAGAAGCCATAAGAAGATTAAATTTGTGTAATCTATTTCCTTCCTACTCTTCTTAGTTTATGCTACTACCAGGAGATCAAAAATGTCAATTTCAAACAGTATTTTGCAAATGTATTTTTTATTATCAGCTACTTGCCGATGTGTTTGAATAGTAGTTATGTAAGGTCTGCTTCAACTATTCATTTTTCAAATTACTGCTAAGTCCCACACTCTTTTTTTTCCTCTCCAAATAGGATAGTTGTAATTTAAAACCAAGGACTAGAGAATAAGGAATTTTCATTTGAAATTTTCAAATTAATGAATATGAGAACTGCAATCTGTGAAGTTTCAAAATTCACAGAGAGTTTTCTCAATACAGTGGGATAAATATTAATAGTTCAGCTTCCACTTTTTTTGCTGCTTTTGTTCATGAAGGTCTTTCTGAATCAGGAGGAATCAGGAAAGAACCAGGAAGAGTCAGAAAGAACTAGGAAGAATGAGAAAGAATGAAAGAGAAACATTCGGTCATGTGTGTTGATAAGTCAAAGATGTGAAGTTGTACCACCATTTTGGCAGTCCACAGACAGAGCTCATCTAGACTATATAAAATTGTAATTGTTTTTGAAAAATCATACTAGGATGAATCACAAGGTTATGCTATTTACCCAGGAGCAAAACCCCAGCTATAAGAGAATTAATAGTCAATAATCTAATAGCATCAAAAAGGGTTATTGGATGCATACTCCGAGACTAATAGATAGTCTTCCTCATCATTTAATAAAGCTTGAATAACGTGGTCTTAGGGAGCAATCCTTCCGTAGACAGGATGATGGACACAGACTAGTACATTTTATGGCAGAACACATAATTTCATTTTTTATTGCCTTCCACCTTCCCAAATTCACATTTTCAGATACAGAAAAAAAAGTTATAATACAATTTCCAAAACCAGATATCAGACATCTTAGTTGGGAAATACCATATTTTTCTCTTACTTGTTAAACACTTCCGTTTACTTATCAATTAAAGTATTCATCATCATAATTATTAGTGCTTAATTCCACTATATAGAATTCTGCACCCAGCTAAATTTTACGTCATTTAAGAGCATAACTATACAAAAAATAGCCCATAATTGTCACTGTTTGAGTGGTTCTACTGCTAGTCTGAATAAATTGCTTAACATGAATAGCTAACAAAGCTAAGCTAATGCTTAAAAATGCACAAAAATTATGCACAATCCAACATGTACGTAAATCAATAGTTGCCTTTGCAGACATTTGGATACTAAAATTAAAACATAAACTAGGCTGTAGCATTAAAGGTCTCAAGTGATAATCATTGTGTTTGCACTCAGTTCAGATGTTTTGAAAAAAAAATTGAACACACCATTATATTTCTCTTCTTAACAAGGTATAACACTTTGTTGTCTCTTGTTTGCTGCTTATCTTCCCACAAGAAATTGAAAATGTCCCCATGATTTTTCATACAATCAAACAAGCAAGGAAATTTGACCCTGAAATTTTCTGTGTATGAGGAAGTGGTTGAAAAGTTTCCCAGCTGTCTCATATGTATACTTTAATGTTAAATGCTGTCAAATGCTCAAAGGCAATTTATCTTCTTTTTTGAGTTTGAACACCGTGAATTTACAGTGGTGTTAATAACTGCTTTAGGAGATATACAGATTGATCTACAGAAATTTATAGAAATTTTTGTAGAGTTTTATACAGAAATTAAAAGGAAGAAACCAATACATTTTTGTCAGCAGGTAAACCTGTCTCTTCACAATGAGCACAGGCTGGACAGTGCCTGGGAGCTGCATGATGGCTAATGAGATGCACAAGGACTACTAGCAGAGCTTCCAAAACTGGAAAGCAAGTTTAGTAGCTCCAGTTTTGCTACTGCTGAGACAGTTTTACCCAAATTATGAATAAAAGACTGTGCTGGTGTTGGCTGGGGTAGAGTTAATTTTCTCCACAGTGTCTGGTGTGGGGCTGTGTTTTGGGTTTGTGCTGAGCACAGGGTTGATAATACAGAGATGTTTTTGTTGTTGCTGAGCAGGGCTTACACAGAGCCAAGGCCTTCTCTTCTTTTTGTGCTGCCACGCTGGTGAGGGGACTGGGGGTGCCTGGGAGGGTGGAAGGAGACACAGCCAGGACAAGTGACCCCAGCTGATCAAAGGGATATTCCAGAGCATGTGGTGTCATGTTCAGTATGTAAAGGCGGGGGGGAAGAGAAGAAAGGGGGGGACATTTGGAGCGATGACATTTGTCTTCCCATGCCACTGTAATGCGATGGGGCCCTGCTCTCCTGGGGATGGCTGAACACTTGCCTGCCCATGGAAAGCAGTGAATTAATTCCTTGTTTTGCTTTGTCTGTGTGTGTGTCTTTTGCTTTCCTTATTATGATGTCTTTATCTCAACCCACAGGTTTTCCAGCTTTTACCCTCCAGTCCCTCCCGAGTCCTACTGCTGGGGAGTGAGTGAGCAGCTGCATGGGGCTTGGTTGATGGCTGGGGTTAAACCACTGCAAAGACACATTTTTATATTAGATATCAGAATGTGAGAAATTGTTGAAATGAGCAGGCATATTAATTAAGAACACTCACCTTATGATTATAGGAGGAATACCAGGCACTAGTGCTCTGCAGGTGACAGTTAATGTCTGCAAGAATAAAAGAGAAACTCTACCAGGGAGAGGAGCTGGTGCTGACCTCCCTTTCCCAGAGGCTGCCCAGTAAAAGCCCATTCATGGATAGGAAAACAGACGCAAGGAAGTGAAACAGACTTCAGTGGAATTTCATACCTTTCCCATGAAATGCTTTTTGCCTCCTGACTCCATGGAGACATAACAGTCAGTAATAGCAAAGGGGAAAAGAGTAGTAGCCAAAAGGAACAGAACTGAGGATGAATCAGGCCTGTTTTATAAGACAGAAAGGTCATCAAGCGGGGGTTGTTGAGGTGAAAAAGTAGATATCACCTTGGCAACCTGAGATAAACTCATGAAAAATGTAATGTGTTCCCTATGAGGGAGAAAATGACAATCAGATTAATATAGAATCAAGATACTTTTATTCAGTGTAGATAAACAATTCTCCAAGTGATGTGAATGCATAAAATATTTCTTTATTTTCTTTCTAGGGTGGTCTACACATTCTAGTTATCACTGACATATCAATGTGTTAAACAGGTCAGAGAAATAGGCATGGAAACTGATGCTGATTAAATTTTATTCTGATTTCTGGAAAGCAGTGTGGCAGTGGGGTTGTTGCCTATTTTATTACTTTTTAATTTGATTTCCTAATCTGATTTTTACCTGATAGAAGAGGGATGAAAACAAAAGATTTATGATTAATATTTGATGGAAAAGTTAGAGAGTGTTTTTCCAGTTCAAGATTTGCATTTTCTCTTATTCTTTTAAGTTCTGGCTGTAGGTTCTTGACTTTTAATTTGCCTCTCAGAGATTTGGGAGCTTGATGAGAAATTCTCTTTGCCCTTTTGTACACTCAATGTGAGACTCACACACCAGGGTTTTTTTCAGTCTGAAAAACAGCCCAGAATAAAATATAATTTCAGTGCCTGAATAGTTGAGGCTGAGGCAAAATTTCTTACCCTGTTGAGATGTGGAACACCAGCTTCCTGACAAAGCCTGGTGCCACTCAATATTTTGGTGATAACCAGCTGAGGAACTCAGCTGTGTGAAAACCCACACACAAGTTGTCAGATATAAATTCATAATAAAGCTTTGTCATCAGCATGGGAGACATTGAAATGTAAATTACATAAATTTCATAAACTTTAGGCATAGATTTTTCCTTTGTTTTCTTTTTTTTCCTGACCTTTGCCCGTGTTTTAGCATCACCCTCTAGCACTCACTATGCATTCACCTCTGGACATGTTGAGCATGCACTGCTTTTTTGTTTTGCATTTGTGTTTTAATATTCTATTCTTTGAAATTCTTAGTAATTTGAAATCCCATTGTTTCACTATAACTATTCCTCTGCTACTTTTATAAACAGTTTCCTCCTTAGCTTAGCTGCAGTAGGTTTTCATTTAAGTTCAACAAGAAAAACTACTGATGGGAAAAATATAACTGGCTAAAAAAGGTACTGCCCTGCAGCAAAGAAAACACTAATAAGTAATGTGTATTAAGGTGTACTTCAAGTATTTGCATAGCCAGATTTTAGACCCACGAAAGGATTGATTTTGATTGTTTACTCTGATTCCCTGAGACAGGTCAGGAATTTTGTCTATCAGTTCTCAAATCTATCCCAAGAACTGTAAAATCAGATTCAAACTAGGCTGTTAGTGAGTAATCTCCCACTGATTTTCACCTAAAGCTGGAAAACTATGAAAACTGCAGCACAAGGCCTTAGGATAAACAAACCCCTCACATCTACTATTTTTCACTTAAATGTGTATTTGAAGTTAAAACATATGTTGTAGACTCCAGGAAAGTATCTCTACTCCGAATAGCATTTGAGCCTCTGAAAAGACTCATACAGTGATGATTTAACACTTAATCCTTATATTAAAAGTACCCACTTCATCTTGTTTATCAGATTTGACAAACTATAAATTTTCAATCCACTGGTAGCACTCTGCACCCAAAGGAAGGCATCTGCATATGTCTTTCCTTGGGAATAATATTTGAAGTAGGGATGTAGCAGTTAGTCTAGACAATAGCTTACTCTTAGACACAAGTTGATTGCCACTGGCAGGGAAAAGCCACACTTTAAATGAGTAAATATATAATAAAAAGCAGTTGATAGAAATACTGGTGGATTTTCTATAACACCTATTTTGCAATTTTTTGAACAGACCACATAGTTTTGGGGTTTTTTCCTAAACTAAGAGGCAGCCCTGGGACTGAAGCCTGCAGCTGTGCACACCAGCTCCTGCACCAACCCTCCAGGTCCCTAGCAGTGTATTTATAGCCAAACTTGCTGTTGGGGTTGCTGCTGTGCCCCAAAGCACACCTCCTCTCTCCAGACACATTTGTTTTCTGTCCTCAAAACACACCAGGGGATAATTTATTGCTTGCCTCCCCAAATCTGTGTTTGGTGCATGACAGGCTCCAGGACCCTGGCTGTGTTCAGTGGCTGCTGCATGACCTGGGAAGGGACCATCCCTTTCCACATACCCACACAAGGCTGGGGCAGAATCTCTTCTGGCTCCCATTGTACATCTTGTCTGAGGAGCAACAAGCAGCACAGGAGAGACGAAAACTCTGTCTTGGACTCAGAGGAGGATTTGATTTCTTTTGCATTGCAAAAGCTAAATTCAGCAAGGAAGCTATGTCAACACTGGAATAAAGCGGTGCCAGGAATCGTATAGTATGATGTTGAAAATTAGAAAAATTGCAGCTTTTGCAGCATCTGACAGTCTAACTCTCTTAACACACCATCAGATTGTTTGAAGTTAGTAACTACAGTTGTATCAGCAGCAGGGGA
This sequence comes from Monarcha castaneiventris obscurior, assembly GCA_026261815.1. NCBI lineage: Eukaryota > Metazoa > Chordata > Aves > Passeriformes > Monarchidae > Monarcha > Monarcha castaneiventris. The sequence goes on along the minus strand of JAMPIT010000379.1, from coordinate 9,972,307 downwards.
GAAGACTTACCTGCTTGGTTGTTCACAAATCTGACCAGTGACTTCACTTACTTATTTGAAAGCAAATACTGGAGGTCAGACTTAGTATGAGTACACACTAATGCAAATTTTTCATTATTCTACCTACTAATGACAAGAATCTCACCCAGACAACAGATTAATGAAGAATTTAACCCGGAGAAGCTGAAGAAAACATACATCATGCGTACTTAGCATTTGATTTAACTTTTCTTCTGTTCATGTCATCAGAACAAGCCAGCTGGTAAAATATTTTGGGGATGTTTTATATGCCTAAGCAAGAAATAGTATTATAAAGAAAAAAGTGTCCACCAGAGTCTTAAAAGCTTCTGTGTTGACATGCATTCCTTGAGAATTTTTTTTTCCACTCTTTAATGTTAGTTCTTACAAATATTGGTTTCAAAATCTACAAATCTAATCTTAACAATAGGAGAAATTCAACTGTTCTCATAAGGAATTTCAAATAATGCTAGAAATTGTATTTAAACAAATAAAAGAAAAAGAAAGAAAACAGGAGCAGTATTTACAGCCTCCTCTTACTGTTTGCAGAAATATTTTTGTTCCATTGGAGGCTCATAATCCAAACTTGCCTTCACATGTCATTACAAGTGATGTATAGAGGTTTCCAAGAGAATTTTCTGTGGAGCCAGGCAGGTCAGGATGGCCGAGCGGTCTAAGGCGCTGCGTTCAGGTCGCAGTCTCCCCTGGAGGCGTGGGTTCGAATCCCACTTCTGACAGCTTCTTTATGGCACCGAGCTGAGTGGGGCAGTTCACCCTCCTGAAAGGCAGGGGAGAGAAATGGGGCTATGGGAATCTCGTGCTGGTGCTGTGCCTGGGTCAGGGCAACCCCCGGTATCAGCACGGGCTGTGGGGGATGAACAGATTGAGAGCAACCCTGGCAAGAAGGGCTTGGGGGTGCTGCTGGTTAGGAGGCTGGGCATGACCCAGCAATGGGCACTCACAGCCCAGAAAGCCAAACATGTCCTGGGCTGCATCCAAAGCAGCCTGGCCAGCAGGACCAGGGAAGTGATTCTGCCCCTCTGCTCTGTTCTTGTGAGACCCCACCTGCAGGGCTGCATCCAGCTCTGGGATCCCAGCACAGGAAAGACATGGACCTGTTGGAGCAAATCCAGAGGAGGGACCAACAAGATAACCAGAGGGATGAAGAACCTCTCTGATGAGGAAAGGCTGGGAGAATTGAGATTATTCAGCCTGGAAAAGAGAAGGCTTCAGGGTGACCTAATTTTGCCCTTCCAGTACCCGAACGGATCTTCTAGGAAAATGGGAGCAAGACTATTTACAAGGACAGGCAGTGACAGAACAACGAGGGTGGGCTCAAACTGAAAGTGAGTAGGTTTAGGTCAGATATTAGGAAAAAAATTCTTTACTGTGGGTGTGGTGAGACAGTGGAACAGGTTGAACAGGGAAGCTGGGGATGCCCTGTTCCTGAAGGTGTTAAAGACTGGATTGAATTGGCTCTGTGCAACCTGGTTTAGTTGAAGGTGTCCGTGCCCATGGCAGGGGAGTTGGAACAAGGTGATTTTAAAGGTCCTCTTCCAACCGAAACCATTCTATGATTCTATGATCCTTTATGTCTGTGAATTAGGAAATATAAGTAGAGAAATATAACAATATAGGAAATTTTGGTACTTTTCTGCATCATTATAATGAGGCATTTTTAGGGCCAGAAGACTGCGCCAAAAGATTGTAGAAGCTGCATCACTTCCTATTAAAATTGCATAGAGATGAATAAACCTGTAGTCATGATTATGCTATACAGAATAAATTATGAACATTTAATTTCTTCCTCAGCCTGATAGAAGAAGACCAAATAATGAAAAATTCGTATTTTTTTTGCTATTCCTGGAATAGCACCCAGCCTGGAAGAGTCCATACTCCCCTGCTTTTTAATTCTACCTCATGCCCCCAGGGTTTCCAGTGACAACCCAGACTGGGATACCATTCTTCATGGCACCTAACCCACAGCTCCTGCACGTGCAGCACACAGTCCACCATCATTTGGCTGGTCTAGCTATGCCATGGTATCCCACCACCAAAATAATAGGCACCACCTGATTTATATAAAAGGCTATTATCCATTAGCATCTCAAAACAGAGGAGGATAAAAATCTGGTCCAGACAGCTGAGACCAGCAGTCTTGCTTGTTGTTCTTCCAGTGCATCTTCCCCTCACACAGGGATAATCTTTGGAGCTGAGGCTGAAATGTAAATCAAGCTACATTAGAACAAGCTCTGCAGTTTTCCTACCTCCATCAGACATGTTTTTTCCAGTTTGATTTCTATAGCCTAAAAATGCATGGTAATTGAGGGACCTGGTCTTCTTTCTTGTGCAGAGCTTGGGAGGCAGGAGGAGGCAAGCAGGAGCCTTGGTGTGATAAGAGAGCATGGGCACACAGGCTGGGCTATGCTGTATTGTCAAACACAAGATTTCCATCTTGGGTGATCACAAGATTTCCATCCAGAGAATGAATCTGATGTCCATCTGTGTTGGGGGATGGTGTCATCTATCCTCACAACCCGAGTAACAGGTCTGTAGCACATCCCTTCCATTGATGCAAACATCTTGCATGAGGCCTAACTGATTTAGGAGTACCTAAAGAAGTTTTAAACAAACCTGTTTAAATAGCATCAATAAAAAATTCCTTTCTCCTTTATATTTTCATGCATTCCCTTGTGGAATGAAGGCATTCAAGAAAGGTGATTACTGCACACTTAATTTGACGATTTTCATGTATCAAAGTGAGCTTACTCCAAGCAGTTTGGCTGTAGCTGACTGATGCTCACCTATTGCCTCTGCTGGTCCTGGTGATGTTAGTGTGATTTACAGTTAAGATGTAATAGAAAAGCAGATGTAGTCTGCCAAAGTCTTCATAGACAAAAGTTTTTCTAAAGTCTGGGTGTTTCTCTTGGGTTTTGTTTTTTTCTGGGAGGTGGTTTTGGTTCGGTGTTTTTTAAGTAACGTTTCATAGAATAAAAATTCAGGAAGCCTGGCATGCTCTGTAATTTGGACTTCAAAGTTTCACTGCTTTAGGGAGTTTTGAAGCCAGGAAGTAGAAAGCCAAGTTTAATCATATGCTCTTTGGTACTTCCAATTGATCTGTGATGTTGCTTGGGATGTATACATTGATTACCCTCAAAGTCCTCTTTTCTTGAGCAGCCCTATATGAAATTCAAAATAATCAATGTTCATATTAAATTATTTCAGTAGAAATAGAGATGCTGGAAGTTGTTTTATGAAGTACCAGGTGTTCTTCTTTTTGCCATCACCTGTTATTTCTTTTAGCATTATTTTTCTGCATTATTATTTCTCTTGCTGCAGGGAAACATGCTCTCCTGTGATGTTTCTTTAGCTTCCTTCTCAAAGAGGAATCATGCAATCTGCCTGGCTCTTCCCACCAGCTACTCCCTGAAATATTTGTATTCTTCCTTGTGTACACATTCGTTCCTCTGTTTTGCCACATGCTTTTCTGTAGCTGTATGATCTTCAGCCCAGGCTTTCAACAGGGTTGTCTTGCTCTAGCTGAAATACCTGTCAAGGATTAATGTGGGGGAAGAGACCTAAATGAGATTGAGGGGGTTCAAAAACAGTTACTTCAGATGAAATCACCAACAGTAACTAATTTCTACTTAGTGCAGAAGGCAATCAAAGGAGGAGTAAGCTAAACTATACCTCAGTTTATTTCTGGGTGTGAGAATCATGGGCAAGCATGGCTTTGGCAGCCTGATTGCAGAATAAAAGCGTTATGGGCTGCTACGCTGGGATTGTGCGCTCCAACTTTTAAAGAGCTCCTTTGTTTACCTTGATACTCTTGAGTAATGGCTTAACCACAGAAAAACCTTCAAAAGAGAAGCCTCATAATAGAGACTTCTATTGTCTAATAGAACGAGAACCGATATGGGGAAGCTTTCTTACTGTGCTTTTATCCTGGTATTAGGAATATGGTAAAATTGTCAATAGTCATCCATATTAAGCAGAAGTATTTGCTTAACATTTCTAGTTGTTATTTGCTGCAATATAGACAATTAGTTCCTCACCTCTGATGATAATAGTACTAATCAAATGTTATACTAAGCTGAAACAATAAATGCTAGACAATTTTAAAGAGTTGACGATTTTAAAGAGTAGACACAAATAATTTGCATTTAGGAGCTTTAAAAATGCTTAGGAACAATCTAAGCAATTTATGTTGACTTCAAATGTTCTTTAGAAATTTGTAAGATTACTTCGTTTTGAAATTTAGAACAAGTAAACTGAACAATAGAGTGTTCCAGGCTTGTCACTCTGACACTGATCTGACTCACGTAAAGAGCATGTTAGTCTGATAATAAAAAACTGAAAGAGTAGAACAAATAACAAAAACATCCAGAAAATAGGTATTTTATAAGTTCAGTACAGACAAATAAAACTGATGGAACATGCCCATAACTTTGTAAGGCATTTTAATAGGTACAAAATGATGTCTTGATAAGTAGAACAAGATTGGAGGCATAAAGTCTGGAGGAAATAACATAACCACACTTGCACAACAGAGAACATGAGCAGCAGATGTGTCCTGAAATGAGTCTACAGGTGATGACTGATGCCCAGCTGGAAAAAAGGATTAGTGCAGTCTTCCAGTGTTTAAGCAACAAAGTACATTGCTGGAGTTTCTGTATTTATTACTGTGGTAACTTGTTACTGAAACACCACCAGCTCAAGAAAGACGTTGACAGTGTAGGAAAGCACTGGAGAAGAATACAGGAATAAATAAGGATAGAGAAAGCATGTTTTAGGGAAATGTGTAAGTCTTTGATTCAATTAACATGTCTTTAACTCGATGTTCATATCAAAACCTGATGGCTCATATACTTCACCTTAAGAGAAAAGACAATAATGATCAATAGGGGTGAGCTAATTGGAAGTTTTGGTGAACTTTCTATCACCAGAGTATTTGCTTTTCAAGGCTGCAATATTGTACAGCTTGATGGCTTGCTGCCTATAAAAGCTGTAGTCCCTATCCATATTAAGCTAAGAAGAACAAGTACTTTGAATGACTTCTGAGAGATAGAAACATTCCTTCTCTTACAGCAAATACAACTTGGTTCATGGTAACAGAGGTCACTGGTTTTCTGCAAAGACTCTGTCTACATCTCAACTCCTATGTCTCTATTTCTCTCACATAGACTCTATTTTAAATGAACAAGGCCTTGTGGAGCCATTCTAGCAGGGATACCTCCTAGTACTCCTATACACATCCCTGGATTTTCCTAGATAGTCATTACTGCAAATCTGCATAGAGTTGTTTAGTCTAAAACATACTCTGGGCAATGAATGAGATCACTTCAGACCTCTGTGAAATAATGGCCATAATCACAATAAAAATACATAAAAGTGTATTAATGGAATAAAATCCAAGCTCTTTTACACTTCTAGCATACTTAAACTGATACTTTTCAAGGGTGCTGAAGGGGTGGGTTTATTTAGCAAAATCAGATGAACATACTTCAGAATTTTCAGTTTCCTTTTTGAGTCTTACACTTTCAATTTCTTGATGCAGATAAGTGAAACAAGTGAGGGTAAATTTCTACCTGCATGCTACCAAACCACATTAGAAATCATGACCTCAAAGCTCCCGGTGAGATAAAACAGCACCACAATTTATTAACAGGAACATATACACTATGTTATGTAAGAAAGTTAAAGAGAAGGGAAGGATAAAAGTTGTTTGGTTTTTTTTTAACTTAAACTCACTGTCTTTTGGAGAGGGCTGGGAAAACTTCATCTTGGTAAAAGATAAGCAGTGATGTTACTTTGAGTGCTCTCTATTTAGCCATGTATACAACCTGACCATGCCTTTGAATTAATGTGTAGCACTTTCTTACTAGTCCCAGCTCCTTTCAAAGGCTTAATGGTCATACCAGCTTTTAGATTTAAAGTGCCAACATGCTCAAGAGCTGCAGTCACCTCCTAATTGATAGTACTAGGAGGGATATATGTGAGTATCTCAGTCATGGCCCATGCTTGGACTCATCACATGAATATTGCAGGCACACATTATTCTGCTCAAGGAAACAGAAAATGCAATTGCTAATTGTTCATAAAAGGTTTATTTAACTGAAATTTACATTTCTTTAAGTGACATTCCCAGACAGAGAATGTCTAAGCTCTCATTAAAGCACATTTTATTAACAATTAGTTAGTCCATATTAATTAATTTGTCAAAGACAATTTCTTTCCCTTCACTCCATCCTTTTTGTATAATAGCTTGTCTACATAAACTTGGTTTTTGTCTACTCTTCTGAAAAGTGGCTCCTTGGAGATACGTAAAGAATAAATTATAAAAAAATCCAGAGTATATTCACTAATGGCAAGCCAGTCTTGTTAATACCAGACTGAATGGAGAAAATCTAGCATAAAGAAATCGATTACCCTGATTTTAGGCTGTGTGGCCTCAAATTAAAATGCCTGAAACAGGGCCACACTTCTCACTAAGCACACATTCCTGCTGCAGTAAGCACTTGTGCAGCAAACATAAATCAGGGGAAAATGAGATCCCAGGCTGAACCATTTTACATCACAACAGAACATGAAAAGCCAGGAAGAGGAAAGGAGAATTAGTCCAGTAAGAAATACTGCAAATCAGTTTCACAGAAAAGTCTAAGCTTCCCTGGCCAAGGGACATCATCATATTCTTAACTCGTTCATATGAATCAACATCTTTACTTTTTAGAATGGCAAAGAACAATGAAGGATTCCTAATATCCATTTTGAATAACCTGTTTTTCAACTAGAGACAGATGGGTTATTAACCCAGGTATTTTTTTTATAACTAAAAAGAAATCAAGTAGAATAGACAATCTAGAAGCACTGAACACTGAAGGCCTGAGCATTTCTGGCTCTGCCAGGAACTCAGGAAGACATTTATGCTATTGAAAATATACAGGATTATAAGCAAACTCCCTTTTTGTCTGTACTTGCCAGGCAAAACTTCAATGAGTGCTGACAGGCAAGAGTTGAAGCCTTGGCACATAGGAACAAAAACACTGCTGGCCCTGCCCTGGTTGCCCCTCCTGCACCTTGTGCTACATTAGCACCAGTGGGATATGCACTGGAAATATACAGGTGGTCTTCCAGTCCTTCCTGCTCTGTCCCCTCAGCTGCACAGGCAGCAAGCTCTTCTGCAAGGGTGGAGAATTTTGCTGGCACGGCAGTGACATAACTGCTCCTCACTTCTGAATAGCATCATCTGTAGGGGAACACAGTATTCTTTAGTTCTCATGACTAACTTTTTATTCCCCACATCTTTCCAGGGGAATCCTGAGAAGAACAATTCCTAATTTTTTAAGGGACAAAGTTGGTCTGAGAACTGCAGGATTTGGTTAGGATAACCAGGAATGAGATAATCTCTGTGGAAATTGCTTTTAAGTTATCATTTAGTGTAACACAAGATAGGCTTTTTCTCCTCCTTTCTCTTTTCCTACTTATTTTTTTGACACTTGATAACTACTTAAGTGAGGGAATACGAAATACCAATTTGTGATTTTCAGTCTGTCAACATAATAAATGTTCAGAGTTTTATTTTTAATCTTTAACAATAGAAAAACAGATGGCATGAGTAATTATGTAGTGTCCTGTGCACTATCAGTATTCTCAAAATGCAATCGACACTCATGGTTTTAACACAATCTCATAGAGAGGGGAAGGGGAATATCATGGCAGCTGGGTTGGTATTTTTGTTACAGTGCAGTGACCATTTGTGCATGCACAGAAACAGAGAGAGGAAGACTCATCCAATTGTGTAGGTTGGAAGAGACCTCTGAGGGCACCTTCCCCATCCTCCTGCTCAAAGCAGGACCTGTTACAGCTGGTTGGCCAGGGCCACATACAACCAAATCCTGAACGTCTCCAGGGATGGAGATCTCACAGATTCTCAGTGTCACTCTCCCTAAGTGCTTGGCCACCTTTGATGCCTTCTCCAGCCACCTAGAAACAGAGACTAGACAAGAGTAAGGGAATAAAGATAGGTATTTATTTGAAGGGCCTTCAAGGTACACCCTGGGGAGCCAGAGGCTGCTTCCAAAAATGGACTCCAAGATGGACGACAGGTCACGAGTTCTTCACACTTTTATAGGTTTGGTTCATTTGCATACCATGGTTAATTCTCCAATTAAAGCCCCAGTTCAATGATGTAACTCCCCTCAGCTTGCTCCCCCCTTAGAGGCTTTGGTTTACACATTTTGGGCCTAGAACAGCCTGGCTGTCCTTGAAGGCAAAGCCTGGAAGGCTTTGTTATGTCTATCTTGTATGAGAGAGCAGAAATTACAGGCTACAAGGAACTTCAGAGTTGCACTCTAAGCAGTACAGAATTTGAAAAATATAAAAGTTAAAACCTAAGGCATCACCTTCATAGTGAAAATATTTCCTGGTGACTAATGGGAATTTCCATTAATACAGGACCCATATCTCCTTCTGAGTATTGACTCTCACAGATATTTTGGGTCACCTTTGGGGAGCCTGTGACAACTAGAGGCCTCATACTACATCTAGTGTAGAAGGAAAATGTGAGAGACATAGCACAGCTAAGTAAAAATCTGCTTGGTTCAAGCCTATCCTCCTTCCTGTAGAAGTGTTGAGCCAGTTTTCTGTAACTCACCTCTCCTGGTTTTGGTGTTTTGTTGTGGGGTTTTTCTGCTGGAGTTTTTTTTTTTTTGTCTTGTTTCTAACTCCTCATACTTTCTAGACCTGGTTATCCCCATTACTTATTTATGGTTTGGTTTGGTTTAAAGCTGAAAACTACTCAAAAGCCTAAAGTTAGTACTTTGCTTCGTTTGGACATGGGCAAAACAGTGATAATTCTTGATTCCATCTGCACGGCAGTTCAGCCACTGTGCTTAGATACAGCTACTTATTGCATGGAATTAAGACAACCCTTTGTGCTTTGTGCAGAAGACAACACTAGTTCATCAAATGGAAGTTCACCTAATGAGTTTAAAGGTGTTTGCTGTCTTCCTTAGTGCACCTTTAACACAGAGGCCTGCAGGCTTAAAAATAATGAGAGTAATTATTATAATAGGCAGCATGAACTGGAATTACAGCCTGACCAAGGGATTTCCTTTTATGGAATTCATTTCATAATTTTTTTCCATACAAATGTGATGTGAACATGGCCTTAATGAACCACAGGCTGTATTTCTTGCTCCTTCTCTTGGAAAGTGCAAAACATGCTGTTCCAAGTTTGCAAATTTAAGTATAAATTTATTTTGATAGGGTATAAGTCTTATACTTTGGGTCTTGATTTTATTTTCTTGCCTGTCATTGAAAAAATTTCTTTTGCTTTTGATATAAGTGCTGTCTTATTTATCAGTAATCTTAAATGATCAGACTTGCTGGGATTTTGTTCAAAACATTTAAGGATAGAAGTAGATATGCAGCATATTTCCTGCTCTAGTGACTTCCATTTAAAAAGGCACATTGCCTGTAAAGACACATACATTTTCATTCAAAATCCACTTTAGTAAAGGTATATAGCTTGAATTCTTTTAACTCATGAGTACAAACAATTCATCCTTGTACTCTTACATGGCATTTCTGCCACTCGTTTCCTGTGTTTTTATTCCATAATAGCTTTTGTTTTCCTTGTTGCTTCCCCCAGCAATTTATTTCATTTATCCTTAAGTGCATCCAAATATCTGATCACAAAACTCAAATAGCAGCTCTGCCAATTAGAGGGAAACAACTTTGATGTGCCTGATTACAGATGAAACAAAAATAAATGTGGGTACTTACAAGAAAGGATATCAAGCAGAAAGTCAAAACAGCCAAGAAAACAATCTTTTGGTCATTAAATGACAAATTTAGAGGCATGAAGAAATCACATCCTATGAAGGCAGCACAAAATAAAATAAACAAATATAATGAAATGGAGCAAGATTTATAGGCAAAAGAAAGTAATTCATTTTTAATTCAGGAAAGTTCTTCCTAAAGGACGTTTACAGAGAGGGCTGATGTATAATACTAAATAGTAAAATTGTCAGTGGCAATGAACATCTGGCAATCTATGCTCAATATATGTCAAAATACATTAGTAGGAAAGTACAATTTGGAAAGAAAAAATTAGCTTGTTAACAAAAGTAAGCAACAAATCAACGAATAATAATAAAAATATTTAATTTCTTTTTTCCTTTTCTATGTAACCCTTTTGTAATTTTTCAAAATAGGTAGATTAAAAATACATTTATTGAGTATTTTATAAAAGTAAAATAGTCCCACAATAATTTCTTATCACCAGTGTGCTATAGGCAGAACCTCATCCCAAAGCCGTTTTAGGCTATGTCTCTGTGGATTTTAATGGTGATTGAATTCCTAAGTTCCCTTGAACAGACATTCCCATTCTGAGGCACATGTCACCAGTAGGGTAGGAATCTTGTTCAGTTTCCTAATGCTAATCCTTCTACGTAACACAGATAATGCCACAGTAATAAAACACAAGAATTGCTGTTCAAGTGTCCTTGTTGAGTCTTTGTTCCATTTTCACCAAAATTAATATAAGATAAATTCCAGGAATGAAACCAAGGTTTAAAAAGTAAGATGTGGAATAATATGTAACTGGACAGGAAAACTGGGGACTATTTAATTCAGAGAAAGAAGGGCAAAAGAACAAAAAGATCCCCCAGAGCCACGTTAAGGCAAGAAGGACCCTTCATGACCACAGATTTTTTGCATATTCTTAGCAAAACACAGCAAAAGTCACTGGAAAAGCACAATCTATTTAGTGCATTGACACATCTTGACAGGAGTCAGAAATATTAATCCTTCTTCATTTGTAACACTAAATAAATTGTCCACATGTTCATTTAAGTCCACACGAAATACATCTGATCTTGAAAACGAAACAGTTCTGGATGCAGTTTCTGGCCGAGAGATTTCCCAGATGCCATAAGCAGAGGCCATGAATTGTGTCTGAATGCTTGGCAAATGCCAGGCCACAGAAATCAAACGGGTGGAAGAGCTTCTTTTGGCCCAGTCACAGCTGCTGATTTGACAGATGGAAATACTTTGTTTTGAGAGGGGCCCTGTGACATATTCAGTTTTGACAACTGCCAGAGGCAGAACTGAGTGATCTGACCCAGTCTGTCAAATTCCAGCCTTTTATTAACACCATTGTGTGAAAAATGGGACATGTGAGCAAAGTACAGACATTCTGGGACATTCAAGGTAGTCTAATTAGTGATATTAGCTGAATTTCTGGCTTTTCATATGATATTAGGTATTTCAAAATCATAATTTTTATAAAATGTTTAAATATATTTTTTCTTGTTGGACACCTCAAATCTTCACTTCCCAAGCTGTCAATTTGTCATGTACTTTGTGATCATAGTGACAATTCACAGCTTTTGGGCAGAGACTAATTTGTTTCACGTTGATATAAACTAGGAATCATTATTTTGATGTCAACAGAATGACAGCAAGACAGCACAAGTGACTGGAACTGGGTCCTCTGTCTGCAATGACTTTGTGACTTGATGACGGCAACCAAATAAGACATACTCAGATTCCCAAACATGTTGTTATGAACAACAGTCAAATTAGTTAAAAGCAGATTCTAGAAGCTGTGATTAACAAATTGTCTGCATCCATGTTTTATTGTATAGGGGATAAATATTTTAATGAAAGAAAAATATCTTTTAAAATGTGAATCCTTTTCCATAGCTAAAGAAAATTCACATTTCCCATCATAATGGAGAACATTACAAATTCAAATTACTTGAGGTTTATGTCCTCTGTTTTTATGCCTTTCATGGTATTTCTTGCAAGTGTTTTATATACAATAATTGCTTTGCAGAGGTACCTAGACAAATGCTACAGAAGTGTCTGTGACTCTCTCTTCCACCCCCTCTTCCCCCATCCCCACTCACCCCCTTGCTGGCTCCTGCTCCCTCAGTTCACCCAGATGAACAAACTTTGTGATATTGCTCAAGGGATTTGCTTAAGGCTGCAAGAGCTTTTTGGAAGAGCACCCAGGGCTTCTTGGAAAGTAGCTGACTCCACTCAGAAGCTGAAAATGAGTGCTCACCTACTTTCTCATGCTGGCTGAGATGAGGGTGGAAATTTTTGTCTCTAAAGAGAAGATGGATAATCCTAAATTTCATGTAGAATTTTCATCCAGTGATTTGTGAAAAAGCCTTATTCAACGTTTCCTCCAGACCAAAATAACTGAAATTAACATACTTTGTCCAAGTTATCGACACAAATGTTAGAAATGCAGTTATCTGTGTTATTTTTCCTGTTTCCTATTCACCAGACTGCACCATTTCATGTCGTGAAATTTTACAGAACTAAACTAAGAGTGAACCCTTCATGGAAGGCTAAAAGTCCCCTGCATGTGTACCAACAGCAAAAGGATAGCAACAGGTCACCTCACCTCCAGGCAGGTGGCTTTGGAGACCTGTGTCTTCATACTAGTCCATTAGGAACACATTCAGGAGCATGAGGAATAGTCCACAAAAAATGATACCTTTGTATTTCAGGCTGTTCTTAAACTTCCAAATGATTAGGGAAGGAGCTGGAGTAACTAAGGGACATGGAGCTGGTCTGAGAAGATGGGAATCCAGCAGATTGTGCAGAGGTCTCAGCAGAAAAACAATATAGACAACTGCACTTGAGGCTCTTCTTGCATTTTTAAGGGCACATTATACTAACGTAATTATAATGGCTTGAGAGCAACCAGCTGCAATACATTTCTGCAAGGTAGTAAAGTGAAGGACCTCACTTATCCATTCTAATATTTTAAAGGTCTTATTATTTATCGCTGATCACTTTTGGTGGTAAATAGGTATAACTTTTACTGCTGGCCCTGCTCTAGGTTCCACGTGTGTATGTATAGAATAGACTAGAGATGGAGAGGGTGGAAACAGAGTATCACTCTGAATGCCAGGGTTTTCTGACAGTGTGCATGTTAAATACAACGGAGAGTAACATGCTGAGGATCAGAGTGTCACTGCAAATCAGATCTCCAAGGATGCCCCATAACCAGTCAAGTCAAAAGAACAGGTATCAAAAACTAGGAAACCTAGTTCAGGAGTTTTAATCTAGGCTGAGAATTTGGGCAGAACTGCATGAAATTGACCTCAGGAGCTCACCCTCGAGCAGCAAGCAGCCAAGTCCCATACTCTAAGGCTGCCAGAACAGTTCTAGGATGGATCCTTGTCCCACTCACTTTCTACCATTGTATTCCATGAGAATTTAGTTTGTCGTAAGTTTCCACAAAAACCAGCCATCAAAGCCTGTTCTCCACCCACAACCAAATCCTTGGAACCCATCAATTCCCAGAAGCTCCAGATTCCTTGCAAACTTGCCATTGGTCTGGTCCAGGGAAGCCCCACGGAACACCACATGTACATTCCCAGGAAATGGGACCCCACAGTACATGTGCAAAGGCAATTCACAGCTGCTCCCCTGGGACAGAGGTGGACATGCCTGGGGTTCTGTATTTAAGTGAAACATAACTTACAGAAAACACCCATCATAAATTACCCGTGTTAATGTTAACGTCGTGGAATAGAATACACGTAAAGTATGCAAGAGACACGAAAAAATCTGCCAGCAAAAAAGTCCCACTAAAACAAGTTCGATTCCTTATATGAGTTCTTCACAACTCTCACACAAACAGCAGCTTCTTTGTTGCCCCTTGTCTTACTGACTTATTGCTGGAATGTACCAGAGTGTTTTAAAGTCACTTTCTCTTGTCAATACATGATAATCTAACACCATCAAGCATAGCTACCTTTCACTATTTACCAGTAGTGGTGAATTTAACATGCTGACCTTCAAAGAAAAACAGATCAGAGTTTAAGGTTGGTGATGAAATTGACAGTAATCAATATAAGATTTAAAAGTAACTTAATTGGAGAAATAGGTGTAATTACTGACAAATGCACAGATCACCTAAATGGTTTGAGTCAGTAATTTTACTGGTTTTAAAAGACAGAGGAAAAGAAGTTGAAGGCAAAATGAGGTTGCAACATTAATAGCAAGCCAAATGCAGCTGGACTTATAAATAAAGCTGCCAAAAGCACTGGAGGCCCCTGTTTTAATTGCATGAATATCCAAACAGTCATGTTTGGCATAAAGCATTCAAGGAGTATCCTCAAAAGTCCACTTTTGGAGAACAGGCAGAAATTATAACTCTGGGCTTTATTCACAACGGATTAGTCATACGGGTGTTGCATAATTTTGCTTCAGACAAAGACTGAGCAAGTGGGGAGAGAAGCTCGTGCATTGGCTTTTGGATGAAGCTTGCATGCATGAAGGGGTAATTTGCTAAGTTATAGAGGAGTAAAGAATGCAAAACCCTAACTAAAGGGATTGGAATATCTTCAGCAATTCCCTTTTCTGGTCTGAGAGGCTGCTGAGCCACATTTGACATGTAAACAACACCTTTGACAGAGTCAAGAAAATTTTGCCTACACAAGCTCAAACTATAATGAGAAAAGGTAAATTTTGACCACTGAAAATCGTAGGATATTGCTCAGTTTGGCCCCTCTAAGGAGAAAAAAGTTTAGTGAAAGTTTTCATTTGGAGAATATAAGGATGCAGCAACTTTCAAAGGTGTGCAGTTCTAGCTGTCTACATCTTGAATTTACACAATAAACACATTAAACAAATTCTATTTGATGAAACTGACATTTTTACCAAAAAAATTAAAAGCTGCTGGTTTTGCTAGAAGATGTATGTGATAAAGGGGGAAATAGCCAGGGAAGGATGAGGGCTGTTATGTTTGTGGAGCCCTGGAAGAGAACTTGGAAAAGAATGTCCTGAGGAGTTGGTCAGAGCCAAATTCTCGTCTCTGTATAGACAAAGTTTCATGAAATGGTTTGGGTTGGAAAGAGCCCTAAAGATGACCTATCTGCACCCCCTACACAAGACAGGGACACCTTCCACTGGACCAGGTAGCTCAAAGCCCCACCCAAACTTGCCTTTAGTATTCCCAGGCATGGGGCATCCACGGCTTCTCTGGGCAACCTGCTCCAGTGCTTCACCACTCTCACAGTAAAGAATTTGTTGCTAATATCCAGTGTAAACCTACACTCTGGTTATTTTAACCCCTTGTCCTATCCCTACATGCCCTTGAGAAAAGTCCCTCTCCAGCTCTCTTGCAGACCCGCTTTAGGTACTGAAAGGTCTGTCCTAGAGCCTTACCCTCTCCAGCCTGAAGAAGCTCAACTCACTCAGCCTTTCTTCACTGGAGGGCAGAGAAAGGGATAGTGGAAATTATAAAATCATAGCAGTTGGAAAGATATGACAGGTGGTAAAACCGACTTAGTGCAGGCTAACATTAGCTGGGGTAGAAGATATTGTTTATTTGTAACAGAACAACATATTTCCATATGATTCAGAGCTCTCAAGATGCA
Organism: Monarcha castaneiventris obscurior; assembly: GCA_026261815.1. Taxonomy (NCBI): domain Eukaryota; kingdom Metazoa; phylum Chordata; class Aves; order Passeriformes; family Monarchidae; genus Monarcha; species Monarcha castaneiventris. The sequence goes on along the minus strand of JAMPIT010000379.1, from coordinate 9,956,879 downwards.
CTGGAGTCTATAACATGGCTGTAATATTTTAGGCATCCTCTTCTCCATTTTGTTGAATTTGCTAGATTGAAGCTGTGGTCTTGAAACTCTTCAGGCCAGGGACAGCATTTGCCTATGAATTTACCAAAATGCAATCCAGACTGTGGCTTTTGGAGGACTGCTTATACTAAAATAGTGATGCAAAAAGAGCAAACAAATCTATTATCAGTCCTGACTTGCTTCTACAAGTTTTTAAAAATCCATTTATATTCTTTTTGAGCGCTGTTGACAAAAATTCCTGATGCAATGATAAGCTGTGGAAAAGTGAATTATGCCTTCTTGCTTCATGCAAGCTTTGGCTATTTTTCTCTTACCAATTCCAATTTGTTTCATTACTACATTCATCTGAGACTCCAGAAGAAAATTCAGGCTGGATAATTTTGACCCTAATTATCACAGACTGTTAATATTTGGAAGTGAAATTACAAAAGTAATTGTCAAGTCCTAAATTCCTGGAAATTGATTTCCTTCACCCTCAAATAAACTACTCCCCTCTTCAGCTTGATATGATAGCACTTAATGTGGGCTGGCTTGTTGAGATCTCCTGGTGTAATCATAACAACATTTTCTGATAGCTGGTTTAGTGAGTGCTTATGTTAGATGCAATCTTTCTCTGGCACAAGAAGATGTAACAGCAAAATGTTGTACCAGCCAAAAAGCTTATGAATGCATAATGCAGTACATGTTCCTTGACGGGGTGAAAAGGAGAGAGAAAGTTCACCTCTGATAAAGACTAAAGCTTACTGGATTTTTTGAAAATCCTGTTTCATTTTCTGCAATGCAATAATGCACTGAATAAAAAGTGAAGCCCCATTTGTTGTACCAGCAAAACACCAGCTAACTTCTATAGAAGCTAATGTTGACCAAAGATATTAGAGTATCAGAATCTCATGAAGTGGAGAAGTTCAATGAAAAATATCAGAAATGTTTCCTAGATGGTATTTTTAAAGGTGATTAGCATTTCCTTATCACATTTATATATAATTTTACAAAGAGAAAAAATTAACAGCAACTGTGAGGAAAGAAGATGCTATGATGCAGTGCAGTAATTGGGTTCTGTATTTTTCATAACTATACATCTAATAGTTCATTCTCCACCTGTGCAATTCTGAATAACAACTAGGAAAATAACCACCTCTGCCTCTTCTGGGTGGATGAAGAAAGTTGTCATATTAGTTGTAGAGTTACAACATTCATGTTACAGACAAGCCCTCGAGGTAAACTAATTCTCCTTAGCTCACATTTGGTGATGATCAATAGCGTCTCATTTCACAATTTGGATGTTAAGATACTTGAATGGTCCCATTTGGAATCTGTAATAACAAGCCAGGGAAATGACTGTATTTCACACATACTTTAACTGGGTTTTTAAGCATCCACACTCAAATAAGCAGTGTTGTCAAGACTTCACTTCTGTCTGTAATTCATGCTTAAGTCCCAGTCTCAGCTGTGCAACTGAGCAATTTTATCACGTGGACAAATAGATTGGTTTTTTTGAAGAATCCTTTTAAGAGATATAAAATTGGAGCTAAACAGAGGGTTTGCAGAAGAGAAAATCATTTTTATTTTTCATTAGACCCACGCTGTAAATCTTTGGAGACTTCCCGCTTGCACAGGAGTTAGTATTTTTATGTCAGAAGCAATGCATTTAGAAAGACATCAAACTTAACCCTGGCTGGTGTTAATCTGAATTGTATAATAAGGTTTTATGACTCTCTCTGATCTAAATATGAGGTAAATTGAGGTAAATTGCTTTCTGGTTTTATTCCTGTAAATTTTGTCTATAAAAATATCTTCCCATATGAGATTAGAGTTTCTAGAGGTAGTGAAAGGAAAACAAGGGGGTTTTATGCTGTGAAATAGATTGCTGCAGCAGAGAAAAGGTACTACTAAAATCATCTATTGCACTTTGATCTCACATTTTCTCCCATAAATTAAAAATTGTTTTCAAATAGCTTGTCGCTATGTATTAACCAATGAGTATACTTATAGTCTTAAATAACTTAGCACCATGAACAAATTCAGGATCACACTCCCTGATTATCTACACCTCATACAGTTTTAGCTGCCTTTGAGACAATTCATCTCAGGAGTGTTCCATATTGAAAATTTGCTCTGCTCTGGGAGGGATGAATTAAGAGAGAGTGCACGGTGACTCTTTCTGTATCTCAATAAGGCCCAACAACCAACAGCTCAATGAGAGAACTGCTTCAATGAGACAGGATGAGAAAAGGCTTGAAGAAGACAAGCAAATTTTACATGCCTTCAGTCACAGGGCACCCTCAATTCATGTAACCCTGGACTGTGGATTTTCTCACAGCTCACTGCCCAGAGCAACTCCTGTCCGCAGAGAGTTCTCCCTTTTGCTCATTCCAGCTAATGAGCCCAGATAGGTTGCAGACTACATTCATAAATATGGGCTTCTCAAGCCCTAAGCACAAGGCCCAGTGCAACAGATGTTGTCTGTGCAAGAGTCTGGTAATTCCTTGAAAACAATGTCTTCCACAAAGCTCCCAATACACAAGTCCAGTCCAGGCTGGGTTCCCTCGAGCCCTCACAGTCCTCCAACACCCTTGCAGCAGCTGTTGCTCTCTTGTACCCCCTAAGCCCAGACCCTGAAACACTGCCTTGACATAATGCTATGAAAGCACCCACTACTCCATCATGCTGACACACCATGTGCCTGAGAGCATTCTCCAAACTCTTCCTGAACTCTGTCAGGCTTGGTGCTTTAACTGCTTCCCTGGGGAGCCTGTGTTCTGCAGCATAGCATGCTCAAATTAATCATGGAAGACGTGATTAAACTCTTTATGGTTTATATTGCATAAACTATTAACTGTTACAAAATTAACAGTTAACAATGCCAAAAACAGCCAGAGAGACCCTGGATTTCTGGACAGGTAAGAAAGATGCATTAAATCTAGGAAAAAAATGGGTTTTAAGACACTCTCCAGTTTTCAGTGTCTTTCCCTTGACTGCTTTCTAATATTTTTAAGCCATTTTCCTCAGACACCTAGCTCTTCTCATTTAGCAGATAAACTGCCAAACTGGGTTTTAAATTCAGTTTCAGTAGTCGTAAATATGATTTGCCACACCTAGTCTGTAGACCCAAAAAATCTTCTGATGGACCTAGTATGAAAACAGCCCAAAGTCAGTTACATCTCTGACATCTGACTGCAGTCAGTTGAATCATCCCTCCTTATTTTCCAAAGTGCATTGTGGATACCTATATGACATTTTATTTCCAGTCATCCTTCAAATTAGCAAAGAATTGCCAGTGTTTTTCAAAGGAGCAAGCTGACACAAGTTCTTTCCTGGCCCAACAAGTATCGCACGTAACTTCAACCCTAAATGATGCCTGGCTTTGGTAAGAAATGCCTCCTAAAAGTTAATGCATTTGTCATGGTTTTCTTTCTTGATATAATCCTCCAGGAGATATGAATGTTGGAGTTCTCTTTTGGACTTTAAACACTAAATAATAAGAAGGTCTGGTTCTTTTCTTCAAAATATCTTTTATATATATGCCTATCAAGCCTAGTAAAATATCTGACTCACATTGGCTTTTCTATGGCAGAGGTATCTATTAGTTAGATGAAATATATCCGAGTTCTCCCTTGTTTAAAGGACTCAGACCAAGTTAAGAATATGTTGGGGCAATTAAAATGACACCAACTTGTGAGAAGAGCATTTAAAGCTGAATAGCCTTAAATAAAGTGCAAAGTGGAACCCATATATTAAAGTGTCTTTCATAAGAAGAACAAAGTAATTCACTGCCCTCAATTAGACCAGCCAAAAGGCTGAAGGGAAAAGAGAAATATCTTTCCAACTTGCTGTGGATGCAGGAAGGGCCAGCTAAATTAGCAGATGTGCTCATTTGGTGAGGGGCCGGAAGGCAACACAGCACTTCAAGAGCTCTTTGTTCAAATTCCACCTCAAATTAGAAATGAGATAATTTCCCTGCTAAATTGTCCTTGCCAGACTTTGCTTCTTTTTTTTCTAAACTGCACTTTTTTTTTTCCTTTAAAATGGGTAAGATTGCACCAAATGGCAGGTATTTTCAAGAGTACTGGGAAGAAAACCTTAGGAGAGGTTTTTCACCTTTCAGCTTCTATCAAGCCATATGCCGTCAGTACTGTCACCCACCTTATTGTAAAGGAAAAGAACAAAACATAAACCCAAACAGCTGTGCAGTACTTTCATCCTTGATTACAGCTGAAGAGAAGTTATTTTTATTCAAACAGTCCATTTTCACAATCTTTCACTCTTCATCTCCAACCACCTACTGTTACGTGTAGTTCAAAGGGTTTTTGTGGCAGACCCTTGTTAAAGATCCAACATCACATTATTGAAACACCATAATGCAATGGAGAGAATGGTGAAAAATTCCACAGTATATTAGTGCATCCAACCATCACAACAGGTAAGTTAGAATAGAATAAAATCTTAAGGAATTCAAAAGCATTGAAAACAGGCTTGATAAGTCATGTTCTCTAATGTAAAGAAAGACTCCCTGTTGTGCTTTAACATTAGGTAGCATGATTCATCCCTTAGAGGTCTCTCCTATTTTTCAATGCATTTGCACAATATTGAATTATTTTTATACTGTCCAAAGCATGCCAACTTCTCTTACATTGTCCTGTACACGATGAGTTCTAAGAAAACTTTTTTTCCCAACCAGATCTTTCCAGAATTCTCTGAGCTTAATGGCTCTTTCTTCTGCAACAGCTATCAGAGACCTTTCAACAACCTCATCTTTGGCCACAGGCAGCCTTTTCTCTGCATTTTTTTTCCTCCCATCCTGTCACTTACTTTCCTTTTCTTTTATTTACTCTCCTCTTTCTTACATTTTTCCTTCCACGTGCTTGTCTTGGAATTTGAAGAAGCTTATACTAGTTAATGGTTACTCACAGGTTATGAGTGGATTTCATTATCAACCTCTATTAAGGCAATTGTAACATGAGTTAATATATATCACAGTGATATTCTTTCCAAAGCTATGTTGAGTAAACATCTTTACATAACAGGTCTTCCATCTATTTATTCACTATAACGTCACTAAAAACAAAGCAAGCAATCAAGCAGTAAAAATAAATAATAAGTAGGATTACATTTCCCTTGTCTTGCACTCCCTAACTAAAAGCAATAACACACTACAAGTATATACCTCTGGAAAACAGCAGAACATCACAAACTGAAGGAGGCACAGACAGGAGGGAATGCAATTTCTGAAATCATCGTAGGAAACTCACGCATTGCAAAGCTGATGGCTGTTCACTTGTTGTTTATATTAAACAGTTTATATAATAACATTTAAAAAAAAAGTGTTTTGAAATATTTTACCAGGTTTTGCTACCCTTCACCTTTCTACCAGCTGTCGAGGTTGCAGTGTCACAACACCTGGGAGGTGCCTGGGTGAGAGCACGGCAGTACTGTTGGCTCCTCTGTATTTCACAAGAGCCAAAAGCAGTGGCAGGTCAAGGGTACTTTTCCTCAGGGATGACAAACTGCCCTAGAACTAGCACATAATTCAAGTTTAGTGACCAGAGCTCACAAAAAAAATCCATGCTGGTGATGAGCTTGCTGATATTGATCACCATAATGAACTGGGTTTTCTAAGTCACATTCACTAAATCAGAGTTATACACTAGTTACTGAGCAGCCAATTCTGCTGAGGAGAAAGTAATACAATCATTTCCACTCAATATTTTTAAGACTCTCAACTGAAAGAATTAATTCAAACAATTGTTAAATAACCCTGAATCATACCTGTGACATACTTCATTCTGAGACCAGGTTTTCGAAGAACAGATTTAAAAGGTCTTTTGCATATTTATCTGAATATTTCAATGGCATTTTTGTGTCATAATTCAAAATAGAATTTCTTTCTATGAAAGTTAGCAAAAAAAAAAAAGGTGCCAGTCCTCTAATGAATCTGAAAGAGAAAGACCATAGCTCCATAACTGATATTTGAGCACACAGGCCTTTCTAGAACAGATCCTTGAAACAAATTGATCTCAGTTCAGTTTTTAACATTAATAAGTAGAATTTGAATTTATAATAAAATATATAGATAATAAGTAGGAGTACTTTCTACTTTCAGAAATTTCTGAGTTTGTGAATCCATTCCAGTCCTCCTCGAACATGTTTTCTGTCTGAGCAAGTTTATGGAACCAGAAGTCTTCAATCAGCTTGAGATTAAGCTCTCACAATATGCCTTCATACTTAGTCCTTCACTGGTTTAAAACCTGATTTTAAAAACTGATGATGTAAACTGTGCAGTTACCATAAGAACAACTCCACAACACTTATCACAACACAAGGATTCTACCAAAGACTTTATGCTTACACCATCACTGTGTCAAGTACAAGAAAAAGGGTGAATGTCCAGTCTTTTGAAATGTGTCAGGGCAGCTCCCATGTGGCTCAGTAGAGCACAGCCATGTGACAGTGACTGCTCAAAAAACCATCCATCCTTTCTCTTAGTAGTCATGTTCTGCTAATGAACTTTGAATGGCAAAGCACAATATTATTATTACATTACTTCAGTGGCAAATATCCAGAATTTATTTCAGTTGCTGAGTCACAGCCTTTGTGGTATTTTCAAATCATAAGCAAAACCTAGTTCTTAAGTCACTTAATTTTGTGGCACAGTGTTCTGCACCCTGGTCATTTATTTGGAGGGTAGGAGGTTTCACTTCAGGAAATCCCTAAAGACCTACATCCAGGTGGAAGCTTATGTCTGAATCCAGAGCTTCTCTGAATCAGAGCTGCAGTAATTAGAAAAAATGTTCCTCATGTGAGAAAAGACCACAGAAATAGCTTCAGTCATCAGACTCTCAGAATCTGTCAGGGACACTCCAGTCCCACCATAAGAACAGCAGGGAGGCTGCCAAAATGTGCACCAAATCCATGAAAAGATAAATGGAGAATTGATTGAAGAAAAACCATGTTGTATTTAGTTATTCACTGAAGGAAAGCAGTAAGCGCAGGAGCAGAACCCTTAATTATGATGGAAGCAGAACCATTTTAACAGAAAAGCAGAAAGGTGGCAACATGAAAGTGGTCCTACACTAAGAGCACTAAACATGATTTTCTTTTCTGCCTAGTGGCTGATTCCATCACACACGCATTGAACTCTCACATGCTCCCACAGCTAAGCCTTTTAGAAGAATGCACAATTGATGTAAGTGGTGAAGACGCTGGTTAAGCCAGTGGGATTGGAACACACAAACCGAAATGTAAAAACATAAATGTAAGGACATAAAAGGATGGAATTTTGCATTTTCAAACTTGCATTTTCCAGTACCATTCTCAAATAGTGGGGATCCTTAGAAAAAAAAAAGACAGTTAGCCTTCTTATACTGCTAACTACAGGGACATCTTTCTCACCCTCCTTTCTAGTTATTACTTCTTCTCCATTCTCTCATCCATTTAATGGCATATACATGGGCTTCTAAGGTCTGACTGTCTCTCACATACACATTAGTATGCACAGGCATTAGTAACAAACACTAAGAAAAAGAGTCTTTGTTTCTGTGGGCTTCACTCTTTTTTTGAAAAAACTTCTCTTTACATGATGTATTAAGCCTTTAAATTTGGCATGACTGAGCCTTTAGAATGTATTCAACCTAATTATAAAAAAATAAATAAAAATCAAGACCCACCACTGCTCAGATATTTTCCTGATTTGAGGTAAAACAATTTTCATTCTCCAAGGAATTAAACACTGTGGTCTGCCAAACTGGCATCTGGGGTGAGGACTGAGGGGCTGATCTAACTTTGCCAAAAGAAATATTAACAAGGATCTGGGCAATGGAAAAATCCCCAGGCAGCTACATGAGCTGAGTGATCATTTCCTCTTGAACTTGCTCACAGTGACAATTTAAGCAGCTGAGTCTCACTGTCTCCAAAGTTAATGAAAGTCTTCTGTAACTGCTCTCATGCAAAATTCAGTTTCAGTGATATTTGGAGCTGCCAGGGCTGTTAGTCACAGCAGAGAAAGTGCTAAGGAATCTGTGTGAAAGAGCTCAGATATTCTATGCTAAATCTTATAATTTGTATTATTCTGATCACCTTTCCATCTCTTTGCATCTTTTCCCAACTTCTGAGGCTTAGTTCTCCCATAAATACATGCTCATACTGCAATTTGTATCAGGGAAACCACTCTATTTTTATGTGATCATTCTGCTAGCAGTGTAAGTTGGTCTAAAATATAAAAAGTCAACCTATCTAGAAAAGCTTGATATCAAGTATTTGTACTGAACAAGAGCTTATTCAATTCAGTATATGTGGAAAGGGAGAATATGCAAGTAAATTACTGACTCAACGTGAGTATTTCTCTGTGTACAGAGACTGGAAAAATAGGCTGAATTAACTAATTATATTTCTCCTCAAACTATTGATTAAGGTCTAAGAGAATTCTCTTAAGGTTTGTGTATGTTCTTATTTCAAAAGCACTGTGATTTCCCTCTTCCAATTAAACACACTTCATCAAATAATAAAAGCCCCAACAGAGTAAAGCAGCTAGAGGTGTGTTCCTTAAGAAAAGGCTGATGTAGAATATGTTAAACAACGTCCAGATCAAGCTAAGTTTGCACGTCAGCTGTTCACAAACAGAGTATACATCCTCACATTTCTCTCAGATCTGGTACATAGTGAGGTGTGAAGTATTAGTGAAGTATTAGTACTTTAGAGGACCCACATTAATACAGAAATGGTAAAAGTAGTGATTGAAAAGGCCATTTCTCTTTTTCTGATTTTTTTTTTAGTCAGTCCTTCCTTTTCATAACAATAGCTACTGATCTTTTCCCAGTGCTCATTTCTGCTTATCACCTATTTAATTTCTTCTGTAAAATTATTTCAACCCCAAATTTGGTAGTCATTCTTTCAGACATTCTTGCAAGCTACTATTTCTCTCCATTGTTTTCTTATCCAAGCAGACTTGACCACGTGTTTGCTTCTGTATGAAACAGGAGTTTCAGCTCTTTACAGTGGCAGCACAAAATATTCTATGTGTAAAAAGCAAAGGAAAATCCAGTGCTGTAAATTTAGCTATCACTGTCAAATACTCCAACCCCTTTCTAAGCCATGTTTTGCTCAGGCTTCACCCTTCTTCACCTTGTACCCACCCATCAGCTCAGTCTTGGCAGAGGTGTTTCCAGTTGCCAATGCCATTGGTATAGAGTTACCACTACTAAAGCAAGGAAGGATGAATACCAGGGTAAATAGAATTGTCATGAAGATAGGTTATGTACAGGCAGGAAAACATTGAAGTGATCTGCAACACTTCTTCAGGAAAGAAAGTGCAGGAGAATTTGTGTGTAAATGCTGGCTTGGAGAATTAAGCTTGCGTGTAAAATCATAAAATTTTACACAGTAAGTTTATACAGTCCATCAGTTGCAAATACTCCTCTGGATATTCCAAAAGGGCCTTAATTTTTTTTGTCATTAGAACATTTTGGATTTTTCATAGCTGTTACAATGATCTTCCATATGGTATTTCACAATAAATTTAGCTACATAATTCAATTCATTAAGACATTTCTGTGCATAGAACTGTTAAAATGTGTAGTCAAATTTTCACAGTGAATGGTTTAACCCATTTATGCAAAGTGTCTCAGCACTATTATCCTACTGGTCTTAAAAGAACCTCTTTAACCTGAAAATACTTATTTTCTTCATAATTAACAAGCTGTGCACATTTTGTTTAGTTCTTGGGGCTTAACTACATGAAAATATATGGGGAGGGTATTATGCAGTTATTAAGCAGCATTAAATCCCTCTAGGAACATTCTTATTCTGAATTTAAGTTGCTTAGTTCCAGCTAATTTATCTCATTTCCAGAATAAAGTGAAATAAGAGAAATTAAGGCAATTAAAAATAGTCCAAAATTGAGGCCACTTTACTGCTGTACGGAGAGATGCAGAATGACATGGTTCAGGTTACTGACAGAAATGTTAATTTGAATACATTTCTTTTAGTGTCTGACTGAAGACACGCCCAGAGAGGTGCACAGGCTATTTACTCATCACTGTACTAACCAGAATTTTTATTAATTATTGGATTAATTGATTAATTAATATTAGACAATTAATTAATTAATTAGCTTTGGCAAAAGACTTGTTTTTCTAAGGAGCTCCTCTATAAGTAAACCAGAAAAAGAACCATGCCGGAATGTATTTTTTCTTCATGCTTCACAAGCAAATCCTGCTCCTGGATCTCTGCACATACCTGTTTAGTTAGGAAAAACTATGAGAAGCAAAAATTTACAGGCATTTTAGATAAACTGAATGTATTCAAATCAATGGGACTGCGTAGAATTTTACTACAGGGCTGGACAAAAATGACCCCTGTAATTAAAGTGCTGCTATTTTTAATTTTATTTTTTAAGTGACAGATAGGTCATTGAGAGCTGGCAGAAGGCCAACTAAAAATGCAGCTTTGAAAAACATGGAAAAAGAACCTGGGGAACTTCTGGCTCCTCAGCCTCCCCTCAGTCACGAGGAAGACAGTGGAGCACAACCCATTCAATCAATTTCTGAGTCAACAAAGGACAAAAAAGGCAATTTCAAACAATGAACAGAAAGCCCTCTACCAAGGGCACTTTGCACTCACCAAGGTGATTGAACAGCCACAGAACAGCTAGGGCTGGAGGGCACCTCTGGAGACCATCAAGTCCAACACCCTGCTATGAAGCAAGTTGCCGAGGACCATTTGCAGACAGGTTTCTAGGTTCTTCAGGGATGGTCACAGCCTCTCTGACAACCTCTTTCAGTGCTCAATCATCCTTAAAGTAAAAGTCTTTACTCGTGTTTAAGTGGAATTACCTATATTTCAAATGGTGCCCATTGCTTCTTGTCCTGTCACTGAATAGCACTGAGAAGAGCTTAGCTTTGGGTCTTTGCTCCTCTCCCTCAGTAACAAAAATATTATATAAAAAAAAGAAAAAGTCATATATGAGGATTGGAAAGTGATGCATATCTTGTTTACTATTTACAAATACTATAATACTAATCTAAAAATGATTCATAGCAGAAGGTCAGTTAGATCACATAAAACAAGCTCTGCATTTTTTGCTAATAGAAAGAGTTTGGATTTTGGTGTAAATTAATAGAAATTAGAAAAACAAAAAAAAGAAAGAAAAGGTTATTTTTATAAAAACTGAAACATCCCTTTAATTTTATTTTTAATCTGTAATATATTTCATGTACTACCACTAGAAATCTCAACGTTTCCAACTTGATTCAAGGTGTTAATATTTACCTGTCTTTTTCTAGAAAAGCTTAGGGAATTTGAGGGCAGCAAGTGTACTCAAAAATAAACACTCAAATTTCTTTCAATCCTCCATAGAGAATGAAGAATTCTTACAAGGCTCTCTAGAGTACATAAGAAAAGCAGATTTAAATGAGGCTTACACCATCCTTGTGGGTAGAACTAAAATGGATACTGGGACTGCCCATAACTCATTAGCTGGGTTAGAGATTATCCCAGATGCTAACAAGGAGCAAGAAATTCAAAACTGAATGTTCAGAGTGAACATTTTCATCACTAGAAGCCAAGTATTAGAAACAAAGTGTGTGTTTTAGGTAAGTATTTTCTCTCACGCATTCTATTTTATTTGTTTCCTGTACTTTGGTTTCCTTTATACCTATTCCTTCATTTTTTCTGTAGTTAGGGATTGTTGGTGGGGTTTTTTTATCTAGACCTGAGCAGATAATATCTCTCCTGACCCTTCAGCTTTTCCTTAAATAAATAACTTGCTAACTCAGTGTTGCTTCAGTTTATTTGACTCTAATTATACTTTGAAAAAAAAAAAAACCAGGGGTTATGTGAGGGGATGGAAAAACAACAAGGGAAAAGCTTTGTATATTAACTGCAATTAACTAGAGAACAACTCAAAATGGCAGTTTATTGACAGATGGACAAATGTAATTGCAGGTCCCAAGGGCTGCAATTCAAATTAGATTTAACATTATAGCGAATGACAAGGAATTAATCTTATCAGCACACGTGCCTGTGCTGTGTTTGCTGCTACATATGCCTCTTTTCATCTGGCTAGATTTTAAATATATGAAGCTGCAAGAACATTTGCAGTACAGCTGGGTGACAAAAAAAACCAAAGTAGGATATAAAGGAGAAAAATGAACTTTTATCCTGCACATCGAGAGATCATTCCAGGAGCCAGGACAGAGACAAAAAATCATCTGTGGGTGAAGCAGGTGAAAAGGTGTCCTTAGAAAGTATCCAGTTCCATGCAGAAAGCTGGAAACACACTGTGTTTGGCAGTGCTCTTTGGTGGCTCCTGAAGACAGGCACAAGCCTGAATGTACCAGTTCAGTGGTGAAACAGAAGGTAATATCTGGGGACAGGTGCAGGGGAGGAGACATCAGAGACATGCCAGTTGTTCAGAAGGAACAGGGGGAAAAGGAGCACAGTGGGGAGAGGGCAATAAGCTCCTGAGCCTTCCTGGTGAGAAGGTCCAGTAGAGACATGTTTCCTGGACTGTCACTTCTTTTTGGGCTTAGGAATCACTTCTGGTTTATTATTTAAATTGAAACCTTCAACGCTGACAGATTGGGTATGCAGGTGGGGAAAGGCAGGGTTAAGGAGGTCAGACATACATTGTGTAGACAGCTGATGAAAGATCTCACGTGAGTCGATGAAGTCATTAAAATACTGGAGAGAGAAGATGGAAAAATGGTTCAAGAGAAACCACCTGAGGTTTGGAAGAAGTTGTAGCAATCCTATGAGATGTGAATGTACTGCATTAATGGACTGAAAAGTAAGTTCTGCACAAAACAGCAAAGTGCATACTAAATACTCTGCAATTGCCATGCATGTTGAGAAACCGCCACTCTGTTAAAACCAGAAAACACCATTAAACTAATTCAAAAGCTTTCAAAAGGTTTTCTTACATGTATACACACACTTGTGCATCATCAAATCACTCCATGTAAACATAAATTTGAAATTTCAGCCCAGCTGCTGCCTTCATCTCTGAGGAGGGCTTTTGGTGGAGTTTGGTTGAGGGGTTATTTTTTTTGTGCTATCTGTCACTGCTTGTACAATATTCTTTTAAACTGGACTTGTAATTTGAGAAAAATTAATCTAGAATTACTAAAATATGTAAAGGAACTGTAACTGTAGATAGTGTTGAGTGAGTAGCTGTCTCTGAAACACAGCCCAGCTAAGGTATTCCAAGCAAGGATCTGTGGAAGTTATCTCCTTTCTGAAGCTCTTGTCCAAGGTGTTTTATGTTTCAAAGGTCTTGTGGCTGGTCTGCAAACACGGGGGGAAAAACGGAGACCGAGACATCAGTGTTGGCAAGACATGGATGTTTTTCTTGTCCACAACATGGCTGTAGCTGAATATCAATCCAACACTGGCTGTATGCATTGTTTTTGAGTGGCTTTTCCTGCTCTAAGCCACGGATTTCTCTTTGATCCCTCAGGCTTACTTCCTATTCCTTTCACACTTCATTTTACGTGATATTGTTATAGAGGAACAAGTTCCAGCCCTTAAACAGTTTCAGTGCCTTTATCTGATTATAGCATGAAATACTGAGAATGAAATGAGATTTGATGAAGAACTTTGACTGCAGAAGGCTTGTAAATATTTCATGGAGGCATTTTACACAACTATACCTTAGAGTATTGCATGCACTCTGCTAAATACCCTGAGAATTTTGAAAGGGCTGAAGTTAATTTAGATGTCAAAAAGCCTCAAACAATAGACCTTAAAGCTTCATTAGTACAAATAGCACTGTATCCTGCCCATACTCACTTGATATACAAACAGTATTTTTGTAAAATGAAGTAGTTTGGGAATCGTGTGTAACATTGACTAAATCCCTCCACCTTACCAAATGTGAGTTGTTTGGTTTCTTCCCAAACCTTCCTCTCTTACAAATCTCCCATATGCGGCTTTTTAAAGAAAAGTAGAAATAACATTCAAAGAAAGCCACTTCAAGATTGGTTTGTTCACCTCTGAAACATTTTTCCTTTTGAGCAGAACATAGTGCTTCTCTTCTCAAGAACCTAGTCAGGCCATTTCATATGTCTGAAACAGCTCTAACACCTTGCTGTGTGAGGCATTTCTATTCCCTTTAAACTTACACTGAGTCAAGGCTGTCACCTGTGCCATACAGGTGCAGAAGAAACTCAGCTGTAGCTTACAGTGTCATCCTCAGGGAGATGCCAAGTAATTCTGTAGCATCCTCTACAGATTGATTCCACCTTGGTTTTAGGAGATTTCTGCATTAAAAACACATTTCTTCTAAACTTTGTAGTATGTTACAATATTTAGAAGCAAATCTTATATGAAAACCTCTAGCTGAGGTCTTTATACTGCAACCTGTACAGCTCTGCTCCCTCATGATCATTTCTGTTACCTAGAGGCCCTGCAAGACTCTATGACTGTATTGGGATTGTGTGGCCAGGTTTTGGGGGCAGGGGGCGCTACAAGGATGGCTTCTGTGAGAAGGTGCCAGAAGCTTCCCCCGTGTCCAGCAGAGCCAATGTCAGCCACCTCCAAAATGGACACTCCTCTGCCCAAGGCCAAGCCCATCAGAAACAGCAGCAGAGCCTCAGGGGTAATGTCTTTATGAAGGAGGAAAAAACCCCAGTGCCATAGCAGCCAGGGAGAGGAGTGAAAATATGTGAGAAAGAGCTCTACAAACACCAAGGGCAGTGAGGAAAGTGGGGGAGGAGCTGTTCCAGGCACCAGAGTAGAGATCCACCTGCAGCCCTTGGAGAAGGTGGATGCCCAAAGGAGGCTGTGACCCCATGGTAAGCCTGCAATGGAGCTGGCTCCTGACAGGACCTATGGCCTTGTGCAGAGAGGAGCCCACGCTGGAGCAGGTTTTCTGACAGGACTTGTGACCCCAGGGGAACTCATGCTGGAGCAATCTGTTCCTGAAAAAATGCACCCCATGGAAGGGTCCCACATTACAGCAGTTGTGAGGAAGTGCACTTCCCACAAGAACTGCAGCTTCTGGGAAGGGCTCACGCTGGAGAAGTTCATGGAAGACTTTCTCCTGTGGGAAGGAACCCATTCTGGAGCAAAGGAAGAGTGTGAGGAGTCCTTCCCCTGCAGAGGATGGAACAGCAGAAACAAAAGTGATGAACTGACCACAGCCCCCATTCCCCGTCCCTGCTCCTCTCAGAGGAGAACATAGAGAAAATCAGGATTGAAGTTTTGTCCAGGAAGAAAGGAGGGGTGGGAAAAAGTTGATTTTAGTATTTGTCTTTTATTTGCCATTACCCTACTCTGATCTGACTGGTAGCAAATTAAGCTAATTTCCTCCAGTAAAGTCTGTTTTGCCCATGACAGTAATTGGTGAGTGATCTCTCCTGACCTCATCTCGACTTGTGTGCCTTTCACTATATTTCCTGAGGAAGGGAGTCATGGAGCATCTTTACTGGGCCCCTGGCGCCCAGCCTGGATCAATCCACCACCATGGCTAATGATATGAACCCCCTTATCATTACTGCAGAGTGGGAGTTTGGCACACCATGGTGGAGTGCCTGTCACCTCTACTGTTCATGGGAACAAGCCTACAAACCTTCCCAGATAGTTTCATTATGGTTTTCTATTACGCTTCAGCTCCTGTAATAAACTATCCTGATGTGAACTATATGTCAGTAAAGGTAAGGAATAAAAACACATTCAAATATCAAAAATTATATAACATTTTTTACTCCAAAGGAGATTAGACATGACAGTACTTAGTGTGAAATGTTGTAGAGGTGGGAAGCAAGGCATCCACATATGAAGACAGAAGTACTTGGACTTCACCTGGAGTTACCAACCATTTAGCACAGATCCAGACTAACAGATGTCCTTGTTGTTTGGTTTTTGTTAGTTTTCTATTGACATCCAGGAGAAGTGGAGCCGAATCTGGGGGTAGTCTACTCCTTATGATTTATAACACAAGGACTGTTCACTGAGCAAAGAAGATTTGACAAAAACAAGCACTAATTGAGACTTATTGTTTTGTGCAATTGCTGAGCTCTGAACATGTTTTATGTAGCTGCCTGGAGCTGTGCTAGCTTGAGGAATGGAGAGTCACAGGCTGTCTCAATCCTTGAACAAGTGAGGAGGGTTTGAGCAAGAGAAATGGTGCCAACACATTGTTTAATCTTTATTTCTTCCTCAACAGGGACCCAACTTTCAGTCAGAAATCAATGAGGGGTTCCTCTGCTGTCACAATAAAACAAATGTTACCATTTTCCAGTGCTGCTGTTACAAAGCTGATGTAGGTGAAAGCTTCCCTGATTCCTGAAATAAAAGCCAAGACCTTGTATGGATATAACCATAAAAAGAATGGGGAAAAGAATAAAAATCCAGTCCTCTCCAGGTGACACAACCTGTGGGCTTGTTTATTGGTGGAAATTTTGGTTTTTATCTCTCTGTGAAAAACATTATTTTATGCTGTGAATGCTGCTAAAAGAAAAGGGTTCTTGACAAAGTAAAAGATTTTTTTCCCCCCATGGCAGTCCTTCCTTGTAGAAAATTGAAAATGTGCAGTGACAGAAGACTGAGGGGAACAAAAGGTTCAAGAGAAGAAAGAGGAAAGCTGGAGTCAAGAATCAGAAATTAAGCCAGAAAGACAATAAATATATCTAATGTGGAGAGAAAGAAAGGCAATGAAATATAACATTGGAATGAAAGAACAAACTTTAGACCAAACTGAAAACTGTGTGCCAAATTAGCTTCAAACAAGTATGTTCAAACCAAGGAAGAGCAATAGAGATAATGAAAAGAGAGAAAAATGTGCATCAAAAATTTTTTTTAAAAAGGCTCACTGTAAATTGTGTAATATTTCTTTACAACATATTTGTGGTTACCACCTGTCCAGGCGTATTCATGTCAGGGGTGCCCAGAGAGAAGGTACTATGACCCTTTTCTGCAGCTGCCTGAGGGTTAGTGCTTCAGCTGTACTGGTGCAGGAGTGAAAACAGTGTGACCATGTGCTGGGCCTCCCCACCCCAGAAAAAGAGAATCCAACTGAAGATCAGCAGCAGAAAAACAAGATGTATTTTAATCTCTGACATTCTTTTCTGACGCCTCTAATGAATTAGCTTTCAGAACAAGTGGTGGGACCAAACGTCCCCCATAGCTATTGCCACAACAGCAGTTCCTCTCAATAAATAAAACTCTTCCCTTGCCCTTACCCCGGAGTGCTTCTGTCTCACACAAAGGTTTGTCAAACATGGAGTTTTCTTTAGAACAATTCCTTACAGCTAACCAATTAATGCATTATTATTAAAGTTTTTCATTTTCAGCACTATTTCCCATGGTTTTCTCTCTATTTAATTTAAAAAAAAATAAAGAAAATGAAGTATGTTCAGCAGTGACTCTGGCAGCAGACCAAAGCAATTTGGAGCCTTTATTACTAAAATTTACTGTTGATTGCCCATTGGTAGGATCTCGTTAACACTTTGATACTTGTGTTCTGCATGTTTTACCAAACTCTATGCAACAGACCATGTTGGCAAAAAAACTCATGCCTTTTCCTGACTTGGAAAAGCTCTTGCATGTGTTTACCCCAGAAGTGAGCAAAATAATGTTCTGCAGATGCACGGGGGTGCTTTGTATGGGGCCATGCCTCCTGATGCCTCCAAGGAGCCCCTGCTTGCTCTGGCCAGCCCTGGCTGCCAGCTCCCTCGCACAGAGAGCATCCAAAGCACAATCCAGCTCTTTGCTCCAGACTACATAAAAGCACATTTCTTCCCTCCAGGGTGTTTTGTTCTAAGTAAAAGCTATCCCCAGAGTACTGTAACAGCAGCAACAAATCTCCAAATGCTGAACTTTGCAAAGGCCATTTGCAGACGTGAGATTTAAGCACTCAAAACAATTCAAATCTCGGCACATTTAGTTGGCACACACAACACCACAACAACTTGCCAGTCCATTATTTTCACAGAAAATTTGGAGACCCAAACAGGAACTTAAAGACCTCAAAAGCAGCAAAGAATTTTGCCATGGAATATGTAGAGATGCTTTAAAGATGCACTGATTTCCATAAACATAGAAGATAAATAAACTCGGCGATTTGCCTCTGGCCTAATGAAAACAGTTCACTGGCTGATTAAATCTTGCCTGCTGTACCACTGAGCCATTACACGATGAATTAAAACACATCATTTCATTGTCTATGAAGAGAGGTTTCTCTAAGAGGAGCTATCACAAGAACAGCAATCCTTTGATGTGGGTTTTAAAGTGATCAGTTAAGCAATGGTGAAGTTTTTTTACTCAACAACATTGACCCAGTCAACAAGAAAGAAAAGAAAAAAGAGTGAATTCTCATTTGGATTTGTAACAACATTTTGCTCTTCTTTTCATTGTCTGCTTCTCTGCCTCCTGTCATACTCTGGTTCTTCGTGCAAAGAAGGTGAGGTGGCCAAACCTGAAGTCCATCAAATTCTATTGATTTGGGTTTTTGGCAAGTGGGTTTGTACGGCTCCATAGTACTTTCTGAGTATTTTGGGAGAACCGAGATGCACTCCATCAGTGAATCTGGGCTGAAATCTTTGAAATTTGCTTTGTTTAGAAAAAAATTATTGAATCACAAGCATTAAAACCAATTTCTGGAAAAAATTAAAAGCATTATAAGGTTCTTACAAGAGGAAATGAAACTCAGAAGTTATGTCCCTTTTGCTAGGAAATGAGCTTGCAAGACTGTAGTCATGAAGCCTCTGCCAACTTACTTGCAATCTGATTATTCATGTTTCACAGCTGATCCTTTCTGTAAGTTTCAGAACCTAATTTCTGTAGTCACTTTTCAAGCACTTTTCAAGACTGTCCAATGCACAGTGCATTAAAATAGGAAACAAACGTTCATAAACACTTTGAATTTAGTTGAACTGTTCCTAAGTGTAGGAACATTAATATATTTCTGGAAGACAAATAATTAAGATCAAAGAAACAATCCAGAAAAGAAAAAAGAAAAAAAAGACAGAAAAACAGGCTTCAATAGTAGAGTATTCTTTGGGTTTTTTCTAAAGGTATGAAAAACTTAGTACATGTTCTCATTTCAAATAACTCAAGACATCTGGTCTGGGGGCTAAATCATAGAGAAAAGAATTAACCTATGAGGTATTATTTGGTTTATAAAGCTTATGGAGCTAAAAACATAGTCAGTTCCTGGCAGTACCATCTCCACCACAAAATATTTTAATGACGACATTGTATTTTTTTGTACTAAAATAATCCATTTTTTCTGGTGGTTAACAGAGAAAAATACAGGTGTGTGAATGTCTTCTGGTGTTTGCTCTGGAGGACTACAAGGATAAATAAATTAGAATTTGATTTATAATAATTACAGACCCTCCTAAAACATTTAATGAACAGTTTTTCTATAAATAATTAAGCTGGAACAGAGGACTACAAATAATATGAAAGGTTTACACTTGTCACAAAGTGTAGCCTGCCATTTGGTAGAAAATTGTGGGCATTCAGAATCACATGCACAAGTGGACTTTTCACTATTCTTGGCTTAGTAGCAATACACTGATCTTCTTCCACATTCCAAACTGAAAAATAAAATTGAAGTCTCCAAAAGTTATTACATCTTAAGATAAAACCTCTCCATTAGCCTAGGTTTCAAAATAAATAGTCCTCTAAATAGCAAGAGAAAAAATAAATTAAAAGCTAGAAGATCTCTTTGTAATTTTTAACAACATTCAACACCAATGATCTTGTAATCATTTTGATAAAATTTATATCTGATAAACAGTTCTGATTTTGTGAAATAACGCTTCCAAGTAAAAAGACAACAACAAAAATGTGATCAGCTTTTGCACCAATTCTGAATTAGTCTTCATCTCATGTTTTTAATACTTTAGTGGTATCATTTACTGTCTTCCAAGCTGTTGTTTTTCCTGGTTTTTTTCCTTGCCATGAACTTTCGCATACCTGAATTTTTGCATGGTGTTCAACATGTCACACGTATGCTATTGCAATATTAACAGGCACCTCTCGTTACTGATTTGTCTAGCGAGTGATGTGGCTACTCATTTCTCTGAACTCCTTCCTTTCTATACATCATAATTTTGGAAAGATTAGTTATACTTTTATACGAAAACATTACTGTAGCCCTGAAGGGAGCAAGCAAATTACTACCTGACTACTTTAATGGCATATTATTGGCTCGGAGGTTATTGGGTATAATAATATCTTTCATAGATCAAAGCTACTTCTATGAATATCACAGGAGAAACAGCTTTATTCAAATAATCTTTGCAATGGGTAACTTCTCTTGAATTTGCTACAGTCACCTGTATGAGATAGTGCTGTTCTATCTCTTTATTTTGTGTGTGGCAGACAGGAAACAATTCTGTCCATGGATGTCTTTTTCATACAGCTTCAAAAGAGACAGTTAAACAGATATGCTATTTGTCCTACTACATTATTGTCATTGAAATTTAATCTTGTGAATCATTTTTTTCCCAGTAATAGAGGCAAATTTAAATCTAGTATTAACTCATGTAAGTCTGCCATCAATAATTTGTAATGAAGTTATGTCTGATTACGCCTAGGTTATATCTGAGTTTTGATGTCACTTTTGTGAAGCTTCTAACTGGAGTAAAACTGACAGCATGCTGCACAAATCTTTTCAGGTCTAAAATATTAATTTACTCTTTTCGCTCTTTGTTTCTTTAACTATCCACCAAAAATATGTTTTATGCAAGTTTTGGTGCATCTGTTATGTAGAAGTTTATGGTATGTAACGCTGTACAGTAAATCACTTGAAATAAGACTAAAATCTGACTATATTAAAGAAAGAAGTACGAATGATTGAAAAGAAAAAAACAGTGATGGTGTGATAGAGTCTGAGCAAAACACAAGGAAAAAGTGCCAGATGTTAAGGTGGCTATACAGGGGTTGAACTGGGTCAGAATAAGAAGACACCAGTTTTTAGGGCTGTGCCCTCCTGTCAAGAAGATCTTTTGGAGAGCCATGTTTGGGACTTTAAGAGAGTGAGTAGATATTTAATGCAAGGGAAAACTGTACTTCAGAAGAATTCTTGCCGCTGAAAGACCTTACCTGGGGAAGCAGATCTGCATATGTACCAAACACAGTATTAGGTGCTAAGTGTATTTGGGTGCCTGAACACAGTGGTCCAATCACTACCAGTGCACTTACCCTGCCGTTTTTGTATGGTGTACTCTCATTTCCTTTTGTCCCTGGACTGAAAAATCTTTGGAGAGACATGAATTTAAGAGCAATGATGTGTCATACCGTGTCTGATGCCATCTGTGGCCTGTCCTTTATGTTGTATTTTTGTTCTTGGAGATACCTGGGGAACTCAGGAGCTGGCTCTTGTACTACTGAACAGGTCTGTAGCCCTGCATCCTGTTCAGTGAAAATTAAGCCATCTTATGGCACTCCCTACCCTTCACAAATTTAAAGTGTAGCACAAAATAATGGGAAAAACCTGTCCTGAAGTGTTTTCTCTAACAACTTTTATCCATCATTTAATCTGATTTTAGATTTCTCTATTCTGTTGTGTTCATTTAATAGATTTGCTAGTGCTTTGAAGTTTGAAGCAGTTCTTCATTTATTGTATCATCATATTTATGGGAGACAAAACTGCATTTTTCTATGGGAGTACTGTAGTGTCTTCTCCTGGACCTCATATTAGTCTTTCTCACAAGAATGACCCTTCATGACAAATAATTTTATCAGTCTGCAGGCTTGTTTTGAATAGGCCTGCCAGGATTATCTGTCACTCATGATGCCTGATGACTTTAATAGGATTCTCAGTACTTTGGTCTCATCTCCAGATTAGTCCATTTGATTAAAGATAATTAGGACTTGAATATTTTGTGTTTAAAATTCCAATCAGCTTGGATCCTTGCATACTGTCCAGGACTGCAGCAGCCTGTGTACTTCACTTTTTCATCTCATGGATACATGACACAAAGAGTCCAGCTAGTCTGGAGATTTCTGCCTGGATATTTTCTGTTACAGGAAAATGATATTTCTGCAAAGTAGCTGAAAGCTCTTCCCTTCTCTTGCTCAACAAAGACATTAAAGGAAAAAAATGTAATAGATACCAGTCAGTATGGTCTTACAGAAAACAGGTTTTGTCAAACATGTTTGATTTAATTCCTTCAGGAGACTACAAGTTGGGTCAATAAATGTAACAGTGTAAATGTGATAGATATTGTAAGCTATTTGCCTTGGTGCCACATATATTCTGATAACAGTGAATTAGTGTGAGGTCAGCAAAGTGCATTCCACATATATTCAAATTCACCTAATGGACAGATCTTCAAAGTAATCATCAATCAATTCATGGAGTTCATTATAGCAGGGTTCCCCTGGGAGTGAGATTAAACCTAAGGCTTCCCAAAATTACTTTTTTGTGATCTGGGTAGAAATACACTTAGAATTTAAATGTTATAAAATTTTAGGGGAGCCTAGAAATGTCTGAATGAAGATTAGAAAACTGCACAGAGCAATCTAGATTTCCTTGTAAAATTAAATCAGTTCAAATTGTAATTTTGTACTATTTAAGGCAAAATGGTGCCTGGAAGCAAAATACGAATGGCAGTATTATAGAGGTGGAATTTTGTTTTGGAAATGAGGTTAGTGGTGGATGATGCTAAAAAGCCCATCAGTAACCCTGATATGACTTAAACACATTCCATATCTCCTATTTCTTCTCTCATATTTCAGTTTTCTCTAAGTTCTGACCTTTACACTTCAGCTGAATAAAGAAGCAACAACTGAAAAAAAAATGTCAGGGATTAGCAATCTTTTTACTTCTAGTACACTGCTAACAGTTTGGGGCTAGGCTGTTTGCTCATCCTAAACCATGTGAGACACATGGTAGTTTACTTAAAAGTGATCAGTGACTTACAAAAGAACCACATTACACTGAAATTATAGACCCCTTTCCCTAAATGCTACAACAACCTTGAAATGAGCACTGAAAGCCAATCTTTTTTAATTGCTCAAGCCACAAGCCATAATCACATAATTCCTTCTGATTACCAAAGCACACTAGACTATTAAAATCTATGCATTGCAATCTGAATAGATTAGCCTTTAGGACATATTAACATCAAATTTCGTATGATATTAGCTAATAAATTAGTCAAGCAGAAGAGTTCAAACTCTAATTACCAGATAGTCATTAGATATGTCCAGTTACTAATATCAGGCATTGCTGGAGGGAGGGAGGAAAGGAGGGAGTGTTGTGATTAACTTGTCAGGGAAATGCAGCTGTGAAATCATTACCCAGAGTTTCTGCAGTGTTATTGGAAGAGCCATTTCATCAGCTGTTGTAAATATCATAGAAATAATGCATTTAATTGTAACAGCTAGGCAGACTGGAGGAGGACTGCCTCAAAAGTGGGCCTCTCCCTGTGGTAGTGTATGCCTCTGTATGTATATATATATATACATATTTGTGTGTGTGTGTACATATGAATATCTATGTGTTGTGTATGACTGTGAAGATGTATGTTGGAAAGGACTCCTGTGCTATGACTTTTACTGTAAATGGAAGAACACAAGAGCCTGCCATACCATTTTACTTGTCCCTCCAACCCCCAAAGCCACCTTTGAGTACGTGCAAATGTAGAAAATCACCCACTGGTAATAAATGTTTCCTCGAAGAGGAAGAGAAGATGGCACTTACAACGCTTCTGCTCTGCCTTAAAGATTCAAAGCAAGGCCCTAAACAAGCCTGAGTCACTTCAAAGAGTTAGAAAGGGTTTAAAATGACGTTCGTTCACACTTCATCACTAACACAAAAAAGGTTTGCTTCTTCTGCATACCAGACACAGACTAAGAGGTGGCAAGACAAAAGCATCTGTAGCTACATAGTCATATTAATTCATTTATAGTGCTTAAGAACCCTTGAATTAAAACCTTTGAACACCTTTTCTCCAATAGTCCTGTAAGGTTAAAAGTCTATTCTTCACTTGAAAAAAACACATACATTTAAAAAAATACTTGGATGCAAGGTTGCTTAGACACCAAGCAAGGAGGCAACTAAGCCATAAAAAAGTGCTTGTTTGTTATTTCATGCTGTTTCCATTTGTTCTTTGTGTCATTGGGAGTGCTATCAGTGTAATTTTTTTTAGATTGGCCTGTTCCTGTTATTCAGCTAATCAATGTCCCTGAGAGTCCTCTCTCATTTCTTCTTATCCAAGAATACTGGGAAAATGCAATTTAATTCGCTGCTGAGAATTTCATCAAAGATTCAGCTTTAGTCATCCTGATTATGAGCAATCAACATTTAACAACGATGGCTGGCCGAAGTTCTGTTTAACCATTCCTGGATTTTGCATATTGCATCATTTTAGGATTCAAGAAAGCAGCAAATCCAGTAGGTTGTTCCTGCCCTTCACATCTTCATAGTACTACCTCTATCTCAGAAAGAAAAAAAAGACATAGTGTGTTTGATTGCTGTCAATATACTGAAGACATGACACGGTGTGATTTGGTAATTTCTTCCTCCTGCACCCAAAATAAGAAGACAAAGATGATGCTTTTGTTGCAAAGCATTTGTATTTTCACTATTAACATGTATTCTGCAGCTCAAATCTCTGTAGCACATTGCTCTTGCCTTGGAGCCCTTCAGAAAGCACTTGATCACATCCTGAAAATACTTAAGACTCACCATTCTTGATCTTAGTGTCTACACTTGCCCCCATTTCTACAGCTGAATAAATACACTCGTTTGTTGGTACATAACACTAAATCTGAGTTTCAGCAAAAAAGAAACCACAGTCCACCAGGCAGAAGGGTGGGTTAACCTGTGGATGTTGTTTCCTTACAGTGCACTGCCAGAACAATTGCTGGTGAGTTCAATGGATGAATAAGACATGGCTCCAGTTATCACTTCCAACAGGCACTGATATTTCTGATGGGAACAGCCATGACGAAGGTACTGTAGGCCTTCATTCTGCCTCCCTTATTAAATTACAGATCACAGCAGAAGCTTGGAAATTTTTGAAATCTGTAGCAACTCAAGGTATCAAGTTACCAGTGATCCCAGATCCAGATTTTATTTAATAAAACCCCTAAGGTATGGCAGAAGCTTTTTTTAAACACTGGATTCCAGCCACCAGGCTATGCAATTGTCCTCAGGAGTCACAAGCTGGTCAAAACAAAGCTGGAGACTGCCAAATGGACAGCTATAAGATCTATATTACAATGCTCCTCTGTACTTCCTCCTAAATTTAATGTTGTGCTGTTAGCATGTAGACAACAGCAAGCAAATTCTTTCTTCATTTTTAATTCCTGTCTGTCTTGAATTAAAGGTTACTTCATTAGGACTGGCAAAATATCAAAGTGTTCCATTATTATGTTCCTTAAAACAGAACTAAAATAGCAATGGCTGACATGGAACAAGAGTAATCAAGATTATCTAGAAAATAAACTGTGTTCAGCTGCTGAGCTGGAGAATGAAAATAAGGTGTCAGTGTGGTAAAATTGTCTTCCAGCAACTGGTTTTAGTCAGAAAATCCTGGAAATCTGGCCAGCCAGGGGAAAATACCATGCAAACTTTGCTAGTACAGGTCTTATGTGTATAAGAAGCAAGGTAGAAAGTGCTCGGAGTCAAACTCTCTCCAAAAAAAAGTGAAAAATAAGACATAAAGCATTGAAAAGGCAATAAAGACTAGAGTGTTCTAATCGTTTGTCTTAATCCTTCAATTTGAAAAGACATTTTTACCATCCAACATAATCCTCTGACTAACAATAAGCCTGCTTTTTCTGACAAATCATCATCATCATCATGTTTGAGTAAAATATAAAAGAATTTTCTCACCATTCTAATCCTTTTTTTTCATCAGTCTGAAAGCTCTTTAATATTCAGTGCAGAAGACAGCTACCAAAAAACAGACAGTAATGATGATGGTTTTATTGATTTTGACTTGCAAAGAAATCTCAAATAGGGATAACAAGTAATTTCTTCTTCTTCAGCAAAACCTTATACCAAATCAGATGTAAAAAAAAAAAATAATCTGTGGTGTCACATCTCACACATTTCGTATGAATTACGTTGTTATAAACAACATTAGGACCACATACTCGTCTTTTTTACTTGTTGATTATGTGGACCTTTACCCATTACTGTGTGGACCTTCTAAACAATTTAAATTAATTCAGTTTCTACAATTGTCACAAGAATAGAAAAATATATAGATTTTTTCGCTCTAAATTAAACTTCTGCTCTTTGACTTGCAATTTATTCTGCACTTTTTCATATAGCTCAGTTTTGCAAAACAGAAATCTTGCTCATAGTGCTGCAGTGATGAGAATTATTTGCATTGAACAAGGTTTGTTGCTCAGACAAATGCACATGCAGACATTTGGAGGAGATAATTTTTTTGATGCAAAATAGTGCACAACATAAATATGTCTGTTTTATATTCACAGGAGACATTCTCCAGTGGGACTTACAGTAGCATTAATATTTCACCAGACTTATTCCAGACTGGCATGCTGTATTGCTCACTCACTGGAGCAACACTAAACTGAACACTCACCACCAGAATAAAGGTTATGTGGTGTGGGATGACTCCAGTGCATGGACCATGGTTATTTTTGCAGTGCTTAGCAAAGAAGAAGCACTGTGAAGCCAAACTCCAACAGCATGGCAAAATATGTTTTCTGGCTATTTGTCCTACTTCTTATCTTCACTTCAGTGACTGTTTGCAATAGAATACCTAAAATATAGAGGACTTTTTAAAGTAGTCTCTCTTTTTTTTCTGAAGTTGCTGTCTCAGGCTTCATATAAAACATTCATACAGCTGCCATCACATTCTACATCAAATTCCACTATAAGCTGCTTTCTTAAAATTTCTATCTTTACTTCTATACTGATAATGGTCACAGGGAAACGAAACAGAAAACCTAGAATAGACATGTTTGACTGAAGTCTCAGAATAGCTAAAGCTCAACCCACCACTTCTTTCTAAGGTCTTGGTCTCAACCAAAATGTTCCATGAGATGGAACATTGGCTCTTTCTCAAGAAATGAGTATCATACACAAAAAAATTTGTGTGCTTACTTGAGTGACAAAAGTGCATTTCTGCTTCTTGCTATTTGCATAAATACACTCAACCAGCACACTTAAGTGATTTTGCTCTGTATTCCACAAACAGAAATTATACAACAGTCTCCAGGTTAATTTTGTAGCACAAATCTGAAAGCAGTAATTAAAACTTCACCTTGAGGTGCAAATACATGCATTTTTGAATACCTCTTGAGAGAATTATTTTGTTTGTTTTTATAATGAATTAATACTTCCTTAAGAGCAATAATAGCAGCAGTTTCTGTTCAGGGATTACAAAAATCAGCAAGTAAAAGATAAAATACTTTTTCTGTTATTTGGAAGGAAAAAATATATACACATGTAGACATTCTTCATTCAGAGCTTTTATTTATTTTATTTAGATCTCCTGGAACACTTAATGAACCATTTCAATATTTTTTTCACTCCTTTTTTCTGCTTCCCAGGAGCCATTTGTAGCCCAGCAGCCAGACAGCCATCTTTCTTTCAAAGTGATGTAGATGAAAACATTTCTTTCTCTGAAACAGCAAACAGGCATTTGAGGTCAAGAAGTAGTTGCATATTGTAACCTTTTCTTTCTAATCTTTCCTTGCAAACACTCTCTTGTTCTACTTCTGTTACTTAGCAATTTCCCCATTCATTTTTTCTGTTTCTTTAAAAAAATAGTTTTCTAAGGTGTTATCACAGCATAGTTTACTGTCCTAAAGGACCATCAGATACATGGTCCATCTGATGCAGTCTGACCATCAAATGCTTCTTTGCACAGTGACTTTTCCTCAGACAGTTTCAGCCCCTTACATGGACCCCTAAGAGAAAAACAGAAGAAATCTCAGTCTGGAATGCACTGGAAAAACGTTTTGTATGACAGGGGCAACACTGTACCGTCAGATCTCTGAGTAAAACTGCTCTGGCCAGTAAAAGATTTGCTTTCCTCTGGAGCAGCTGAAGAACACCTCTGCTCACAGATCTTCTTTCTTACCTTCAGATAGAACACCTTGCTGCACACCTCTTCACTACGCTGACTGGCACAGCCCCAGAGGCAGCTACATCTCCTCGTGCCTCAGAGAACAAGGCAATTAGTCTCATTTATATGATCTGAGGAATGACTTTCCTGCCAAAAAGAGTCCAGATTAATGGTAGCTCCTAGATTAGTTACATTTGGAAAATAAAGTATTAATAGTTCTAATCAGCAGGCAATAATATTCAAGAAAAGGACTTTAAAAAAATAATAATTCTGATTCTACAACCCACAAAGGTGTGAAATTTTTCTCTCTAAAACAATACAGAAAACAAACATCCCACGGCCAGACAATTAATTAATGGTAAATAGATTTTTTTCACTAAGAATATGTGTACTAGATTAATAGACATCATAATTTATCAGAAATGAAGAGTGGCAAATAGAAAAAAAAATATTTAAGAGAGTTAATAAACTTCTGATATGTATCTTGAATGACAAAATTGTAATTTCTATTTTATAGAAATTATTTTATATCTTTTCAAAAGCAAACATAATCTATTTTAGTTCAAGGTTTATTCTAGCAGATGGGTTAATTATATTTATACCTAAATACAGGTATTTAGGGATCCCATATGGGATGGGAAACTGTAATAATGCTGACACCCTCACTCATGCTTTCTGTCCTATCTTCTGGTAACACGACTTTAGAACCACTACGTATTTTTCTTTTCATTTCATCACATTGATGGCCTGAAATGGAAGTGTGTTTTCCATTTAGTTTCTCAATTACTGTGCCATTTTAAGCCTTCAGCAACACTAACCTTTAAATTGCGTCTTTTCTAAAGAAGATCCAATAACATAAGGACTGAAGACCCTGATAAATCACATGATATGTCAGCTACAAGCACATGCAGTGTTAAAAAGGAAGTCATCAATAACAAAGGATTTTTTTGACTTTCAGTTTTCTATTTTTTTATTTGTTTTGTTCTTTCAGTAACAAAGGAAAGTAAATTGTGAATCCTGTCTCAGTCTGTCTAAGATACTCTGGAAATTAAATGAAATCCAATGCAACAGCTGAATCTCTGTTGCTGCCTTTTTCTTTGAAGGTGCTGATGCTAAACAAGGTCCACATGGGCATAATCAACTTTTCCCACCAAAAACTGAAAGAATAGTTTGGGAGGATGTTGGAGGGATTTTTCCTTCCTTTTGGATGGTTTCATTGGTTCTTCCCTATCTCCTCAGGGAACCGTTCCCACCTCACTGTTCCTTCATGTTTTCCTTTGTGTCTCCTCCCTAGCAGGCCTTGCAGGGGGAGAACCTTTCAGATGGGTCTCTACTTTCAGGCAAAAAAACACCAAGCGTACCCCTTGAAGGAAGAGAGAGGTACCCTAAAACTAAGGATGGCAAAACTCAGGTGATGCTTGCTTTAGGGTCCATTCCCACGAATTTGATGTCTTGAGCTTTTGGAGTTCTGGGATGTTTTCTGAACAGAAGATCCCTACAAGGACACCAGGAATGGTGTGCTCTTTAGAAAATATGTCTTAGTGGAGCTGCACTTCTGAGTAATGAAGTTTCCTCCCTGGGCTCCTTTTTCTCTGAGAAGTTGTACCAGCAAAAAATACATGCACCAACCTGCAGCTGGAAGAGGTCTCAGTCTAGTTCATCATTCCATCTGGCAGGAACATTCCTGAAGTCTAAACCCTGACAGTGCAGGAGCTTTCCCAGCAGTGCTTGCCTGGCACAGGCTCTATCTAAACTACCATTGATGATTTTTCCTCTAGTTCATGAGAGTTAAATGTATTCACTTTAAAGTGAACAAATTGAGAAACTAGCTTAGTCTTTAAAATAATTCTCTTTGGGACCAATATCGGGCTAAGCAGAGTGTAACAGAATGAAAATTAAGTGCATTTACTTAAATATTTTCTTACCCACACTTGAATGAATATTGCCAATGTGACACTTTCTTGGTATCACCATCTTTATAGATATCTAAGAGCTAGGAGAGCTGTAAATGCAATTTGTGATACTGCATGTCATTTCACAGAAGATGTTCTAGGTAGGAAAGTCAAGTCTAGCTAAGGAAAATTAGATTCCCCAGGGTTTAATGGGATGAGAATTGCTTTTGAATGAAGAAAGACATTAATGGCTTCTTCATCAAGTTCAGAAAAACTATTATTAGCTCTATAAGACTGCTTTTTCATTTCACAGGATGTCTTTAGACAGTTCGTCTTCAGAACTGCCCTTCTCTGAAGGACGAATTTTTAATGAGAAGCTGTGATATATTAGAGTTGCACTTTCTAGCAATGTGTGGGAGTTAGATGATCCCTAAGTAGCACGGAATAACTGCTGGCTAAAAGATAAATTAAACCTGGTAAGCTGGAGGGAAATTATTCTATACCCTGTATAATATGGTCAACAGCAATTTCTATCTGTACATCATGGTTTATAACATTATCTTGCAGAATACTAACAACTGAGTTTCACAGATATATGGCAGTACTTATTCATTTCCTGGCAACTTTATTTTAAACTTTATTATCTCACTGTATGTTCCATGACTGTGAGGCCCTTGTTTACTTGCAGTTACTTAGTTTTGAAATTGTTCTCACCAAAAAATCCCCAAAAATTATTTGTCCAGTGTTCCAAACCTTTGTCTTTGCAGTATCTGTATTACAATGTGTCAGAGCTCAGCCAGCAGAGTGGCTACTGGCTGTGCTGAGACAGTCATCGCTTGAGCTGATCTTGGTTGCATGACCCAGCAAGGGTCTGTTGAATCTTTTTGTGCCCTCAAATCTTTACTTCATGTGAGATACAAAATTTTTGTTCCATTTTTCAGGTCAGCAGCACATGCAAGGCAGAGCTCGTGGAGAAGACAGAAAGTGCATTTCCACAATCCTCCTCATTCTCCAGATCTCTTAGCCAAGCCACAGCATTTCACTAGGTCTCTCAGAGTGAAGATGGAAAATACCAGAGTAGTGTGGTACTTCAGAACACCACTTGACTCTGTGATTCTCTCTCCAGAAGGCTGGGGGCAGGCAGTGAGGGCTGGCTGGTGCTTGCCATTTTCCTCGGAAACAACTTGGTCCAGCTTGGGGCTTTTTTCAAAATAAATGCTCTCCAAGTCATGGCTCAGACAGCATGACTATTTTATTTGCAGGAAGAACTTCTTCAGATTTCATCCTTGCTGTTTGCTGAGCAAAGGGAGGGATGGGATTATGAAAGAGGTGACTAGAGGACACAAGGTACTGAGCTTGTCACTTCCAGGCAGAAGCTCAAGCTCCTGATACAAAGCTGGGATTGATGCAGGGATCAATCTCCTGTAGTTCCAGTTGTTGCACCAGCAGTACAATAGGATAAGAAAGGAGTTTTCCTGGGTGCCAAATATCCGCATTTGTTGCAAGCTGTCACAACTGCCCCTATTCAAAGAAAAATTCTCCCAACCAGTCTCAGTGTTTCAGTGTCCCTAACAGCTCCTTCCTTCTGTTCCAGTTCCCTCTTTCTTATTTTGCCATTTCAGCCAGTGACTGCAATATATAGTGTATTGTCTGGTGCCACAAAACAGTCATGTTTTGTTTCTTCCTTTGTGTAAATTGAAGTGCATCATCAGCAAATTTCTGTCATGATGGGCTTTTTGCCCAGTCATTCCAGCAACCAGTTCCACCTATTCAACCAGAGTGTTTGGACAGGTAGAAATGAATACTTTCCTGCTGGACACTTATAGAAACTTACAGCATCCTGTTTTGTGTAGGCTAGGGAGGTTTGTGACGAAAGCCCAAACTTCTGGTAGAATCAAACAAAACCGGTTTTATCTCTTCCTTAGTCTTTTGCATCTCTTATTTCTGTTCTGCTCTCCTCCAAACACAGAATTTCCAGTAGCTTATTTTAAGATACTAATTGCCTTAGATCCAGCAAAATGCAAAATCTCTGCTCCTCTTTCCTGCTCTGTGGCCCCAAGACAAGTGCAATGCATTTCATACACACAAAATAAAAAGTGTTCATCTATAAGACACAGCTGCAACTCAGTTTAAATACATCATTTTGGTTTATCTTGCTTGCTTAGTGAAGACCTGCCTTACCCTGGTTTCTGAACTTCAGCTTTGAAAAGCTTCTTCAACTAGTGAATGTGGTCCCTTCATATCCAAGCTATAGAATAACTCTCAGCCAAAGAGTTTAGAAAGGCTCAGAATGAGTGAGATTCATAATAAACACCGCTACAGAGATAGGGTAAAAGTTTTTAAAATATATGAAGTTTTGTGGGTTTAGATAAAAGATATTTTCCAAGTACCAGGAGCTGAAGAGAAACTTCCCTCAGCACAATGGTAAGGGACAGCCAGAGCACAGCAATTCTGCTTCATGACAACTTGGGAGATTTTTGAATTCATTTTTGTCCTTCACTGGAGCAAAAACAAAACCTCTCCCATAGTTTCACAAAGAAGATCTGTGCTAATGGCAAAACCTCTTTTTTTCAATTTAAATTCTTCCCTTGCTCTTGTCTTCTCTCCAGAAATGACCAGAAAATATGTTCTGCACCTTTGAAAAGAGAAAACATTGCCCAAGTCTTTAAGCCTCTCAGCTACGTGGTGTTTGCACACAGGCATCCACAAAGACAAATGCTTTTGTGTCAGCAAAAAGAAGCAGCAGGAGCCTTTCCCAGCCCAAGCCCATTTTCATGCAGTTGTGAAGCACCTTGCCTCTTACAGCCAGGCATCAGACCCTGTCTACTTTCTGGATATGGGTCACAGAATGACAGAATCACAGAATATCCTGAGTTGGAGGGGACCCACAAGGATCACGGACATCCAGCTCCCGGCCCTGCATAGCACCATCCCCAAGAGTCACACCGTGTGCCTGTGACCATTGTCCAAATACTTCTTGAGCTCTGTCAGGCTTGGTGCTGTGACCACTTCCCTGGGGAGCCTGTTCCAGTGACCAGCCACTCTCTGGGTGAAGAACCTTTTCCTGAGATCCAACCTAAACCTCCCCTGACACAATTTCAAGCCATTCCCTTGGGTTCTGTCACTGGTCACCACAGAGAAGAGTGAGACCACTGGGAGCAAATTCTTGGTCTCTAAGCATCACAGAAGAGCTGTAAAATTCCTGATTCTGGGGATCGTTTGTTTCTCTCATATGCTCCACATGCCCATGGATGGATGCAGCCACACAGGAGCATGGAGGGGACAGAGAAGCAGCACCAAGCAGCCACACATGCTCTTCCAGCTGACTCTTGGACCTAGGACAGTGAGCACTCAGTGCTTCAGCCCAACACTCGACGCTGAGCAGCAGCATGAACTTCAGGACATTAGAGTTCAGATAGGTCCTGTCACATGAAATAGTCTAACTACAATTCTTCATTAGCAATTTTAAGAGTATCTCACTTGTTTTCTCTCTTTGGGGCTTTGTTTCCTCATTTATTTGTTTGCCTTTGTCTTTGCTAGGGTTTCTATTTCCCCCCCCCGACATTTAACATGACACTCATTTGGCTCCATGACTGACAGCAGCAGCATTTAAAAGGAGACGAGACCAGCTCTGGAAAGGATTAAACAGCATGAAGCCCACGACAACTGCTTTTCAATGAGGCATTCTCTGCCCAAGTGCTCCCTGCTGCTGCTGACACCAGTGCAGGGAACAAATGGATCTGACAAGGGGGAGAAAATCTAGGGAGGAGGGAGCAGCAAGAGGGGATATTTGTGCATCCACAGCCTTTGTGAGAGCAGAGAGAGCTCATACACAGGGCAGATCTGGAGGGGTGGGGGAGCTAGCAAAGTCATGTGAAGACCTGCTTTCACTTGCCCAGTTCTGCAGCTGTTTGAGTCATGAAACTGGCCTGCACAACATCCACACAAAACACCTTTCTACTCCCATGACCACTGGACTCCTGGAATAAAAATTGTTTCCAGAAGTTTAACACCTACCCCTTAAAAAAACAGATTCTATTTTGAGTGAGCAATATTCAGCCTCTCTGAAAATCAGGACTACAGGATCTTTCTTCTTATTGTGTCATGGCTTCATTGTGCTTATTTTTATGTTGCTATTTTGAGGTAGATTTAAAAAGCAGTATTTTATACAAAATGGTGGAGACCACTGCTAAATTCAGGGAACAGCTGGATTTTGTTAAATTAGCTTTTATATAGCTATTGTTGTGCCATTTTTCCACCCAGCTCTTCTCAGAAACAGTGAATGAAATTGTATAAAGAACTTAACATAATGGTCATTTCAATTTGGAATACAAAAGTATTTCTAAAAACTGAATCAAATTTCATTAAAACTTTTAGCCAATTAAATGAAATCATAGTATTTTGCTTCAGGCTGGTTTGAGCATTTAATGTAAAAATCTTCTAAGTATTTAATATCTATTTTATCTTATTTTACCTTTTCATTTTGAACAGTTCTTTTCATTTTGAACACTCTAAGGCTTTATAATTAGAAATATTTTTATGTTTGGATTTTGCTGATTTGAGGGATCTCTCCAGTGAACTGATGAAATCCTGGAATGAATTTTACTCTACCTGTTAATAAAATTCAGGGATCAAACACAGTCTTAATCCTTGCAGTACATTGCTGCATAGCCTCTACAAGATATCCAGGTGTTTTCCTGGAAATATAAGCTTCGATACCAAAGCTAGTGATACTTTAAACTCATGCAGTGATAAAGACTAGGTGTACAACAGCTAAAAAGATGCAGCTGAGATTGTTGTGTGGTAAAAACTGCTCTGCATGCTCATGAAGAAGCCGAGAGACATGGTGGGGGAAGATCAAATAATAATATGCCAGGCTTTTCCAGTGTCCATCACAGAGCCATCAACCCATCAAGGGTTGTCCATCTCCACAAGCACAGAGGAGCACAGAGGCAAGTGAAAACCCAGATGAAGGACTCGAAGGAAGGGACACCCTGTCCAGACCACTCCCAGGCTTGTCCCAGGAGACCTTCAGCCCCAAAATCCAGCCATGAAAACCACCACAATGGGTCAATGCTGACGCATCTCCCAGACCACTGGGGTTTGCTGCTTGAGGGTGTCAGACACTACAGGACACAGAGGAGGAGACTTGCTATGGGATATTTATGGATAAAAAGGTCCAACTGCTCACCAGAGTGAGCAAAATCAAGTGCCAGCCTCTGTGTTGGAATCAGAGCTGAGAAGTCTGTGTATCCATGGTGCCACTGAGACAGAGAGACTGGGATCCAGGGGTGTCTAATGGGCAGACTTGAGTGTCTGAGGCATATTCATTACATGCATATATATAATTTTATATATTTTTATATATATATATATATATATATATATATATGCATATATTTCCACTAGCATAACACCATCCTGCTTGTACAGAGAGGAGTTTAGGATGAGGCTCCTGACACTGAGTGTTTGTGTGAGTCCTCAGTGTTTCTGTCATTGTTGATCTGTATGTCTGGCTATGTGCATGTGTATTTATGACTCTTCATGGTGCACAGGTCTACTAGAAACACGTGTTAGTTGTGAAACTTGCTGCTGGTTGTACCTGGGAGAAAAGAGCTTTGCGAGCCTAATATCCACTGGGCTGTCAATCTGTCCCAGCTCCCCTAACAGGGATGATTTATCAAAAAACTGTAATAACAGAATGGTACAAAACCTGGAATCTCTGCTGATAATTTACCCATATTTTCAAATTCATATTGAATAAATTACTTATATTGACATTGACGTGTTCCATCCCAAAGAGACAACTTCCAGAATCCTGGAAGTAATAATCATTCAGGTGTTATTTGCATTATGAGTCTATTCCCCAAACTGTTATTTTTCTGTAGTATATTTAGAAATATAAGTGGAAAACTTCAGAGAACTGATCAATCTAAAAGCAATTTAATTTTATTTTGCCTTCTCCCCTTAAATTTTATTCCATGTTACATTTAAATATTTTCTCTCAAATTGGACCTGTTACCAACCCAGTTTTGTAAAAGGTAAGGAGCATTTAGCACTGCTGCAAAAGTTAATGTTCTAGGCACACACACATTAGAAGAGCTGGAGGTATCCAGGTTTATAACATGACCCTTTTCCCCCAGGAAAGCCAATTACTCTGTTATGTCTTCAGAAATAGTAATTGAGTTCACGCTGTCTTTGTGAGATGTGCTTGGTACTCTATCAGTTTAATCCCCACTGGGCTATGCTCTGTAAGCAATAGAGCTACATTATTGCTGGGGATAAAAACAGGGCTTCAGGTGAAGCCTGCTCCAGAAATGCTTAGAAGCACCATGAACCTGTGAAGTGTTTGAGCTCTGCCCAGGTGATTGATGAACTGGAGGTTTCTGGCTGCTGTGTTGGTGTTCACCAGGTTTTCATTGGCACAGATCAAAAAGAAAGAGGAGGCAAAAGAGATTGTCATCTTCTGCTAGTGAAATTCGTTTTTCACCTGCTACAGTATCTTCAAACGCTTAGGACAGAAGCAAAATAACACTTTTTTCAGTTTAGAAATTGGCATGACAGGCTTTTGTTCTTAATTATGTCTTTCCTGTATTCTCTTAGATTCATCTATTTTCCTTAGGGAGATATCCACAGGCTTCTCCTTGCTTTCCTCCAGTGTTCCAAAAAGGGAGATAAACAGTGAATTAATAGCCACAGCATAAGGATCTACAATTCGTCTCTTCTGAATAAAAGCTAAATCATTTTCATCTCTCTGTGTATTTTCATTCTAATTTTTAATCCATCAAGTTGATGGGCTTACCTCGTCTCTCATTTTTCAGATACAAATATCCCTCCCAAGTATGATTTAGCCATTTATTCAGAAATCAAAACAGAATGTGAGTACAGTAAACTGAAGTTACTGAAGTGGGCTGGTGTAACTGAAAACTGTGCATGCTTGTTACATCCACAGTAAAGAAGAACATGACTAAGAAGACCGAATTTCTCTCACAACATGAAAAGGGAAAGTGCTGAAGGTTTTGGACCTGATGAGAGAAGCTGGGGTCTTGTGGTGGTTGCCTGAGGCCCAAACCCCTCAGGCACAATTTGTGCTAACAGTGGTACAGGTAAAGAGCAGAGTTTCAAGGGCAGAGCCTGCAGCCCACTTCTGCTATGGTGTATCCCAAAAGCCAGCTGTGAGGCTACAAATTGTTCCATTAAAATGTCAGCATTATTCATTTTTGCAGTGTGATGGTCTCTGAGATTTTGTGTGTATCATTGGTGCTGGGCCTACAGAGTTACAATATGTAATGGGTAAATACATCTGGACAGATCATAGGAGTTTTTGAAGTTATGGTGTTTCTTTTGAGCCCATTTCAGAAAGGAAAACAAATTCAATGGCTTCATCCATGGCCAGCAAAAAAAACCGGAATTTTTCTCAGCTCACTAAGATTTTTGTTTTACCTTCCTGCTCTTTTTACCTTTCCAGAGATAACTATAACTAACATTTTGAAATAAAGAGGTCTTTAAAAAAAATTACCTGGTCTGACTATCTGACCTTTCCATCTTCTCTACCACAGCGAAGCAACAGTCAACACAAAGCTCTTTTCATCACTTGTATTTGCTAACTGCACATTGGCTTCAAAATTTCAAATGCCACTGATGAGTTTGAAACTGTCGACTCTTCAGGATAAAGGCAGTGGGGCTTGATGTGCCCACAGCCCCATAGGCACTTCTAGAATGACTTATTGAAAACCCAGAAAATAATACTCTCTTTAAGACTTTCATTTTTGCAACCACCTCAAATTCTCTGCCTCTAAAGATTTCTTATGCCCTGCCTTCATCTCTCATCTTTCATAGACCATAATACTCTTTTTCCTTATACACAACATTTTTATGGGCAACAGCCACTTCTGCCTGTTCCTTCTAGGCTTCAACAAACCATCTATTGAATCAATGGAGAAAAACAATGCAGAATTTACTTCCTCCATCTCTGTAAGAGCTTAATCTTATCCATACAGGCTAATATGTAATTAATTCTTCTTCCCTTTCCACTCAGTGACTTATATGAAAACCTGTTAAAAGATGCTTTGCTTTCCATGAGGGAGTCACAGTAGAGCCACCCATTTAGCAGATCTGAAATACAAAAGCCTTAACTTATGTACATGCCATGCCAAATATCCATGAGATTAGAAACATGACCTTGTAACAAAAATGGATGAAGGTTGTGGTTTTTTTCCTGTATTTATATTTCAGAGCAGATTAATCTGGTTTCAACTTTTGATATAATCTCTGAGTACCAAAGCTCAGTACCTGAATAAAATAAGCACAGCAATATACCGCAATAAGACATTCTTGTGAGAACGCTTCTGCTTTGAATAGAGATGAAAGCAGGGTGTTTATCCTTTATAGAAACGATCTTATCTTGAAATGAACACAAACAAAAGGTCCTGCAGCTATCAGTTCTTACAACTAAAATAAGCTGAGGAAGAGAAATTATACTCAGTCTACTTGCTTCATGGTAGCTTGAAAGCATACCGTCATGTTTTCCTCCTGTATTCCTTGATAAGTGATGGAGAAACACAGTGGGATTGGAGTCTTTGCACAGGAAAGTCCCTACGTTGTGCTTTTAAAGGAACCAGCATAGCAGATATTCTTACTCAGCTGTGGATTGCTCTGGTCCCACACCTGCTGTTGCTCTTCACCCCAGGAGCTCTGAGCTCAACCCCCAATGTTCTATTGCCACAGAGAGGGATTCCCCTGTACGAACACCAAAGGTGCCCATCTCAGTTGCTTCCATTATCACCAACTGGGTCTCAGTTCATCTTTTTATCAGTTATCAGCAGGGGATATCTTGTTTCAGCATGAGACAAAGAGCTTACAGAAGTCTAAATATTTCCAGCAACATCTGTTTCATTTTCTGTCTTACAAAGGCGAGCACTATCACATTTGTCACTGCTCAGCAGCTTGGCATGGTCTTCAGAGAGCCATTCCCTGACATCCACTGATCCATCAGCTATATGCCCATTAATTTAGCTGTGCATTTTTTCACTTCTGCAAAGCAAAAGGATAAGTTAATTTTCCATCTCTCGGTATTCGATTTCTCCAGTATTTTCTTTCCTGTCTTTTCTGTCCTTATGTAGGTGTTTGAGTATTTACAGTTGGCTTGGTGACTTGCAGGAGCCATCTGGCAGCCCCATGGTGTGCCACAGTTCATGCTATACAGCGCTAGTCTGTTAGCACTCAGCTGTCAAAAGAACCAGACCTCTGTCAGTTCCTCAGCTTCCAATGAATACTGGAAAATGCACAGCATGGGGGTAAAATGTACACTGAGAAATTAAAACAGTTCAATCACAAAGTACTTGAATGACCAAACACAGCTGGAGCTTTCAGAAAACTTGAAGGAAGCATAAAGGTTTGATGATAATGCTGAGGCCACCATCATCACACTCTTCTGAATGGACAAAGAAATCCCTTTAGCAGGATCCCTGTAAAATCCTTGTAATGGTGTGCAGTGCAAGGAAAATGGGGCTTGCTTTTGCTGACTGAAACAAGAACTTGAGGCCCATTCCTATAAAAAAATGGGAAGGACATGGGATACAAAGCTTAATATAGAACTTAGGAAACTGAAGGAGACAATTTAGAGGCCGCTCTTCCAAGATGCAGTGACAGCAGAAGAGAAGTAAATTGTCTGTAGGTGTCTCCAGGATGGTTGTTTGCACAGCTGCCAGGTGATGGTGTACTCAGAAATGGAAACCAGTGGCTTGTGTTGGGGCTGCATTAAAGAAGACTGAGTACCCTCTGTTCAGAAAGGCAAGGAGGGTTTGACACAGGGAGACATCTGGCACTGGTGTATTTTGAAGTGCAAGGCTGAGTTTAGAATTCCCTTCACACAGATACAGATTACGCTTGTGTTTACCCCAAGCTACAAGTAACCCAAACAATAAGGAATACTGAAGAAATGTCTCATCAAACCTCAATCAGTTTTTCAGTGCTATGAGTGCTTGCTTGCCAGCTTTTCAGCTCAATACCACGAAAAAGCACAGTAATTTCCCCATTAAACACTACAGATTAAATCTGCCACACAGGGGGCATGGCATGAAATTTAACAGCATTCCAGAGTGTGTCAACCCTCCTTAAGTCACAGTCAGTGACAGGGAGAGAGGATGCCCTTTTTTTTCCTCTTCTTGTTTCAATACCAAACTCAACAGGAGCCTTTCAACATTTTGAAGGAACAAAAGGAAATCAAGGAGCAGTAGGAGAGCTATATGCAAAGTTCATCCTTTGCAAATGTGTGGCAAGGATGAGTCTAAGCACATTGTTCTCAAAAGCAAGAAACCATTTATTTTAATGGAATCTGCGCTGCTTTAGAGGAATAAGGTAACTTCTGCTGTAGCTGCTCTGCACTATGTGATGATTTTAGTACAGTCTTTTCATAACCAAGTTCTCAAGCACATTTAAACTTAGTATTATTCACAATTGAAAAGTTCAGTTTGCATTTACAGTCACAACACAAGTGTCTGCCAAGAGACGAGTCCTGGCCATGAGAACATTCAGAAGGGATACAATGTTCTGTCAGTGTGTGCAAAGAGAACACAAAACAATAGAAGAAAAGATGACTATTTTTTCATTTCCTTCTTTGAATGTAGAACTGGAAGCCCCATTCTCAGTCTTGATTTGTTAATTAGAGATCTTTTAAACGTAATTCTATTTTATTCTTCCTATATTCTTCTATCAAGGCTACATTCAATGCCTAATACATCTGACAAATTACCTGCAACACTGAAAAAAGATCAAACAGATCCAGAGTTCATAGAAATATTTATAGAAATATGGTATAAATGGAGGAAGAGTAATGTATTCAATGAAATAAAGCCTTTTAGCAACACAGCTTCTATCTGTTTATATCTGAGCCCACTCAGAGCATCTTTTCCTGAAAATGTAAAGTTAATTTTATGTCAAAGAATGAAATATTATTGAAAATTATATAAAAGTGTAACTTAAGTTAAAACAATTGTCCTAAACAGGCACAAATAAAACATTAATGAAGAGGATTCTGCTG
Source organism: Monarcha castaneiventris obscurior (assembly GCA_026261815.1). NCBI lineage: Eukaryota > Metazoa > Chordata > Aves > Passeriformes > Monarchidae > Monarcha > Monarcha castaneiventris. The sequence continues at coordinate 9,915,903 of JAMPIT010000379.1, read as the reverse complement.
ATTTTTTATAGAATTTTATTTTACTTGCAGAAATTTGAAAGACAAACTGAAAAGGACAGAAGATAACATTTTTCTTTCTTTTTTAAATGCTTTCATTTTAAAAATATACTTGGAACAAGATGATTTTTTCAAGCTGTGCAATTGTTACATGATTTTTCTTTTTGCTTGTTTCGGGCTTTTTTTGTGAACTGCATCCTTTTATTGTTGTTTCAGATGAGATCAGAAATTCCTCAGCTCACTCTGCAAGCTGTTGCAGCACTCAGCAGTGGGACTGTAGGATGTCAGTGTTGGTCTCACTCAGGCAGCGTTGTAGGAATACAAATAGTGCAAAATAGGCATTATGCAATTGGTCTGATGAGACCATGAACAAGAGGTGTGGGTACAATTGTGATGCAGTAAGTCTCTGGGACATGAGAAGCTATGTCTGAAGGAAGCTGTATTTAATAAAAGGACAAAATGACATAGGTTACTATCATAATTTCTTGGAGTTTTTGGTGGAGGAAAAACAATTTTTACACAGATAAGGCCCCACACCACTTACATACTGGGGAAACCTCTACCATCATCTGTGACTGCTGCTTGTGTTAGATGTTAGAGAGAAGGGATGGATTAATGGACTAGCTAATGACCTTCCTGCCTCCATCAGCAACTCAACTTTGGTATCCTGCCTTTGACTCATGGTGTGAAAGAGATTGATACTACACTATGACAGGAATAAGTCATCAAGGTTCATCAGGACACAATTTGTAAATGATAAAAACATCATTCATCCTGGGACCGTTTTTATTCCCTTCAGGCTTGGTACTCTATAAATCTTTCCAAAGGGAAAGTGCATCTCTGTGGCCATAAATGCCAGTATTTCTGTTCTTTTCCATCAGCTTGAATGAACATCACATATGCAAGCAGCCAATCTGAAGGAATGAGTCATTATTCCAATATAGGAAACTACCTTGGGACAGGATTTTCTCATTCCTAGACTGACTCAACACCTGTTCTAATTAGATATTCTCCATGTGTTTTGATTTATATTGGGTTAAATATTCATTCCAAGATGAAGAAACATCTTTGGTGCTTTGGTGGCTTTATACACCTACATTAAGAATCACCTTTATTTGAACATGTTGAGCATGGGAAGAGCTGAGCTTTCATATTGAAGAAATTGTGTTAATATTTAATAACCTGAATAAGCAATTGAAAGGAAGGTAACCATAATGTACTGAAGGCATCTTTTCTACTGACAATTATAAAGCTGTCTACTGCAATTCTATCACTTTTACTCCAGTGCCATTCTCTTACTGTGTTGCATTTTAACCACATGGCCAAGTACTGACAACCCCTCATCTCATGATTATCTATGCTCTAAATCGACAATAGAGAAAACCAGCAGAGAATTTAACAGTTTGGATATCTTCATCACCCTAGGGAACATGAAAATGACAATGTGAGCAGTAGAAGCCAAACTCCAGCATGCTGGCAAAGGAGTGGAAAAGAGAAACACCTCCCTTCCTCATTCTCTCCTGCAGCCAGAGGAGACCCAGGGTGCTTTCCATCCGTGGGCATCCTGATCCATTCCTGGGACTGCACAGCCGTCTTTGCCTCCTTGAGTGCTAAGGCGAGCTGCAAATGAGATTTAATCAGAAAGTAATGCTGAGGGCTGAATCTCTACCTGGAGTTAATCCTTACTACGCTGCCTGTGATGACATTTCTGTTCTTTGAACTACATGGAAATGATAGAGAGATAATCTTTAATGAAGGGACATAGTGACTTCATTGAAACATAATTCATGCAGCTGTTAGTGGAGAAAAACCTGATGCTCATTAAGTAACTACTTGGAAGCACTGATTTAAGCCCTGCACTTTCAATTTCTAGGAGGAAAATGATATCAAGAGTTCTCCTAGCAGTTTCACCTCTCTGAACTGGCTGGATGACAAAATGGCAATAGCATTTTTTACAGTTGGCTACAGATGATTTAGCCAGAAAGAGAGATTCAAATAAGCAAATCAATAAATTTTGGCAACTGGGTGAAAAATACCTCTTCAGATCACTATAGATACACTAGCTGTAATTGAAGTTAAACCATACCTGACCTTAAGCTGATGGAAAAAAATTAAAATTATCTTTTAGGTCATTTCTTACTGTTTTCCTCTGTAACTAATCAATGTACTCTCTGCAAGAAGGTACATGACTGGGCTTGTAACTTTGGTATCAATCCTCTTATTCCCATCTATCAATCCTTACAATGATGGCAAAATTCCCCAGACTTTAGCAAATTGTCCATGGTAAATGGACATGGCTGAGTGGTAGATCCCAGAGTGTTGTGATCAGTGGCACGGGGGCTGTCACCAGTGGTATCCCCCAGGGTTCTATACTGGGCCCAGTACTGTTTAACTTATTCATCAATACCTTGGATGAAGGGGCACATGCCTCCTCAGCAAGTTCACTTATGATGGGTTGAAGGATGGAGAAGAAGTGTGTCAGCCCAGAGAAAACTTTGGGAATAAGCCAGAGAGGTTGTCAGGGTTTGGTCAGAACAAAGATTTAATTGGCAGGATATGGCAGAATAATACACATGACTAATAAATCACTATAAATGGATACAAATTAATGCAAATAGCCTGTTCTGGAAAAACAGGCAAGACAATAGAGAGGAAATGTTGGATAAATTAAAGAGAGATTATCCAGGCTGCTTTGGTAGGTGTTGGTTACAAACCAGAACACCAGGCAGGGCAGAATCCTCCAGAGCACAAACTGTGGTCCCCCCAGAGGATTTTAGCTGATCAAATGCCAGATGCAACAGGGATACAGTAGGACACAGTCTGTCAGGGTCATGACATGCATCATAGGCACACTTTCTCTGTGGAACCCAGCTGAAAATCCAACCAGGTCTCAATGTAGGTGATTTGCAGAAAATTTAGCAGTAAAAGAATTGTGACCACCTGTTCATGTCATGACTGAAAATTGAATATTTTAAATGATTTTATTTTTTTCATAGAAATATCAGATAATTCTTTAGGCTTTCATCCTGACATCCAGTATTTTCCATGAAGATCTATAATTTTGTAAAATGAGTATGTGTAAGTGTGAAAAGGCAGTGAGAACAAAAAGTGGAGTTTTGCTTAACAGAACGCAAACCTGATAATTATTGCTAATATTCATTTGTGATGCATATCACACTGAGCTGCCAAAGAAAATTCTTGCTGCCCTGCAATGCTGAAATGCTTTCCACCAAGATCTGAGTAATTTTGCTTGTCAAGAAAACAATCAGCGCGCTTTATTCCATAGCCTGGTTCCATCACCATCTCTCATTCTTCTTCGAGGGGCAGAACAGAGTCTCTGCTTAACTTTCCCATAAATACCTGCTTAACATTTCTTTTAAATACCACATGTTGTCACCGTGTGCAATTAGTGATCTTTGGCTAAGTGAGGAATCCTATGCGTGCTTCAGGCTGGCTGACAGGTGACAGATTTACTTCCCACATCCACACGTTGTTATGAAGCACAACTCCCCCACTGAAGACTGACAGCTGCCTGCATTTACAGAGCCAAAGCCCGCTCAGACTGATTTGTACCAACACACCAGGCAAGATTGGGAAAATGTTCCTATTGCTCCATACACCCACACTCTAGGTGATAAAGCTGGTTAGGTGATTGGGTTTTTCACAGTGCCACAAGCGATTTTCTGATTTCATATCCAGAGTTCCTAGATCTATTCACTGTTAATTCTGGAGGCTGCTTTGGGCTTTTTCCCTGAAAAAGCTTAACAAGGTACCATTCACTACACGTTTCATGGCTTCTTACTCCTTCCTACCATTTGTGACATGGAATTAAAGGTTTATCTCCATTTACAGCATTATAAATAGGCTTTTGTATTTCAATGGCTATTTCAGCAGAGGTCAGTTCATCTCAAAGACTCTCTGGTGAGCTGTGTACTTGCCCTGGTAAAGAAAGAGTCCCCACATGACTGAGCTAACTGAGCCACAAGACTAGCTGGAGAGACATGTAGGAGAAACAATTTCATTCAGTGTTGCCGGAGGACTCCAAAAGATAAAGGACTGCCAGAAAAATTACTTTTATCAAGGATTTTCAATTACTACCTTGGTTCTGATTGTGTGACTCCTTGCATCATGTAGGGTAAAACTATTAGGGGCTTCAAAGCACATGAGAGGATCTTGCCTGGGAGAAAATAAGGATGAAATCATTCATCCTAAGTTGATAGTTAAAGAAATCTTTTGGAGGTAAATTAAGGTGATATTTAAAATATTGAATGTATCTTCTTGTCCAGTATATAGTTCTTTTCCTTATTTTTCCTGGCCTCTAATCACATGGAGTTAGATGTCACCTTGCAAGTAGGCCCCTGGAAACAAGTGGAAATACCCAGCAAGGTGTTAGTCACTGACAGAAAGAGCACAAGCTTTTGGAGAAAATACTACTGACTTGTGAAAAACTTTTCGTTTTTTGTTGCCAACAATAAAATTGGCAGTATTTTTTCCAGGATGAATGGACAGTCAATCATCCCAAGAGGAGCACCATCCAGCATCATGCGGGGTTTGATCTGTGGTGCAGGAGAAACGGGAGAGAATTAGAGCTGCTTAAATTGCTCCTCCTGCCAGTGGAGGGAGGGATGCACCTTGAGACCTGCCAAGGGAAGTCGAGTCATTGAACATTGCCTTAATCCACAGACCACGTGGAGAACTTCAGTGACCTTACATGCAACCCACTCCACATTTGTTGTGTTTTAGCAAGGGAAGATGAGAACCTTATCCAGTCTTTTTGAAGATCGCTGTGCACTGATTTAGGAAGATCCAAGGAGCACTGGCAATTTAATAGACCTGTGATGAACAGACTGTGACCACATTACTCAACATATAAAAGAGATTGAACAAGATGGGGAAAGACTGAGACATACAAGCATATTTCTGTGGATTGTGGGCTGCGTATAAAAAAGGGTATGGAGCTAGTTGCCATCTGAATGTAAATCAAATAGCTTTAAATCAAGAAATGAATCAGTGAAGTGGCACAAAATCTGCCTGTCTGTGCTCATGGCAGGAATATTTTTGAGGGAAAATCCCAAGAATTACCAGTGGGGTTTGCAATTTCTTGAGAAAACAGGAGAATTGTTTAGGAAACAGGCCCACTCAGATCAGCTAATCTGTGCCCAGAATCCATTAGGCAGCATCATTTCTTGTTTTGACAGAATTTGATTTCATTTAAATCGTTAAATGAATGCAAAGCCTTATGTTCCATTATCACTGAACAAATCCACAGCAAATATATTTAATTAAATTATACAGAGATTAAAATACCTTAGAGATGATATAATTATGCCTCAGAGTTTGGCATGTGCACATGGGGATTTAAGAAAATGCTGAAAAAAGCAGGCAGAAAACCTTTTCGGTCTTTGATGAATATGTACTTCAAGGTGAATGAAGTTCTCAAAACTATTAGACAACTCAGATTGTGAAAATTAAAATTCATAGGGATTCTGCAATAGAGCAGAAAATAGGCAATCTGAACAAAGTGCTTCCTTTCTAGCAAGTTTCCATTTTTATCATTTTAATTATGTCATTACATCAAAGTTCTCCTAATTCTGAGGGAAACTTCCAAAAACACCTAAGCACAAGTTTCTGATTTTCCAACTATTTATGCAAATCAATACTGATAACATATAGTCCCATCATAGATAATACCTTTGTCAAATGGGTCCAACCCAGCTCCTGTTAGTGTGGAAGGTGAGCCAAAAGAAAGCTGATCTGGTTGCTGAGATGGACTTTGGTATCCTGCAAGAGCAGCTGTAGCAAACTCTGCATGCCCAGACAGCCAGAAAATTGAATCTCTCTGGTCTTTAGCTGAGTTTTATTTAAGAGCTTTGTCTTTGGAAAACACATTTGTTGCTGTTATGTCTAAGGCTGCTGCTCAAAGAAGGCACAGGTCCCTTTCCCTGGCTCCCGGGGTTCCTTCTAGAAGACCCTGTGGGTTGGCACCAGCCCTGCACTGTAGGGTGCTGGTTGTAAGGTTGAGGTCAGTGAGGAGGGTACAGAGGTCATCCACTGATTGGCACTGAGTGAGTGGCACTATGTGTATGTTGGAGAATAATGTTCATGTTGCCTCCACAAGCAAACAGAAGCTCAGGAAAATGATCCATTTTTGCCAATCCTAAGGCAGAGGTTGTGCTCTTACCAGCCAGTGGGTCTGTCAGTGCTGGGGGCATGAGCCAGAGGGACAACAAAGGCCATCATGACATACTTCAGCTCTGAAGCCTTCATGGGGTGGACACCCTGAGTGATCGCTGAGCAGCTGGGAGCTGGTGGGGAAAAGCAGTGCTGTACAGGCTGTCCAGCATGGGCTGAGAGAGCTGCCTCTAGTGTGTCATGCACAGCTGACAACACACAGGATCTTCCCTCACTCAACCCCAGTGTCCTCCACTCTTCTGCTGGCAGATGGAGAGAAAAAACAATGAATTCTCTTAACACAGGGTATTGCAGTAGAGTCCTGGGCTGGGCAAATAGCAGGGTGTGGGGGCAAGAGTTACCCTGGATGTGTCTCACAGAGAGACAAGTGAAGGCTGGCAGCCTGCACTGCTGCCTTCCAGGTTTCTTTAATGCTTTTCTAATATAGAATCGCCAGCCAGGAATTAATGCCCTGGGACTTACCCTGAAGACTATGAGTTGCAAAGCCAGTGCAACATGTGTGCTGTAAGAGAGAGGGAGAGCACAGCTCACAAGTACCAAAAATTATCATTGCGTTTCAGAGTTCATCCTCGTGTATGACCACAGGAAAAACGTTAAAGAAATACACGCCAGATTTTAAGATTTTAAATGTTCCATTAAACAATGAGAAATTATTTCAATAGGATAATAGCACTGGCTAACTGTTAAGACATTAATATATTGTGTAACTAAATCACTATTCATAACCAGCAGGAGTCATTGAGGGTCTCTGCATGCAGCCCACTGGCACGACTGCTTTGGTCTCACTTAATATCGTATTTCAAATGTTCCTTTCACTGGTGTTTCTTCTGAAGGTAGAGAAAAATATAGCATTCATCAAAGGTTCCTTTATCATTGCCAAGGCACAAAGACATCTTCAACTCTCTTGTTGCTAAGCTGAAATCTAACATAGAATTATCATCTGCAACAATTCTTGGTGATTAATTGCATTAGTACATCCCAACCAGAACCCCTGTGGTCAAACTTCTTATGAAATGAGTCCAATAGCTATTAGTACTGCTTTGAAATTATAATCAGTGACTGATAGCTCAAAAGATAACATAAACTCTCCCTGTAGAACTTCAGAATGTATTTTTGTAGAAGGGAAAATGATCATTTTCAACTGACATTGAAACATGAAAACTACTAAGAAAATGTGCCACATTCATTCTCTTCACTCTGGGAACTTATTTCAGTGTCCTCTTTCCATATAAAACAGGACTAAAATATATAACCTCACAATTTGAATCTGTACACAATGAGCAACACTAGATGACCATTGCTCTTTCTGGAAAAAATCAGAACACGCATTTCATCCAAGCAGCAAAGGAGCATACGTAATTGTTGATGTGAAAGTTTATTGAAAATATCTACTGGAACTGCAAATGAAGAGATGTCAGGAGAGATGCTCTGGGAAACAACCTCAAATAAGCATTTGGTCCATGTGACCAGAGTTGCTTTTAGTCAACAGAAAACACCAGAGCTGTAACAGTAGCTGTAGGACAGTTGAGGCAAAATGATAAAACAATTCGCCACAGAGACGGGTGTGCCCTTTATTAGCATTCATGTCACATTTGTGCCCGCACTAAAAAAAATTAATAAATATGAGAAAAGTTACTGCATTTTTCTTAAGTTATTTGGTAACTTCAAATGGATTGACCAGTAGGGCACAACCAGAAGAGCTTACTTGTTGTTCCCGATGCATCCAGCACAGAGTCTTCTGAAAGCAATATAAGTTTTCTATCATCTTTAGTGGATTTGATTTCAAACTTCCTCAGGGCTGTGCAATGTGCCAGCTACTGAACACAGTCAAAAAAGAGAAAATTTAAGGGCATTACCAGAAAGCTTGAATCAAAGCATCAATCAAATCTTTGATTACTGAGCAATAATGGACTTCTTCATAGTAGAAAATATTAGTTCCAGTTGCACAGTATTGCTAGCCACTCAATAATTTTTTACTGAAATTTATTAATATGGAAATATTGTGAGGTTTGCAATAGTTTACTTGCATCAAGAATAATGAATCAAATTTTGAAGTTTCTGGTGTAAGGAGAATAAAAACACAGTTTTTTGCATTACAGGTAAAGAAATTAAATATCAAAGAATTATTTTCATCTTGAATTAAACAAAAAGTTACCATGTATATAAAATAATATCTATATAAATTTTTTAAATCCTATAAAAATGATCTTCCTGATTAGAAAAAATTATGTTCTAATTAATTTTAAATTGCTTTATTTTGAATGTGTCCTTTAAAGATTTACCTTAACATTGACTGAATCATAAAGTAAAAATACAATTTCAACAAAACAAACAACTTTCATTTTTTTAAAACACCTGAGGAGAACAATCTAGTTATTTTGAAAAAACTTACAAGTGTGAAATACATAAGAACTTCTATTTTGTTGTGAAACATTATGAATTAAAATAAATTATGTTTTACAATACATTAAACTGTTACAGAAAAGTCAGGATTTTTCAGGGCAGATGGAAATGTAGTGACATAATGTGAGGAGAGGAGGGGCAAGAAAATTCTGTTTCTGCAAGTTTTATTCTGAATCTGCATTAAAGTTTCCTTAGGGCTATTCAACTGTAATTTTGCCACACTTTCTGATCCATGTCCATGGGAGAATTGGCTCTATATTGGTGCATAATCAGATAAGAAGTGGGCCCTTTATTTTATTTACCTCTGAATCACAGGTCTGTCTTCATAGGTAAGGCAATAACTGGTGCCCAGGCTTCCTCAATGCTCAAGTTAAAGGTATCTGCAAGTGGTCAGATAACAATGAAAAATGGCCAGGTCAACTTTAAGTACCTCCAGAGCTTGTTCACTCTGAGCTGGAGGCAACACCATCCTCCCATAGGGAGGCTGAGTGTGAAGAATCAGCCCAGAAATCAGACCAGCACAGCTGGAGCCTAAGTGATGGCACTGGGACACCCAAGTGTCTGGAAGGGCAAGTGGCAGCAAGTTCAGGAGGCCAAGATCCCTTTTGCTCTCGCTGAAAGATCAAGTCTCTCCTTATTGTAAGTGCATGCAGAGCACAAGCTCCCCTGTCCTTTGCACCCTAAATGGAGCCTCCACTGACCCAGGGAGGTGAAAGGGGGCTCATCCCTCCCTGATTTCCCCTGCCTTCTGACACACTCCCTGCCCTCTCCAGTATGGACAATTCATACAGAAAGAGGCAAGAGTAGCTCCAGGAAGATCTCTGCCCATAAACAGGGTGCCAGAGCCAACATAAAATTCTGCTTAAGGTCATTGACAGAGGTTGCTCTCATGCCTACAACTGGACCAGGGCACTCTCTGGACTGAGCCCAAACACAGGGGCAGGCCCACCCAGGGATCCATACTCACACATCTCTCATTGCCCAGTTCAGAAAAAAGACACAAGGTCTTGCCTGTGTGGGGGAGTAGCCCACACAAGCAAATATAAGCTCCAGATTTCCTAGTCATGAAAGCTAAGAAGGAAATTATCAACCATTTCCAAATGTAGCAACAGTGTTGGTCCAACAGGTGTAGCACTGGTCTAACAAGAAAATCATAGAAAACATTCCTTTGTTTTTCCTTTCCCTGTTAATTTAATATTTTGCATTTTTATTTCAACATCTGCAGAACCATTATCCCATTGGACAGCACTGAGATCACAGCCATTCCATTGACCGTTTGCATTCTACAGTCAAACACAGCTTTCATTTTTACCTTGTCTGAGAAGAAGCATGACAATCCACATTAAAGATGGATTCGTGACACTAGCAGAAAGATTTGACAACTGTTTACAATTCCAGCTGGGCAATTAAACAGTGTTAATTTTTGGAATCCCACTTCATTCAATAATATAATAGGCACTTTTCTGATTAATAAGAAATTAGACTAAGCATAAACTCTCTGCTGGATGCTAAAAGCTTTGTTGTGACAAAAGTCTTTCACTGTGTGACAATTAAGGCAAGCATCTAGCTTCCAAGTTTCCAAAATTTTCCATGCACTGATATGCTCCTTTGTCATCATAGCATCCACAGAAAACGTGTAATGTCTTGTCAGACACCTGCTCAGTTCAACTCAAAAAAGGCTACATGGATAGTAGTGTTTCTCAAACACTGTTTCTGAAATATGAAAGCCTTGAAAACCAATTTAACCACAATAAAGAGGAGGATTTATTTTTCTGAGTAAAAGCCATCCATAAGTACAAGACCAAGGTATGGGACAGGATGTCTCTAGCACACCAGTGTCTAGGCTGCAGCAGTGACAGACACACCCTCTGTCTAATATTAGTTTGTCTTGGTTTTAACTGCTTTTGGTCTTCATGAATTAGATGATTTTACTGCTCACATAACTTTCTCCTGTATGCAGTCAGTGCTGAACAGAGACAGAAAAAAACATTAGGCAATGATGAAATCCCATCATTTTGCATGCCCAGCTATGGCTGAACTGAGTTTTGCCCTGAGTTTAGTGGATGGGCTAAAAGGTAGAGCTGATTTTTCATACAATAGTTGCTTAGGCCCACATGTTAAGAAGGTGCAAATTGCTCTAGTTTTTAATTTGGAAAACAGTCTTTGTTATTTAACTTAGAGTCCCTTCCTTAGAACAATGAAATCTAAGCGGGTATTTCCCTTTTCTTACATCTCAAGAAGAGCAAGAGAAAAGATCTATGGAAAAGCTGTAGGTATTTCAAAACTGTTAGGAAATGAACACTCAGAAAAAAATCATACAAATGCCACAAGTTAAAATGCTTTTTCTTTTTTAATATCCTCTTTAAAAAATGCTGACTCTACTATTTCTTCTCAAGCTTCCAAAACAGTTGAATTTAAAAATCGCCCCAAGAAAGAGGACAGCATAATATTCAATTCTCACCATTAGTAGTTTTCAGGTTCCTTCTGGCTTAATTAAAGTTCTCCTAAATTAATCAGCAAAAATTTTGCTACAAGGCCATGGACCCACATCACAAGCAAAGTTTCAAGCACTCCTACGATAAAGAGCTTGAGATGAAATCCAGTTTTTGACACAAGAATTCTGTGAAATCTTTTTCACCTCTTGGATAGTTTCTTAATGAAAAAGATAAAGTACAACCTTTTTATTAGAATTCTTAGTGCTTTCAATTAAACTTGAAAATTCTAAAAATCCTGGGATAAGTTTAAAACAAAAAAAACTCCCGGCATCCACATGATCACAGTAGCCACGAGGTGGGTCAGGTATTGTGTATCAGATCATCAATCAGTATTGATCCACCTGTTTTATCTTGAGGTCCCACTGAGTAAGCCAGTATTTTTTATATCTATGCCAGTTTACAACTCCTATGTGTGGTCCTGTCCCTGTTTCTGTTGGTCTCTCCCATCATGATATAAGAACCACTGAGGCAAGAAAGATAATCATATTAATATGATTTAGGTAAATCCCAGAAGAAGAAAGAAGTGAGATACAATTTGCCAATACCTCATGAAAATAGTATCATTTGACAGACAAAAATAACATTTCAATACACTAAGTCCTAGATTTTTCAGTTTTTTCATTGGGGAACAAACAAACATTATTGGTTGACTGATGTTTTCCTAATTATCTGCAGTACAGGCATCCAAGTTTTTCATACACCACTGTTGCTGCCAAATTAAAAAGGAAAGTGTGTGTATATATACATACATATGTTTATATGTGTATATATATGTATATAAATATGTATACATGCACACACTATATATATTATATATACTAGATTATATGTATAGGACTACAATAAAACTGAGGAAAGTACACACAGAGCAGTTTTAATATAATGTTTGTGAGTAAAATGGCAATGAAGAAACAGTGGCATGCTTTAATACAAGATTGCAACCTCAGTTCTTATCCAGGATCCTCCTTTTTCGGGGAAAAAAAGGCTGCTGAGCATGTCCCAACCCAAGGACTCATACAGGGCATGGACTTGAAATTCCCTATGATAACTCTGTGAGACAGAGCTGGACAGTTGGTCTTTAAAAATGTTTGTCTGTTTGTTTTGAGACTGCAAAGGAAAATATTACTTTTTCTATATTAGTAAGGTCAAAGAATTTGTTTTCTTCCCAGCTAGAGACAAAAACAATAATGGGAAGAATCTTCAAACTGATGTTCAAAAGAGGAAAAGAGAGCCAACAGATGATTAACTTCTCAGCAGGGAAGATGTTATTACAGTCAAAAGATTTCAAAATCCCTTTTCTTATGTGATTCATTAACAGATATTCAGACCTCTTTGCCCTCAGAAGAAGAGCGTATATGTTTCTCCAGTGGTGTGTCTTTTGGGGACTTGAGACTATCAGTTCAAAGTCTGCTGTCCAATGATTTGTCTCAAATATGGCACTTTTGGAAATGTCAGTGCTAGCTGGGTATTAAAGTCATTCATCTGGGCATTTCTCTGAGTTTTATTAAACAATAAAAGGAAATTATATCACTGCACTCTGGAAAAACAAAAAAAATGTTTAACGTCTTTGCTGTTTCCTCACTACCTGCCACATTATGCAAACATCTAATGCAGATTCTACATATTAATGAAACTTCTAACATAATTAATGGCAAATTTGCAAATGGGGGGAAAATCCATCTCCTTTCTACCACAAAAACAAGCCTCTCTTGAAAAATATACTGTAGTTCCCATTGTGGAGCATTATTTTGGGGGGAAAGGGGTGGATGCATTTAATTTGCAGGTAAAAACACATTTCAAAGACCGAACTTAGATTGTAAACGCTTCATAAAATTATCTGGATTTGTTTATCAGGTAATAATAAGCCTATTGGTGTCACTTAATAAAGATATCTCATTCTTATAATTAGTAACTCTATGCTATACTAGTCTTATATATTCTAAAAAATATATTTACTAGCTAGAGCATTCATGGAATTCATTTTCTGAGACAATTGCCTTCCCAATATTTACAACAAGCTCAGCCTCACAACTATGAAGATCCTTACTAAAACTTCATTAAAATTACACTGATCCAAAAGAAAAAAAAAAGAAATGTGTAAAATGTGCTATAAATATAATCCAGATATAAATTTCAAATATGAATACATATAAGGCACAGAAATGAAGACAGTATGATTAATATATTCAAAGAAATCACGATGTGATTACAATCACACAGAAATACTGATAACATCCACACAAATTGATACAGACATTTGTTGTATTTGTGATACAAAAATAGCAGATTTGTTACCTCAAACACAAAGATGAAAAAATATGTCCTCTAGAGCTGACTCACTCTTTAAATCATCAATGGTGTAATTGTTTGCCTAGCACCATATAAACTGACTAAGAAGACATTTAAAATAAATGGATGTTTTACAAAAATAAAAAGGGAATTAAAGTAGAAATTAAGTGAATTTTGAGTGAGTGTACAGTACAAACACATTATTCTTCCTGCTATCCAGTGTAGTATACAATGATAACACATTCTGTAGTGCTTCGATATTTCCCATGGTTTTGTTTTCTATGAATAGATAATTCCTCCCAGAAACCATGTCTGGTGTATAATTTATGATTCTCAAATTTTTTTAAAAACTGATCTTAAATGTATAAATTGAAATCTTAGACAAATATCTCTATCACTTCAAAAAGTATAATTCCACATTAAAAATATAAAAGACTCTGTCTTAAATGTCTTAATTTAACTCTGTTAATATGTCTGAACAAGAACTTTGCCAGTCACACAAACTTTTTAAGAATGGTACCACATACAGCATTTTAGTATAACTATGTGGCAGACCATAATGTGCGTGAACACAGTAAGTCCATTTTTGTTTTGTGATAGCACACAAAGCTAACTTTTTGTTTTATATCATCTCTGTAGATATTTTTAAACCTTTCAGAGTTATAATACAGAAAAAAATTGCAAAGCTTTAGAGAAACATCCTTTCACTGAGAATTTTGAAATTTCTGAGACGTGGCTAAATTTACAGGCTTAAACCTTCTCACAGGAAAATTTTAGAGGCAAAGGTTAACTTCTGATCAATTGAAGTATTTTCTTTCAAATTCCTTTATATTTGGCCTCTTAATCTTTGTATGTAATATATTAAAATTCATTCAAGAAACCACTCCAAAGGCAAAAATTTTCCTCATTTACTTCTTGCTTAGAAATTACAATCCTCACAGAACAGCTGAAAAGTAAAGGTATATTTGGATCCTCGTCTGTATCAAGGCAGACTGCAAAGCCCCATTCAATAATCCCTTCAGTCCTGTATTTTTGAATATAGCTAGGCTTATTCTCACTTCTGGTTATCTCTACTCCTCACCTTCCCCTAGCTGTGTGCTTACCCTGCTTGAAGCTAAACCCATCAGCCAGCCTTGTCCCAAAGCTTAGTTTAGACCTTGGTCTTGCCCGTTTTACAGCTTGTTCCCTGTTTTTGTCCTCCTGTGTGAGGTATGTTTGCCATTTGAGATTAAAGTCATGAAAAGAGAACATGAAAAGTTGTGCCATTTATTCTCTGAGCCTTGAATTTCAAACCCTATGTTTCAAAACAGCAATCTATCAACAGCATTTTGTTCCCAAGCATGAGATGCTGGCTGCATGGGGCCCTTACAGATGGAGGAGTCACAGGCAAATAAGATGGTTTCATGAGGTAGTCTTCTGCCAGTTTGCCCATCCCTTTCCTCTTACCATATGATGCCTGTTATGACTGCATAGAAATCCAGAGGAAAAATGGACAATTACTGATATTTGGTTTACATTTCACTTCAATTAAAAAAAAAAATTAAATCACCTCGATTTTTAGAAATCTGCAGTATAAAGCATTTTCCTGAAACTGCTAATCAATTATTAAGCAAGGGTTTGGGAAATCATGAAAAGAGAAGAAGACACATTTTAAAGCAAAATAAAATTTAAATTCACCTTAGCAACCGCTTTCTGCAGCCCCCGCAATGCCACGCACTGCGTGCTCCCTCTTGACAAACAGGGTGCAGTTTCTGCAGTTTGTCACTGAAGTGGGCAGTGATGGGAAAAAAGCAAGTCAGAATTTTAAAACTCTGCAAACTCTGTGCTGGTTAGACCTTTCCATTCTCTGTTGCTCGTCTCTGGCTCTTCTCTGTTACAGAGAGACAGGAGGCTCAAGGATGGAGGGTGGCATGCAGGGCTGCAGAATGAGCAGGGAGTGGGAAGCCTCCCCTCCTGCATTGCATGGAGTTCAGGCACCTCTATACATGCAATTGCAAGAGTACTTTAATCCAAAATTTATCAAATAGTTGATCAAAAATGTCTCACAATTAGTCTCAAACTATAAGCAGCCCTGTGTAGAGTAGATTCCCTCAGAGATGGGAGCTGAGAGGGCTCCTGCTGGCATCTGTCTCAGAGGTAAATGTGCTCACTTCAGGTGATAAGACTACGGCCATGTGGCTGCAGCTCTCTGCCCTGCCATCAGCCTAGGTCTGTATCACTTGTAACATCACTAAACAGATGCAAAAGAGTGTTAAAAAATGGAGAATTTAATTGCAGGGGACACAATAATACAGCCTTAGCACCTTTAAATATTTCATCTTATTATAGTTTAGAAGCTTTGAAAACTGATCATATTTAAGCCTGAATTCCTAGTCCCATTACTGTATTCACACAAAAAATACATAATTTCTAATATAGTCTTGAGTTTTCCCATGTCTCTGCTAACAGGGTGTTACACAGGGATTTTTCAGACTAAGACATGTTCTGGGCTGAGAGAGAAGCAAACAGCCTCTTGGAAGAAAAAGTACCAGGGACAAAAAACATGCATCCAGCTGAGCACTGGAAGGAATGAAAGATTTTGTGCTGGAAATAAAGCAGTTATAAAAAATAGTCTGCTATATGAAAAAATTATCCAAATCAATACCTAAAGCAAATTTGTTTCTTTCAATCTCATGGTTGTCTTCTCCTACAATGACAAAACAGCAGTAAAAATTCCCACCTCTCAATAGAAATTACATGTGCTGATATGCTGTGAACTAAGACAAAAGGTCCTAGATGTCCACCCCTAGAATTGGGTGTGCATGCTGTCCTCAACTCTTGAGAGCAGCTGCCTCCTGCCACTGCTAACACCAGCCAGGCTGGATCCAGATGAGTTGAACACAGAGGGAAGAAGAGGAAAGCAGTGGTATGGATGGCAGACTGCTAGGCTATGGCAGAGCAGAACTGCTTTCCTCCAGCTCCCCCCTCAATCACTTCCACACCTGACTGTGTCAGCAGTTTGTATTTGCTGTACAAAAGCCATTCTGAGCAGCAGTGACAGACACATGTCACTTTTCTGCCATTGCAGAGCTACTCTGCTGCAGAAGGCTGAAGCAGACACTGCAACACATTTAGATTAGCAGGCACCAAATTAATTTTGTAAAATTCAGGGGACCCGGCACTGTGGCTCTTGTGAAATCATAAATGAAAATGTGATGGATTACAGGCTTCCATGTGATGAGGCACAGGCATTATGCAAGTGAATGTACATTAACATTACTCACATTAATATTAACCAAACAGCACTTCTCACTGGATATAGAGACAGTGTCTTCAGCTGTTCACAGATGCTTGCAGGAGGATATAAAAATCTACCAACTACTGATTAACATTAAAAAATAAACAATAATTTCTAGAAATTCTCAAGGCAAACTGGAGAGTATGTGAGCCTTCCTTAACCAAGACACTCAGAGACTAGTCACAATGAAAATGTAAACTTGTGGGCCCATTTCATATTTGAACTCAGCCTAGTGTAAAGCAGCAAATGTATTTGCATATACAAGGTAAAAAATGTGGATGAAATTGAAAGCAAGGGCACAGAAAGCATAACAGTAAAAGACAAAGAAGAATTATTGGGGCATTACATTTTATCCTCCTGTTTCCATCATAATAGTGCAATAAAGAATAGCTTGACAAATACAGAGTAAAAACAATGAATGTGATAGTATATATAAGGGAATGCTTACAGTTTATCAAGGTGTAAAAGAGAAAATAGCCTCCAGTCTGCTTTGAAATATCCCCTTTCATTTTCAATATCAATATTCATTATTAAAATCACTGCTCCCCAAATCCAGGGATTGAAACAGTTCTGATATCCTTATATTTCTTTGATCTGTCAACTCTCTCTGCATTAATCCATTTTTATGGGCTGACAAAGCATTGAAATTGGTAAGAAACTTGTTTTCAGGGAGCTTCACAGCATCAAAACTGGCACGAACAATGAGGGATGCTGCAACATATGGTCACAGTATGCCTGTGGCTTTGAGGTTGTAGCTGATGCTTCCTCCCCCTGAACAGGTGACAGATAAACAGGCTACAAAGGATTTTTAACCCAAAGTTCATCAAGTAGATGTTTTGTACTTGTGGATCCATCAGCTCCCCTGCTGCCACCATGAAGGTTTCAAAAATCATGCTTGTCTGAGTCAGGATGTTGTAAAAACACTGCTCCACAAGCAGCATATTCATGTAACTGATGCTCTTTTCTTGCTCTGGCTGGTTGCTCTTTGTCTTATAAACACCACCATAAAAATTGTCTCCATCCACATATGCTCCAGCACTTCACCTCCACAGCAGTGCTCATGCTGGCTGGCCAGTGCCCCAGCAATGACTGCCAGCTGGCTGAAAAAAACCAGGGCTTTCACAGCTGCCCCTGCTTTTTTCCCTTTTAATTTTGCAGTAATTTCATTCCCTGTTCATTGTGCATTCATCAGCCTGCACAGAAATAGTGAACACATGGTTTGCAAACTTACTCAAAACAAATAAATAATAATTTCTCCTTCCTTTATTTAGGAAACCAAGTTAACACTGTTAGAAGTGAAATTCTTTTTCTTTTGCTGCCATTGAGCACATTTATTCTGACATTTATTTTTCAGGTTCTCCTCTTTGTCATTAAGACAGCCCAAGCAACACACTCCTTTCTGTTATAGGTAAGTTGCAAGACTCACCTTTACATGTCTTCCACAAGCCAGAGCATTAGCAAACAGCACTGTGAGTGGTGTTTCAATGGCACAGGTTGGCAGCACCACTGTGCTGCAGCTCCTCAGCCCACGTCCTGAAAAGTACTTTCATGGAGAATGACTATTTTAGTGATGCTGGGGACTGTGAAGAGTATAAAACATCACTGTGCAATGCATGGGATGAGTTAGAGGGAAATTGAATATGCGTTTATGTAAGCAGTTGTAAAAGTAACTACTTTATGCAAATAAGTGCAAACTGTGCAGCAGGGGCAGAATTTGACAGAAATTGAGAAGGAGAGATGGAGTGTAAAGATCTGTGACTAAAAAAGCTTGGGAACAATGCAACAGAGCACGGAACTGGTGACCTTCCCTGTGCATGGCCCAGCCTGGGAGTGCAGCTGGTGCTCTGACACAGCAGCTGCCCTTGCAAAGGAGCAGCTGCCTGCAGGTGAAAGAAGAAAAGCAAACAGTGTTAGGGACATTGGCACTTCCAGTGACATTGGTACTTCCACTGAGCTGACACTCGTGTGACAGGTATCACTGGAAATGTGTGAAAGACAGGGGGCTCACAAAGCAAACACTTGGGTAAGGTCAGCTGGACCACAGACCCTGAAAATAGGACCATGCATTTATCTTTTCCTCTTGGTAGGGCACATCTGCCTTCATACTTGGTGAATAACCTGGGAAAATGTATGCAGTGGTGATTCAAATAATTTTTGCTTGCATCTTCTGAAGAAATTTTGTAGCCCTCACTGCTTAATCCTTGCTCTCCAACAAACCAGTAATACAAATTCTAGGAGAAAATCATAAAATCATGGAATGGTGTGGGTTGGAAGGGGCCTTCAAGTTCATCTAATTCCAACCTCCTTGCAATGAGCAGGGACATTTTCCACTTGACCAGGTTGCTCAGAGCCCCATCCAGCCTGGCCTTGAACATTTCCAAGGATGGGACATCAACAACTTCTCTGGGCAACTTTTTCCAGCATCTCACCACCCTCACAGTAAAGAATTTCTTACTAATATCTACTCTAAATCTACCTTCTTTCAGCTTAAAGACATTATCCTTTGTCCTATCACTACATGCAACTGCATAATCATAATCATCAGGAAAAAACCCAATTTTTTGGCACTGTCAAAAGCAAAAATTGTTCATCAGAGTTGGGATCATCTGTCCAACCTGAAACTACCTGTGAGTCATTTCAAGAGAGAAACCGTACTTCAAATCTGTCTTTCTGGCTGTTTCATCTATAGGCTAATAGACCTATAGAAAGTAATCTTTAGAACAGAAATATTGCACTAAATAGGTAGAAATAGAACAGAAATATTGCACTAAATAGGCAGAAATGGGTTGTCATGCAGGCAGTGGGGCTAGACTTACATGGTACTTCACACCTACTCTTTTTAATTCCTTGTCTCACAGATTCTGGCATTATCAGTCTTGCTGGTAGGAGGTAGCCAACATTTGTGTTCCCTTGCATGTCTGTCTTTTTTAGGGGGTTGGGGGAGTTTTTTTGTTCGGTTTTTGGTTTTGCTTTTGTTTAGCATTTCTTTAAGAACTAAGATGAACCAAGAAATAGGAGCGCGGGTGAATGTTTTCAAGTGCAACTGGACAGAAACACTGCTGCTGCAATCTTGTTTTGCTGCTGTAGGTGCAGGAACCCTTTCTTTGTGCAAACCACTTCTCAGTTCTCTTCTTTCATTTCACATATCTGGATTAAGTTTTGTGAGAGTGATTCCTAGAAGTTTATGCAGATATTGAAAACCTGGGATGTAAAACTTAAATCATGCCATTGCTGTTAGCAGAGTCTCCCATCTCTGCATACCTTCAAACAGTACTATAACCAAAGGTGTCCTTTCATTCAAAATATGCCTCATAAGAAGGACTAAAACACTGTTACACAAACAAATATCACAGAACAGAGAGGCTCTAGGGAATTTCTTCATCACTGAATCCTTCCTACAGGTAGTTAAGATTTGTCTGGGTGTTTACTCCAGTTCATTAAAAAAGTTTTGGCTTGTGTTAGATAACTATTACTAAAAGATCCAGAGGCAATTCTGCTTATATAAAAGAGGGGATAAGATTAGGTGTGTAGACATTTTTTTCCCATTTCTACAATGGAATTAACCCTTCTCATAGCGCAAAAAGACCCCAGAGTGCCTAAAATGATGGGGAGAAGAGAAGGGGCTGTTCTGAGCTCAGAGGAAAGAGAAGGGACAAGCCACTCAGCACAAGAGCACACGATGTACCAGCCAGGGTTTGTGTGGGAGGTTAAACATTCTCTACCTTTCCAGTCAGTCTTGGGCCTGGAAGACAGAGCAGCAGCCTCTTATTTCAGCTTTTAAAGCAAAATATGAAAACTGGTGACTTCCTCTTCAGTATGCCTAGAGACAGACAGCAAAGCTGTGAAGAGCATGCCCTGCTCTATCAGCACTGCAGCCTGCACCAACTGCCTTGTAAGGGCTCCTCAGTCTGACTGTGGAGCATGAGAGCAAAGAAGCTCACCCATAAGGAAAGTTGGGGTAGGCACGTGCCTGTGGCAATGAGGCAAAGTCGGATGTGATGTGCTGAGGAGCAGCTTCAGAAAGCAAAGGAGAGGTCACTATCACAGTGACACACTGCTGGATCAGCAGATACCCCCAACCTTCCCCATCAGTATCTCCTTCTAAAGTGACCTCAGCAATGGATTGAGTGGAAGGGAGGAGATCCAGGGAGGCACAGCAGCTGCTCCTAGTAAGACAGGTGGGCTTGGAAAGGCAAATCCAACACTGCAAAGTACCTCCAAGGCCTGTTTGCCTCTCTTGTACTAATGATCAAAGGAAGGAAGAAGGGTTTGAAACAAGCTGGAATACAGATTTTTGCTATGCTTATGGATTTGCTTAATCCATTAAAACATCCTGGATAAGATAGGTTACTTCCGTCACTCTTCAGCAGAAAAAAAGTGAACTACTGCATTTGGTCAACAGGAGAGAAAAAGGGATTTATATTGAGCTTTGTTGGGCCTCAAATTGCTGAGGCACTGAAAAATCTGAATGCATCTTGAGAAAAGATGATAGCATATCTCTTGGTCAATGAATAATTAATAAAATATTTCACTGAAGATTTAATACAGATCAAAAGTGTCTAATGCAGATCAAAGGGATTTAATATAGATCCTGGTAGTTTTCAAGGCCAGGTTGGATGTGGCCCTGAGCAACCTGATCTAGTGAGTGCCATCCTTGCCCATGGTGGGGGGGTTAAAACTAGGTGGCCTTTAAAGTCCCTTCCAACCCAAACCACTCTATGATTCTTTGATTGTAAAACAAAAATTCACTATGTAGAAATGGGAAAATTCAATGTCGGTATGCAATTCAAGTTGCATATGACCTTTCCAGAGTTATTAAAAAGAGAAACTGATGAACCTAACATGCAAATGGCAATAGTCATATTGAATTTCAAGCAAATACCAGGTCACAGTGTGTGTGGATGTTGAGTTTCACAGGCCATTCACTCTGAAGATTTTCCCACATTGCACTATAGTGTAAAATCAAGTGGTAGATAATGCCATGTAACCACAAAGCCTCAGGGTACCACTGATTAGGATTGCCAGCGTCCACACCCCCAAAACCAGGAGACTTTTCAATTACACAGCTGTGTATTAAACATGCAATTTTCTTCCCACTACAGTCAAAGGAAAATTTGCCCATAGTCTGTGGGGAGCTGCCAAACTGCATTAATGGATTAAAGAACAAACACAAGAGACATTCCTAATAATACTTGCCAGTAAACAACAGCAGTCATGCCACAGAGACATACAACTGAGAGTGCAAGCCACAATATAAGTTCTGTATTAACAGGAGGCCAATACACACTCAAGTGCCCCAAAAGCACAGAACAAAGTGGAAAGCTGTCTTGGTTATCCACACTTGCTCTCCATTCTTCCTTTTGTCCTCACCCTAGTCAAATTGCCATGTTTCCTCTCTGCCCACACTAGTACAGACAAATCTTCTTTGTAGTAGCTCAAATACCTGAACTTTTCAGTAATTGCGAACCTGGACTCACACCCTCAACTCTCACAGGTCAGCTACCCTTTTCTATGGACAACTTATGTCCAGACCAAGATTTATCTTGCACACTGGTTTTACCTATTTATTTCAGCTTTCTCAGGGGAGTGATCACAGCATTTCCTCCCCTCTATAGAGCCAGTCCTTGTGTTCATTAAATCTTTGGGGTAAGGTTTGCCATCAACATCTCTTCATCCCTAATGTTTTCAGGTTAAACTGAGTGAAGCACAAATATAGCTCAAATCCTCTTTCCCTACCAATATCCAGGATACATGACTTTGACTGGAGAATGATCCCACCTCCCTCCAAAACAGAGTATTGCTTTAGACTCCATTAGGGCCCATCATCATTAATTGCTCTGCTCTCTCCTCTTCCGGGCGTGCAGGTCAAGAAACTGACAAAGATTTGAGGCTCCATCAAAACTACTCCAAAATCCCATTTGTACATTCTCATGCAAAATGCTCCAATGTCATCCCATGTATATTTAGCTACCAAAGCTGAAATACCTGGAAATGATGCTAAAAGCTCCTTCAGGGTCCTGAGTCACAGAAACCCCCTGGAATTTATTACTAGTTTGTGACTGTGGCCAGTCCACCAAGGTTACTTATCCTGGCTGCAATGTCTAAGCAACATCAGTACCTCAAGAAACACGTTTTTAGCTCTAGAGATCTTTGTTCAAGCTTCTGCACAATCTCCCAGTGCAAAACCACCCACCATAAGCACGGAGACCAGCAAAGAAAAAGAGAACAAGGAATGAATATCAGCATTTAAGTTAAAAATCCTTCATCACAAGACTGTGTTCAACTGGAAAAAATGGCCCAGAAAGGTTGTGGCCATTCCATCCTGGAGAGTTTAAAAATTTGACTCAACAAGGTCCTGGAGTACCTGACCCCACTTTGAGCAGGAGTCTGAACCAGATGACATCCAGAGATCCCTTCCAGCCCTCATTTTGCTGTGATTCTTTATTCTCATGTGCACTATTGTGCCTGGAAGGAGGGCCACCTTTACAGAAGCAAATGTGCCACAATTAAGATCCAACAGGACTCTCACTCTTTTCAGCCACTAAAAAATTATTTCACTTCCAGTTGTATACAAGGAGAGGATACCATGAGCAGCACGAGAAGATAGATATTTGGATTCCTAAAAGGCTCCTGATTACAGTCCCAAATACAGTATAGCACTGAACCTGTTAAGTATAACAACTTCTGCAATTTGTTGAAAATCTGAGAGAGGAGCTTTGAAATGAAGTGTTTCTAAGTTCTCTCACAACAAAGAGGAAGTAATGACCAACTTGTTTTCTGTGATGTTCAGGAGGGGTGCAGAAGGTATTAATGGTCTGTTAGATTCAAGTGAGAGACATCTACTTCATATCTATTGGTGTTTTTTCACTTTCAATCATAGGACTGTTAAGTCTACAGCCATAACATGACAGCAGGTCAGGGGTGATGCTCTCTTCTTGCAAGCATTGCCATATTTTAACTAAACAAGTATTTTATGTACTTCTGTTGTTTATTCTCATTAGGTTGATGTCTGTGTTCTCCTGGAGGCTTCCTTTCCTTCCTCTTTTATATAATCATCCCATAAACTATGACACAATGTTGAATAATATTATGCAATGCTGAATTCACACAAATCAGCAGAAGAATGTATCATTTATGTGGGTCTTTATAATTTAGTAATTGTCAGGAGTCATTTTTTGTGCTGAAACGAAGCATTGTAACAACTTTCAGGATTAAAAAACTTTGAAGCGACAACACTGAAAAAGTTTCTACTGACAATCAATTTGATGAAGTGTAGAACTAATGAAACTCAAATGTGGGGTTTCTCTGTCTTTCCTCTGTGGATTCTGGTGTCTGATAAACTGTGAACCTCTCAGCCCTTCTATCTACACAGGGGCCTGATCTCCTAAGTCCTGTAGGAATTTAAGAGCTAAGAGGTTTCCAAGGTTCTGTTAAAGGGGGTTAAAATTGAGCAAGTTCAAAACTTGTTATAGGTAGTCTGATACAAGCACATGCACACACAATAGGACTGCACAGATCTTATTTCCTTCAGAAATCTAGGTATAAAAAGACAGGATATGAAAGTAAAACTTACCTTTGGAGGAAAGGTGGGGAAATTATGAGGAAAAACTCAACATCCTGATACTGGGAAAAGGAAACATCACTTTAAAAGGGAAAAAAGCAAAACAAAACAAAAATAAAAACAAAACAGAAGAACCATTCTTGTCCCCAGAGTAACTTTGACCATGCCATTACAGTGTGGTAAAAGAGAGGTAACTAAATATATTGGAAGGTGATGTGTTTTAAACTACACTTTGTCTAAGAGCCTAATAAGCAAACTGGGAAGAAGGGAATGGGGAATTTACAGTACTCCTTGGGGTTTCCATCACCTGGAATGACTTTGTTGCATCCTATTCTTTTTTGCTTTTTTTCTAAACAATGAAAGCTCTTGAAGGCTATTAAGAAATGTAGGCATCAGAGTATTTATTGTATGCCATGTATGCTATTGAGTATTTTTCAAGATAACAATAGCAAAAAGTATCTCTTATCATGACACGCATTCAAGAAATGCAGAAATAAATAAGACAGCACACTACCAGCAATTAGAAATACACGAATGTGCCATGTCCCACTGCGATGCAAAGGGTCAGGGATCAATAGAGGTCATAAAAATTCTTGTTGATTTTGTCAATTTAGTGGTAGGTGGAAAAGCAAATACAAAAAATAATTTGGGGTGCAGTAATAGATACATATATATAACTGTATATCTAGCATGTCACATCAAAAGGTAACATTACCTCTCTATTTTACTCTCCACAATAAAGTAGAATTCACTTTCTGAAGGCAAGTTGTGTTTATTACAGAAATAAAAGTGTGAGTGGCTCACACAAAGATGTTTATGTGATGAAATACAGTTTTAAGGAACATGAATCAGGGCAACAGCTCATTTTTCTTGCCATTGCTTTTACACATTAGTCACTGCCACTAAGTTTTCATCCCCGCGAATTACATCCCCCCGAATCACTACACTGAATCACAGATCTTTCTGAATAGTTGCTTTTATGTAGCTGCCCCATAATCATTTGATTTTCTCCATTCAAGTAAAAAACAGATCTGTGATCCATCTGTTAAATTATAGACCATAAGCTCCCATCTGTCATCCATGGACCAGTGGTGGTCCCTGGAGCACTCTCTGCCTGTCTGCAGAGAGTTGGCTGCTCTTCTAGTGCTGCCTTCTCCTCATCTCCAGCTGTTAAATCACATTAAAAGATGGGTTAAAAAAATGCAGAAGTTAAAAAAGTGCATTACATTACTTTTCCCTGTAAACAACTGCTTTAGCTGCAAAAGGGATGTTATTCAATTGTGAATGCACGAGACATCTGCCTTTCTCAGGGGCAGCTTTGTGCACCCTACCCCTGCCAGCAGCTGCAGCGAGGGCTGTGAGGTGCTCCTCCAGAAACCCAGGGCCCACATTCAAGGGTCACACCATTAACTGGCTCACTGCTGATTGCTTCAACAGAAATATCTACCACTTTAGGGCAGAAAGAGCTGCTTTCCCTTGAATAGGCTGGATCAGTTGCTTCCCCCTCAGCTGTTCATCTGGTCCTGCACCCGAAGCACCAGCTCAGACCACAGCTGAGCAGTCCTGTGACAACCCTCCCATTTCCACAGTTTACAGCCTGGGGTAAGAAACATCATTTTTGTTTACTTCAATCTGTTAAAGTGACATAGTTCAGTAATTGCTACAGATTACGCTCCTGGAGAGGAGGAATTAGTGGTGCATTTCTGTCATTCCAGTTCATTCTGACCCCACGCACAAGGTGACATTGCCAAGTAGCTGCCCCTCATTATGTCTGACAGCCCACAGTGTGGCCACAGCAGCAGTGGTTTCATCCCCTAACCCCACCTGCCCAAGGCTCCCAATACCACCCTCACCCACAGCCCAGCATGCAAACCCAGCATGTGCCACCAGTTCTGGTTTGTTTTAAAAGAGCTCAGGCCCTTGCATGCCCCATCCCCAACACATGATCTCCCAGGGTAACTTCTTCAGCTATCACACCAAAACCTGACTGAGATCCTGAAACCAATAATACAACCCCATTCTGTCTCAGATACTTGAACCCATCCTGTCCTTCAGCCAGCACCCTCCAGGCTTTGCACACACTATTGCCATTACATATCAGGCTGGAAACTGAGGATGCAAGAACATCTTAACCAACCAATATTTAATTTCACCTAAGAGTACCTGAAGGGAAGATGGGTGTGGCAGTGGATCTGTTAGCAGATTTTACTCATATTTAACTCTATGACATTGCCCACTTCAATGTGTGCCAAAATACCTTAAAGAGTTCCTGTGCACCGTGCCAAAGAAATATGGGCAAGAGCTACTGGCAAAGGCAAGATTTAGGTGTTTGTGGAGCTGGTACATGATGCTTACTCTCCTCTGCACAAGGGAGACTGACATACATGGGTAACCACCTGCAGCCCTCTGCCCACTGGATTTATTTGGTACAGAAAATGTATTGCTGTGTCCAAGAGCACACCACGGAGCAGTGTGGCCGACACCCCTCCTGAGTTCTAACAGCCCAGCACCAATTCACTGCTGGGTCTGCTGGGGGCATCCTTACACAAACAGCTGGGATAGGGCTTCAGTTCATACATGTGGATTAACACAGAGCTCTGCTGCCAGTCCTCACAGCACCAACATGCCTAAAAACAGGCTGATGTGGGAATACTCTGACACCAAGCAAAATATCCCTCACTTAACTACTCCCAAAAGTGCTATTTCAAACCTGAACTTCTCATTCTTGGAGCACACATGCATCCACTGACTTACTGCCTAGTAAAACCAGACCTACTGACTGTATTTAAATTACTCCATGAGTGAAGATGAGTATGTTTGTAGACATCCACAGTAGTAGCTTCTTGGGGTCCACTGTGCCAGGCTCGAGGTTCTTCGGCCACTTCAAATTCAGCATGGGTTTAAGCACTTTATACAGCTAAATTCTGGATTCATAGGAAGCCAGAATATTCCACACACTAAATACGTGGAGCAATTGACAGCCGGTGCCCTCAGTGTCTCTCAGTTATTCACTTAGAACAAAAGGCTGTGCTTTTCCTGGGTTTTATGCTTTGCTAGCATGGAATTAGCTTTTTGCCAGCCCCTAAAGCCCAAATCTGATCTCATCCAAACTTTGGGAAAGATGGATCTGGCTCCAAGCCCTGTATTTCAAGGCCATCTTTAATCTAGAGTTAGCAAAGGGTTGGGAGTTTTTATGCTAATTCCCTGCTTTCTCATCAACTAATGGAACAAAAAGAAGGAAAAACTATCTGGGTCCTAGGAATATTATCTTCCCTTTCTTTTGGAAACAGATGATGAACCAATCAGGCTGTGAATGATAAACAACTGCTTTAAATAGATAAGAAGCAAATAGGCAAAGAGACAATAAGGTTATTAAGGGATAATACTGGGAAACTGAGTGACAGATGATTATCTGAACTTCATTTAATTTCAAATTTAGCATTTATTTTATGCTCATTCCTATAATTTTTCTTTTCCCTTTTGTTCACATTCACTTGGGAAAAAAAATAAGGTAGATCCAAAATACAGAATTTGTCATCATCTAAAGCAAAATCCAAATGACTCACAAAAAATCTTAGTACCCTGCCACAGGTCTCCAGGATTACATGTAGGGGCTTTCATGGAGAAGCCAGCAGTGGCTGCTATGGGAACAGTTCAGTGCAGTTGGTAAGTCCTGCCATGTGTGCCTACTTTTGAGACTTGCTCTGTTCTCTGCTGCCCTGGAGCATGGGCAGAGGTAACGTGGATTTCTATCCCAATAATGCAGCCATCACTTCAGAAACTTTTGCTTGAAAACACAAATGTAAAGATAAAAAGTCACACTTCGATTTTTTTGTTTAATTAATAAGATGAAACTTACTTGTGAGACATACCTGTTGATTTTGCTGTTCATTTCCCCCAGAACAAACAGGAAATTTGATTAACTGAGATAGTCTTAGCCTCACAGGCCTGATTAGTGAGGCTCTCCTTTATCCACATACACAGGAAGGGCTAAATGCTCTTCTGAATGATCTCGCTAGTTTCTGGGCCCTGGGGAAAAAAAGAAGGGAGGATCAATTGTGCACCAAAACCCATGGAAGGAGCAGCAATGCCTCTCTCATGTGGAATCTGCCAATTTTAAAACTGCTGACCTGCAGCTCCATAAACCTGTCATACACTGCTCCCAAAAGAGCCAACACCAAACCTTCACACAATTCTCTCTCCTCTTCATTTGGAGATCCTAAAACCATCAGGTAGCTTCCATTAAAAAGTACAGAGCACCCTTTGCTCTAAATTTTATCACCCTAAGCAAAAAGAAATCCTCATCCTCTCATCTTCTCCACTATTCTCACCTTACTCCATAATGTTTGTCTGTTCAGGGATGAGTAGCTTACAACCTCTTTCAATAAAGTATTCAGCAGTTTTCCTATGCATGGTTTCATTCACTTGGCAGTTTTACAGTTGCTAATGCTACTGTGGATACCATCCTTTTAAATGATGCCTGAAACTATTGTCATTTTACCCTCAGAAAGTAGCAATGTTACATAGTTCTACTGGTTTGTACAAGAACATGCCATATTTTAACCAAAAAGGGTCATTATATTGTTTTGAATAGTTTTTAATTCCAGCAACAAGGAAAGTAAAAAAAATCCTGCTTTTATAATAAATTAAGGCAAAAGACTCCTGCAACAGTATCTATGATTTTATGTGCATAGGGCATACAAAGTGGTAAAATAAGCATAATATTAGTGCTGATACTTTTCATCAAAAGAATAATTCAATATGGAATGACATCAGCATTCTAACTAAGACTTCTTCATTGGTTTTTGGCAAAACATCAAAGAAATACTGTGAACTGATTTTTCATTATATTTAGTTGAGGTACCCAAGAAATGTCTTATGACTTTTCAGATAAGACATTAGCTAGTAGGAGATGTAGGACAGACAGAGATGAACTTAACAATCATTGACCAATGCCATGGAAAACAACTTCGTCTTTGTAGAAAATTCAGACTACTGATAATCCTTGAAAGGATTCAGCCAATCAGGTTGTAAAGGACATCAGCATGGTTTTACTGAAATTAACCTAAAAACTCAGGACTTTTTCATTTTTTGACAGGGCTGCTGTTTTTTACTCATTCAGCTTAGATATTTTGCTAAATGTTATTTGATTTTTTTACCTGCCTAACTGTTCTCAAATTCAGCTAAATTCTACATGACTGTAGGCAAGTAGTCCCTACTGTAATGCAGAAGAATGCATAAAAGCAGGAGAAGAGGCCCTTAGGGAACACTGCTGCAAATCAGGGGAAATACATGCAGCTTGCCATGAGTTAAGCTCTGTGAATTTGTGCACTAAATTAATTCCAACACAATCACAACTCTGCAGAGGAGAATATAATATAGACCCTTTCTAGTTAAAAACTGCTTCATTCTAGTGTATCTTGGGAGTAACATTTACAAGGAAGTCCCCTAGCATTATTTCATTGGAACAGCTTTACAGAGTTAGTTCATGGAAATACAAAGCAGGCTAAATATAACTCCATTTGCCTTCTAGAAATTGTAGCAGTTGTGTTCTTTGGAGGACCTTTTACACTTACACCAAATTCTTTGGAAATTAGAGCATGAGAGATCCCATGCCCTCAGATTGGAATTATAGGATAGAATTGAACCTGGATTTGAACTTCCATCTTTCTACAGTGAAGAAAATAAATGGACCATCACCATGTCTTTCAGAACTCATCAAGTGGAATGGAGCACCAATGTCAAGCAGAACAGCTGCTGCTGACAAACAGCAGCAAAGAAATTCTGCTGTGAGGATAAAGTAAATCTAAAAACAGAAAAAAAGAAAGCAAGCAAGCTGATGTGAACAGCCTGCTGTTCATTATCCTCTTGAGAAATATGTTCAGAGCATCAGACTGCCAGAGATATTGAAGAATCAGTAATGCTTTGACATGTCTCTACATTATCCTGCTTACAAAACAAGCACTGTTCTTACTGCCAGTGAAGCTTGGAATTACATTTCCAATTATTCACTTTACCTACCAGACAACAATAAGGTAGCAGCTTATTACTGTAAAGCTTGTGCAGAACTAGTATCTATTGTAAAAGCAAACCATGAAACTGCAATATTATTTGTGCTATGGAGCTACATTTTCTATCATCTACAGTTACAGGAATGCACAGAAAACTAATCCATCTACTCTCCATACTTAATTAACATAGCAAAAAGTCTAATCTGCACATTTTGGTATGAATTTTACTTTTACCCTAGCATGTCTTCGTGAAAAAAGCATACATCTGAGCTGATATGAAAACCAAATTTGCATTTATTTGTGTTTGATAGATGTGTTCCAAAGAACTGAGCCAATGCATGGAGCAGGAGCACTGCTCATACACCTCTCAACATGGCTGGAAGCAACAGGGGTGATGCTGACAGTAGCATGGAGCAGAGGGATTGTTACTGAGCCTGAGTGATGCTTTCTTGTACACATCCAATGTGTGCTGCAGTCTTTAAAAATATCTCAGCCCAGAAGAAGCAAAAAATGTCTTCAGCTTCTAAGCATATAAGCAAGTACTTCAGAAAGTGGATAAACAGTGGCATGATTAAATGCTGTTAGACACGTGCACAACTTTCCCCCTGTACTCCTAAAATAGCTGTTGTTTATCCTCCCAACATTCACACCCATGATTTCTTAAGGCAAATAGGAAAGCCAAAACTAATGAAAACATCCCTATAAATGTTATAGGAGGAAAATTTTACTATATAAATCCATAGTTCATCTATACCATGAACACAACACAGTTCTGATGTTCTCCTCTTTAAGAAATATACAGAACTGGAAAATTTTCAGAGCAGGGCAGGAAGGGGAATCAGGTTCAAGACCTCTGTGAGGTCTCTGTGAGAAACTGCTTTGTAAACCAATGTGTTTCCATTTGGGAAAGGAAATACTGATGGAGATACAAAAGAAAGCTGCAAAATCATTAGTGATCTGTAAAGGGTGGATAGGATTCAACTGTACACTGCCTCTTCTCATATCAGAACTACAAATGAAGCTACTATTAATCATCTTGAAAAGGGATTTGGATTAGGGGAAGCTGGTGGTCCCTCGCATGTGGAGTAGCAGACCTGCAGAGCTCCTGAGACATGACCCTGTGAACACTAAAAACTGAAAAAGTTGCCAGGGAAGCTGCTCATGTGAGAGGAGTCCTTTGCTATGGGACATGCAGGAGCCAATCCAGCTAGGAGGCACCCACGCGGAAATAACTAAATGCTAAGAAAATATAAGAGGGAAGTATTACAAATGCTTGTCCTGCTCTTGCACTTTCCTAGACAGTGATGTAACTGAGTACTTATGGACACAGTGGGATACTGCATGTTGAACTAAATGGGTTGTTAGTCTAAGCCAGAATGGCTCATTTTAATAGGATGAGAGAAGGAAAATGGATTTTTTTTTTCAACAGGAAAAAAAAATCAAAAAATTAGCTTGGTTTATAGTAAGGAATTCTCCTGCTTCGCTTTAACAAAAAGAAAATGCATCAGTATCTATCCAGACTCCTCCTCTTTTTTTAATTTTTTTTCCCATCAAAATGTCACCAGTATTCAGGTTAAACACACTTCTAGTTCAGAAAACCAACATTTCACAACCACATCTTATCTTCAGCTCCTATTGATTCCAAGGGCTCAGCAGTCCTGAAATTCTGACTGCAGTATTGCAAAGGTAGGGAGGCAATCAAGTTATTTTCTACAAATGTACTAGAAAAAGAATAATTATCAAGGCTGTCACAAAATAGGAGTTATTTCATCATGAATCTCTACAAACCTCAAGTGTTTTCTGGCCACCCTCCTTCAAAGAATAGAATGTAGATGCATAGAATATTCTTAGTTGGAAGGGACCCACAGGGATCATCAAGTCCAACTCTTAAGTGAATGGCCCATACAGTATGTCATGATCCTGTACTTTGAGAGCCTTTCTCAAAAACATTCTCCAGGACTGTTTCCTTTCTGTCAAAGGCGTGGCCAGGGAGCACACAGGACTCTGCATGTCCCAGGCTTTAAGACAGATACCGTTCTTGGGTCAGTGAAGTTCATTTCCTGAGTGGGTTTTGTTCAATATAAAGAAACATTTATAAGTTTTCCGCATTTTTCATCTCTCAATAAATGCTATAAATATTTTATTTTTTAGTATTTAAGTAGCAAAACTGTGCTTAGGATCTTTCAATCTGACAGCTGTGTAAAATGATTGTGTAGAATATTAACTACTTGGAATAAAATCATTAATCATCTTGTTAATAAGATAGCCATCAGCTACCTGGACATGGTGCCAGTGGATTGGCATAAAAGAGAGCTTTCAATGGGCTGGGGAGAAAGAAACAAGAGAAATAGTCAGGCTCTGTTCTAATTGCTTCAGTATTAAAATAACTGCAAAGGGAGATGAGCATGAGTCATTTTCTTTGGGGCCAAATATTTCTAATTTTGAGTCACGTTGAACAATATTGTGCTGCATGTGTGGTTCTGCAGAAATAAATGCAATTCTCATCAAGTATTATTCAGTGTTAATCAGAATATCTCCTACTGGCTTGTAGAGTTTGAGAGTGAATTTTGAAACTCGCTTGGGACAAAGAAATACATCATGGCATAGATAGAAGCCTTTTCTCCTTTCAGTGCTGGCATCAGAGAGGGCTCATATCTCATTCCTATCTTTGCACTTTCTTTCTAAACTTGCAGATTATCTGTCAAGTTTTCACATAATTTAGATCATCTTTCACAAAAAGCAATCCCTCCTCCTGCCCTAAGGAAGAGGTTTTGACACACTTCATTTTACGACATTTTGGGAGAGGTGAAGTGTCGAAAGAAGAAACTAACCACTTTTTAAGGGAAAGTTGGGATCTGTAGACTGTTAAACACTTGCCATTCCCAAGAATGCTGGAGGGAAAAAAAAACCATTGGTTATTTGATTTATCATAAATATTTGTTGGAGTTCCTGTCCATGCTAGAGACAAGGAGACTATATCTTCAGGTACGAGCTGAAGTAATTGCAGATTCAATAGAAAACTAAGTGGCATTGACCAATAAAAAAGTAGCTACACTTGTCAATGTCACAAAAGAATTATGTCAAAAAGGTCTTATTTCCTTCTTTAAGATAACAACATTGATAAAGATTAGTGCTAGAATGATGTGTTCACTTCTGGGATCAATGCTCTCTAAAGGCATTAAGACAACAGAGAGACTACAAGACCTCTTTGAGAGTTGGACAAAATCCTTTACTGTGACAGACCAGACAAGACAGATCTTCATAACTCATTTGAAAAAGTACATTTAGAAAAAATCTGATTATAGTGCATAAATACTATCCTGGAAGGAAAACATCAGACAGAAAAGGCTACGTAATATGCAGAAGGAAGATCATAAGGATCAAGAGCTGAACCCTAAGCAAAACTAATCTAAATTAAAAATTAGGCATCACTACTTAATTATGGGGAAAGGGGTTAATTACTGGGAAAAAAAACTTTGAAAATAATCTGAGCACTCTACCCCACTGGATACCATTACAACAATATGCTTCTTCTAAAGCCAAGGTGTTGGCTGTGTAACAGGATAACTGGGTAAAGTGGACTGGCCTATGATGACAAGAAGGTAGGATTATCCTTAGCAGCCAATTTTGGTCTTAAAAACAGCAGTGAATAACAAGAACAAAAATTTAGAAAGCTGAAAAAATGTGCTTAATAATTACTCTGCAGACTTGATGGAATACCCACTCACCTGCACAAGCACTGCTATTGAAATAACCCAGTACTTAGGAGCAAAGTCATAGCCTGAAGGGCAATCTGCTGTAGCAATGCAATGCAGAAAAAAGCAAACAAAAATGTTTCGGTTGTCTTTATGCTTGAAGAAGATGTAAACAAGTTCCCAGATATTTTTCAGAGCTCACCTTCAGAAAAAGAGAATAACAAATTTAAAAAGTTAAATAACTTGCATCCTGAAGTCCTTTCAATGAATTGATGCATCCGACTGATGGTTCTTGATGGATGTCCACAGGAATGGAAAGTACTTCAAATGGAATCTGAGTCTTTCTAAAACTCAGGGAATTGAAAGAGGAAATTTAAGTAGACAGTTTTGACTATATGTGACAAGATGCAAAAGGAAATGACATGGAAAGTCATTTCACAAGCCCCAGATTTAATGCTTGAGGTTTTTAATGAAGTTGTGTCCAATTTCATTTTAACAAGACAACACATACGCACTATTTTCATGGAATTTACTGGAGGGATGTGATTCAAGAAGAATCTTGATTCAAGAAGAATCAAGAAGACCTTACCATTAATTTATATGATGATTATAAAATAAAAATTTCTATGCTTGTGATAGCTTGAAATGTCATAAAGGTGACCCTTTTATTATTGTTACAATTAATCCTTCTGGATATCTATGATAAGAGGACATTCGGTGTTTTTTCTTCCTTTATTGCTATCATACCTCATTTTTAAAAAGTATCACTCTTCATCATCTGACAACAAAAAATATGATGCCTTTGCTTTTCAGGGCAGAAGAATGAGGGTTGAACTTAAAAGAGAAGCTAACATTTCTATTTGATATTTCATAATGAAAAGGACTTATTGAGCACAGCTTTAGGGCCATTTATTTAGCAGCTGCAAGGACTTTCTCTCTTTTAAAAACCAGCTAGTATGAACTCATTCTTGGGTACACGAGATTCAAATAAAAATGCAAGAACAAATTCCTTGGTGTAAGACTTCTTTCATTAAAAAATAATGTTAAATACCTTTATGTATATTGAATAAAGATAATGATGGCAAAAAGCATTAGCTGAACACAGGGACGTGTGCACTGCTTCTTCAGGGAGCAGTATACAACAGCCAGCCACAGATTGTTCACACACAAGAGCACCACCTCACCCATGGACTGCATTTCAGAGGGAGGAAGTAATTGCAGTGTCTGCAACACTACACAACAGAACTGGATTGGAATTTCTGGCATATTTGACATAAACTACTAAAATCTACGAGAACTGAATAAAAGTTGGATGAAACATAAATCCTTCATGAATTAGAGATGATAAAGATGCTCCTGAGCCACAGAACTGCACAAAAGCATAATAATGACCATTAAAAATGCTTTAATCTCTGGGTGTTTCTGCACTTCCTTTGTGACTGCAAGCTGCTGTGGATAGATCAACATTGTTTGGCTACCATTTCCTTCTGAGCTTCCTACTAAGTTGTATAGAGTATCCTCTGCCATTGCAGCACTCCAGCTTACAAAAAGGTTCCCTGGTGTTGGCTCAACAGTGGCTTGTTTCACTAAGCAGCCTGAGCAAGTTGTGGCTTTTGTAACTTCATCAGTGGCCCATTTATTCCAGCACTTTTCCATGCCAGCAGGACTGAAGAGCTGTTTTCTTTCATATATCTATAGATGAGACAGGCAATGCTAAGTTGCAGACTTCCAAGACTGCATTTTGTTTAAAGACCAACACATGATGAATTAAATAGATTCTTATCCCTTGAAAGTAATCTTTAAAATAAGAATAATCAACATATTTCTGCGATTTTTATTGTTAGGCAAGACTTAGCAAGATAATGTGCTGCCTAGATCTAGGTCACTTTCCAAACGTTGTTTCCATATTGACCGATTTGCTATACAAAAAATTGCTTTTTGGTTTAAGGGGCACATACAGCTGGCTGTGATGTGCAGACTGAAATGGAGGAAAGCTATCCTTTGTGAAAGTAATCCTACCTTATCAAATCTGTCTTGCAATAAACCAAGATGCAGAGAGTGATGGATGAGAAATAATTTACTGCCAAGATAACCTTAGCCTGACTGAGCCTTGCAAACTGCAGCTCCAAGTCATTCATCAGAATTTACAGAGTTTGTCTTGGGTTTGACAAATGTAGACATGTTAGGCAAAGGTCTGATTGCAGTAAATGAAATCTGTAATCACACATATTTATTTTTTACTTCATCTGTTTTGCATCCTGCTGCCTCTCTGCTGCCTGTGTTAAAATGGAAAAGTTTAAAAATTGTGTTATGAAAAGTTTGTATTTTCTGTCTCCTGTCCCTGAGCAGTAAAAAACATTATTGCCTAATCAATGGAAATAAAATTTCATATCCATGATGCTACCAACATTTTCTCAAACATAGCTCTCTTGTATTCATAAACAATTCCAGTGACAGACAGTTAACATTTTCTGATCATTAACTGCCATTACCTACATTTTTCAGACTTGTTTACAGAATTGCTTTTGAAACTTCAAGAAATTGAAATAAGATTTTTCCCTATCAACACAAAACATGAGGAGTCATCTGTAAGAGAAGCAGTAAAGCTGGAGCGTGACAGAGTAAAACTCAAGCAACAGAAGGCTATAGACAGCTTTAAAATAAATGTGAATACATATTTCAATATGGAGAAATGCTTTCCTTCTTTGTGTATTTATAATAAAAATACCACTGCAAATTCGCTGAATTAAAATTCTGCAGAATCTGTAGCACATGTATTTTTTGTACAAGACAATAGAAGTCCTTGAAATCTATGCACATCAGCACTTAGAAATGTGGCCACATAAACTGTGTTTTGTCAGCAAAGGAAATCGTTGTCTACTCTATAATGCTGTCTGAGATGCAGCAATGTAAATGTTAAATAGGAAATGTCATTCAAGGGGACACAGAAAAAGGAATCACAAAGTTCTGATCTTCTCACTACTCGTGAAGGTACAAACCTGAGACAACAAAGAAATGTCAAATTTTTGCAAATGTCACCCTTGAAAGGTCTAGTAATCTGCAGTCATTCCTCAGGTGAAGGCTTCGCCTCCCCAATATTTTTAAGGACATTAGAGAAAATTGACAAAACAACATCAGAAAAGTTCAAAGCATATAGGAACACACAGAAGAAATTAATGCTGTACGAAAAAAAATCTAAATATTTGATTAGGAGGAAAGCAATTCTGGCACCAGTAGGAATTACATTCATTCCTAAACCACATAGAGAGTAATGCCATTGAAAGAGAGCGATCAACTAAATCCAAGGCTTTGAAATTCTTGGATGGGTTGTACGGATTAAAAAAAATATCAAAATTGTACTGAATTTTAAAAGAAATTAACTTCTTTTTTATTTTAAGATAAGTTTGCCTTTGCCAATAGTAACAGAATTAACAAGTTTTTCAAGAATAATCTTGAAAATGTATAAATGTGTATGTACATTTATAAACGTATATATACCTTTATATATTTTCATGTACAATATATAAACATTATAAATGTATAAATATTTATGTGTTTATAGGTACATTCTTATTGAAATAAACTGTGCATCAAAGCATCAAAATGAGAATTGGAGTGACCTTTCCTAAACATCCTTACTGCACTGATATACTGTTCCCAACAGCATAATTAAATCAACTGTCTGAAACTAAATCAAGCAGTAGGGGTGCCACCAATTACCTCAGTGCAGTTTAATTTTGGGAGACAATCATTATGTTTAAAGGTTTTCCTGAAAAGTACATGAGATGTTAGTCTGGTTTAATGTCAGTGCTCACCATCCTGCATCACTTTTCTTCTTTTCTGGTGTTTTTTCTTTATAATAAAGCAGTTATAAATCATTGTCTGCAACAGAATTAAATCAAATGATGCATAGCAAGTAAAAAGATCAGTGCCATAAAAACTGGCAGACTGGAAAAATATTAACATGAGTACATGACACATAGACAAGAAAAAGGAGTTTTGAACTTCATCAAGAATACAAAATATGGCATCACTGTAGCTACATGAATTTGGACCAGCCAAGATGCTGGCAGTAATTTCTAAAGGGTGACCCTTTGTACTCCTCAGACATGAAAGATTCCTCATGGGACTGAGACAACAGATCTTAATTGTTAGGTAGGGATTAAGTAAGATTAGGCAAGGAGGTTTGTCTGAACAGACAGGAAAAGGTGGAGTAGTGAAAATTTCTTGTTTTTTAAAGGGTTATTTTATTAAAGAGTGAGTGAAATGCTGTATTTGGGGTCCACTCAAGATAGCCAGTAGATTACCTGTAACCCTTTTCTGGCACTCAAGAAAAAGCAGAACAAAAGGGAGCACACTGGAGAATAAATATTAGCAGGAGGACTAATGCCATGAGTTTCTTTTCTGCATTGTAATTGCTGTCTATTTTAATACGATGTTTGAGAAGCAATGATCCATAAAAGCAGCAATTATTTAATACTTAGATCTCTGCACTTCAGATACTATTCCCCCACAACTTCCATATGTTCTGATTTGTAACTCAGGTAACTACACAATAGACATTAATCACAACTGAAACAAAGTGAAGAGTTTCTTTTCACAAGATCAAGGAGAGAGAACATGATTAAAACCAAACCTCTGTTTACATGCATGCAAGTCACGTTGGGCATCCCATCTGCAACTCTATTCTGAGTTCATATATGGTCTTAACAGAAGAACCAGAAGCTCAGCTGCTGAGAGCTCCATTGTTCTCCTAACAAAAGCAGAAATGTACTATGGAGAAAAAAAAAATGACACCTCAGATATATTCAGAAGGCAACTAGCCTGCATATTCTGTCAGTGATAAATCTGTTCCCCTGCCAGGAACCCCTCCACTTTCAGGTAATCCTATCTGTTTCTGCACTGCCTAAACGGGGGTAAAATCAATGGGCTAAGGCTCAAAACAACAGTCAGCTCTTATGTATGGGATTTACTATACACATCACATCTCCAAAGGGAAGCAAAGCACCTGTGAGACAATACACGGCTCTACCCCCAAGGGCTGAAGCCAGGAGCTGCACAACCAGATTGGTGACAGTGGTCAGCCTTGCCTAGAAGCTCCCAGATCCCTTTGAAAGCCTTCCACGTCCTCCCACTGGTTTGCAGTGGTATTTTTGACGGGTTTACCAGCAGTACACCGCTGCATTTTTGGAGAGTAGTCCTCATTTCAGTTAATGCTTTATGTCTGGTGGCTGTGATAAAACTGCATGCTGTGATGAAACTCCAGCCCACCCTGAAGACATGGGTGAGGTGGAAAGGCAGTTACCAGGATGCTCTCAGAACCAGGTGGAGCATCTGCCTCAGGCACTGATCAGCACTGTTGCCTGCAGAGAAGTAGCAAATGCACAGCAAGCAACAGCAGAAAAGACAGAGGATGATAATCAGCCTGAGGAATATTTAATGCCATGAATTACCCTAATCCCATAAAAACTTCACAAGTGTGACTTTCCCCATTCTACCTCAACCTAGACTCCAATTTTCTCTAAATTTCTGCTTGCAGTAGTTGTTATCTATACTTAAGGTGCCGGTGCACTTGAGCAAGCTGAAGTATAACTAGTTACTCCTTAAAATACATTAGAATTTTAACACTATGAGAGTTGTATTCTTTTATATTGTCTTTTTTTTTCTGAAATCTTAGCACACACCATTCTCTTTACCTTATATATGCCTGAACACATCAGCTGATTAAATCCTAGGGTACCATTGTAGATAAGGGATACTCCAAAGGAAGTTCAAATCCCTAAGCTAAAAGTCTGAAATACCTGACTTTTTAGTCCTGTCTCAGAGGTATAAATACTATACCATATACTTTGAATTAACTCAGTCAAAGGCTATGAATTGCATCAATTGATTTTTCTAGAAAAATTCTGCCAAGCTAGTTACTATCAGGTCCTAACTGGTACCAGTTACTTTACATTAGAGGGAAGAGGTGAATTCACCACTCTGTGGTGGCACAGAAAGCTTTTGCCAAGACAGACAGTGCTGGTTAGCTGTGTGACAATGTTATTGTGAGCATTTTTATATTAAAAATATCCTTGTATTGTACCTCCACTTTAGAAGTGACTGCCACCCTAATTTTTCAAACTTTCAAGCTGACAAAGGAAAAGCTAGATATCATAATAACAAGGACATGCAACAATCAAAATGCAAGATGTCCCTTTGCAAGTTGGGAAAGGAGTCAACCACAAGGCAATCTTCTCCAATATATTTATGTCATCTCAAAATAATCAAAATGTCTTATCACATCTATCATTTTCCTTTCTTGTGCACTGTCACTGCACCTACATTTTCACTCAGTGTGGTAACTCTTCAGTTTCCAAAGCCATCTTCCCAACTTCTCTTCATTTCAATCTTCAGATTAAACCTAGACCACGGTCAAATTCACTGCTTCAGCCTTCATGAAATATTTTCACCAGTTCGCTACAGCAAAAGCAATAAGGGCTCAGCTGGCTGAGGTTGCTTTTTAGTTTTTGAAGTGTTCAATTATGCAGCAGGAGAAATGAAATAACTTTCAAATATAAAGCAAGCAGCTTGGAAGGAAAGGAAAATAATCTGAGGAGAGGAAGGTCAGAGTTCAGTTTCCAGGTTTTTTAATAGAAATGCAAAGCAAAAAAAGGTACAAACAACGGCCAGAAGAACAGGTCAAATATGTGTAAAATGAGGGAATGTGATGATAATGTTTCTTATTTCATTTTTAAATGCTCTTAGGATTCTTTTTATGTCAGCATCTTCTTCCCCTTCCTAGCTGGGTAACTCAATAAATTGAACCTTTCCTTCCCTACGGAAAACAGTTTCTGGAACATAACTGGGGGCCCAATTCGAGTAAAACAGCTGAAAATCATTTACCTTGAAAGAAAAATTATGGATGTTTGATATGGTGCTTGTGAGTACCCTGTGTTTTATGTACGCTTCCCACTCCATTTTTTGCATGAGCATCATCTGCTGAGTATTTGCAATTCCATGGGGATTAAAGCTGTGACAGTAGCTAATCTAGAGTGGACTCTACCTTAAATGAGCTTAAAGTTGCTTTTGTAGCCGAGGAATTCAGCCCACTGTTAGACCAAGGTATTTTGTAAGAGCACAAGAGGCTCGAAGCTGCTTGCACAGCCACAACAGGCTCTGAGGCAGATCCCCAGCCTGGACAAGGGAATTTCCAGCAGAGGTATATCAAAATGAAGCACGACCGTGGTTGCCATCCCAATCACCTCTGGGGGATCCCTCCAGCAGAAGAGGGAAGAGCACACACTGCCCTTTGCTGCTCCCTTCATGGCCCAGAGACAGCACAAGAGATTTCATGTTCAGGCCCTGGTGGGAGAGGAGAGGAGAGCTCAGTGCTCAGCCAAAAACTCTCCGTGTTGTGCTGCTGGAAATCACAGCAACCACCAGCACTGTTCTAAGCTACATTTCTGAAGCACCCAAAACACGGGAGTTTCAAGTCATCTCTGCCTGTCCTGCAGCACCAAGCTGTGCCCCACGAGGAGAAACCCAGCCAGCCTTTACCCTGTCTGCATGTACAGCACCAGGCTCTCCTTACAGCTTCAGTCTGCAAAAACAACTTGTTTTGGGTATTGTGCTAAAGTGTGAACACAGCACTCCCCAACTGGGCAATAAAATACTAGCACTCAAAATGTAAGGCTGGAACTGGAGAAAAGCCCCAAAATTCTGCTGCCGCCATGTGAATAATGAGAAAATAATTGAAACTTGTGCTCCAGATATGTTATATAGACTCTGTTTGTTTGCTTTTCTTAATATGACTGAAGTGATCAAAATCCCTCATTTACAATTTTCAGCTAATCCTTCCACATATGCAGTAGACACTGCAATCCTTTTCATAGATGGAGTCTAATACTTCCTTTGTAATTCATGAACGAGTTTTCTTAATTGAAAAAATTAGGATAAATCGCTCCACTTACGTGGAGTAGTTATTGTCTTAAATAATAATCACTGTGTCTGGATTCCATCACAATTTATTCTGCTACCGAGCACCCTGTTTTCTTCTTATTTTGTTGGAAATACCTCTCCCATGGCCTCTGTGGAAATGAGAAAAACAATACTTTTATAACAAATATGTTTAGAGGGGTTTTTCAACAGTTTGTTCTACTCACTCTGCAGCACATTCTACTTACTGCAGTTCAGGCCTGATCTCAGGAATCTTGGAGTGCACATACTCATGTGCCTCTGAGAAACAGAGAAGCATGTAATAAAGTGAATCTGCATGTATTTCCATAGAACAGTA
This sequence comes from Monarcha castaneiventris obscurior, assembly GCA_026261815.1. Classification (NCBI taxonomy): domain Eukaryota; kingdom Metazoa; phylum Chordata; class Aves; order Passeriformes; family Monarchidae; genus Monarcha; species Monarcha castaneiventris. The sequence goes on along the minus strand of JAMPIT010000379.1, from coordinate 9,873,708 downwards.
TAATATTATTTGCTTCATTCTTACCTTGTGTGATACAATCACAGGTAAACAAATGAACTAAAAATTGCATTTGCAGCATGCTTATACTGAATGCACATCACACTCTTTATTTCACTCAGATAAAGGAGCATGAAGCCTCCTCCCCCCTTACAAAGCTGCATGGCATCAACCACTAGACAGGGACTGTCAGTGCTCTTTCAGTAAAAATATCACCTCATTGCCACTAGATCTGTTTATGGTTTTGCCTTCTAAAAAAGGTGTAAATTGTTCAAAGGCAAAAATATTATTAATAAGAGCCAGCTTCATCTGAGACGCAAAGTTTAGCATTCCAGTTCTTCATACAAGATAGCCTTCACCAGCTCTGAGCAGGAATGTCTGCATCATTGAGATCTTTCTTATTTCTTCATATCTTAAATTATACACCTAGACATTTATTAAGGAATATACAGATATCTGGGAAGCACTGGAACATCTCTGTCCTGTAAAGGTACATTTTAGGCAATGCCATACCAGCTGTAATTGACTATCTCTCTGTATTACCGTTCCTCTCTGCTTACATTGGACATAATTTAATAAAGATATTTTAAAAGCAGCAAAGCATGTCTTGTATATACAGATTAATAACATCTTTTAATGATTTTGATTATATTTGGTACAGGAGAGTTGACCTGCAATGTCTTTCTTGGCTCTGATACCAGTTATATATTTTCCTATTAAAAATTAAGCCCATTTAGGCTGAGGTAAATGAACCTGACTGTTTGATTTTAAGAAATACTGTGACCTTTTACACTGAGCTGAAGAAAATAATCAACGTGCTGCTTTACATTCCCTATTCTTCAATTCTATCAAAAAGGCTCTGTGTTGTGAGAAGGATTGGATGAGGTGCTAAAAGCATGTTTCTTTCATATTTATAATAATTCATCTTCATTTAATGACTTTGTAGCAGCTTGATTAGCATGATGAGTATAATTTGGAAAGGAAAGCTGGTCCTGCAGGAAAGATACTGATGTAAATTCTAAGAGAGATTTCATTTCTAACTCAGCTGCTCATATTTGCTACACTTCAGAAATTCCTTCAGATTGTGTTCTCAATCAGTAAAATGAAGATTTCATCTTTGCTTCACCTCATTCTACCTTATGTCTGGATGTTTGACAGTCCATAGGGCAATGGGGCCCTTGGCACTGCAAGCACTACTGTTGTAAAAACAGTTTTCTTTTGGCTGGTGTATTTTGATGACAGATAAAAAGCAGTTGGTGTCTGAGGTAATTCTGGATTATACAAATGCCGAAGTTTTTATCAATACTAGGACATTTTTATTATAACATTAATAGCAAACAACAAGCTATTGTCTTTACTGCTGTGAAAAGTGTTCTTTTTCTGCCTCCCTATTTCTTTGTTTCACCATTGCTGAGGAAATATTACCCTCCATGCCTACAGTGAGTAATTTTCCTTATGTAGTTTTTTCTCTGTAGTATTTTGGCAAATTTTTTTAAATTCTCTCCTGGTTTCATCTTCTCTCTGCAAAGAACACTTTCCCTTTACCAAACTGAACTCAGACTGGGAATTACAGAGCTTTCATCTGCTGACACTGGAAAAAAATGAGCTCCTCAAGAAATATCCTCTACATTACTCCCTTCTTTTATCACATCCTCTGTGAATACTAGTATATTTCAGGAGGAAGGAAAGATTCCTATGTAGCAGGCACTGTGCGAAAGGGTAAAACAAGAGTCCAGCTGGGACCTTCTTCCCACTCTCCACCCTGCCAGGCCCTGGGGACCCCTTTACAACCTCCGTAAGGATGTAAGATGAAGACCAATGATAGAGAGGAACCAGCTAAACATGCAAACAGATGGGGAGAAGTAGATGAACCAAAGAATCAGGAATATCTGTAGTACAAGCAACAGCCACAGCTGGATTTCTTCTGCCCAGTCCTGGCTGTACATGGATACCTCTGCTCTCTCTCTCACTTGCTGCAAATGTCCTTGCAGCTGTGCATTTCACACTAGATCTCTTCCCATCTTTTCCTCTTCCCTGTTTCCCACTATCAGCCAAAAGGCTTATGCACAGCAAAATAACCCTCTTCAATAGTTCACTTCTACACAGACTATTCAAGCCTTTTATTTGGTCCTTTTATATGCTTTACTCTTACTTCATCCTTTATCTTTTCCTGTTATAATCTGTATTTTACCCACAGGGATTATCTGCACCTCTGTACACAGGGAGATTCTAGCACTGGCTGGTTTTCATCAGGAGCAGATTAAGCACGATGGGTGACATTAAACAGAGTCCTGAAGGATGTGGCAGGCTGAGGAGCTGAGTGAGCCGGCTGAGCACAGATGCTCGTGTGCAGAATGATGAAACAGCAGCCTCTCAGCCCAGGGACATGGGATGCATGCTGCCAGAGGAACAGTCAGGACACGGCTGTCTGTCCCATCATACCACACTGACTGAGTGCAAGCCAATAAATGATGGCAGGGCTGAGAGTCAGTAAGTGACCCAGAGGACTAATCTGGCATGTCCATCACAAAAAGCTCTGCTTGTACTGAGCAACTTTACAGCAAAAGAGACACCAAATGTGTCACTTCTGGAGTTAGTCAGTGCTTCCCTAACCAACTCAGGAACAAACTTGATAGCAATCCTGCTGATTCAGTGGCAGAGCAATTTGCTCATTGTTCCAAATGCAGATCCCTCACATGCTAACATAAATATACCCACTGGGATGATTTTTAAAATGTCTACCACTTCTCTTGAGGGTTCACTTACAAAGTTGGCTGATTCTACTGCATAAACAGAGAGCCTGATTCTCTTCTCACATACACTGATTACAGGCAAGAGCAATGCCTTTGGCTTGAATGGACGTATTTCTGAAAATCCAGGCACTCATTTGAGCATCCTTAAGCTGAGTCTGATAGCTGATGTAAAGACAAGGTGGCAAAAAGCACAGTTTCCATACAGTAATAGTACTGGACTTCATCTAACTTCTAAAGGATAAAGATCTGGCTGTATCTCACTGAGTGTGTGACATCAATGTACTGCAGCACCAGGAAAGGCAAATGAGACCTGGGGAGGTACAAAGTGAGGTGTCTTCTTCCTCCAGGGAACATAATTACACATTACTGTCCTAATGAAATTTCAGCTGACATACTGTGTTCTGTTCCCATCACTCATGCACAGAAATTATGAAGTCCAACCATAGCAAATGCACAGCAGAACATTCACATGGCATCTTAGGACGGACTGCTGAAGAGCACAGCTTGTTCACTTCAGCAAAATGAGGACTAAAGAGAGTAATCTCACCCCAGAAACATTCCAGGATGAGGGAAAATGCTCTTTTAACTGAAGAACAATGCTGGAAGAAAATCGAGTTAATATAGACCAGCTAGAAATAATTTGGGGCTGGAAGTAGAAGTTGGCATGTGACAGTCAAAGAAATGCAGCTGAGCATGGCTGGGGCAGAGCCCTCTACAAACAAGAGGTGTCAGGGATCAGTGTCATCACTCTATGCCTGTTCCCCGAGATATCAGTCGGAGCACAACAGTGAGCAGCCCTGGCTGCTGTGCTTGAAAACCTTGTAGAAGTGCTTGGAGGTTTGCTTCCATCTGGTTCTTTCCTATTTGTGTTTTCCTGGGCACCAAAACTGTGACAACGCAAATCTATGCTTACTTGTGAATTCCAATACTTTCAAATGAAAACCCTTAAGTTCTTCCTTGGTCTAACAAAACCTGCTTCCCCCAAACTGTTTTACACCTGAGGCTCAGGGAGGGAGGCAGAAGGCATGCAGCAAGAACCCTCAGCACCAGCAGCTTGGGGGTTTGGCGGGGTGGGAAAGAGGGAAGAAAAAAAGAAGGGAAAAATAATTAAACAAAAAACCCAAAGAAACAAAACAAGAAAAAAAAATCCCCAAACCCAGTTCCACTCCCCGCGTTGTGAGAGGCTCTGCCGGGAACTTTCATCCGCCGCCCCGGGCAATGGGGCTGCCTCCGAGGGGCTGCCGCCAGCCTCGGGGCGCTCTCCCCCGTCCCTCACACCCACCCCCGCATGACTCAGGCGATGTCTCACTCCCCGCCCACCCCCGGTGAAAACTTCCCCCGGTAACTTTCCCGGGGCCGGCTCCCCGCTGCCCCCTCCCCGACGGCAGGGGCACACGCACCCCCTCATCCCGAGCCCCGCCGGAGCCGCTGACGGTGCCGGGGTGGGATGTCGTAGCCGCCGCGTCAGCGGGAGCCCGGCGGCGATTGGGGGAGGCCGCCGTGTGCCCGCGGTCCCCAATTATAAAGTGCCGCCGCCGCCGCCCGCACACGCTCCGCAGCGGCGCGCCCGGCCCCGGCAGCGGGCTCGGCTCCGCGCCCCCGAGCCGCCCTCGCCGGAGCTGCCCGCAGCCCCCGGCCGTGCCTGCCTCCCCCGGGGCTTCTGCACAGGCTGCTCGGCCTCGCTATAAATAACAGGGGCTGCGACGCCGAGGCTTCAGCAAGGCGCAGCATCTTCCTCGGCAACTCCCGGGAGCCCCGAGGGCAGCGTGTGTGTGAGTGAGCTGCTCCGCCCGCGGTCGGGACCGAGGGAGGGCCGGCGTCGGGGCGGCTGCTCGGGGCGTCCCGGTGGGAAACCCTTCCTGGGAGGGACCGGGATCCCGTCCGTGCCGCTCCGCGGTGCGTCTCTTCTGCCCCTGTGGTGCCGCTTCTGCAGGCAGGGAGGGATAAAGTGTTTGGGGACGAACACTTTGACCAGACGGGATCTGCTGGGCGCTGCATCCTCCGGGTCCGCTCCTGTTCCGAACGCAGGTCTGTTGTCTTGCAGCTGCCAAGCGCCTGCTTAGTTTAAGCTCCCGCTTACCTCGCAAGCGCAATCACCCCGGCTCCAAAAAAACGTGAGTTTAGAGGAGTTGGTTTGAGCCCTTTCACGCCGCCTTTTCCTGCTCCGAGGCTGGGGGAGGCAGCGCCGGGGGTGGGAGCGGGAGGAGGCGGCTGGCGGCTGACCTCTCCTTCTTGCAGCCCCATGGCGTTGCTGCTGAGACTCGGCTGCTCGCTGCTGGCCCTCAGCACCTGCCTGCTGCCGAGGGCGCGGGCCGACTGCGGCCGCGACTGCGCCGCCTGCGCCTACCGCCTGGGACCCCGCGCCGGCATCCACCCCCTGGTAAGCGGCTCCGGGGCCGGGGCCGACCCCCGACCCCCGCGGCCGGGCCCCTGCCTGCGACGGGAGGACAGGGGGAGCGGGGAAAAGCAGCGAAATGAGGAAAATAAATAGTGGGGGGAGTGAGCGGGGTCGCTTGGAAGAGCTTTTTCTGAAGAGGGGAGAGAGGGAGGTGCGGGGTTCGGGGCGCTGGGGAGAAGGCGAGGCGGGAGCGGGGGGCGCCGATACAAACCCAGAGCGCCCCGAGGAACCCCCTCAGCCCGCCCGTCCGTCAGTCCGTCCGTCCGTCCCGCTGCCCGACGGCGAGCGGCGGCTTTCGGGGACGGGAACGGGGAGAAGCGACACCGCGCACCGAGCAGCCCCGCGGGGAGCTGGAACGAAAACGTAAGGAGGAAGGGAAGTCCGACTGGAGAGGGCATCTCTGCAGGGGAAAGGAGGGGTCGCTGCCGGGCACTCCAGCACTGGCAGGACGGGGGGAAGCCGAGCAGAACGGGAGGGAGAGTCCCGACCCGGGAGGATCCCGACCCTCGTCCGCTGGCTCCATGGTAAGATGAGCTCTCTCCGGGCAGGATAGCTCTCGAGCTGAAAAGATCTGCCTGAAATCGCACTAAAAAAAAAAGTGTGTTTGAAGCCTATTTGAGTAGCAGTACCTTCGCTGCTTCTCCTCTCTGCACGTGCTGCACAGCGTTAGGAATATATAGGAAATATAGGAAAGACGTTGGCTTCTAAGACAAATCATGCTAAGTCCAGAATGAGGGGGGCTGGGGGGCGGGGGTTATCGGTAATTTTTATGATGTTGAAATTATTTAAAAAAACAGTCAGAGAGGCAACTCAACTTGAAATTTAAAGATGGGGGTCAGTGAAAGTCTGGGGTCCCACAGCCCTCCCTGAAGAAGGTGGGCACTCTGGCTGCCAGGTACTTTGCCAGTGGCATCAGTTGTTCCTGACCTCAAAAACAAGCACATTGAGGCATCATGGTCTTTGCACATCTAAATGATCTGAAAAGTTTTGTTCCTATCGTGTCACTGGTTACTTGGGAGCATACAAAAGGAAGGACTTGGCTCTTTACTCTTACAGAGAATTAGGAACCACTGAGTACTTCTGCTTGCTCCAAAAGCTCAAAAACTCTTAACCATAGCAGGCTCAGAAGGGCAATACTATTTGAACAGCTGGCAAAATAGTTCCCTCTACTTTTTTTGTTTGTCTGTTTACATTAGCTTTCAATCAAACCTTAGCTTTAATGTCAACTAGGGTAAAAAAAAAAAATGGTAGTTTGTCCTTATGGAGGAAGGGAAATGTGCTTTTTGGAGTATATGTTCTGCATATCTGTATTGATAGTCTCTCTTGCACACCTTCAGTAATCATTAAACAAAGAATCAAAGTCCTATTCTGTAGCAATATTTATTAGCTAAATAGGTAAAGAACCAATGTAGCATAGCTTGTATTTGTTAAACATTATGAACAATTCTTGGAAGCTATTGTTTCTAGATGTTAGTGTCTAGTAACATGATAACTGAATTTATCATATTGTATTCCCAAGATACAAGACTTTTCACATTGTATCTGGTCATTCACACCTATGGAGTATGTTCATCTGACAATAGGAGGTTATTAAAACTAACTGAGAAAGGTAGAGACCTATTCTTGCTTTGATTTAGAGCAATTCCAGAGTCAGACTGAAGCTGAAATCTTATTCTCTTTACAGCATGACTATAATATATTGTAATAAGTATGTGGTGCCAGTTAAACAATTATGTTGCAAAACACATCTCTGCCTCTAATTTACTTGTGATCAAGCAAAAAAAAATCATATTTAAATTTCTCAGACTAAAGTGAGGTTCACAAACAGGTAATGAAGTGGACAACGAGCTAGAACACATCATCTGTAGTCAGAATGAGTGTTTCTCTTGTTGAAAATATTGATGATTTTTACTTATTGTGGTATGAAAACCATGGATAAGAAGAAAAAACAGTGGGTTACATTTCTTTGCAACTGAAGGGAATGGCTCCACAAGAAGTAAACTCTCCTGACACAAGAGAGATAATAGTACCTAATATCTATGTTATTATCATCACAATACAGGTTATCAAATATGCATAAGGTACTGAAAGCTTTTTTTATGTCTTAGCCTGAAAATTTTTCAGTACAGTCAGAAACAACACAGCTTAGGAATTTTTCCTTCTCTTTGATGGTCACTGCTTTCCAGCTAGCAAAAACAGAACTTAGATCCTGCCCTAAGAGAGCCTATTCTTCTACATTTCTATTGGTACCTGTTGGAGTGATCTGTTCCACGAAGAGAAACTAATGGCAGCACACAGCCTTTAAAGCTATGCAGTGCATTGAAACACTGAACACTAGAGTACAGCTGGCTTCTTTGCAATGTCCATGCTGTGCAACTTCTTTTCTAAAATTTCTGAATGATACTTTTAATTATGAAGATTGAATACACTTCTACACTTGCATTATGAAGCAAACCACAATTGGTTTTTAGCTTCCTAGCAGTAAATAAAATAAAAATAAATCATAACTCACATGAGTGTAAGGTACAGGAACTGTACTTGTGGCTTCGTTTGAAACAGAAACAGAGGGGCAGCCTTGACATAGAGGAGCCATAATTCATATTATTTGGTAGTCTGTCTCTTAGAGTGGAGACTACCTTGTCCTTCAGAGAGGGATATGAAGAACTTCAAAACAGGCAGGTACCAAATCAGCTGTTCACAAAGAGCAGTTCTTCCTAGCCATTTACAAAGAGAGGCCATTCACAAAGAGAGGCTCGCTCATGCTCTTTTACAAACGAGTAAACCTAAGATGAGGTGGTAGTGAGGTGATTGTTACTATCAAATCATTCTCAGTAAACCACATTCATTTTTCAGGCATGTACACTAGAATGTGAAGGAAAACTGCCTTCTGCCAAAGCCTGGGAGACCTGCAAGGAGCTCTTGCAACTGACAAAGCTGGATCTTCCTGAGGATGGCAACATTTCTCCAGGAGACAAGAAAGAGCTGGATGAGAACCATTTGCTTGCGAAGAAGTACGGAGGCTTCATGAAAAGATATGGGGGGTTCATGAAGAAAATGGATGAGCTCTATCGGGCAGAACCAGAGGATGAAGCTGATGGAGGAGAAATCCTAGCTAAGAGGTATGGAGGGTTTATGAAGAAAGACTCGGATGACGATGCCCTTGCCAACTCCTCTGATCTGCTGAAGGAGCTTCTAGGAACAGGGGATAACCCTGAAGCGGCACACTATCGAGAGGTAAATGAAAACGACGGCGATGTCAGCAAAAGATATGGAGGCTTCATGAGAAGCATAAAGCGCAGCCCTGAATTGGAAGATGAGGCCAAAGAGCTGCAAAAGAGATATGGTGGCTTCATGAGAAGAGTGGGCAGGCCGGAGTGGTGGCTGGATTACCAGAAACGATATGGTGGGTTTCTTAAGCGCTTTGCCGACTCCATTCTCCCTTCAGAAGAAGATGGGGAAACTTATTCCAAAGAAGTCCCAGAGATGGAAAAGAGATATGGTGGTTTTATGAGATTTTAATACCTTTCCCTTTATCCCTTTTGTCCTAAATGAGAAAGACTGCCTTATTTGTCATAACTTATTGTAACGTGTTGCTTGTACTGTACAGTTTTTTACTGTCCTTGGTTAATGATGCAAACTGCGATTTGTTGTTTCAGGTTCTGTGTTCTTTCAAGTCAAATAAGTAATTTCTGGTTTAGTCAAGTTTCAGTCTGTATTGTAGTTTCCATGCTAGAACTATTTTGATTACTGTATTCATTTTCTTTAATGAGGTACTACATCTACAGTAGAGTTGCTTAACTGTACATACAATAAATTCTTCATCCTAACAGCAAAAATTCTGAAGTGCTATTTTTTTCTCTGTCATTTAGTCAAATATCATCTCAATTTTTCTTTAAGCCACCAGACCAATGCCAACCTTTTTTTCTGTAATTACAGAATTTGTAATGCACGGACGATAGCTGAAATATATTTTTGTCTTTAGTTTTCTCAGTTTCTTAGAACACCAGAATAAATAATTTTAATCAGTTAACAGAATAAATATTTAAAGCCTAAATTTATAATTCATAGTGTTCAACAATTGACATAAAAAAAGAAAAATCACAAGGGTGTTTGACTTTAAGCACTAAAATAATTTCTCCAGTGTACAACACAGTGATATGTTTGAGTAGTTACATCTTTTATATATATATCCAATATAGGATTGTACACTTGGCCTTAAAATAACAAACACTAATTTCAAAAGCGTGTTAAGATAGTTTGTGCAAAATAAACATGACCCAAAACTGCATAAAAATACCTGATTTTGCAGGGCACCTGACGAATGGTTTTCCGTGGAATGGCTTTGTGTTTGATTCGTCAGCTGCTATAAATCACGTTGGCACAACTGAAATACGGGAAACTGCTGGTCGGACTTCTCTGTTTCAAACAAAGGCAGTATAAATAAATCTGAGAACAACAGAAAAGCCAACACTAACACTGTAGATCCTTCGGTATTACATAGGTGGCACTTACATCAAAAGCCAGATCCCATGCCAGTGTACAATTACTTCCATAATTCTGACTGTACCCCTCTATTCCTAGTCTGTGAGCAGTTTTTCCCCTCTTACTACTACTAGTTACTGGTCACTTCTCTCCTAAATTAACATGATGAAATTTGCCTTGACCATGGCACTGCCAAAAACCATCTGTGACTCTGCATTCAGTAGCTGTGTTTCAGTTTTGCACAGTGCTACCTACTCACAAAAGTGACAAATTAATGGTCTGACTTCTTTAATTTCAAGGCAATGGTCTTGTCTAGGTACTTGTGACTTGTAAAAAATTAAGATGTATTTCAAAATGCACTTGAAAGCCTCATCACACACAATTAGTTATGATGATTTTAGGCTTGGCCCTTAGAGGATGATATAGGTGGTCTGAAGTGGTCAAAGTCTTGCTGAAGGCTTGCTAAAGTGTTAGGCATTCCTTTTCCTTCAATAAAAAATGGGGCATCTATTTTCCTCTTCCTGCTGTACAGAATTGATAATACGAAATTTTAAAATCCAGAAAATACAGGTGTCTATAGAAGCTCCATGGCCTCTTCAGGATTCAGTTGTGTTCCCTATCACCTTTCTACAGAGTTCTTCAAGATGCCACCAGCCATGGGAAAAGTGTTCCCATTCTTTCCTCCATTGCCCCTGCCCATAGTGGCTGGAGAACAACACATCATCTGAGTGGTTTCATCCACAAGAACCTTGGGTTGTGCACACTCAGCCTGCTCTGGAGCACAGACCCATGCATGGGATGCAGGCATCAGCAACAGGTTTGCTTTAAATGTACACTCCAGGAAGAACTAAAATGACATCCTTAATTTTTCACTTCAACATTCATTCACTTCTTTTCCCAAAAAAGTTACTTACTTGTAATTTAGCCAAAGAAGGACCCTTGCTGGCCTTCAGACTAAAACAAGCATTGGTGTACTTGATGATGCAAACATTTTACCAGTTGTTTTTGCCCATCCTTCACAGTTAACAAAAACTTGGTAATTTAACAAGGAATAAAACTCCCAGATCTCAAGAGATCTAGTATGTATATTGAAGAATGAAGTATTTTGATCAACTAAACCTTTAAATTTATATCTATATGACACCTTTGACACCATCTTTGTTACCTTTTGAGCCCTAAAATCAAGAGCCAAGCAAGGTTAGGTGATAAAATGTGGTTACTGTTTTAATGAAGGTCCCTCCAGGTGCACAACATGCCGAAAATGTGCCAAGGATGCACACGTGATATAGGGCACACGCAGTTTTATAAGTTTAGCAAATTAGCAAAATTGGCAAGAATCCCCAATTAGAAACACAGGTGATGAAGTTGTTCCCCCTCTTGGTTTGACCCCTTCTGAAGCCCCTGCTTCCTTGCTAGTTGTTTATGGCAAAATGTCTTGGGAAGGTGTCCTGACCTTGATTCCCATAAGAAGTGAGAGTTGAACAGGCCCTCAGGAATGTTTGTCTAATGGGAAAAGAACTGAAGTTAGGAAACTGTATAACTATATAATAACAGTCTACAGAGCTATTAATATATATGAAGAATATATAAAAGCAAAAACCATTTTGGCATCATCTTCCATGGCATATTCCTGGAAAAGCTGGCAGCTCATGGCTTGGACAGGAGCATTCTTTGCTGGGTTAAGAACTGGCTGGATGGCCAGGCCCAGAGAGTGAGTGGTGCTGCATCCAGCTGGCAGCCAGACACTAGTGGTGTCCCCCAGGGATCAGTGCTTGGGCCAGTCCTGTTTAATATCTTCACTGATGATCTGGATGAGGGCACTGAGTCCACCATTAGCAAATTCATAGACAACACCTAATTGGGTGTGACTATTGATCTGTTGGAGGGTAGGAGGGCTCTGCAGAGGGATCTGAACAGAATGGATAGATGGCAGAATCCAATGACAGAGGTTTAACAAGACCAAGTGCCAGGTCCTGCACTTTGGCTACAACAACCCCCTGCAGTGCTACAGGCTGGGGACAGAGTCGCTGGACAGCGGCTTGGCGGAAAAGGACCTGGAGGCTCTGGTTGACAGCTGCTGAACATGAGCCAGTGTGTGCCCAGGTGGCCAAGGCAGCCAAAGGCCTGTATCAGGAATAGTGTGGCCAGCAGGCCAAGGAAGTAATTCTTCCCCCATTCTTGGCACTGGTGAGGCCGCACCTTGAGTACTGTGTCCAGTTCTGAGCCTTTCAATTCAGGCGGGACATTGAGGTGCTGGAGTGTGTCCAGAGGAGTGCAATGAAGCTGGTGAAGGGTACAAGTCTGATGTACATCTGAGGGAGCTGGGGTTGTTTAGCCTGAACAAAACGAGTCTCAGGGAAAACTTTATTGCCCTCTACAGCCTCCTGAAAGGAGGTTTTAGCCAGGTGTGGTTCAGCCTCTTCTCCCAGGCAGCCAGCAATAGGACGCAAGGATATAGTTTTAAGCTGCACCAGGGGAGCTTTAGGTTGGATGTTAGGAAGAATTTCTTCACAGAAAAGGTAATTAGACATTAGAATGGGCTGCCCAGGGAGGTGAGGAACCACCATCCCTGGAGACATGTAAGGAAACACTGGACGTGGCGCTCAGTGCCATGGTCTCGTTGAACGTGGTGGTGTTGGGTCATAGGTTGGACTCAATGATCTCAGAGGTCTTTTCCAATCTAATTGATTCTGTGATTCTGTGAATTCATATAGAAAAACAAAAGTACTTGGTACAAACATTTAACTGCATATGCATACAACCCAAAGCTGGAGTTTGGGAGGCCATCCAAAGTGGAACAAGTCTCTTCCAAGGCTGAACAGGCAGGAGGCAATGTACATGGAAGGGGGATGTGTCTTTGATTCTCAAAATGAAATAGTAAAGCTGAATAGTCCCCATTCCTTACATTAAATCTGAAAATATCTCCAGTCAGACACTTTTTGGCTTTAATAATCACAATTTAAAAGATATGAAATTAGAATAAGATTTTCATTTCTTCTGTTGATGTGGAATTTCTTATTTTATGACTTTCAGTTATGCCATCATTCAGGTGCTCTTTAATGCTAAAGTGTTCTAACATCTCCAGTAATTAATATTTCTGATTAAATCAGCTCAAAATGTCCCAGTGAATCAATCAAGGTTTCCTGAATCACAAATCAAAAATAAGGTTGAAGATAGGATCTACTGGGCTGGGAGATGAAAAAAGGCATCTCCGTCTTGGTCCAAGTTCTGAAAGGCTCCACTAATTTTCCCCTCACAATACATTCCTAGAACTATCACTTTATCAGAAGATTATTGGAATAGCTGTATTGCTTTACATAAATAAAAGCAGAAAGGAGGAAAGCCTCATGTCTAGAAAGAAAATTAATTGCAAGAGTATTCTGAAGAAAGAAATGTCATTCTGAGACCAAAAACAGAATTCTACATTTCCTTTTCCTGGAAAAGTATCATTGTTCCAGAATAGCACCATTGGTCTGAATACTGGGTAAGTATAAAAAATAATTTAATATGAACAATGTATGCTGGAAGGGTCCAGACCAGTCAAAGAGATTAATGCCTCTGCATTAGGAACAAAAGGAAAAAAAAAGATAGTCTAATTGAGGCTAGACAAGGATGAGTTGGGCTTTTTAATAGGAACTAATTACAGGAAGGAACAACAAAAAGAAAGTATTTCCTGAACTAAATGGAGTTCACATACAGTGGAGAGCCAGAAACTGATGAATACAATGATTTCTGAATACCAAAGCACTTGCAGCTGAAGCTCTGCCTGAAAACCGAATCTTAAATCTTGGGATAATGAGCAAAGGCCATAAATCTATTCCCACATTTCAGCTGAACTTAACATATTCTGTTAGCTGAAATAGGCAGAGCATCATTTTGAATTTCCTGTTTGTTTTTTTCTAGTAAATTAAAATATAGTATGATATAAATATAAATAACTACAAGGTTATTATTACAATCATTATTTTATAATTATTTCTAAATAGTTACAATAATTTACTTTATAATTGTTTATAACGATATCATAAATACTAGTAATTATAACATCTAATGTTGTTAGCTGTTTCAGATAATGTTTCCCAAGATGGAATCTTTATAACAGAAACATGCCCTAATTTAATAAGTAAAATAAGTATTATTATACTGTGTTCAACAGAGACTCTAAATATACACTGGCTCATTTTAATTCTGAAGGGAACTTAATTAAGAAGAACATGAATTTTCAGTTTATGGTGTATAAGGGTCTCTTTGTCTTTAAGGGGGGGTTTGGAGGCCTACATGTAAGGCAAAATGACAAATTTATACCACAGCTCTGAAATTTATGTATACATCTCAGTGCCTCGGAAAGTTTTCCTTATAGCTTTCTTCCTCAACCACTACAGAGATCAGCTGGACGCAAAAAACCAAAATTCCTTTTTATACCAACAGGACCATGCTAGAATTTTCAACTTAAAAGGCAAATGAATGGTTAAGTTCTCTGACTCTGGGTTGCTGTGAGAATGAAGAAATTCCTGGTACAGGTTAGCTGGCCCTGAAACCCATGACACTCCAATGAGCATACTGTATTTCTGGTCTTTTAAAGCACAGAAGAGGGACCTAAAAAGTCACACAGAGAACAGAGTAACCACTTCCCTATCAGAGTCATAAAGCTTCCTTCCTCCTCTTCAGTTCCCAATGAGATGAGAGATTCAAGCATCATCGATGAGACTCCTCTGCATGACTAAACTTTGTAGCCTGGTCTCTTTCTCCAACAGCAGATGCTTTGGCAGTGCACACACTTCATCTCTTCCACTCCCTTGGAAATCCTACTACCTCTTGCAGAAATCCCTTTGTCAGCCTCCACTCACAGCCTTGGATTTAATTTCACCACCCACCCCACTGGGGTTTGCTTTCTGACTCAAACCATAAAAGACAACTTTAATTGGAGAGTGACTGAGACCTTCAGTTCCAGCTCCTAGCTGTGGAGGTTAGGTGGCTGGTCTTAGAGTTTTTGATTATAACATTTTGATCATAATTCTTTCCTTCCCTGCAGTATTAAAAATAGTTCTATGTGTCAACAGGAATACACTGGCTACATCAAACCTGTTTCATACCTCTATTTCATGCTATCATAACTATATTGCAGTTATAGACCACTATTCTGTCCACCTGAGATGGATAGGGAGCTATCATGAACATAGCTGTAAGCAAGGAACAGGGCAGCAAAGCCAGCTGTAAATCATTAATCCGAGCATTCAATTACTAATCCCATCAGCCTCATTTAAAGCATTTAAACTGACAGTTGCATATCCAATTAACTGTTGCTATAGAAAATGAAAACTCTTAGAGGTATTTGACAGTCAAATCTTTACTGGCCCAGCAGGGATTTAGACTGAATTTGTTTAATTAGATTGTGACTTTACCTAAATTGATCATTTACTGTAATCCTTGCCGAAACCGTGGAATGAAATCTCTCAAGGTTAAATAGTTGTCACAAAAGCACATCACTCTGCTAAAAGATTAGTTAAAAGCCCTGTGCTGTACTGATTCCTCAAGGAGAAGGATGGCATTTCCTTATACACAGATCATGAGTGCTAAACCTTTTCATAGCTGTCCATGTCTGTCAGGACGTACACAACCTTTGCCCCTTGCCTCTCGCCTCTCTGGCATTACTCTGTTTCTCAGCACAGTCTTCCCCAGCCCATGTGACTGCTTACAAGAGACCCTGTATTTTCCTACTTTTTAAATGTTTGCAATGTTCAAATGTATGCACTGACTTGCACTCCAATTGCAGTGAGGTCTGAGTGTGTATGTCTGATCTGAGCTCAACACAATTCCTATACATATAAAATTACATGATATCAAGTTAGGAAAACCACTCCTACAGTCCTATGAGAATCTACATCTTAACTTTTAGACTTAATGCCCTGGAAAATATTCTAAAGCACTTATTCAGGCACCCCCTTTTTTTGAGCAGGAGACAATGGCAGCAACAACACAAATGATAGGCAATTTTCTCTCATAAAAGTAGTTGAAGCAGATAAACCACATAAGCCTCTCTTAGTACATATAAACCAGCATTTTCCAATCATGACCTGCAATATAAATGGGTTTTACACTGGGACTTTCACATTTCTCTACATTTTTGTCTCTGCAAATAACTAGCTGAAAAGGGCTGAAATTTCAACTGCACCACATTTCTCTATCCAGAAAAATATTATGTGGAAGAATACCTTTTTTATTTTAATTTTTGTTAATACAGCATAACTGTCATGCTATGACAGCAAATGACACAGTTAATGTGACAAAGTCATTCTCAGAACATTATTAACTGAATCCTTGCCCATCAGCCAGAAAAAAAACCTGTCAGCTTCCCTCTGAAGAGAAACAGTGGAAATTATTCAAAGCAGAGAACTTCTATGGGAGTCAGTGCATGTTTAAACTTTGCTAACCAAGCTGTTGATCAGCAGACTGAAGACAGGAGATGTGTTTCACTCCCAGGTATCCATCATACTGAATTCCTCTGTAGTAACTGAGACAAAAAGTCTGAAACGAGGTTCTCAGGCTGGACGAGGTTTAGAAGCAATATCTTCTCCCTCTGCATTCTTCAGCAACCCTTTAGACTCCAGGAGTTTCACTATCACTGAGTAAAATGAATCTGCTGAGAGCATCATGACCATTCTGAACATGTGGTGACTTCCAATGCCTTTTAAACTTACCAACCTCGCTGTCCCAGCACCAAACCTTGCAGGCCTTCGAAAGGCTAAGGTCACTGCTGGAGCATGACCAAAATGGTGACAGCATGACAACAAATCTGCTCTGCCTTCTTTGTGTAAATGGGAATACCATCGTCATGCAGTTTTTCAGTATCTTAATGAGAAGAGCAATTAAATTACTAAATTACCTTAACCTGAGGCAAAATAAATAGGGCATAGCAGTAGACAAAGAAAAATTCTTAGAGGAAATCCTTTTCCGAACGATATCCCTCACTACTGAAAACATATTCCCCTCCAATTCTTGAACTGCTTTGAGATCTTTTGTGGTTTGCTGGCACTGTTAGAGTACTCCAGCTATTCTGGTCCCCTGCTTGCACTTCTTCCTGGCACAATTATTCTCTGGTTTGTGATTTTCAGACTATTTGATTATTCAAGTTTAGCAGGTGCATTGAGTCACACCTTGAGGAAGCTTCAGCTATTTTAAAACAGCATGTTGTCAAGCCTCAGTGCCCAGACATCCATCAGCACATTCCCTTTGCCTTCTGCTCTGTATTGTTTGGGTTCAAAGTCCTTAATCCAGCCCAGTCCCTGATCTCAAAAAGCAATCTCAGGAAAGGGATACTTCCTGAGCAGGAATACCATCTTTCCTTCCCCTTACTATTAGGCTCCCCATCACTATTATTATTGCCCCATCACTATTAGGCTCTACAGTTGCACAGTGACAGGGAATACTGCTTAGTCAGGCTAAAAGAGATCAGGTAACCTATTTCTGTAGTCCTCAGCACTACCATCACTGAAATAAGAACTCATTTTCTTCAGTATACAAGAAAAAATGTAAATTATTTGAGTACATTCAAGTGCCTTTATACCAACATGTAAATAAACAACCCATCCTAGTAAAATAGTCTAAATACTTGTCATTCAAGTTGAAAAGAGCTCAAGAGGGTTATTTTAGCCTTTCAATTAATTGGGAGGAAGGGAATACCATTTGACAAGAAGAACTGGTCAGACTACATACAAAGCGACTTTGTATGTCTGACTAACAGAAGACACCATTCTCTTCCCTGGCTTCTTTTGGGGAATATGATATTTCAGCCTGGGAAGCAAAGCCAGATATTTGCATATGACAGAAAACTTTATAGTTTCGTCTGCTCATTTGCCTAAAATTGTCCCCAAGATACCTGTTTTCTTCCTTGTGAAGAGCATAGTCAACAGCCGCTTTTCCCAAATGCTTCACATTTCCAGGGACACGTGTCTCTGCAGATTAAATTCTTAAGTGTCTTTAGACACAGTAATGATGGGCTCTGTGCCCTCTTCCTAGGGAATATACCATCAGCTGTGTGTTTTCACCGGAAAGATGCAGCAGGCAAGCACTGGAGCCCTGCAGCTGGTGCCCTTACACTTGATATGACAGTGCTCTCACAGATACCACACCTGGATACTGCCAGGTCACAAACCTGCAGCTGGCGAGGCACATTCTCCAAGCACCTTCTCAGTCACGAGGTGGAGTTGCCCTTTGACTGACATTGTAATTACCAATTGGCAGAACATTAAGCACCTGTGGGGTTAGATGTGGATGCAGATAAGCAACATCTTCGAAGATTAATGTGGCATGCACAGGCCTGCAGAGGGATCTCTGCACATCTACACAGCTCTAGAGCTGCAATGTTTCTGTAGGCTCCCTGTAGGATGGCTTAAATTCATTAGCTAAGGATTTTCTTTACAGGATTGAAAGTTTTTCTTACATGCCTGTAAGTACAAACCCTCCCATTGGTGCAGTAGCCTATAGTTATCCCCTGGATCATGCCCCAGCAGTATTACCACACCTGTCTGATACACCAACTACTAATTTTTAGTTCAGTGGAGATTAAATTAGTTTGGCTGACTGTGTGATGAAGTATATTAAACCAATTAGAAGGAAAAAAATCATAGGAAAGGAGCTTCTGTGCTCCCTGCTATTCCTTGGAAAGCAAGCAACCCATGCTTTGATTCAGGATACAAGATCCAAGTTTCATGAGCTGGAACTCCTTTTCTTCTTCATTTATAGGGTGTACAGCCACTTCCTGTGTATCTCTGATCAACTTCATCTTGAGGTAGCATGACAGGTTCACTGAGGTTCACTGCAGAGTACATTGCCTTCTGGGTGCTTCACTGTAGCCCTGAGTTTTGGCCAAAGCTGTTAGAAAGAGTATGCATAGGTGGAAGGGACACATTAAATTTGTGCTGAGGATTTTGTTTCATTCTGATGAATTAATAAAACTACTAATTTGATTTCATTTAACATAAGACACAGCTATCTGGTGAGCCTTCAGGCTGATGCCTTTGACCTCTATGGATCAGAAGCATGTTTTGACACTGTTAGGAAACAGTTGGAGCTTTTCCTGCCCTTCTGAAAGTGAAAATTATTAAAACTGGAGAGTTAAAACTGTCACATACACTGTGTAGTGAGGGATTCCCACTTGTCATCTTGTGTTCAATGTTGGATTACTCTTAAAAGTCAATTATATTACTTAATTCAGGAAGGATGTTGAGATGCTTGAATGTGTCCAGAGGAGGGCGACAAGGCTGGTGAAGGGCTTGGAACACAAGCCGTACAGAGAACGGCTGAGGGAGCTGGGGTTGTTTAGCCTGGAGAAAAGGAGACTCAGGGGTGACCTTATCACTCTCTACAACTGCCTGAAAGGTGGCTGTAGTGAGGTGGGGGTTGGTCTCTTTCTCCAGGCAGCAACTGACAGAATGAGAGGACTCAGTCTTAAGCTGCACCAAAGGAAATATAGGTTGGATATTAGGAAAAAGTTTTTCATGGAAAGAGTGGTGCAGTACTGGAAGTGTCTGCCTGGAGAGGTGGTGGAATCACCATCCCTGGATGTGTTTAAAAAAAGATTGGATGCGGCACTCAGTGCCATGGTTTAGTTGAGATGTTTGGGCATGTGTTGGACTCGATGATCTTAGAGGTCTCTTCCAACCTGGTGATTCTGTGTGAATTCACTGTCACAGACAGACACTATGTACCTCTTTCTGGGTCCTTACAAACCTGGACATTCTGTTTTAATGATATCAATTCAATAACTTCAACAAATACTACTGACCTACAGAGAGCTTCTTTTCCTCACCAGTCTTTACCAGTGCTAAACAGTTTACCTTTTGAGGAATTATATGTATTTGGGAGGATTTTTTCCTCCAAATATGTGAATGCAAATTGCCACATGATCTGAAGAACTACGTTAATTGTTAGCACTGATACGATACCAAACCATTTTGAATGTCAAATAAAATTCTTCCACAAATTCAGCAGAGACTATTAGAGCCTGCAGAAATGAGTTTTGTCAGAAAATGTTAAAATATCTTTTTATTTGTCTGTATTTATCAAAGCATTTTTTGTCACATCTGTTTGGAGCATGTGAATGGCTTTTATTTCTTTAAAAAGACAAATACTAGTCATTCAGCTGCCCTGTAAGATAATTATTCCTCAAATGCTTGTATAAAGTAATCCTATTCTACTAAATCCATATTTTTCTTTTTGGCAGTAGAGTTTTAAGTTTTCATGCTGATAATACACATATGTGTTATTAACATATTGATAAATACTTAATAACCATTTATTAAAAGCCGTGGGATATAATAACTACTAGTAATTAATAACATATATTTAAAGCACCTGTTGCAGCTCAGCAGCTCAGTGAAGATACTTTTCAATACCATTCATCTCAGCACCTTGCAAGTAAGCATCTTCATATTTTTAGTAACAAAAATTATTGGTCAATGTGTAATCCACCAGAAATATCCAAAAGGTCCGGCTGGCATGAGGACAAGAGTAATTCTCTAACCCTAATCTTTACTACCAATGAAAAGGCCAATAAAATGAATTATACTTTCCTTTACTATGCATGGCCATTAGCAGTTGTGACAATTTCATGCATCACAACAAGGATATGCTCACTGAAATACTGTCAACTTTATCACCTTGACAATTGCAAGTATGCCAGGGGATTTACACCATGAGAAAATCTCAGCCAAATCCCTCTACTTCATGGGTAGAGTTTCGGATATGTGTTTGACTGACGCTTATGCACATAAAAAAAGGATAGTGAATTATTTTAATAGATGTGATAGGCTTAATTTGAAATGCCTCTGTGCTGGTTTCGGCTGGAGTAATTTTCTTCACACTAGCTGGTGTGGGGCTGTGTTTTGGGTTTGTGCTGAACACAGGGTTGATAACACAGAGATGTTTTTGTTGTTGCTGAGCAGGGCTTACACAGAGCCAAGGCCTTCTCTGCTTCTCCTACTGCCATGTTGGCATGGGATATGGGAGTGTGTGGGAGGGTGGGAGGAGACATAGCCAGGACAGGTGACCCCGACTGACCAAGGGGAAATTCCAGGCCATATGGCATCCTGTCCACTATAAAATGTGGGGAGAAGAAGGAGGAAGGGGACATTTAGTGTGATGGTGTTTGTCTTCCCAAGTAACATGTGCTAACGCCCTGCTCTCCTGGGGATGGTTGAACACCTGGGAAGCAGTGAATTAATTCCTTGTTTTGCTTTGTTTGGGTGCGCAGCTTTTGCTTTCCATATTAAACTGTCTTTATCTCACGAGTTTTTTAGTTTTTGCACTCCCAGTTCTCTCCCTGATCCCACTGGTGGGGAGTGAGCGAGGGGCTGTGTGGGGCTTGGTTGATGTCTGAGGTTAAACCACAACAGCCTCTTATGACATCTCAACTTCTCATAACATGGATTATATACAAAGTGTACAGAGGTGAATGAAGATGCTGGTGAACTGTCATTATTAGGCATTCTTTGTTGTGTGGTTACCCCTGCTCTTGATATTGTTAGTGATGTACTTCTAAATTTTAGATTGCTCTATTCATGCTTTTGCCCTGTTTCCTATGTTTAATAGATTTGTTATGATTAAAACAAATGCCAGACATGTGAAGATTTGTTACTGGAAGGTCCATAATAAAAAAACCACTCACAGAACTGTATCCGTGGCTTCTCTAGCTGCAGCAGTTTTTTGGGGTGTTTTTTTTTTTTTTTCCAGTGCAGTCAAATGTTGTAGACAATTTCATTCCTGTGTTTTTACTATCACTTAGAAAATGGAGCTTCTGGTACCAATTCAAAGTTAATTGCAGAGAAAGGTAAGTTTGGGGCTAGAGGCTAGTTACAGTGCATACACTAATCAGGAGAATAAGTTTTCTGTTTGACAACAAAATTCAGTGTTTTGAAACACTGGGACAAAACTGAGACAAAAAGCCACACAAATATTTAATTTCAAAATGCTAAACAATTCTCTAAAGGAATCATCAAATCTAGCTGGCAGTGAGTGGAATGCAAGCTATCCTAAGTCACTCTGTGCTCCCCAAGACCCTTGTCACTTACCACATCCACTCTTTACCTAAAGATAGCGATGACCTGTAACATTCCACTACCACACGGAAGCGTCTAATTTAGGTATATAAATTATTAATCATCATTGTCATTTTCATCACTTATAGAATGGTAGCTGGCTGCTCCTTGGGTCAGCTCAGCATAAGAGCAGGGAAGTCATGTGTTTTCATTACTTGCACAAGCACTTGCTTTGGAAACAGGCTCCTCCTGTTAACTTAGAGCTTACAAAGCTCTGGTTGCAACACCATTCCTCACCGATGTTGTTCACCTTGAGATGTCATCATAATAAACAAGCATCTTCTCTGGTTCGTTTCATAATCAGGAATTCATTGCTGAATCATTTCAGCTTCCCCTCACCATAATCTGCTGCTTTTGCCATGTAATTATGTATTACAACATGGGACACTTGGAGTTAGGATACCCAGCTATTTTGCGCTTCTTGGCACCTTCTTTGGAACCACAGCTCATTGAGGCTTTGAGATCTGGCTTCATCCTCAGTGGGGGTATTTCAGCTTCCCCTTTTGCTGGCACCTAAATAGAATATTCAACAGTTAACTGTGCATGGAATCATATCCATTTCACACAACTCTTCACACTGAGAGTGTACAGTTTTCCACCATATTTCTTGGTGTAAATTATATCAAATTTTGTGAACTATCATTTTATCTCAGCTAAACAGAAAAATATATCACTAATCCCCATAAACTGTAGTCTGAATGGTGTATACAACATGGATGTGTGCATCAGAGCACACTGCGATTATATTCCATTTTTTTCCTTTTATGACTTGCCAATAAACAAGACCTCTAGTGCTACTTATTTGAAATGCAAAGTACAGCAAGTAAGTAGTGTTCTCTTCATTGCCTTTTTACATAAACAGTGTGTGGAAGATGTCATGGTGATTGAGACAAGCCGATGTTATAGGAGAAGCATATTTTTACAGACCTAAGTCTGTGTGTGGCTATCTATTAAAAGTTGGGAAAAAATACGGATGATACAGTGGTGCGGGACTATAGTTTTAGAGTTGGATAAAGCATGTATGGGAAACTGAGGACCCACAAATGCTATTTTAAAGGTGTGAAATAATAATCGGTGTATTCACTGTTTAAGGGGGCACGTTAATTATTACCATCTGCCTTTTCGCTCCCACCCCGGCAAGCCGGAGAGCAGAAATTTATTACACAAATTAAGAAGTGTTTAACTTTGTACCTCCAGCGGGGCAGCAGCAGAGGGAGGAGAGAGCACTCTCTCTCCGAGCCCTCGGCCGGGTGGGAAGGAGCGGCCGGGCGGGATGGAGCCTGCGGGCCGGCCGGCGGGATCCATCCCGGGAGGGGAGAGCCATGGCGGGAGGCCAGCAGCAGCAGCGGGATGTCCCGAGGTGGGAGAGGGCGCTGCCGCCCACCAGGCGCCCTCGGGAAGCCGCCCAGGCTCGGTACCCTGTGCCGCGGAGCCGGGCGGCCCCTCGGCATCCCGCACCGCCCGGCCCCGCACCTCGCACCTCCCCGGGCCGCCCCCGCCCCCGCACCGGGCCAGGCCCTCGGGGCGGGCAGGGCAGGGCAGGGCCGGGCAGGGCAGGGCCAGTGCTGGTCCCGGCGGGCAGGGAGGTGCGGGACACCCGGGAGCAGGCGGTGAGCGCGGGGCAGCGGGAGCGGGGAGGGGGCGAAGGTGCGGCCGCTGGGCGGGGCCCGGAGGGGCCGAGGGGGGACGGGACGGGACGGGATGGGGAGGGACGGGACGGGATCGGATGAGACAGGACGGGACGGGATGAGACAGGACGGGACGGGACGGGACGGGACGGGACGGGACGGGACGGGACGGGACGAGACGAGACGGCATGAGATGAGACGAGACGAGTCGAGTCGAGTCCGCCCGGCTGGGTCGGTGTGAGCTCTTCTCCTCCTGTCCCGTCTCGGGCGCTGTAAAGGGAGTGAGTGGTGCTGCCCAATGCAGGCTGAAAACCAAGGCTCCCAAGTGCCAGGGCCGGGGGTTCCCCTGTGGCTGGCCAGTTGCCGGCAAATGGGAACACGCGGTGGGATTTCGGCCGCGCGGCGCTGGGAGATGCACGCGGGGTGGGAACGTTCCGATTGCCTGCCTTCCGAAACAGGTCACGTTTCCCGCTAAGGAGGATGCCTTCCTTCCCGAGGCTGATATTGCACCAGTGTGTTCAGTACGTTTTTGTTCAGCTAGCATCACCTTGCTGTGACAACAAAGTGCTCTACAGCTATTGCCGCAACATACCTGCCTAAAATGTATGTTACTAAACCTTTTTAAAAACAGAGTTGGAAGTGGAGGAACCCAGGATGAAACAGTCCACAGCATCTAGAGGAAGACATTTGCTTTAATCTTACTAGTAAGGCAGCTTTCACAAAACAAGTCTTTAATAATTTGTTTTGTACCCTCACAGAAGAACACTGGGAAAGATCTTGCTATTTGAACCTTTTCTTTTTTTCAGCCAATATCCCACTGTTGTAACATACTGTGTTTCTGGTCTTGCACAACAGAAGGGTGGTGCTTGTACCTGGGAAATCATGTTCAACTTCAGAAGCATCCAGAAGTTACTACAGTACCTGAAATTTTTAATTTATTTACTCATCGAGAACCTCTTCTGTATATTTCCTCTACGCAAAAAATGTTTTGCTGGTGAAATAGTGCTTATTACTGGGTCTGCAAATGGGATTGGAAGGCAGGTTGCCTTAAAATTGGCTCCTTTGGGGGTAACCTTGGTTCTTTGGGACATTGATGATGAAGGTAACAAAGAAACAAGCAGATTAGCCCAACAAAACGGAGCCAGCCGGGTGTTTGTCTACCATTGTGACTGCAGCAATAGGGAGGATGTCTATGAACAGGCAGACAAGGTAAGGTCTGCATTTTTGCTTCTTTTTAATAGAATGTCCTATTGAATTTATTGGTTTTTTAAGAAAACATACTATTCCCTAGAGGGAAGCGATCCCGTAGGACAATGTCTTTCTCCTTTTGAAAAGTAGCTTCTAGATGGAACTTAAACTACGGTTGCAACAAAGTAACTGAGTTTAATCAGTTCCACTGAGATTTATCCATTTCTAGTCTTCACTTTGAGATGGTAGATTAAGAGTATGGTAAAACACACAGCAGAGTTTATTTCCATATATTACCTTATGTAGGCTTTAAAGGTCCTTTAAGATATTAATAAATAACTTAAAAAGAAAAGAACAATCAGTGGATATTGTAAAAGGGGGATTCTTTGCTTTGCCTATTTGTTTAGGAAACTGTATTTCTTTAAGGATGATGTGGATTATAATGTTTTCAGAAATGTCATTATGATGTGGCTGGTCTCCAGTCAAATTGATGATTCTGCTCAGTTCATTTTTTGATCAATACAGCTGGAAAATAAAGTGGAGAAGAACTCCATTTTCCATGAAACTCTTCTGCTGTGTTAACCTGCACTTTGTAAAGTATTACTTTATTATTATTATTATTATTGTCAGAGTTCAGAAATTGGACATTTAATTAATAGTATTAATTTTTACTTTTTCTTAAGCCGCCTGAAAATGCTTCTCAGTGTAACTTCACTTATAACCCAGTTAACCACTCTGCCACTTTATCCAAGTGTAAAATTTTGTTAAACTCTCGATGTGTGTACTTATATACATGACCCACAGGTCACATCTTTGACATTCTGTGTCCGAAGGCATACATCAGAGAAAATAGCTAAATTATTTTATGATGTGAATGTTGATAGATTGTTTCAGAATTGACTTGAAATGTAACATGAATTTTCTATGAGTTGTGAGTGGAAAGGTGGGGACATGGTGGGGCTCAGCTCTTTGTTTTGTGATTGTTGCTTTTAGTTTTAACCAAATCAGATTAAGTCTTTCTGAGCAAGGTTATGAGTGTTTGGAACACTTTTTTCCTCAAGAAATGTTCTTGAGGAAAAGTACTTCTAAAAGGTAAGTTGGATACAGGATCTGTAAGTACCTGGAACTGCAATTCTCATGCTTGCAATCAGCAAGGGATTCTTTTACCCACACTCAGAAGTAGCATGTGGGGCACAGCTCGCTAACACTGTAGAGAAAAAAATTCCACTTGGGGCCATGAGTGCTAGATGTTAAGAACCACAAGTGGTATCTCGGTAATACACAGGCAGTATGAGGATATATTTATTTATTATTATATTTATTGTACCATAATAGTATGTCTGCAGAGATGAGCAAGGTGTTGGGTGTTCGGTCCTGTGCTGACACAATGAATGTTGTTCAAGGAGGGTGATCTTTGCCATCTGTTCTGGTCAGTACAGATGATGTGATCCCATCACCTGTGTGAGACATTGATAACGATTGCCAAAATACTGGACCAGCAATCGCAGTAATTTCAGCAATCTTAATATCTATTATCACTTCACAGTGAGATGAATTTTCTGTCTGAGCAACTTGTGGGCAGTACTTCAAATATGACATTTGATCTTTATTTGGAATGATACTATAAATCAAACAGCAATTTTTCTTGACATTTCCTTTTGCAAGTACAAAAAAACCCCACTTATCTTAGAATTTACCAAGCTCAAATATCTTTTTAAAAAATACAATTTTAAATTGGCATTAAATCCCATTCCCATAAATACTGTTTCTTGCAAAGACATGTACCAAAATGACTAATTTAAGCTTATGTAGTTAATTTCTTTGTTGGACTTCATTGTCCATACCGAACATTTTGAAATTATTTGTTTTCTCCTATTTTAGCAGAGTCTCAAAAGGTTTGTTTTGTGCCCTAAGGTAATTTTCAGTCTCTAAACACATTAACCAAATCAGCCATCGCACTCCAGCCTGCGGAATTTGCTATGCCCACATCAGCAAACACTGTTCTGAAGTGCTCAGACTGACCTGCCAACAGAAACTTAAAGAACAGTTTAAAATTTAAAAACTGCTGTTACGGGGTCAAATTATTGTTAACAACACCAACATATTCACAGATATTTGCATGTATTGTTCAGTCATGGAGGAGACAGAAATTTTCTTAGATTGAGACTTTTTCAACTATGGGCCTCCTCTACTCTTGGAAATTAATCTGCAAATTTTTGATTGGTAATAAGAAAAGTCTTGAGCTTGGACACAGAAGAGAAAGCAATAGCAAGAAAATTAAATTAATTGTTTCCATTTGATATACTCACAGCAGAAAAACCTAAGTATTTTCCCATAATGTAAGTTTTGTTTCTAGTAAACAAAAGAGACCATTGAAGACCCTAAAGAAGAGGTTTTAGAACAAACCGTCCAAGTGAAGAGCAACTAATTTTCAGGAACAAGCAGTGTCCACCTGGGAATTCTGAAGGCAATCAGACATGGATCCAATGGGCTATAAATGCAGGATGTGTGTTTTATTACAACAGATGATCATGGAACAAAGCATAGTAAATATGCCAGTCTCAAAGGGCACTTGAGAGCACACAAACAAACAATGAACCTGACTTACAGAAAACTGGTAGAAATTACATTAAAACAAGAATTAACAGACACCTACAAAAATTTTTGAGACCTAGATAACCATCCACCTCTATCTGATTCTACACACTATAAGTAAATCTTGGCCATCTGCTTTGATATAAATCCAAATCATGGCACAAAGTCTTTTGAAAACAAATGCAAATTGAGCTAATGATAATTTTATCTATCTATTTCATGGTAGATGCTTTTGTACTCAGAACATTGGTATCCTCCAGTTCTCTGAGCTGAATTCTTTCCAGTTTAGTAGAAATTATATGGAAAGGGGGTTGAGCAGGCTTGGCAGAGGAATGCAGGTTCTCACAATACCAAAATCAGGGGACTAGAAATGTTCTGACTGCAGTTAAAGCGTGCTCAGAGTGCACACTAAAGCTTCATAAATTTTTACCTTAGGTTTTTGTGGAAGCCAAAGTATTCTGGAGTTCAGGCAGCAATTAGACAAATTTGTGGAGTGAGGCAGGGTGGAGAATCACTGGGATATATTAAACACATGATATATGGTATGGATACCTTATAGCTCTCAAAAGATCCTAAGTTGTAGCATGGAAAAATTGAGTACACTGGAGACCTTAGAGCCCAGGTCCTTTATTCATTGCTTTCCACCATGAGACAGGGGGCTTAGAGGGATCTTTGATCTGATGCATTACAACAGTTCTTACGTATTTATGCTTTCAATACACATTAGTTATTTCAAATATTACTAAACATTTCCATAAATGAAGCACAAGAGGCAGTGATACCTTCTAAAGCTTTCTTTTTGTCCTTTTTATTCAGGTTAAAAGAGAAGTTGGGGATGTTACTATTCTAATCAATAATGCTGGCAGACTGCTTGGGAAGAAGTTCTGTGAGCTTACAGATGAAGATTTTGAAAATACCTTAAGAATCAACTTCTTTTCTCAAGTCTGGGTAAAGTTTTTGTCGCTTTTTTTACTACTGAGCGACCAGAAGGTCCAGACAAGTATTTTGTTGTGAAAATCACGATGGTGGCAACTACCTCAAAAACTCAACTTGGAACAGGGATATGAAGGACCTTGACTGGGGGAATATATGTTGTCGTAATCATCCTGCAATTGGAGACACACCACATTGACAGTCTCCCCAGGATGTCTCAGTAATGTTAACACAAACCTGCCTGGGCACTCTGGTAAATCAAAGTTTGTGCAACTGTATCGTGAAACATGTCCTGCCTGTGACAGCTGTGGTTGAAGGTAGTGCTGACATCATGGCATGTGACTTCCCTGCACCTGGTGTTTCCTGGCACCAGAAGGCTTTGCCTAAGAACCTTGCAGCATTCAGGGAGACACAACCATGGTTCACTGGCAGTGTTATGTTTAGAGTTCAACTCCACAATCTTAAAGGTCTTTTCCAGGCTAAATTATTGCTTGATTTTATGCTGCACATGTTGGTGTTAGTCTTCAGGCTGCGCTTTCATTCCTAGTCACCATCTGATTAAAGAATATATCTAGCTAGTAATTTTCTTACCTCTGAATGAATTTCCAGTTATTTGGGGTCTCAGCACGCTATAGGAGGAGGGTTTTTTTGTGAGAGAGTGTTACTATTCCCTCTCTTGCACTTTTTGCTTACATGCGTGAGTGAACTGCCTGCATCAGGGAACAATATAGCATTGCAACTCCTTTGTCAGAAGGCAGCTCTCAATGGAAAATCATTGCAGATGGAAGTCCTCTAAGTATTCCCCAGCCACACTGCATCATTCTTCCAAATACTTGAGGAAAACGGACTGGGAGAGGTGCTCCCCCTGACAGGTCTGAAGAAACACAGGGCAGGAGGATAGTGATGTACTAGGCACTCATATCTGGAGTCTAATAAGATTCGTCAGCTATTGAAAAAAAATTGTTACTGCTCTTGTCTGTTTTTCTTCTCTTCCCCTTCGTCAAACGCTAGCATTCTTCCCAGTTAATATCACCCACAGCTGTGTCCTGGAGTGCTGGAACTGTCAGGCAGTTCAGCTTGTAACAAAAAGGGCCCACAGACAGCCGAGCTCTCCTTAATGTGTTGACTTCTAGCTCCCTCTTGCGTACTGAACCTTTGACAGTAGTCTCAAATAGACAAATCGTGAGGAACGAGGAAGCAGAGAAAATACAAACTTTGCTGCTTTTAATAAGATATTTTAATACTGTTAGATCTTCAGACAGAGGGTCATCATTCAAGGAAATGCTGTATCTCATTTAAAAATTGTTACAGAGATAAAAGGTCAGTTGGGATTCTTGTATATTGAAAGCCCAGAAAGCAAGTCAGGTTGTACAACCTAATTTTGGAATGAAACATTTTTGTTATGCCTATTTTAAAAGGAGATTTTAAAATAAATATATTTATGTTCTTTTAGACTTGCAAGGCCTTTCTTCCAGCCATGGTGGCCTGTAACCGTGGGCACCTGGTTAGCACAGCCAGTTCAGCTGGGTTCATGGGATTCTACAGGGAATCAGGTAGGTATTGTCAGCTGCCATTACAAATTAGATCTACACACTAATCACTTTTCTTATGCACCTGCAACCGAGGGCTCATACTTGGTATTGATAATGTAACCCACGTTCAGCTTTCGCCATATAACTGCAAGGCTTATGGGAGTGGGCCTGGCCATCCATGCATTACAACCTGTTACACCTTAGATATGTGTTTTTAGGCTGTGTGGTTCCATCATTCACTGTGGGTGAATTCCTGAAGAATAGCAAGCTACCTCCTATGTCTGTCTTTGAAGTTAGTCTTTTAGCAAAATTGGATTTCATCGTATGTAATAACTATTTTCACACACATTTGAAAAAGTTTTAGGAAACGATACGTAAGGCAGTATATTAAAATCATTTCTAACAATTGGAAAATTTTAGAATAATTTGTGTTGGGAGCAATCTCTGAAGGTCACTTGGTCCATATCCCCCCCCCCCAAAAAAAAACAGGCCCAGCTTAAATCAGGTTGCACAGGGCTGTGTGAGGGCAAGTTTTGATTATCCTCAAGGATGGAGTCCCATATATTCATCAAACAATAAAAATCAGACAAGATTCAGTCTTCCTGGACAAACAAAATGGTGTTGTAGTTTCAGGGCAAATCAGAAGTAATAGGTTGAAACAGCATTTATAAGTAGGGTATTTATATTCTACCACTAGAAATAGTTCTTTCTGAAATGTAACCTGTGATATTAAAAGTTGAAGGCATTCTGAACTGAAAGAATGCCTGGTTTGTATAGGAGTATCTAGAAATGTACAGCAAATGCTGAGTAAGTTTGTCTTCCTGTATCTCTCCATAGTGCACTAAAAAAAAACACCTCCTCTGAAAAGGATTAATTTTATCCTTAGGCAATTGTGTATCATTCATGGGAAGAGGCAATAACCTCCAGTTAGCATCACCAATATGCTTAAAACATTAGTTGCAGTACTGCTAGTGACAGAGCTAAATAATATTGTGGCTTAAATAGTATTACCAAGAATTCGATTCTGTATATAGCTTTTTACTGTGATGCTTTTGACACTTTGGATATTTCTTCTTTCTTCACTTTTTAGATTATTGTGCAAGTAAGAGTGCAGTCATTGGAATGATGGAAGCCATAAATTCAGAATTGTATCATGGCGGAAAGCGTGGCATTAAAACCACAATCATTTGCCCTTATTTTATTAGTACTAGGTTAAGTAAAGGCTTCAAAAGCAAGTAAGTAAAACTTAGATTTGTACTATTTCATATGTAAAAAATAATCACCACTCATTGGGGATATCATATTCAGTTTTTGGTTGGTTTATTTGATTTTCAGTTCAGTATTTTTGCCCTATTGGCACAAACGACTATGACTTTTGACATAAAGAAATGCAAGTCTTGCATACATTTAATAGCAGAGACTGTGTAATAACCTCACAGTCAAGAAACAGTTAGGGATGCACAGCAGTATTGAAGGGTTAATGGAACCTTACTTGTCAGGAGAGTGGGCACTGAGGATGTTCTCTGCCCCAGGTAATTTTGGCAGTGTAATTACAGTGATGGTCACTGGGATA
This sequence comes from Monarcha castaneiventris obscurior, assembly GCA_026261815.1. Taxonomy (NCBI): domain Eukaryota; kingdom Metazoa; phylum Chordata; class Aves; order Passeriformes; family Monarchidae; genus Monarcha; species Monarcha castaneiventris. Next base: position 9,842,534 of record JAMPIT010000379.1, on the reverse strand, counting down.
CCCACGACCTGTCCTTATCAACTGTGTCCCACTGTCTGTGCTGGCAGGTGCTGTGCTTCTGAGTGAGGATGGGGGTGATGGTATCTGGTGCGTGGCTCTGGGGCTGCAGTGGTGGCTCCAAGCACTGAATGAGCCATTGCAGGAGTGCAGGACCAGTGATCCTGGGTTTTCAGTGCTCTGCCCCTGTTTGCACCATTCATCATGTGTGCAGAGCAGAGCCCTTCTCCTGGCTGGTGACAAGCCTGGTCCTGGTCTGTTTAGCTGTCACCTCAGCATTCACAGCAGAAAAAGATTGCTGGAGAGCAAGGATGTGTAGAACAGCATATAGTAGGGCTAAGCTTGGAAGATTCCAAAGCTGCAATCACTGTGGGCATCAACTTCATTGGGGTCATCTTACAAAAAAGTCATTAAATTCACAACATCATCAAAATGATTTCAATTTATTGTGATGATAGCAGAAGCAAAAAGGTTTGGAGATTCCTTTCCAAGACTGCTTGAGGGGAAGGGGAAAAAATGCATAAATTATTTAATTCTGTATATGTGTGTGTTTATCTCAGAAGTAAAGTTTTATAATTACATAACCTTTTTTCTTGTTTTACAGAAAACCCTGTTTGTTTCCTGTTTATGATCCAGAGTATGCAGCCTGCAGAATCGTGGATGCAATTAAAAAGGAAAAATTTTATCTAATCATGCCTCCAGCTGTGTACCTACTTGGTCTGAAAATGTAAGCGTGTGACTTTTCTTCTAGCATTATCTTCTTTCCTTTGCCACATGCCTGTAAAATCAGTTTAGTCAAAACAGTCCTTTAGTTAATATTCCTGCAGTCAATTCAGTTATATTTACCCAATTTTAAAGGAACAGTGGGTTTGATTTTTTAATAATCTAAATGAATAACATTCCTCTGGCCCCTTCTGTGTCTATTAAATGTCTTAAACTGCAGTTCAGTAGAGAAATTTCAAAACTTTTCCTGAGACAGTACACTGGGAGCAATGCCTGGTCTAGGCTAGCACTGTCTGCTTCCAGTCCCTGCCACCACTGCAGGCTAGGCTTTCACAAAATGTCTCAGTCTGTCATTTGTTTTCCCCATTTATAACACTGGAGTGCCAAATATGTTATTGCCAGACATTAGAAGTATTGAGCACATATAATGTATTTGTGATTTCTTTATTTATAGAATTTTTTTTTCTAAAAAAAAAAAAAGTTAGGTTAACTCGAAGTTTGTCTCATCAGTTTCCTTCCTAGAAAAGTGGCGCTATTCCTCGAGTCTTACGTTAAGTTCCCTGAGAGCATGGAAGAAGCCTTTGGTCAGAAGGAAAAGGATTAAAACCAGAAGTATTCTGAAGACCTCGAGTGCCATCTAATTGAACATTTTCAGTTAAAAAAAAAAAAAAAAAAAAAAAAAAAATTTAAAGCATGTTTACGTCTTGACAAAAAATTTACTTCTTGTATGCTATATTTCATTGGTCAGCATACCATTTAATTCTTCTCAACTGTCTTTTATGTCTTTATGTTTGGCAACTTTCTGAGTAACTTCTGAAAAATCACTAGCATTTAAAATTGCATAGGTATTATGTCAAGTGACCAAGCAACAACTTTGCATGGACTGTACTGTTTTCAGACCGAAACTTCAACGAGGTAGCCTAAAATCACTGATTTTTAGTCACAACTCAGTCTCTTATTTCATGATGTCTTGCTGCTTTTGTTGAGGTCTCAATAAAAGTCAGTAAGTCCAGGCACAGATGTTTGACTTCATGTCATACTGTCAAATTTACACAGCCTGTCTTGCTTTCAGAATGAAACTTCAATGAGGTATCCTGTCTGTTAGTGTGGAACACAGTTCTGTAGTAAATCACAGGAGAAGGAATATAGACAGGAGGAATATTTCATATATTCTTGGAAATTTATGGGTGAAATCTCTCCTTATGTTTGGAGAGGAGTAACACCCATGTCCTTCAACTGTTTTTAAATTAAATTACAACCTGAAGGTCCTAAAGAATAAAAATACTCCCCTATAGCAGAAGTTCCGAGATTTGTTACACAAAATATGTGCTGGTACTTCATTGATAGAAACCAATCCTCATGTAAATTTTCAGAAAATGCTAACTTAAAATGTTCATAATTCACTTAATTTAAAAACAAATAAATAAACCACATAGCAGAATAGTGAATCTACAAAGCCTAGTTTATTAAACTCTAAGGAATTACAGAGAACATTTAACAGTCATCTATTGACCACATCTGCCATCATAATTCAATGGTACTAAGCTAAACCCACACTTAGGAGCACCCAGATACAAAAACCTATAAGAGTGTACAGCATTTCCAAAGTATGCACGCATTCAATAAAATCTTTCATGTACCTGTAGATAATACAGGGAAAATTTTAGCTGACAGAAGAAGGAAGCTATCTGAAGTTTGGCTCTTTGGAAAGCAAGGTTTATTGATTTATATTTTTTAAAACTCTCTAGCTGATGGGTAATTAAATATCATTTTCTTCCTATTAATGAGACAGCAAAGTCTAAATTGCTTCCTGCAAATACCAATCATTTTCTCAACTGCAGGCAAGTATGTTGAGTATTTGGATTCCCTCATTCAACATGAATGTTACAATTTGGCTCAAGATCTATGATCATTTTGAAGCATGATTACAGGAGTCAATGCAAATTGATGTGACATTATATTTTGTGAATGTATTGCGGGCCTGAATATCTTAGTGCATAATTTCATTGCTGGTGCTGCAGAGCTTAAGAACAGTGCTCATGAGGTGAGAAAAATGTATTTAAAAATGATTTGTGAAATGAGACTCCCACTGCTGTGAACTTGAAGTAGTGTCACCTGCTAGTGACATTAATATATGGTGGACTATCCATCATTTAAATGTTAAATTTTTCAGGATTAAATATTTGCAAGGCAAGGAGCTCTCTTTTCAGGATCCTTTTCTTATTTTCAGTTTCTTTAACTAAAGTATATCAACCTTACCACCTATGTCTGCAGTGATAAGTTCACCAACTACACAGGCAGGACATGAGTAGACTAAGAATAATGTAAAGGAAATAAGACCCTATATCTAAGCTATATTTCACCTATTCTGCACAGTCACCCTGCAAAACCTTATTCTGTATTGCTGCAACCTCAGCCAAGGGCACTTTTGGCTCCATATTTATTCTTTCCAGGTTAATCTGCTTGTCTCAAGAAGGAATTTGTAAAGCTTATACTTTCTAAGTCTCACGGTGATCTGTTAGATCTTCTTATCAGTCCTAGAAATCAGTAACTCATTCTTTTCCATGAAAATACCAGGAAAATAGTTTCAAGGTTTGGGGTTGGTTGGTGGTGGTGTTTGGGGGGGGAGTAGTTCCTCGTTTTTGTACAGAAAAGAAATGTGATAGATCCAGTAATATAATACAATTCTAAAACTGTAAGCCAAAACCTTCCTATTAAACCTCAGCAGATGCATTGGGACGGTGTTCCTGCTTTTTAATAGAAAATTATCTTCATATTTCGAAATGTAGTGTGCCACATAAGAAGTATCTCAGAGTTATCAACAACTCCTGAGAAATGTGCCCTTTCTTTCTTTGATGCTTTCATCTTATTTGTAACTCCTCCATGACAAAAATACTTTTACAGGAGAAATTCTGTAACTACAGAATCTGCAAATGAGACTGGAATACAGTTTATCATAATTTTTTCTCATTTTTTCTCACTCCTTGTTCTCTGCAAAACCAATGAAGAAAGACCTGTGTTGCTGCACCAATAGTGAGATAATCTGTGATGTCAGTTTCTTGCTCTTGTTTTATGCCCATTGGTACAGCATACCTCTTCAGAGGTATTTTCTTATAAAGGGTATCTTATGAAGAAAATTAATCATATTCGAATTATAAACATTTTGAGAAAGACACATTTGAATGATTCTTAGTCACTTTGTAATCTAAATCTTTGAATAAACCTTAGAGGCAATGATACGCAACTTTGATTTCTCATCAGTTTCATTCTCTGACAATACTTAGTTCCTTTTACTTCAGAGGTCGATGTTTCCACCCAAATTCATTGTGTGTTCCCTCTAAGTCATTACTACAGTTTCTCATATATGCTCAAGTTCTTAATTTATATACTTAAGCATGTAACAAAAGCCTTGAGACACTGAGATGCAACTTGCAGCAAATCATAGAAACAACTGGGTTTCCCAGAAATTCTGATAGCCTGTTCTGCTCTATCACCTGAACTGGCATTGCCCCATTAATTTTAGAACACTCCCAGAAAAACCTGTCTTTCTAAAGGCCTGATCCCGCTATTGAAGCATGGCTTTTATAGAACACACTCTAAGAATACTCAAAGCTAATTTGAGGCTAGGTTTATATACTAAAATGAAAAACGTATTTCCAAATCTTGCAATATTTGGAGTCTTTTTCATGAGTAACTTGTACTTTCTTATCCTCTGTCTGGAAAGATGTTTAGTTCACAGTTCCCACAGGTAATGGGACAATTGTGGAGGGATGGATTTGGCACTGGAAGTCAGGAAATTCCCTGTTTCTCTGTCACCACCTTTGTCTTTGATCTTACTTGTACCTTGATAAACACAAAAAACAGTGAAAGCTGCATAAACTATGAATAAACATACTGTCCCTGTTTTTCATAATTACCAGTCCTGGAAAAAGGAGGCTTCATGCTTTTACAATTTTTCGTGGTAACTAGAAAAATAATTTTCATCTCTTTACTTTTACACATAGAAAAATGTTATCACTTTCTATATTCCCTATTCTATATTCCCATCTATATGATGATTTTTAATATTTCAGGTAATTTAATGAGGAAGAAAGGCCTGAATCAATGCAAAGAGCCCAGTTATTAACAGATCAAAATTCTACATTGATTACTATTATGGATTTTTCTAGTTTCTTTCTGCAGCCAACACAATGCCTCTGTTCAATACTTTAGATTCTTTAGGATGCTAAGGACTGCTAATAAAGAATGACTGTTTAATTTAAAATGTAACTAATGCAGCTCTAATTGCCTTCTACCATTGCACAGAACTGTTGCTGAAGCCAAATAAATGGTCAGGTGGCCTTCCACTTCATTAACTAATCTCAGCTGGCAGCACTGCCTGAGGTAGCAGTGATTTAAAGAGTCACGAGGCATCACTCAGTGCTTTCATAAACTCCACGTGCCCCGGCTGTTCATTGATCAAGTGCACTGTGCTGGTGGCAGGGGCATTCTAGCAGTTGCTTGGTTGTTTCTCCATTGCTTCTTTCTCAGAAATGTAGTTAACACATGGAACATTAACAGTTCCAATATGCATTTTGTGTGCATTTACACACTTAAAGATACCTTCTTTTCTGCAACAGCATGGGCTGAGTAGAGCTGGCTCAAGAGTCCATCGTGTTGTCTGTCTGCCTGGGGTGATATGCTAGCAGGTAACAGGAAATAAGGAATTATTTCCTACAGAACAGGAAAAGAAGCCAGAGATTGTGATAGCCCTGAAAAGATCTTTGAAAGCTACTTAGAGTCTGACAGCACACAAATTAAATGTAGGAAATCAGGCTACACCTGATGTCTACTTTGTTATCTAAAGCCGTCATTATCTAAAGCTTGTATTTCCCTGGAAGCTGAAGGAATTTCAGTGCCTTGACTGCTAAACTGGCGAATCTGAGAGTCCCCACATAAATTAAGAGAAGACCCACGATTCTAACCATGCCTGCAGAAGTAGGAGATGAGAGACCACACTGTGGGACCATGCAGAAATGGAAATTAAAAGGAAATTGTTCCTCTTCAACATTTAAGCCATGTTACATAAGACTCTGCTTGCCTTACACACATCTGTTTACCACCTGGTAAACTGGTGGTGTTTATTTAATATACATAATTCTTTAATATATAATTTCATGGCAGCCGATTTCCTGTTTTGCAAAGATTTTACAATGACTTTCTAATCAACTATTTCCTTCCATTTTCATTTTTACAATCTTCTTTCCAAAGAAAGAACATACTTTTACATGAAAGTTAGAACCACTGCAATAACTAAAGTAAGAACCAGGAAAATAAATACCACTTCTTTATGTAAGGAACAAGAGGCAGCAGACAGAATTCCTACATAAGGAACAACCCCCATAATTTGAGAATCATGCTACACATGTCACAGTGGAAAACCTAAATTACTTCAACCACACATAATGGCAACTGATGCATTGTTGGGATAAATTCTCATCACGTATGTTTTGGAAATGAAAGGCGTTTCTGTCTTGGAGATGGCATCATATCTAGTGATGTTAATGATAACAATTAGTTTAGTGATTTGTATTCCACATGCAAAATACCTTTAAAATAGCTCCTTCAATACTATTGCAACATAGATGCTTCAGATACTTCTTAACATAACCTGATAAAATATCTAAAAGAGAAGTACAGCAGGCTGCTATTAGAAGATTTTGATAACACTACACTTGCAGTATTGTTCTCTTTCTTGTAGTATTCATAAGAAATGTCTCCATTCTGGGGAAATACAAAAAAAGAAGCATTTAACATCAGCTGGTACTGCATGCAAGAAAGAGGTTGTACTTGTTTAATTCTTAAGTGCATGATCCTTTTTTTTGTCCTAGTATTTTTATGTTTTCGGCTTTTTGCTTCTGGTTTCTTTGCTTTCTTATTAGAAAATTATCCTTAGTATTTTTCATATGCAACTTTAAAAGTGTCTCAGAGACAGTTCAGTCACTGGGAATCTTCCTTGAAGCTTTTGTATCATCCTTATTTCCCCCAACAACTAAAATCAGAACTTCAGGTTCAGATTTTAAGGCAGTTTGCCTTAAACTGAGACACAGCTGGAACTACCCTAGTGCTCTAGGTCACTGACAGAGAAAGCAAAAAGAGGAACTTAGGTTATCTGGAGAAAATGATATGTAAGGAATGCTTGTCTACCAACAGGGCTGCAGGAATAAGGAGAAAGGCCACAAAGGAAGGACAGGATTTCTTGCTTATGTCTTGTTATTCACTAAAGGACTAAATTTTCCAAAATAGTGTTTATTAAATTGTGACATTTGGGAAAGGGGATTAAACAAAAAGGTCTGTGATCTTTTCCTAATTCAACCAGGAAGTTGTAAAAAACACTTAAGCTGTGTCTGTAATAAATAGCCTTGGAACCTACTTCACTTTAAGCTTTCCCATAAAACATATTAGCTGCTTTGGTAAAAGGTCCGAATTAGCTGTAAAAATTGAAGATTTTCCCTTTGTCTGGCTGAGACTCAGAGCTTCCAAAGGGTACCAAGAAAGAAAAAGGAGCAGGAAACTTCTGGTTTTGTCCTTCATGTTTAGTCATATGTGTACAAGCAGCAGAGCCTGGTATACTGTGGTTTCAGGGTGTGTCTAGGAAGCAGGGCAGCGCTGGGTTCTCACAGAGGCTCAGCCTTGCTGCTGCCTCCTGCCTGGGTGGCACAGCAAGGGTGAAGCTCTGCTCTTGCTGCTCGCCACAGCTATGGCACCAAGACCCAGCACACTCTGCCTTTGCCTGGCTCTCCTACCGCACTTCTCATCAGCTTCGCTGTCTGGCACCTAAATGTTGCTAAAATCTAACAGCCAAACAATTCCACTGACTGCAAAAATTAAAAAATCCATTATCAAACTCTCACGGCTTGTAAATGATGCCCATTTACAAGAGACAAAGGCTTCAAAGACTCTTTCTTATAAGGAATACTTGTCTCCAGATATATTTATTTCAGCCTGTCATAGTCAGCAAGAAATAACCACCTGGCCTAAAACCGTAACTCACAACAAGAGCAATGAAAAGCAACAAAACAGAAAGCTAAATAGAAAAATATTTTTAGCGCCTTTGCCAAATCAGTGTGCAAACTCTCAGGTATGGGAGACCATTTTTGTTTGCTTCCCTGGAATATGCTTTTAAGCAAAGTAGAGCAAGGAATTACTGACATGAGTCACAGTTTTGATAGAAAGAGCCAACAATTTGGGAGAAAGGGGATTTATCCTGAGTAGCTATTGGCAGAATAAATTACATCTGTGATACCATCAACCTACTGATTCCACACAAATGTGGGGGGAAAAAACCCCAGAAGTTTGCAGTCATTTTGATAAACATATATCAGAAAGGTATTGGATAACAATGTATCTCCAAACAATGTAATGCTTGGCAGAAATATTTTGTTAAAAAAACTGCTATTTCACTAGTAATACACATTTCCATTCAAGCAAAAACTCTTCCTACAAGTCTGATAAATGCCTAGCTTATTGCTGGTCTACAGCTTACTTTTCCCATCCTGAAAAAAAGGAACCAGAGAAAGAGTAGGTGATTCAGAAACAGGAAAAGTGTGTTCAAAGTTGGTTGCCACCATTCTTAGCACAAACAGGACAGGCTTGTGCTCGGAAGCAATGACAATTCCTCGGAAAAATACTTCTTCACAATACTGAGAAAGGCAGCAAAGCTATCTTCCCTGTCAGTAAAATTCTCTGACTGAACCAAAAGTTGGCAAAATACAGAGGGCATTGGTCTTTTTTATTTTTTTACCAATCATTGTGAAACAGATCTAATTAATAAATTTTAAGTGCCTTTACAGCATTTTTCTAGATGTCCTATTTCCTCACAAAAAAAAAAAAAAGGAATAAACAATGCTAATTAAATATATTTTTATCTTTCCTAATTTTCACTTCTTAATAACATGATGTTGTTTGCTTTGCTTGCACATTAACATCTTCCTTTTCATCACCAACTATCATGTAAGGGCCCTCCAGAGCCTAAACAGCAGAAGGAATATTCCTGATGGTGCTTGTTTAAATTCAAAGTACATTACATAGAACTGCAGCACACTTTAAACTGAAGATCAAGCTGTGCAGCACTTGCTTATTTAAGCTAAAATGTATTCACTCACCTGAATGATCCTGCAGCAGTAAGTAAGTGACCTGTCACACTTAATTTTAGTTATCTGGAGGCAAGATGGCAGACCCAAACTACTCATTTCATTGCCTGATTGCTTTCTGAGAGCAGCAATTTATTTCCACCAGCAGATGAGGAAGTTTGGATGGATTTCCTGTCCTGAGGTGTCCATTTAAATGTTCAAAAATGTGGTAAAGGAATTCCAACCTGTATTTTTAGTGATATCAGCTCAGATATTTGGACATATAATATGTATCCAAAAAAGCGACTGAAAGGATATAGCAAATTTATATCCCAAGTTTAAACTGATATTAAAAATTATGTATATACTATAACAATACATAATGCCAAAACATCACATTGCTGTTGATAGGTTGAATTATTCTTTCTTTCTTCACTTCATAGATTAGCAATTACTTTTAACTAATAAATTTGTACTGATTGGGCAAGCTGGAAACAACGGATTCTGAGCCGAGTACAGCAGGCAATTGAAACACCAGAAATCTTCCCTACGACTACTGAATTAGCAATAGGTGTTCAAATAAGTGTTTTAGGTAAAAACCTTCTTCTGGTGAAATCTACTTCACATCACTCATTACCCATGGAGATCAATGGGGAGTGAAAGGTTTTTATGCTCTGGGATATTATCCTCCAAAATTCTACTGAGGTTAGGAACGAGTACTTCCCATTTCTAAAGCAGATTCAGTGAATGTGGTCTTGGCTAAAAGGTTTGCCTCCCCTTTCTTATTCACAACTTCAGAAAGGAAACCATGTTGTGAAATGCACTGATGTAGACATGAAGTTTGAGTTCAAATTCTGATTTTTTTTTTAATCCCTTTATTATCATGCAAATTTCCAGGGCATCTCATAAGATTCTCTGTTAACTAGAAATGCTGGGTTTCACATCTGAAAATTAAGCTGCTATATAACAGAAAATTATGGCCCTTGTATAGGTAAACAAGGTAGGCTTAAAAGGGAGGGACAACTAGGAAGAGTCAAGAGTTGATTCCCAGAGTGGAGGTGGGCTCATTGGGGAAACCCCAGAGAAATCTGTGCTGCGGGCTGTGCTCATTTCACGCATTTGCTACTGATCTGCAATAGAAGGCAAGGTTACACAATCATCTGATGATATTAAGGACAATTTAATCATTCGTTCTGCTCTTTTCTTCATTTGGTACCTTTGTGTCCCAGGCATCCCCAGTGCAGCTGTACTAGTTAGCTATCAACTAAACTAAGGCAAACCTCAGTTTCGTTTTTTCCTCAAATGAAAACTGGTCAACATTTTCAGGTTAGTTCACAGAAGGCATGACTGCACTATGTTCGCATAGTGAACTGCACTATGGCCAGAATATAGGAGAAAAGAGAAACCAAATGACTCATTACAACTCTGAAAGAGAGGTACATGGGCAAGGGGGAAAGGTGTCATGGTCCCTGTGAGCCTGGCACTTGGACACAGACATAACTCAGTTTTACACACCAACAAGTACACTAATCTTCAGAGCACACCCTGGCACGATGGCATTGGCAGTAACTCCCGTCACACACACACGAAGATTAATTCATGTTGGAAAAGAGCTATAAGATCATTGAGTCAAACTGTTAACCCAGCACTGCCAAGTCCACCACTAAACCATGTCCCCAAGTGCCACATGTCCACGTCTTTTAAATACCTCCAGGGAGATGGTGATTCCACCACTTCTCTGGGAATCCTGATCCAATGCTTGACTACTTATTCAGAGAATATTTCTTTCCTAATTTACAGTCTAAACCTCCCCTGGCACAACTTGCGGCCGTTTCCTCTTGCCTCCGGTTTCTCCTCCATAAAGTACAGTTCTCGCTGTATTTTCCTTCAGCTCATCAGCTGCTCCCGAAATTACGGAGAGCAGGAGAGACGACAGTTCTACATAACATTAAACCTGCTCCCTCCTCCCGTTCCTAGCGGGGCCGGGACGCCCCAGAGCGGGTGCCGGCCGGTGGCCCGCTCTCCCCGGGCTTGCGGCGGTCCCGGCTCCCCTTCGCGGTCGGCAGCGGCCCGGGGCGGCACCGGGCACTGCGGGGCTCCCGGGAACCCCGGCACCCGCTGCATCCCGGCATCCCCGGCACCCCCCGGCACCCCCGGCATCCCCCGGCACCCCCGGCATCCCCCGGCACCCCCGGCACCCGCGGCATCCCGGCACCCCCGGCACCCCCCGGCATCCCCCGGCACCCCCGGCATCCCCGGCACCCCCCGGCAACCCCGGCACCCCCGGCATCCCCGGCACCCCCCGGCACCCCCGGCACCCCCGGCACCCCCCGGAATCCCCCGGCACCCCCCGGCACCCCCCGGCACCCTCGGCATCCCCCGGCACCCCCGGCACCCCCGGCACCCCCCGGAATCCCCCGGCACCCCCGGCATCCCCGGCATCCCCCGGCACCCCCGGCATCTCCGGAATCCCCCTCTCCCCGCCTGCTGCTGGGGGTGACCTGCCCTGTGCGCCTCCATGCCCGGGCTGCCGCGCCAGCCCTCCCTGCCTTCACACCGGGGGTAGCTTTGTGCTACCGACCCACGCATTCATGGCATATTCGTGGCTATTTAATTCTGTTAAACCGGCATCATCCGCAACAGGAACTTCACCTATTGATGAAACACCATATAAGCACTTCATCTTTTTTTTTTTTTTTTCCTAATATATAATCCTTAACACGCATCAACTGTTTGGAAAGAAGAAGAAAAACCTTAGAAGCTTGCCAAACCATAAGTGCACAAGCCTCGGTGGCAGCACTGATTCCCGGGAGGAAGAAGAGGGCTGCTCCCGGGAGAGCAGAGGGCGGCTGGCGGGACCAAGGCTCGCAGCCGCCGCCCCGATGGGAGCCCGCCGGCGAGGGAGCAGCATCGGCTGCTCCGTCCTGCATCTCCGAGAGGCAATTTCACAGACTCTTCACTCACTCCTCGAATCCTGTCGGCAAAACTTGAAAGGCAGAAGGGTGCTTGTGCTTAATCTTTTACCTTTTTCCAGATGGTGGCGATTTATATTTCCCGCTCATACTGGGGTGCGTGTTTTTACGGCGAGAGCATTCGCCACCGGAGAAGACTGTGGGGTCAGTCCCTCTTTTCACTCTCTTCTTCTATCCCCGGCCTTCACAAGCCCCCAGAATGAGAAGTTCACCTTTCAGTGATAAAATAGAATTGTACATCAAGAAAGAAACATGAAGGAAACAGACTCATGTAACACTGTTATGAAAGTGCAAAATCCCAAATCTAGATGATCTTGCCTGACTGCACTGTACCATATAAGCTTTGTGCACACAGGAGTGCCCTCTACTGAATAACAACATCTGTATATTGAAAGCAATATTTTGCCACGAACATTTCGAAGTTAAGACAAATTGTCATGGGTTTGAACTGAAAGTAATTTTTTTTTGCTTATTCTGCAGAAAATTGTTCTGTGTATGGGAAAATCCATATACACCTTCTAAAATATCTTGTAGTCATTCATATGCCGGGGCACTTGTTAATGGTTTTTGACAAGAGAATTTATAATAACTTAATAATTGAAAGTCTGGCAACCAGAAAAGACGGGGAACAAGAGTGAAATTCTTGCAGCAAATTTTTATGGAAGCACATCAAGCTATTTTAAGAGATGTGCAGAAGACTGCTGGATCCAAAAGACTAGACATGAGACAGAGCCAAATTTGGAAACCCTTGGTAACATGAAATAACAGAAGCCAATGATGTTGCCCAATGTTTATGGAGAAAGATAAGGATGGACACTGAAAAATGCCAGAGAGCTGGGGATGGAGACCCACAGCTGCCTGCACACTGGCTATGCTAAGAGTAGTGAAGATGCAGTTATAAGCGTGTAGTAGAAATTGAGTCCTCCAGACCATGATAAAGAGGCGAATAAATCACTGGCCTAATTTACAATGAAAAGTCATGTATTTGCAGGTTACTGCAGGAGAGAGTTGCCCTCATTCTCACTCCAGTTAAGGTTTTCTTTGGCATCACATTGTTGAGATGTCCTTCATGGAGGATTTTCACTTGCTGTAAACATGAGGACATCCAGGATGAAGAGCAGGGTCAAAAAAGAGTGATGTCCCCGTCATCCAGGTCTGGCACTCAGGAAGACTTACTTCCTCCTGCTCATGAATTAGATGGATCTTCCCATGGAGAACAGGTACTCAGCAAATATCTTCAGAAACATGTAAAAAAGTTTGTTCTAGTGCAGACAAGCAGTGTAAAAACTGTGTAAAACCCACAGGCTCTCACTTGCTGGCTCTGCAAAGCCTGCACATCATGTGGATATGCTTTACTGGCATATCCAAAGCAGAGTGACCCTACAGTTAATCTGCAGGTCTCTGAGGCACGGACACACACTCCATGGCATCACACATTTGTGATAAAATCTTTGTATACTCCCTATATGCTTCAGTTTTGAAGAATAAATGCTTTCTCCCCATCGAGTTTAGATTCAGTTTGAACACCCCATCAAATGACATTGCAATTCTTCATGCTTTTACTTCAGTTTCCATTGGAAAGCACAAGTATTTCACAGTACGTTATAGCTCCTGAAGTGTAACATAGCACAAGAAAGAAAAAAATTACTTTGCCAGAAATGCTGGCATCCTTTTTAGTTACCTAGACAGATGAGATCCCAAGAAATGTTGATAAGGTTTGTCCTAGCAGTACAGCTCATCAGCCATGTGCTTTAGCTTTAAATACATTGTACTTAATGAATTTGCTGAGAACTGTAACCAGAATCGCTGGCATGTATTCCCCTTGCAGCCAGTGAAAAGACCAAGAAAAAGAGACTGAAGGCAGGTAAGCAGTCTGAAATACCACTGAGATTTTGAGCCCTCTTTGTGCACGTGAGTGTGTGAATTAGGTCTGTCTTCCCCAAAAAGTGTCCATATCGCTGCAGGAAACTGCAGTTGCCTTCAGCTGGCATCGATTAGGTACACATTTACAGGCACAGAACCCTGAATATTTATACATAGCATGAGTTAGTAAACATTTGAACAAGTCAGTTACTGTGGGAAAAAGTCCTATAAATTTCACCAGGCTCTGGAAGAAGTGTTACTTATTCATTGTTAAAATCTCACAATGTCTGCAGCTGTTCTTACAGATTTTATTGAGAGGTAACTCTGTGAGACTGGAGAATCGATACTGAAATAATTTGCTTTAAAATAAGGGAAGCCGAAAGTGAAACTTTACACTTTTTTAAAATCCCTATTTCTTATTTTATCAGGTGCACATTTTCATTTTCTGCTTTAGACATAGAGTATGCCATCAGAAAGATCAGGCTTGAAGTTCAAGTGGAAAAAACTCATGCACATTCTTACTTAAGCACTTAAGGATGTGTCTTTCCTCTTTATGGTCTCTTTCTTCTCTTTGCCAAATATTGATTAGCAAATATCCATTACTACAAACTTGGTAAAACCGTGCAATAAAACAGACTGTCATTTTCATGGTCATTTTCAACCTGAGTCACAAAGAAAAAGTGTTTTCAAATTTTATGCTTTAGATGAATTGGATTCCTATAGAGACAACATGCTTCAGATACATTTTTCCAGTCCTATGCATGCATATATTTAGTCCAAGAATTTCCATTAGTCTAAAGCAGAATGCTCTGGCAAAATGTCCTTTGCAGGAGGAATCAACAATTCCCAGTTTCCAAAGCCTCTCTTACCGACTATTCTCCCAACTACAGAGGACATTAGAAGTAAGGGTCCTTCTTCATCTGCAGCCTGAGAAGATCAGCCAGTGTCGGAGATGTAAATGCAAGGTGGTATTACAGTAATAGTTAAACAATGTGTTGCAATTACTATAGATCAACATAGAAGTTACGAATTTCATGGCGGGGGCAGGGGTGTAGATACAATCAGGGGTTTTCAGATATCATTAATGGGGGGCAATATACAATATTTTCAGGCCTAACTAGAAATACCTCCTCAGTTTGGCACCTCCAAAACTGATGCTCACATTGTTCATTTACCTCACAATCTTTCCTTGAATGAAATTATTCAGTTTGTTGAAGGCTCACATGATGAAAGAGAAATGATGAAAGAAAATGGCTCTGAAGACCTTAAATGCCAGCAATTTAGCAATTTCTATTATTGCATTTACCACGTGTTCTTGGCCATATGGATTCTTCTACTTTTGTTGCCTCTTGAGCAACTTTGCAAATATAGAATTAATAAAAAATCCCAGAGACATAAAGAAATACCGTGAACCATGACTTAACCACATTCATTTTAGATTGTTTTATTGGGGATGAGGAAGAAGAAGGTGACTTCTACAGTTTCTTGGGCTAAGAGGAAGTCTGTATTTGCCATCTCACTTTTGCATCAAGGAAAACAGTAATATTTATTTTGAATTACTTTGGGATTTTCAACTGCCTAAATAACATCATTGTTCAGAAAAGGAAAGACTGAAACTAGACAGCTTTAAAAAATTGCTACTGGTGACTAAAACTTCTTCTTTAATCACTTGCAGAATTAATAAACTACTTAAGTTTAATCTTTCTTTAGGTCATATTTTCTGTATGACACTGAAGATTTTTCAGGATGTTATTCTTAATATCTGTTTAAACAAAAGGATGCTGTGAAAATTGCTCTTTATTCTTTCACACATACAGTTCTGTTCATTATTTTTTAAAAAGTACATAACACATTGAGTTTCACAATAATCTGGCTGGACAATCATCTTCTTATAAAGTGGTAAAAGAAAAGTTATTTTAGTAAATATTTACACATTGCATGTAAAACAGGAAAGGAAGTACTTTCACACAAGAATATTTTTCATTAATATCTGTTGTAAACTCTGTAAACTATGCTTTATTTGTCAGTAAATAGTTGGGAATTTCTTGTTTGTAATTTCTAACCTTCTATTTGATTATATATGGGGCTGTGGAGAGTGTTAGATAACTGCCTTCAAACAATAGGCCATGAAAATATTTGAATCCAAACAAGATTATAATTAAATGAGGATTTTTATTTTTTTTTAAAGGGATATGGTGTTATGGAGCAGGTCTAATTTCTTTCCTCTCCAGAAACTACTTTTCTCAGTGGATTTAAGTGTAAACCAAATTTTTTTAAAAAAAACCAAAAAAACACATCCTCAAAAATAAATTATTGCCTTGAAGTTTCCTGGCTTTACTCATATGCTTTTTATTTTGAATGAGTATTATAAAAATGTCTTTTTATTTTTTTACTAATTACTTGTACTTTCTTAAATTACAGTGTGGTACAAGTAAATCACAAAAATAATTCCTAGCATTATGGCATTCAGCAGCAAATTCCGTATCATTGTGTACAGATATGTACAAGTTTGTGCACATGGTCAAATAACACACACACTGAATTCACATTTCAATACAGAGAATGATAATTTCTCTCACAGAGTATTTTAGATGCATACAAGTAACTGAACACAATCCCAGGGCAATGCACTGTTCACCCCAGAATAAAGAACCGGT
Source organism: Monarcha castaneiventris obscurior (assembly GCA_026261815.1). NCBI lineage: Eukaryota > Metazoa > Chordata > Aves > Passeriformes > Monarchidae > Monarcha > Monarcha castaneiventris. The sequence goes on along the minus strand of JAMPIT010000379.1, from coordinate 9,826,211 downwards.
ATCCCAGATAACTTCTGAAATATATTTTCAGTTTCTCAGTATTCTATTGATCTCTGAAAACTGTAGCAGTGGATCGTTGGAGAAAATGGTCATTGCAAAAGTAAAATCTCACCTCTGTGAAGGGCAGCAGGCATCTTTTCAGATGTACCTGCCTTTTGCTAACACACAGCTTCTCCATCCCAAAATTAGTCCCACACCTGAAGAGGCTGGGAAGCCAAGATGGCTTGCAAACACAGTGGATTGGGTCAGTATGGGATAGTAGCTCCAAGCACATCAGACAACTGCAGGCTTCACAATGAGACCTGCTGGGAAAGGACAAGGACACACAAAGTATAAAGAATTGCAAGGAAATATTCAATGGTGACTCTGGAATTAACGAGAAGTCTAAATGAAAATTAGCTTAAATTAACAGTGGCTAGACTTAAATATACATATACTTTTAGAGAAAATGTGGTGTCAATTATAATTAGTGTTTGCAGGGCACTGTCTGCAGTGGTAAAAATTACCCATGACCTCTAAAAAAGTTCATAATTATATATTATGGAAAATGAGACATGGAAATTAATTTACTCTTATGTCTTCCATGAAACTTTGACAGGAATCTCTTTCACAGGGTTTCCAAGACACTGGTTCCACTACAAGTATTTCTTTTGAGTGCATATAACTCTATCTGTCAGTAAAATGTCTTACAATTGAAGTGTTAAGTATTTTTAGGTTTCTGCTGAATTTTCAAGAGGTAGAAGATGAAGGAAGATGAATCCTTATAAAGGCAGAACACAAACACATGGGCACTACCTTCATTTAGTTTTATTGCTCTATTAGTATTTGGTTTTGCACTTTCCTATCAGTATGATAATCACTTTTTAAATTTGTGTGTTTGTGGATGCTAAAAAGCTAGAAGCAGAGAAATTCTTCAGCCTTTTCTCAATGTTCTGTGAGAACATTGCTTTCACACACAAACTAGATGAAAACAGCGAGGGCGGTATTGCAAACTATATTTATCTGTACACCTGGGTTCTCTTTTGCAGAATTGTTACGGGACACATTGGGAAAAATATTTTTCAGTGGATGTTGTGGGTTCTAGCCAACTGCTACGAGAGGTGGAGGATCAATGACCAATGATCTTATGTCATCCAAGTGAACTGGGGTATAAAAAGGGGTCTGTAGAGGAATAAAGAGCTCATGCCATTCTTTTCCTGGACTTGGACTGTGTAGTTTCTTGCCATCCTCGGTACAACAGCGACATGTGTTCATGTGTTTGTTAAGTCTGCCTAAGAGCCCTCGTCATAGACAGGAAAGCTGTAAGCTTAACAAAAACTTTGGTAGCTGGTAGAGGGAGTAAAATCTGGAGTTCAGGGGGTTAAGAGTCTGGGGCTGTGCACAGAGAACTTGGGGTGTTTTTGCAGGGTCTGGGCCTCAATCACAAAAGCTTCATTAAGACAAAAATGCCAGCTTTGCATGTTACATCCCATGACAGCATTGCAAATGATCAAGTAGCAGAACCAACTGCATTTGAAGAAAATTTGGCATTTCCTCAATGCCATTTACATGTTCCCCAAAGAAGCAGGAATCAAGGTTGCAGCAAAAAAAGCTTACAGCATGGGAGCTAGGCTGTGAGCAACTTTCTGTTCAGTTCTGCAAGAGTTCTTTATACCTCACTAGCATGGCATTGGAAAGTCATTCCAAAATACATTAAGCAGCATGACATCCTGCTCGCTGCATGCTGTTTGTTCTCTCCTCTTCTTCCCAAGGGAAGATGCTTGGGCAGTGAAGTCTCGTCTGTTTGGTAGAGTTGGTTTGATTATAAACAATTATGTTGCCTCAGTGTTTTTTCTAGAAGACAAATAAATGTGCCTTGAACTTTGAATGGAAGGTCGGGTTTGTGACTGTCCTTATATCCCAGGATATTAATTTCACTATCTTAGAGTGGTCTCCAAGAACATTCTGTTTCCTAGACAGACAACTTTTATGACAGCATTTACCCCTACTGAGGTGCAGATAGGGAGAAAAGGGAATGGTCTGCATGGACAGATGAGTGCAGTTGTCAACACCAAGCTCTATACACTTTTTGGCCATTGTGGAAAAACCCCACTGCGATGAGAAGAACCATCTTCTTGTGGGGAGAGATTGTAGACAGCTGAGGACAGGTCTGATGATACACTCAAAGTAAACAGAATGGCTGAGGGCTTTTTATTGTAGGTGAATTGTTCTAAGTGCTGAAAGCCTGGTGACCAAACACATCAGACTCTTGTAGTCCAGCCAGGAAGCAAGTGAAGCATGAATAACTGAGTAACGTGTCATCGTCTGCCAGCATGGGATGGGGTCTTCTAGCCAATCAAAGCTTATAGAAAGCATTACTCATGAGTAATGCTATGTCCAAACTTAGCACAATCAAGGAATGCAAAAGGACTTCTAAATTATAGATTCAACTGATCAATTACAGATGTGCAACGACTAACTCCAAAGTAGACTGCACTCTTCAGAACGGCTTTCCTCACATCATGATTCTTGCATGGGTTCAGTTTCACACAGATGTTTTTCATCCTTGGGCTAACTTTGTCCAAGTACAGAGCCAACAAGGCAGAAACAGCAGCATGGTTGTATGGAGTAAGTAACAGAACAGTGTCTCATTTACCTTTTTCTAGTACTTGAGTTTATGCTACCTGATGAATTTCACTTGATAATAAAAAAGACCCAAGAGGCATCTTTCTTGAACACCACATGTGAGCAGCCTGATAGTATCTAGCAATTATTCATCAGTGCAAGCCTGTAGAAAGGACTCAAAGCAACTTAATAAATTCTCCAGTATCCTTCCCTTTCAAAGGAAACAACTAATTTCCATGGCTGACCATCTCAAGTGCCTTGAATATGGAAAGGATGTGGGAGGGTGTGAACATGCTAGTTCTCTCCAAGTAGTCCTTTCTCTTCATGTTAGTGACATTCAGTCACTCAAGCTCAATGGCTCTGAAGTTCAGTGTCCAGACCTGAGACCAAGTGACCCTATTTCTTCTGTAGAATAAGTACTTGCTTGTGGGAACTCATTGGGGGCTGAGATGTCATCCACGCCTGAGCTCTGTAATGCCTGACATTTCATTTTCTTAAGTTAACTGATCATAATGAAGGTTTAGTGACTGAAGGTTTAGCACTTAAATAAAATGAGTCTTTCAGTATTTTGTTTTTCTAATTCATTTCCAGCCATGCCAGTCCTTTACATTCTTATTCACAGCACAGAACAAACTAGTGCTTGGTCAGAACAGATTTTCTGTAGTATTGCTTTATATGTTGCACATCTTCATTGCAATGGAGTAGGAAAAAGTAATAACATCTCTTTACTAATGGGTAGTTGCCTCTGCATAAGTACTCAGGAAATTTTTGATGGTAAAATATAACTTCCATCAGCAACATTTCTTGACTGAGGAAATTGTGAATGGTACACGTGTTACATATACATTGTTGCAATTCTGTCAGAAGATCATTAAAGCAGTGCAAACAAACCAAATAAATTATATATTCCAGAAATATCTTTTTTTTTTCTGCGTCCATTTCCATTCATACTATTCAATGTACCTCTATCTCTACTTAGCAGAGGCAATTATCTGTTTTCTGCAAACAACTGACTCCAGAAATACAGAATAAAGGTAGAATTTAATATACTTCAGGAAAGCTACTACAATTGCCTCACAGATCTATCTCTGAAGTAATCAAGAAGCCTACAGACAAGGGAAAAAAATTAACATAGTGTATACAGATTCAAAAAGACATTTGACAAGATTTTAAAAATTACACTGACAAGGGCTAGCAGGAGAACCCCTTGTGCTATTACAGTTGTTCAAAAAAAAAAAAAAAAGGAGTAAATGTCAACCGCCACAAACTACGCGGTGTTCTGATCCAAAGTGTTCATCATATCCGAAATGACCACAAAAAGGTGTGACTCAGAGGGAGACATGGTGTGCTCCTGATGTGGTTATTCAGCATCATGAGGCCTGAAAATGAACCACAGAAGAGCCTCAGGAGATTGAGTGACTAAGTATGAAAATACCAGAGGAAATCACTTTTATGTAAACAAACGTAAAATGACACATGAAAACACAATCCTAACTTTGCAAACAAATCTAATTATGAGCCCAACTTGGCTATTACTACTAGAGGGTGAGATTTTATATAGATACAATACGTGGTTACATAAAAATATCAACACAAACATCAGATACCACTGTTGAATAAAGAGTTTTTAATAAAAACTCAGGAAAATGCTATGAATTATTAGGAAATGAATATTGAAAAAGACAAAAAATGTCATTATGCCACTGGGTAAAATCAATTAATTGTATTATGAATACCAAGACCATGACTGAAAGAGAGTGGCAGAAATGAAAAGGTAGAGAGAAACCTAGCAAGGGTAATTTTGAACCACAAGGTGGCCTTCCTATAAGGAAGAGGTAAAATAGATTAGGGTTAATAAACCTGGTGAGTAGACAGCTGAGAATATAAGAGGTCAACAAACCAAGGGTGGCATGAAAACAGTGAATAGAGAATCTTTACTAAACATCTGGGAAACATCAAATGGTACTAGCAACAAAATCCACTGTAGATACAAATGTGTAAATCATTACAGTTTCTTTTCATCAGAAGAACAGCTGCAAGCTCTTAAATAATTTTAGACACTGGATGAGCAGTTTTTATGGTACTTGAATCTACTAGCAGCACTTCGATGTTTGCCACTGACTCACTTTATGTCTAGTGAGACACCTGAGAAACCTCATTCTCTTCTTTGACTCCTTGCAGGTAGATAAAACCTTTGAAATGTTTATGTTGCAACAAATAATAAGTAGGATGTCTAGTCTACAAACCTTCTCTTCTCAAAAACGGGTTGGCCTCAGTGAATGATCCCTGGCCTGTACTGTCCCCAAAACCATGACCATGCACTGTTTAGGGGAAGGCTGACTGATAAGGACAAAACCCACTAACAATGCCACAGTACAGATAAACATGGGACAGCGGTCAGGCTCTGATGCTGTTTTCTTTACTAATACAGATGACAGACACTGATGGATGAAGACAAAAACCAAGGATATGATAAATCTTCTTACAGTCCCAGGGGAGCCAGGGAAGCCTGTGGTGACTGATCACTTCCTTCTTGTGACTCACGGGCCACTTGCTGCAGAACCTTTTAAAAAACTCACAGTACAAAGGTGCTTTCTATTCTTATGGAGCACACATCCACAAATAACCTGGGATGAGGACTGTGGGGGTATCATAGATACTTCTGTTATAAGTTTGTGCCATATAGACATATATCAACAGCCAAAGAATGATAGCAGCGATTCTGTGTAACCACTGTACAATCCAGAGCTGTGTGAATGATGTCACTGTGTTTGGAATAATTCCTAAATCACATGAAAAATACTCATGGGCTGTACTAAGCACAGCTGAACTTTGCCAGCTTTCATTTCAGGCAGGCAGAATTTTCTTTTTCACAAGACTTCTCACAGAATCATAGGCACATCAACTGGAAGGAGTCTCTGGGGGTTTCTAACCCAACTTTCCACTCAGTACAATAGGGTCAACCGGGGCTTTGTCTGTTTGAAAACTGGAAAGAGATTTCTCCATCTCCCTGGACTCACTCTCTAGTGCTGCACAATCAGCATAACAAAGAATTTTTCTCTAGTGTCCATCCTGAACATCCCAAGCCCCAGTCTTGTGGTTATTGCACCTTATTATTAGATGAGGAAAATAACTTCCCACAATTTTCTGGCAATGCTCCTCCCAGTGTAGATCACTATGCAATTGGCTTTATTGTGCACCAGACACAAGCTTGGTCTAAATTTGACTCCTGTTTGTCCCCTGTAACACCCAGGTAATTTGCAACAGGACTGCTACTCAACCTTTAAGTTTCCCCTTGCTGATAGAGGAACGTGTCTTAGTGTCCATAAAAATGGACAGGTTGCTTTTTCCACCACATATTCAAACAATGAATGGGATCCAGCAGTGGTCTTCAACAGTGTCATTAAAACCAGAACCTATGAATTTTATTTTCTTGGGAAGATATGATCAGTCATGTGCTATTTTAGCCACATATATATACACACCAGAGTGCATGGCAAGTTAGAATAACATCAGACATATTTAACAGTATTATTTCTATTCTAGTATTCCTGTAAGAATTTTAAGATGGTTAATCCAAAAATACACATTATTATAATGTGTGTTATAAATCAACAAGGATTTATTTTTGCATGGGATTGTTCTTTAAATTAAGAAAACAATGCTTCAACCTCAACATTCATCTTCTAAATGCATAACCTGCTTTGGAATGAGTTTCTGCGGTTTATGCATGAAAGTTGGCCTAATAAATACTACTTTTAAAAAAAATATTTATGCCAATGGCATGAGGGAAAAGGGTAATTCTAATTAAGTAAAAGTTTATTTTTGCTAAGTACATTTTGGGAAGTTCCTATCAGGGAAAAGCTTTTGATTCCATCAAGACTTTTTTTTTTTTTTTTTTTGTAAAACTGACTGCATATCAGAGCCAACACATTACGTGTGAGATCAAAGCCTATTAGACAAAACAAAATATTATTTCATGAAAAGGCTTCATATTTGACATGCAAATGCTATATTTCAGTGCTGAAAATTATCTCTCAACTAAAACACGAATAGTTTTGAGATACAATGAATCAAATACAAACACTAAAAGTAGAAGAAAATTGCCATGATTGGAATTTTTACCTACAATAGCAATTTAGGATATTTCAGATGGTAAATTTTCCTGCCTAAGTGTCTGCATTACTTTCATTCAATACTACTCGCAGTTTCAAGGTGTAGTTCCCAAGTTTCTGAAGATTTTCCATGGAATATATTAATCCAGCTCTACTACTGTATTTTGAAACAAAGAATGAATTTGCCACATAAGCTGTATGAAGTGGGATATTCTCAAACTGCACAAATGGCTAGTCTCCTTATGAGATATTGGATAGCTGTTCCCTGACATGACAATGTGCACTTCACCTAATTCAGAAAGACAAAAGCCACTCATTGACACTGTGAGTATATTCGATTATACTGTATGAGGCTCTGACAACGTTATCACACTGATAACTGCTTCCAGAAAATACCAAGTAACACATATGATGAAAGCTAGACTTGTTCTTTGCAGACCAGCCGAAGACCAGCAGATTGTTTTCAGCAGGGAAGAAAACAGAAGAACTTAAATCTACAATCCATTCACTAGGAACTGGAAACTTTTCTGAAGAAAAAATAGTGCACAAAAGATCAGCAACATACTGAAGCCAGGAAAAAAATTGAATACATCCCTGCAATTCAGAAGCCAAGTTTGCTGACCATAAATCTGCAGTGAAATGCCTGGAAAACCACACAGCAGACTTTCAGCCTTGACAGTGCTTTTCCCTGATTTTGATGTTCCAGCATCAGCAAGCACAGGACACTGCTCTGATACTCTGGGTGGAAATTGGAGCCTCTCCCTTATCATTTGTCCAGACAGCATGTGTTTTATTCAGAGTTCTCCCCACCAATATAGCCATGTCTGTAACACACCTGTGTTGGTCTATTTGAGTTGTGAAATAAGATCTTGAGCTCTGTATTCTTCATTTCTATTCAGTTACAAAACACAGAAGCAGAAATCACAAGTGGGGCCAAAACTGTCCAGGTTTTTACTGGAAAACCAGATAGCCTCTTGCTCTGTCCTACTGGATGGAAAGTCCTGCTGCTGAATTAAGTTTTTCGTGTCTGACTGAGCTGTGCATACAGGCTGAAAGGAGGGGATGCACTGTGCTCCCTCCAGTGCCGTGACCTGCAGCAATCTCACCAGGTAGGCCTTGGCCAACCCTGTCAGGAAGGCTGGAATTTCTTATCTTCCACAAAGTTCAGTTCTATTTCTTTTCTGAATTCCATCACCCACATTGTCTTGATGTATTCAGCAATGGGCTAGCCTGGAAGTTAACCTCCTTTTCATCCCACTCAAAACCATTTTTCTCAAAACCTACATAGCATTGCCTGCTTCTGCTTCACCTTCTGACACACCAAAGCCCATCTCTGACACTTCCAATTCCTTTAAAATCTGGAATTATCATAAGATATTTATGATAATTGCTACAGATTGTATCGATACAGGTGGTAGAAAAAGTTTTCTGCTTAGACTATGTTGCACTGTGAATTCTGCACTGAAATCAGTGGCCAAATTTCTAGACATTCTTTAGTCATTCACACTTTTCCGTACCAACAGAGGGAAGGGCTGTGGAAAGGAAAAGGAATGAAGAAGTGCCTAAAAGATAGGTATCTTCTGGTGATGGCATTCCATCTTCCAAAACCAGTTCACTTCTTAGACAGATTTTTACAAGTGAGGTGGAAGAAAAGATCAAACATCAAGAACCTTCAGCTTGCACGAATCTTTCAGTCTTACCACCAAGCCACATTTATGCAAAGTCCTGCTGAAGGCAGTGCTGAAAGTGTGTTACAGTTGTTCATACTCCCTTGACTGCACAGATATATGTAAGGTGCAAAGACTTTCCTGGACTGATGAATTTGCTCACAAACGGCGGTATCTTAGAAGCCAAAGAAGAAATATGAAATTTGAGAAACAAACTTCATTTTAACAGAATTAGATAAGAGCAATGCCTTTTTACAAAGCCTAAGAAGCACTAGCATGCCAATTTTACTGCCACCTTCTTCTCAAAGCAACTTCGCCTTGCATTGCTATTAACAAATCCAGATACTAAGTTTATTGTAATGAATAGGTTAAAAAGAATAACATGGGTATTTAATGGTTAGTCACAATTTCCAGTATCACACTTCAAGAGACAAAAATGCACTTTTTCTACCATATCATCATGGATATCCTCTACTATTTCGTTTGAATGGGACTAGTTTAAAGTACCAGAATTAATAGTTTTAGAAGTGGTCTTTCAGATTCCTTTATGACAGACTACTTTGATTTTACAAAAGAGAAAGATGAAGACAGATGATAGGTGGGATAGAAGAAAAAAAAAGAAAGGGGAGGGGAGGGAGGGAGGGGAGGGGAGGGAGGAGGGAGGGGAGGGGAGGGGAGGGAGGAGAGGAGAGGAGAGGAGAGGAAGAGGAGAGGAGAGGAGAGGAGAGGAAGAGGAGAGGAGAGGAGAGGAGAAGAAGAGGAGAGGAGAGGAGGGAGAGGAGAGGAGAGGAGAGAAAAAAGAAAGAGAAAAGAAAAAAGGAGTAATCCCATTACAAGTTCAGTTTCTTTTTCCTAAACTTCCTAGAGAGAAAGATTCAGAGCCTCCAAAATATTGATGTTATGTATTTTTTCTTTTTTCCTTTTTTTTTTTTTTTTTTTTTTTTGGGAGGGGGAGGGGCGAGGGGGGGATGTTTGTTTGGGGGGAGGTGTTGTTGGGGATTTTTTTAACTGGTCTTCTCCTTCCCCCCCCCCCCCCTTTTTTTGTGTCGGTTTGTTTGGGTTTTTTTATTCTTAAGAGCAAGATAGTTTTCCTGTTTTGTTTTGGACTCTTGCCAACCGAGTCGACAGTTTTTTTACCATTTGTTCTGCTAATTCAACAATACCCAGTAGGTGGCCTCAGTGTATAATCCATTTCTTTACTCTTCTTTCAGGGATTCTGCATTGCTTTTTTCATTGCAACAACTTTATCTTAGTTGGAATCTCCTGGGTTTATCCCTTATTTTCCTCGGGGCTTAGCAAAACATTTTCTTTAGAGAATATGAATATTTTCCAGGTCCAGACAGATATACGAGCTGAAAAATACAGAAGATCTTTGGAGTCTTCAGCTCTGCATCTTTCAAAGAACTATCACTGACTCTCGTGGTTCTCCCACATCTCCACCTTCAGAACATAATTGACGTCTGGGAATCAATCAGCCCCCGACTACGAACAAGGGTGTCACCTACATCTGTCGTCCTGTGGGAATGCCCTTTCAAATAAAGAAAGGGAAGTTTTCTGATAGGAAAAGTGTGAAATGAATTCTTAACTTGATTGAAGATATTAATTATTTATTGTATTTAAGTATTTAAGACATACTGAAATTCATGTATCGACCCATTATCACAAAATAAGACATACTGAGCTCTGTCAGTTAGTGGGGTCACTTCTATAATTTTACTTTTACAAGATTCTGTATTCCGTCTGCCTTGTTAAACATCATCTAATACATCCTGCAGACAAGACCAGTTGACATTTTCACTGGGACTTCCTACACCAAAAGAAGTGCCCATGCATTTGTGAAAAATATTTGTCAATTAAGTATTTTTGCCTACCATGGATGTCCCAAAATTTTTGGACCTGATTTTTGTAGATAATTGATGTGTAAACTCAGTCTTTGTCAGTAAGCTAATCAGACAGACAGTCTTATAGTTTCCCTACCATAATGAGGCCTGAAACCAATTTGGCGGGGATCAAGGAAATATGAAGCCTCCAAATATTTCCAGAATTGCCTCACTATAAACTTTTTCAAAAAGGCAGATTGAAATGTCCTATAATAGATGTGCCTGTCTGCATCGAGAAGAAGATATTTTCAGATTTGTGTTAACAAGGGCTTCCAAAGGAGAAGTTGTTATTTGGTCCTATCATACCCTAACACCACCCTCAGCTAAGCTTGTGACCTTTGTTGCCCAACAATGTGACTCCAGTACTGTTTTCACTTAAGGCTTCACCCACATGGGGCACCAAGGAGAATGTCTGGTCAAGACAAATTAACTAGATGATGTATGTAAGCAATGCTTTATTACATTTTAATTTAGAAGAAGGGCAGTTTTACTTTTTAAGTAGGCTAAGATATGGCAACCTAAGTTACAATGACTGAGAGCATCCACACAGAAGTTTAGTGCAACTTAGTGTATGTGCAGTAATTTATTTCATTTTAACATTCCAAAGTGTCCTAGTGCAGACAAACCCTGAGAAAACAACATTAGCCGAAATGAAAACTTGGCTTTGCATTTGTCCCCTCCATAGCCTGCTTTGCTACCATGGAGACAGACAGCTCTGTCACATCTAGTAATCTCATCTTCAAAGAAACAAAAACATTCTTGGTGGAAGAGCCTGCAAAGCCATATTATTGGTCCTAAATGTGATCTTGCACCCTTCACTGAAATCCCACTTCATCACAAAAGAAAACAGAACTATTCTCTGCCACCCTCATTTTCTTCTCATCTCTTTCTCTGAATGGAAATCAGAGCTCCCAATGTGTTCCATGGGCAGCACTACAATGGGCCCTGCACAACACCCTACATGCCTCCAGCAACACCTTCCTAGCACCCCTGCCCACTCTGTCATATCCCTTCCCAACTCTTCCAGTTCTTCCCCATCAAGGCAGGGCCCTGCCACACCTTCAGTCCACCCTTGCATACCTAGCTGAGGCTATTTGGTTCACAACCTTGATGTCTCCTCTCCATAGCTCAGCCTCCTCTCCATAGCTCCTGCCGGTTCGGCTGGAGACTGAGAGCACCCTGTTCAGACAGCACTGCAGGACCGGCCAAGCGCTGGCTGCCTCTGAGCAGGCAATGACTCAATTCTTCCTACACTTCTCTCAGTTCAATTCTCGTCTCTCCTACAACTCTTCACAAAAAGTATGGAAATGGAACTTCTATGTCATTCTGCCAAATATTCCTGATGGTATCACTGGCAGAGACACCTTGGTGAGTAACACGTCACTGTAGTCAGAAACTAGGCTCATGAGATGAGGGTCCTGGAGTCTCAACACATACTAAAAACCAAGTTTCACTGTGCTCCCCAAAAAGGAACTTGACCTCATTTCTTTGTCTATTAACAGAAACATGAAAGAGCCTATTAAAAACTAAAGTTCAGAAAGGTGTTGGGAGTTTAAGACAATGGCTGTACATTGGCATACTGCTGCTTTTAGCACAAGAAGAAAGAACAAAGTATGTCTTGTAGCTCTCAAGAGCACACTGAAATAAAGAAATTAAAACTACATTCAAGTAGCTTGGGGATAATTGCAGTTTGGGGGTATATTCTGAATACCAAACATAATTTAGAAGGAACTATTTTTAAGGAGAGAAGTTAACACATGGAAGTTATTTTCATGTTAGCTGGAGAGACATTGAAGGAAATGCAAATTTAACCCTCAGACTGGGAAGGGCAAAACTGCAGCACATTCCACTTTCATGAGATTTAAATAAGTCTCTTCACTACAAACAAATAAAGCTCTTACAGGCAGATCGCAGATCTCAGTTCTGCTCCTTCCAGAAGCTGCTGCCAGAAAATCTTGACCTCTTATTTCTTTTAACCATGTGGTTATACATGATTTAGGTGACTACAGCAATCACAAGCTCTTTGTTAACATACCAGTGCTGTGCATAAGCTACTGAGGAGTCAATGACCTGGGCTCATCTTCCACCCAAGGCACTGATCTATCCTGATCAACACAGTGATTTAACTGCTGCAGTGCATTCACTGTTTCAATCAGATCTTGGTATAAATTCACTAGGCTGAATATAAGAAGAGTCTCACCCTTTCCTTTTCAAAGAAAAATAAGGAAGCTAATGACACCATTATAAAGAGGCGTCTCCAGGCACATCGGATACCTCAGGTGACCCAGGACTCCTGAACTCCAAACTAAATTGACATCTATGGTGTGTCCACCTACAGAAAATGTGAGATGGAAAGCACCAGCTTTTGACATACTTGCATTGCCACCTACACATCTTCAACATTAAAGAGGGTGAGCTGGGAATGCTGCCTGGCATGAAGATGGTGTATTTGGGGGAAAGGTGAGCAGATAAGCAGAAAGGAGAAGGATGTCCCCAGCATACTGTAGGGATTTGGCAGTTAAAACAAATTTTTTTGTTTCTCTTACTGACTCAAACATATTTTAGCTATTTTGAATTATGATCATTAGCCCTCTTCTCCTATAGAGTGGTGTACAGGAAGAGGAAGGATAAGAATCGGATCATACACCAACCATGCACCATGTTCATTGTCACTCAGACTTCTGAAGATAAGCAAAAATGAGTTAAGATACACACCAAAATCACTTAAATTCTGCTCTCTTCGAGCATCTAATTAACAATAACATATTTTGCATGTGAACATTATACTGTTCTAGAGTTGCGGCTCTGATACTGATTCCATCTCATTGCTAAATCTAAGCACATGTTTACATGCAACATATTAAACCAAAGCATCCCACACAGCTGTGCACTCAAACTTTTAGTCTTGTACCCAGAATTAACCCTGTTAAATTTAATAAACTGTTACTTTGTTCTCAGCCACACAACTCTTACAAGTTGTCCTTTCATAGGCCTACCATGGACCCCTACAACACACTCTACTCTGTACATCAGCAGCCCTGACAAGAACACAGGAATCCACCACTGATAAATGGTATAAAACTTGACTCTGGTCATTCTGGATTGCTTAGGGAATCTTAGGAATCTCTCTTGTCTTCTTTTGATCATATAAATGAGGTGGATTGTAGAATCATAAAACAGTTTGGGTTGGAAGAGGCTTTTAAAAATTACCTAGTCCAACTCCCCTGCAATGAGCACAGACATTTTCAACTAGATCAGGTTTTCAGAGCCCAGTCCTACCTGAATGCTTCCAGGGACTGGGCATCCACCAGCTCTCTGGGCAACCTGTTTCAGTGTTTCACCATCCTCATTGTAAAAAATTTCTTCCTTATATCTACTCTGAATGCACCCTCCGTCAGTTTAAAATTTTTGCACCTTGTTCTATCATAACAGGCCCTGCTAAGAAGTTTGTCCCCATCTATTTTACAAGTGCTACTTAAATATTCAAAGTCTGCAGTAAGGTCTCCCTGGAATCTTCTCTTCTCCAGGCTGAACAACCCCAACTCTCTCAGCCTTACCTCAGGACAGGTGTTCCCTCCTTCTAATCAGCTTTGTGATCATCTCTTGGAGAGGGTCCAGAAGAGAGCCTTCATCCTCCATCCTGTACTGAAGGGTGAATCATCTCATGTCTAATTAACAGCTTTCTCAAGCTGTTCCAGCTAATCCCCTAACCCCTCAACTCAGCGTTATCTAAAGATGGGGACCCATCAGGCAACTCCAAGTGATTAGCACCTGTTCAATGAGGAGAGCTAAGGTTGCATTAGCATGTACCTTGATTCCTCACTCTGATTTTCAGGGATCAGAATGTTATTGAACCGCACATCCTAAAAGAGCATGAGACATTACAAAACAATTTTGACAATGTTTTGTCATTCTACTGCGGTGAAACCCGCAGGATTATTGAGCTAATGACCAAGCTTTTTAAATCACAAGATCAGCCACTTCCTCCTCATCCTTCCATATGCAATCCTCTCTTCTCTCATGTGACCATCAGGTTCAGAAAAATTAAGACAGTTTATCTCATGAGTCTTTGATGCAGTGCTGGCCCTGTTTTTCTAGTTTAAGAGCTTATAGATGGTGTTATTGTGAGCTGTAAACTTAGTCATAAGCCTAACAAGCGTGCATTTTACCTATGCAAACTATTCTGTAGAGTACAAATAATGTATATTTGCTTTTCATAAAAAGAAATATTATTATGATTTTTTAAGTGTTGCAAAATAGACAAAGCAAAACATGAACAGACATAGACAAATTTGGGAAGTTCATGAGGTAAATAAATCTATCTACTGATGATACAAAATTATCTTATCTGTATGAGGCAACACACTTGACTGTTTAAAATCTAAGGTGGCCTTTTGACTTCTTCCGATAGTGAGCTCCCATTCATATTCTATTTTTGAGCCTTCTCATCTCTGATGTCTATTCAACTCTAAATCTGTCAGGCCTTGAGAGATGGTCATCAACAACTGGAACTGTAGTGAGGTTAGGTAAGACTGAACACAGAGGGATGACAATCGTTCCTGCTTCATTTCACATACATGTGCTCAAATATGAAAGCCCAGGACTTCCTTATTACAGTTGTCCTATTTTTCTTGGTAATAAATCAAATTAAGGTGTCATTGTATTGTGTATCAAATATCTTGGTGTGTACCTTTTACTGTGGTTGCTACAGGTCCTAAACAAATGAAGCAAGGCATCATTACATCTTTGCAGGAGCTGGCAGGACACACAAAAAGAAGTTCACAGGATACAGTGATGAAGAAGAAACAGGAGACACAAAAGGAAGGCGGAAATTTTCTTCAAGGAGTTTTCACAAAGGGACATCAGAGACAGGAAGATTAGAACATATAGAAAAATAATGGCTCCACTGGAAGGACTGATTAATGTGGGCATTAGATCTGAAAACCAGGCACCACTGGTTTGAACTCAGCTGTTCAGGACAGTCAGCAGTTGGCTCAACTGTCCAAGGAATCACATGCCCTGCACTGCATAGATTTTTCACTTAAGATTTCATGGTCATAGAGATTAAGCAGTAATATTAAAATTACACACAGAGGAAATTTCTCTACAGTAGCATAAATATCTACTTTAAAATGAGACTCTTTCATGAACCATATTAACCTATTAAACCTGAAACGTCTGTCCTGCACCAACCTTTGCACATTCAATAGTCCAGTAGTTTCCAGAAACATCTAATGGCCATCACCTCTTCAAACTTCCACTATGTCTGAATTATGACACTCAAGAAGTAATTTTTTTTTTTAATCATAGGGCCATCAGGAAATAAAATTGACTATTACAAATATAATTACTATTATATTTTCTGTGGAGCATACTCAGTAATTCAGAGGAAAAATTAGACAGGTGATATAGTTTCAAAGTGGTTACAGTTCAATTTTCCACGTGCAAAGCAAGTTTGCCAAACATGAAGGAGGTTTACAGGGAAGTACATGAAATAAACCCCAGCGGGTTTCATTTTTTATCACACCACAACACAGTGATGGCACAATAAACATATGGCAGACAAAGAAACACAGGTCTCTTTCTGTAAAAGAAACAAAACCAAACAAACACCCAAACAAAGCCACCAAACCACTGAGTGAATTGTTCTTGAGCACTTTGCCTCCTACCCAAATTTCATTCACAATTCATTACATGCAGAAACAGTTCTATGGTAGTTAGATACAGCAAAAACAGAACTGATAAAGAGGTGGACAAAAAAAATCAGCAAATTGTGCAGACACACCTAAATATTTGAACATTCAGCAAGATCTAGGAAGCATTTAAGTCAGACATTATTTGCATGGTTTTGGAAAGAGTTCTGCCTGTGGCCAAGGTACTCCCTTAATTTCTTGTGAGAGAAACTTCACACTTTACAGTAACCTTTTATTAAGTTACAATGGGTAACTTCGCTTGTGGTTGGCATCATTTAGGCCAGCACCTGCCCAGTGCCAAGGAAAAGAAGTCAAGGAGCACAGGTGCCAGTACAACACTGCTGCTCCCCACTAGCTCCTGTTCCAGCCCACACAGCAGAAAGCTCTTAACACTGCAGCCCTAACCTGTGTGAGTCTGGCTGGCAAAGCATGTTCCCATGTGCTACACTATCCCAGCCTTGACTACTGTTGTTCCTCCTCAGAGAAGAGGCTTCTCTGAGAGAGCAGCTGGTGTGTTCATCAGAGCTCCTCCTGTCCCTGACTTCCAGACCTAACATGGAATGAAGAAAGAAACAGACCCCGTGGGTCATTAACAATGCATTCTCCATTCTTACATCCCTGATGCTTAACAGGTTCTCTGGCTTTGCTGTATGGGGAACTGATCTGCTAGCAGTCTCTCCATCTCCTACACATTTCTGTGTCCGGATAGTCAGGTGTCTGGGCAATCTCCTCTGTGGAAAGTCTTTCCTTAGATTTCTGAGGTCAATGGGGAATGACTGAAACACAGATACTATTTTAATGAGGCAATTTGTAAGTAAGGGACTGATTTTTAAGATTTAAAGAGATGAAACAAAAACAAGACTGAAGAGAATAGTTAAGGGTGGAAAAAATAAAGCAGTGGTCAGCTGGCTGAGTAGGAAGTACTGTAGAGTTTTAGGAGTGTTGAAGTTAGTAATGCACAAAAAGGGAGTGGCGAGAAGAGCTGAGAATCTGGCCATAAAAAGGTGAGTGTATGAGATACATCTAAAAGTCAAAGAGGTGATACTTGGGAGACTGATAGGATTACAGCATTTAGTAAATATGGGCTGGTTAAGGTCTGCCTCAGTGGAACTACATAGGAGTAATCCCAAAGGAGGAGAGATTGTGATCTGTTTCTGCTACCAAAAGAGTTGAGGAAAGCACACCACCACCAAAGGAAAGGCTGCGGGGAAGACAAGGCAAGCCATTAACTGTGGATGACTTGAGCTTTTAGCATCACAGATATGCAAGAGATTCCAGACCAGGTGATACGGAGAAGCAGGTCTGGCTACAACACGGCCTGTAACACTGAAACCTGGCACAACTAAAACATGAGCACATGCAAGCGCCCAGGTGCGTTTCCCACCCATGGAAACGTCACCACAGGGGCACACCTAAGCTCGAGGCCCAGAGAAAACATTTCGGGACCCACGTTGCTGTATCAGGTGCCTATTGCTCCTATCAGCCCTCGTTGCCCAAGTGCCACCACTGCGGCCCCGGGGCCCACGGCCCTGAGGGACGCGGCAGAGCCGTGCACGGTTTCCCGCCCGCTCGGTCGGGCAGGTGCCATTTTGTGGCACCACGGGCCCGAAGCGCTGCCGCAGCCTCCGCGGGGCTCCCCCGGCGCCGCCTCCCGCCCCTGGGGGCTGCGAGCGGGGGCACGGCGGGGACCCGCACCCTGGCCCGGCCCGGCCCCGCCGCCCCCGGGCCCCGCGGGCCGCCCCTGCCGCCGCCGCCGCCCGCACTACATTTCCCGGCAGCGCGGGGCGGGGAGCGGCCGGGGCTGCTGGGACGGCCGGTGGCTCGGCTGCTGGCTTTCCGGAGCGGCAGGAAGGGAAGGGTTGTCGGGGCTTTTTTGCCGTAGGTGCGAGCTGAAAGGGGAAAGCCCCGCAGCCTAAAAAAAGCACCATCGCTTCCTCCGTTCTGAGTGGGGCCGGTATCGGCAGCGCCAGCCCGGGGTGTCGCGGGGGCCCCGCCGGGTGGCTCTGCGGGGGAAATGGCTCCTTCCTCTGCAGGGCCGTGTCACCTCAGAGGCCGCGTTTAAAAATCGTGTATTTGATTTATGGCTTCTGTAATCACTTCGCAGGCATCCTGGAGACTAACAGCTTTTGGAGGAACGAGGTGCCTACGGGCTGGGGCTATTTGTGGGTGTTTGCTCCAAATGCAAAGTCAGGCTGTGTGAGGCTGTGACTGTACACCACTGTACACCTTTCTAGGAATGACCAGGAATGTGGCGTTGGCATCTGGGCCGTCTCTTTGGCCATACCTTCCTGACCAAGGTTTTGTTTCCCAGTGTTGCACCAGATGTAAAAAGGCAGTCTATGAAGTTAGATAAATATGCAAAACAAAATTGTACCCACCAGTATTTGGGAGTGCAAACAAACAAATACAGACAACACGAAAATAAGAACAGGATCTTCAAAGCTCAGATATGCTCTCGGTTGCTTCTAACTGAAAACTGGTGCACGAGCTGGCCTGTGCATTTTCTTTGCTCAGAAAGTTAGTAGATCACTGTTTTTCTTTGAGAACTATGGGTGACCTGTCAATGAAAAAAAAAAAAAAAATTGACATCTCTGTTGAACATGGTGGAAAGCTTTTCCCACCCTCCTTACTGACCTTGCCTTCCTAATATATTTTTCAATCTCAGTTTTCAGATGTCTAGATATTTTCCAATGGAGCTACCTGTCCCAAAATGGCAAATTCAAGCCCAGTGAAAAGACGTTTACTTCTTAAGTTACTGTTGTCATATGTTGGGCATAATCCACAGATAAAATAATCCAGGGATCACAGGTAAAAATGCAACCAATAGGCGGATGTACATTGTTTTCCAGTTCAGTGGTACCTTCAATAATTAATAGTTCCCCTAATTGCACAATATAAATACTATGTGCCTATTCTCTAGTGCCTACAAAGGCAGGTAAGTGAGACTTTATTTACAGATATGTGACATACTAACATGGACAAACCAAAAACGTGTACCTTACATACAAAAGGTCTTTTTCCTAAGGGAAAATTCACAGAGATTATCCAGAGATCAAAAGGCAGAAAGGCAACATTTCCATAATTATTCAGAAGCTGCTGTAATGCATGAGCACATCAATTATATTTTCTCCATTTATCCATCGGGAACATTAAACACAAAACTGTTTTTTGTGGCTCAGGACATCCCTGACTGAATGTGTCCATATGCACTGGGGAAAAAGCACTTGTTTGCTTTCCCTGTTCTTACAGTGTTTGCCTGAGTACTGCTGCTGGCTACAGGAGGAGTAAAATACAAGGTTAAATAGATGTTTTGACTAACACAGTATGGCTGAACAATGTCACTGCCAATGGTGTATAGGTATCAGTCGTGTCAGATCAGCTGTGTACTTTAGCCTTCTGAAATGAAACACTTCTTTCTTCAAACTGCTGCTCTGAGCAGTAAGACCATTCTCCACAATCACTTTGCAAAGTGTCCAATACTTATTGCATACATACATAAAAGACTGTTGAAATGGGACTTCTAGTAGGCAATCACTTAAAACACTGGGTTTTAATACACTTTTTCTTGTGTATGCATTTGTTTTATAAACAACCTGCATAAAATAATTACAATTTTTCACCATGAAAATCAGTCTGATTTCCAGGACTAAGGGAGCAGAGGGAAAGGGCAATTTCTTTTCTTTCATTTACACCTTGAGAATGACTGTCACTTGTTATCACCTGCTTGTTTATTGTGAGAAATTGAATAATCATTCACTTCATCCACACCATTCAAGATGTTATATTCCTCTATCACACCTCTCCGCTCTCAAATCTTCCAAGCTGTTGAAATGCCTCTTAGGCAAAAGCTATTGCACAGTGTGACAGCCTGTTCACTCTTCTGCATACCTTCCAAGTTGTTCTAGATCTTTTCTGAGATGGGAGTAGAAAGCAGGGGAATTCGTTCTCACTCAGCATGGAAGATGTGGGTGCATGATGGATTCATTGTGGTGTGATTATTGCTTTATATTTTCTTATCCTTTCTTCCCTGAAAAACTATTATGTCACTTGGCATGTTATTCTGATATACTTCCCAATGTTCTCTGAACTCTTTCCCTACTTCAGAGACCATTGATTTGGGTTTAAAAAGCAAGCAATTGTCAGCCTGACAGATTTTGAAACAAAATCAAGTCTAAAACTAGGTGGTCTTGTGGTCTTGTTTTCTCCAAGTGTAATTTTCAGGGAACAGGAAGGAGGCTGAGGAAGATAAGGTTGGTGGAACTCTCCTTCAACCACAGGAGGTTCAATGGGCAACAGTGAAGCATTTTAAAAAATGGCTTTCTTTGGCTTTCAGCTATGGAATTAACATGTTATAGATTTCAAGTCTAGTGCAGAGAAATATTTCAGAAATTAGGTGAGCAATAGTGAGAAATACAGACCTTTCAGAAAATATCTCATCTGTATTCAGATATATGAGAAGTGACACAGTGAGTGCTAAGATAATATCCTGTATTCAAATGGAAAAAAAATGGGGGGAAAGTTCTGTCTCTGTAATATTGAGATGATTTAATAGGATTTCTGTGGGTGAGGTTCCACACTTAGCAAGTGATGTCTTGGGGAAAAGACATCACAAAATCAAAATCTCCTACTCAGCTATTCAAAGTCAGCTGTGGAAAAAAAAAGTTTTAATTTAATTTCTTGGTTTCTAGTATAAAATACAGTGAAAGATAAAGGACTACAAAAGCAGTGATATGTTTTTTCTTAGGGTTAGCTGAGAGTAAAGATCTCCTGGACAGGTTCCTTCCTTCCCAAACTTCCTTGAGACTTTTTCATCATACCACTTTGTGCTGCTGTGGCATCACATCCATCAGCCCTTTGCCACCAACCAACATGATGCTCAGTTTCACCCATCAATAGCCAGCTAGAGGCATTACAGTCAGAGCTGAAATGGGACAACACTGAATTTTGAAATAAGAACCTTATATATAACACTCAGAGATACAACAGTTTATTGTAGGGAAAATGTATTAACAAATGCATTGGATGCATTTTAAACAAATGTAGGTAAATGGATGTAACAAAATTATCAAAGTGTAAATATAATAAATATACAATAAAAATGTAGTACAACTTTTTTAAGGGTTGAGAAGTGTGACTAAAATAGCTGGACAGGATTTTTCCACCTGCTTTTAGATTTGAAATGTCTTTTTCCTTATACTCTCTAACTTCCTAACCTACAGAGTACTGCATAGGTCAGTAGACTCATTGGTACTCAAGACCTCAAAGTCCTGAATACAAATCATCTCCCTAGTTTAGATCAGAATCTTACATGATGGAAACAGCAGTTTGCACCGTATGTTGTGTCATGTGCACCATGCAGCACAAGTGAGTAGCACTGAGGCACAGCCAGAACCACTGTGTGGAAATCAGGCCTGTACACTCTTAGCTTCTTCTGGGGAGTTGTTCAACTTAAATATTAAGTGGACTATTAAGTGGACCATAGAAATCCAGATTTGCAGATGAGGGAGAGTGATGTTTAAGTTTGAGTCAAACCTGGAAAAGCAGAGGTGATTTCATCTCTGGTCCCTCAGAAATCAGCTGTATCACTCAGAAAGTAGGAGGTTTGAGTCTCTTTTGAAGTAACCGAATGAACACAGTGAAGCCTTGTCCAAGCCAGTACACTTCTGTAAATACTTCATGCTCAATGCTCATGAATTTACATGTTGTCTGAGAAAATAGTTGTATCGAAATGTTTGTGTGTGAATTTCCTCTGTAGCTGAAGACCTTAATAACTTAGAAATTGTAGAGAAAAAGGCAAGTTAAGATCCAAGAGCAAAACAATGCTGTGATTTTGCATATAACAGAGACTCGAGGGTTAATGTCATTGCAGCTGGCAGCTGAGTATGATATCATGGACATAAAAGTTAGCATAAAAATATCATCAATTTTTCCCTTCATAGCATTTTTCTCAAATTTGCAGGCCAGCAATGCAGAGGAATGTATCAGCCTTTATTTTCCTCACAGACATTAGCAACTTTATCTCAACTTTTGAGAAATACACAGCAAGCCAAAATCAACCATCACAAGAAATGCAAGTATACTCTGGCATTCACAAAGTTTCACTGAGGGACAGAGGGTACATACTGTCTTATTGAGAAGCACTTCCATGAGAATAGGCAAAAATCCTGACACTTAATAATCACGTCAGCTGATACCCTAAAAGTATGGTGCAGAGCTGGAAACTCCCATCTCCTTTAGGCCTATAAAAAACAAAGTAACAGACAGAGGAGCAAAGGACGTTTCCTCTTTTTTTTTTTTTTTTTAATGGTAGCTCAAGTAAGGAATGAAGATGAACACTCAGAGAATTGGAATGAAGATGAACACTCAGAGAATTAGTGGCCACACGTTACAGACTGCATTAGAATACGCTAGAAATTGTGCACCTCATTCTCCTCAGGCTGTTTAACATCTAAAAGAAGACAAAAAGCAACAGAATTTGAAAGAAGGAAAAGCAGAGAAATGACGATTAGGTCTGGAACAGAATCATTATTGGTTTCCTTCTCCCCCTATCATTTATCTTCACTTGTAGCCCCTCCCTACATGTAAGGCTGCCCTGGCTTTCCATCAGGGCACAGATCTGCAAGCCCAGATGAGATATTCATGACTGCCACACTTGGGAGTCCCCCCCTCCAGCACATGGAGGCTTAAATTAGTTCTTTGGTTATACCCTGCTGTTTCCATTCCATGTTCTCCACCAATCCCTACTTATACCTACTAGAACACACTCTCCAACCCACTGCTTTCCTATAAATTCAATTAATTAATTAAAACCTTGCTAACTTTTCTTTTGCTGCCTCATTTCCCAGACCTCCAGCTTTTTTTGCTGGTTTTGCCTCCCCGCTGTCTCTAATTTTTCCATGCCAGAAACCTTGCATTATTCTTTATTAGGAAGAATTTTTTCCAAGTGCCAAATGTTAGGAAACTGCCTCACTGTTTACTACTCAGAATTATGAATTACCTTTTTTTTTTCAACTTCTCCCTTTAAATCCATCCTAACAGCCTGTACATATCTGTATTGTAAATGATGTTTTAGCCCAGACTCCTCCAGTGACTACTCACAAATTTTTTTCATGAAGAAAGGAGAAAAATCTCTTATGGGACACTTCCTCCTGCAGTATAGGCAGGTACTCTGGTAAATAAGGATGCTAATAAGAACATACCATGTAAGAGAGCATGCAAAAACTCTTGAGCTAACAGCTACATAGCAGCAGTCTCTTTGCAGCTAATTGTGGCAGCCAACTGATTATCTGTGTTCATTGTGCATCGAAGCTACAGCTTAGGCATTGGCAAATAAAATCCTAGTGCGGGATCAGAAAACACACACTGCTAAACAAAGCTGATTTATAACAGCTCTTGGACACACACTCAATATTTGAGCATATGCTGTAACATTTCTGCATCACACTAGAATGCACCCTTTTGTTTTCATTCTTGCTATTCTGAATTAAGTGGGTTAACTCTGGAGGCAGATGGGAGCTCAGCTAACGCTGCCTGATTACTGGACTGATATAACAGGCATTCCTGTTAGGTGAAATTATGTTCCGGGTAAGGAACATAATTTCACACACACCCCTGTGTATTAAATTAACCAACACATGTGTATAATGCTACCTGTTGCCAAGGTTAGAGGCAAGAGCACCCATACCACAATTTCTCATCACATGGGAGTCCCAATTAAGTTAGACTTGTTTTGGAAGCTTTCGCTTCTCTTGCCACACAATCCTCTGCACTGTGTGAACATATGATACATTGTATCGAAGAGCTGGCCTATATCAAAATATTTTCTTGCAGGTCTTTACTTATTCATTCAGATGAGGTTCACTACACTGCTGAAAATGCTCGGGGAATGAAAAACAATGTATCAGGTCCTAACACTGTAAACACATCTTAACAGGCAGTAAACTATGGGACCTGAGCATCCAGTGGCTAAGCCATGATGATACTTAGTGCTGGCATATTCCTCTTCCAATGAGAATTTGTCCCTCTCTTAATCTGGTTTGCAGAAGATGTTAATCAGTGCACCAAGCTGCTGGTTGTATTTGCTGTGTAGTTCATAAATACTTCGAACAGATGTTAATGCAGCACATAGCACCCCCTCACCCTCACTAAACAGGGCTTGGCACTTTTCCCAGATGAAGTGAATGGGGCACCAGTGCTTAATAGTTTGTCACTTCTACAATTCCTGTATTTTCAAATCTGCTAATAGAGGGAACTAGAATTCAATAAACCTCTGTTAGATGGCAAATATGACTCAAAGGAAATGCACATAGTAAATGAAAATTCAGAATGTCACTTAGTCTTCTGTGTTCAGGATGATGACCCTTCCTCTTGACTGGAATCTCCTTTGCCCCAGCTATTTTTCCTCTGCAGGAATAAAAAGGAAAAGTCAATTTTGAAGAACTCTGGCTAAGTGGTGTTTGCCCTGTTTCCTTCAGAGGCAACACAGGATACATCTGACTTCTATTAGCAAGGCACTAGGGCTTCTATGAAGATCTACTCCTCTCTTAGCAGTTGCAATGTGTGACTAAGGACAAGTTTGTGTAGGCTGCGATTGCAGTGATATACCTACAATTGCTAAAGCAGCTGACACTGCCAATGAAAATTTATCACAGAATTATAGAATAGACTAATTAGGAAGGGACCCATCAGGATCATCAAGTCCAACTCTTGGCCCTGCACAGGACACATCAAGAGTCACACCATGTGCCTGAGAGCATTGTCCAAATGCTTCTTGAACTCTGTCAGCCTTGGGGCTGTGACCACTTCCCTGGGGAGCCTGTTCCAGTGTTCAACCACCCTGTGGGTGAAAAACCTTTTCCTGAAATCCAACCTAAAACTCTGCTGGCTCAGATTCATGCTGTTTCCTTGAATCCTGATGAGAGCAAAGAGATCAGTACCTGCCCCTCCACTTCCCCTCGTGAGGATGTTGAAGATCGCAGTGAGGTCATTTTAGGATTCTACAGTAAGCATTCAAAGAAAGTAGAAAGATCAGACTATTTACAAGCATATTACTCTTTTCAACA
Organism: Monarcha castaneiventris obscurior; assembly: GCA_026261815.1. Classification (NCBI taxonomy): domain Eukaryota; kingdom Metazoa; phylum Chordata; class Aves; order Passeriformes; family Monarchidae; genus Monarcha; species Monarcha castaneiventris. Next base: position 9,801,190 of record JAMPIT010000379.1, on the reverse strand, counting down.
GCTGGGGTATATGGGGGGTAACTGATGCTTTAATATAAAAATACTTATTGCATTTTGAGTGTTCTGACAGAAAAAAAAAAGAAATAATATGAGAGCTTTTAAGAGAATACGACTCCAACAGCATGACAGGATATTCTTGTTTTTTTACTCTAAAGTGAGGATGACTATCCTAATCACCACGCAATTTATCCAGCTTAGACCAACCTTTACTCTCTATTTGCTTTATCCATGCTTCTTTATGACACATCTATAATCAAAATTAAATGGTGGTGAAGTCAGGTAAATGTAATAAAACATTACCACAGAGGCACATGAAGTATAAATAGCACTCTAGTGTGCTACTGGGTACACTGTTGTAGAAGAGGCACCGGTATCTACCCAAGAACAGATGCCAAGTATTTTCTTGAAGTTAAGGTAGGCCAAAATACAATACAGCCCTCAGTAAAAAAGGCTACAGACTGGAAGTATACTTACACAGCACAAGTACTACAGACAAGCAGAAGTCACGGCACTTACAAAATTCCTCAAACATGTTCTTATGACTTGAATGACCTTGGGTTCCTTTGAAGACATCCAGCAGAATGTTACACAAAACAAACAAACAACACCAGTTCCAGTTCTACACTCCTGGAATTCTGACAGCACTCACAAATCAGTCCAAAAGTAACATGTGGCAAGAGGGAGGCATCCTCATCTGATACAAATTAGAGTAGTTCCATTTCTAGACTGGAATAAAGAGTAACAATTCCACTTGTGTCTTCTCTGACACAAGACTGTGAAAGATGCTAATCTGACAGTCTTAAACAAATTAAATTTTACAAACTAATTTTAGTCTTTTGTAATGTAGACTAGTAAAGTGAAGCTATCTGGTGAGTTTTGTTTCAGCAAGTTTTATTCAGCAAGTTTCTCACATGCAGGTAATCTTCATACAAGGTGGGGAAAGGAGACGTGTCTCCCACCTTCTAGCCTCCAACTCCAATCATAAAGTCACTTTCATTGTTAAGTGCTATTAATTTCCAAGTATTAGTGCAAAGCATGTATTTAAACCTTTTTAAAATTAAATAAATGGGGTGGGTTTTTTACACTTTCTTGTTTTAAGCAAGCCACTTTAAACAATTCAATCCACAAAAAGAAAGCAGCAGCCAGTGTCACTGTTTGGCTATCGTTAGCCCCCCAAATGTACTGCTTTAATATAATAATACTGGAAAGCTGGCATATTAACGATCATGATAATGATTTGCCAAGTAAATGCCTTCAGTCATATTTTTTCTGGTGGTACTAAGGATTCTCTCCTCATACAAACTTGTCCAAAGTTGTGAATATTCAGCACCTTACGGTTTCAGAGTTGTGCTGCCTAAGGATGAGCATATGGTTAAAAAAACCCTCCAAAACAATGCTGCCCTAAGGGACTTATGTATATATAGCAGTAAATGCAGAGTATTTCACTGAATTAGCAAACCCAAGACTCTAGTCCGACTACAGCCAGAACACATTTTTTAAGCTGAAGTGTCGTTCATTCCCTCACAAGGATGCCACCCTGAAAGGGTCACGCTCCCCCCGTTGAAACCCCTTCCATGCAGCATGGCTTCACACAGGCCAGGCTGATGCCTGAAGTGGCCACCTAAAAAACAGAGATTAGACAGGAATAAGGGAATAAAGGTAGGTATTTATGCAAAGGGCCTTCAAAGTTACACCCTGGGGAGTCCAGAGGCTACTGCCAAAATGGACCCCAAGATGGATGGCAGGTCGCGAGTTCTTCACACTTAATTTATAAGTTTGGGTCATTTGCATATCAGGGTTAATTCTCCAATTAAAGCTTCAGTTAATGATGTAATTTCCCAAAGCTTGCCCCCCCCCTTAGAGGCTCTTTGGTTTATACTTTTTGGGCCTAGGACGGTCTGAGTCTCCTTGAAGAGCAGGCCCGGAGAGGCTTTGTTATGTCTACCTAGCATGAGAGAGCAGAAGTTAACAGGCTACAAGAAACTTCAGGGTTACACACTAGGCAGTACGGGATTTGAAGATATGAAAGTTAAAACCCAAGGCATCAAGGTGACCTCTTTACATCAGCCATGCCTTTAGGTGCAGGTCTCAGCATGAAGTGATAGCCACCCCATACATATAAATACTTTAAAAAATAACCAAAACAAAACAAAAAACCCGAACAAACAAAAAAAAAACCCAACCTAAACAAACACCAAACAGGGAGAGTGCGGGGGAGTTGTCCCGAGGGCATCCGCCCAACAAACTGCTCCGTCCTTTGAGCTTTTGACCCTACCCCGGCCTCAGCAAAGAGCGGCGGAGGCTCAGCGCCCTCACCGCCGCCCGGGGCCGCATCTCTCCTTCCCGGGGGCGACCCCGCAGCTCCGAGCCGGCAGCTCCGTGCCGGGCCCGCTCCCCGGCCCGGCTGAGCCCCATCCCTGCGGCCGGCGGCCCCGGGCGGAGCGCGGACAGCGCCGCGGCACCGCAGCCCAGCGGTCTGCCCCCCGGACGAGCCATCCCCTCCCCTCCCATCCCATCCCGTGCCGTCCCGTCCCGTCCCGCCCCCGGGCATCCGGTCAGCCCTGCGCCAGGGCGGGCTGCCCGATAAAAGCGGGGCTGTTCCACTCCGCCCTGCTGCGCTGCTGCCTCGCCTCTTAGCACCGCTCTCGCCTGCCCGTCCCGGAGCTGCTGCGCCACGCCGGGAGCCGGAGGTAGCCCCGGGGCCGCGGGCCGGGGCAGGGTGTGCGGGCGCTGGGCGGGGGGATGGAGGCCGCGGGCAGCCCAGGGCAGCGGTGCGGGCCGGGCCGGCGGCCTGAGCGGGGTGGTGGGGCCGTCACTGCAGCGGAACGCCGCTCCTGGGGCTTCCGATGATGCTGCCTGGGCTGGGAGGTGCGCTGTGCCAAGCGAGAGTAAGGTTATCCCGCATTCTCCGGGGACCGAGGGAAATAGTGCTACGCCTCAGACCTTGGACAGCCTTGGCTACAGGGCTACTGTGTTTTTGTAGGACCACAACTCTCCCGGCACAGTGAGAAAAAGTCTTCCTTGCCGCACCCTGCTCGGGTGATTGCGTGCTCAGCCTTTAGTCCTTCGATTAGCAGAGGTGGTGTGCTGCTCAGCTGCCAGCATGTCCTGCCCTTGGCATTCGTGAGCAGTGATATTCTTTAGGAGGCTGTCAGGTCTGCAAGAGCCTGTCGGCGGTGAGCGCTGGCACCCGTACCAACAAGCCTTTGCTGGCAAAGTTATCTGCACTTGAAATCTGTCTGATAAGACATTGTCTTCTGATCGTCTGATACTTCTCTTGCGCTTAAGAGCCCCTATGTCTGTGTGGACGTACGCATACTAAAAAACAATTCAAGGCATCAGAAGTGATCTGAGATCTTACACGTACCAAAGATCGATCCTCTTGGTTAATTCACTTGTAAATACATCCCTGCTCACTTTAGTTGAGAAGCCAAAATCAGCCAAGTGAGTGGCAAATTTTATTGTCTGTGCAGATATGCTTGGCTATAGTAGCTGGTGTAGTTAGCAATACTAATGTACTGAGTGAAAATGGAGGCCCAGTCAGATTTGGGTTAGGGGAGAGATGTGTCCCTGGAAAATAAATATCCCATTGAAGGATGCAGAGTTGGTCTTCTCACAGGAAGAAGACCTGTGATCTGTACGCATAAACAACTCTACTTCATGAAGTGAAAGTCGTACTTTTCTGAAAGATCTAATGTGCCTCTGACCTATACAAACCTAATATATGAATATTTTACTTAGAGAGTTACTGTCATAAATTTTAAACTGGGTTTAGGTCAAATTGTGTATTGCCTCTGAAGATAATTGCCTCGCTTTCCATAGGGATTAACTTTAACAACCTTATCTATGCGAGAGATGCCAGTCCTCTTTCATGCAAATGGATGATTTTATGTTAAGTGCATTAAATGAGTGCAATCAAGTTAAATTCAGCAACTGCATTTATTTTAAAGACTTGTTGCTTCTGTTTTAGACTCAACAAAGAATGTACATTAAATTTAATAACAGATTTCCTTTATAACTCTATTTTTGCTTAGAACTGTAATAGTTCTATAAATATGAGAGTCTGTTACAGGAAATACCAATACTGGCTCTAGAAAAATGTTCCAGTGCTGTTTTGATATTTGTTTCATTTCTTATTGGTGTTACTTCCTCTGTGCACATTTTGTCACATTTTAATGAGAACGAAGAATAGAAAGTACTCAGTAGAAGTTGTTCACCCCATGACTTTGCCAGAAAGAACTTGTTTTCCTACCCACTATGCCTTTGACAAATGTTTTTCTGTTATCAGAACGGTTTTAAGATGTCGCAATGTTTCTGCCAGAAAACTTTCTGAAATAGCTAGCTCTGCTCTAGCAGCGGCCTATTTCTTTTCAAGACTGGCCTGTTTTCCCATGTGGAAAACCTGAGAGTCGTAGTAACACATATATGTTCACATGCTAAATGTCATGAACTTTGCTCAGAGTAGCAGAGACCTAAGTGATTTATCTCCTGGCATTTGTCAAACATGATTACCTATACACATAGATAGCAAAGTTAGCTAAGAGTTGTAATCAGACTGGGCATGTAGTGCTAAAGGTTGAAGTGCCAAAGTGCTCTACCTTTAGCTGAGAAGGAAGACATTATTGCTTCATAATATTGTTAGTCAAAGATTAAAACCTGTTTTGACCAAGGATGAATGTCTCGCACAGCTTTTGTATACTGGGAAATAAAATCACATTCCTCCAAGGACTTAAAGGCCTTCTTGGTGTCAGCATTACTGGGATGCATACAGACTGTGAGGTTAAACACATACCTGAGATGGTGTGATTCCAGCCTATGACATTTGCTTAATGCAGGGAGGTGAAGAGAAGAAACTCAGCAGTTTTACAGTGCATTCCTAAAGAGCTGTGTTCAACTGCAAAAGCAGGCGCTCCTCAACAATGGTAGTACAGGTAGCTGAAAAGTCAGTGACAGCTATCTACCTAATGTGCTTTGGAGATTTGTAAGCACATTGTCTTCTGAAGCTCCTTGTGCTCATGTTTTCTCAGCACAGCTGGGACTGTGACTTGTTCTGCATGTGATTTCATGGTGACAAGGAGTGCCTACAAAGCAAAAAAAGCTGTAGTCCTAAAAGCAGGATTTTTCCTGACATATAGTACTAGTTTGTGAGCACTAAAGTTCTTTGATCAAACTGTAAGTTTTGATTTGTAGTTGTCATTCATTTCTGTTTAAGATGCTCAGTGGGCAGGTTTTTAGTATTAGTAGTATGTATTTATTTATTTTAGATTTGTGTCCACATTCTGTCAGAGCAGAGGATGAAACTCTTTGCACGAGGGTTGGGGAATTTCTAAAGCAGATGAGGGCAGGGGTTTCCTACTGCTGCTCAATGGTAAATGAATTGTGTGCTGGATCCTGGAGGAAAGTAGAAGCAACCTGAAGGTGAGACAGAAACAGGACAAGTCTATTAGAAATGCAGGTGTTAGCCTATATTTTTTTTAAACAACACTCAAAAGCAGGCTAGAGAAAATATTTTGAATGGATCTGAAAATGCTTTTGCAATATTGATGTTTGCATTTTCTCTATGGTTTACCCTATCTGGTAAATGTTTTAGATTTTTTACCAGGTATCTGAAGAAATAGCCTGAAGATGAACTTCTTCCTGGAAACATTAAAAGTCATTGTACTTCTTGTTTATTACTTACTGGAGTCACTGGTGTTCCTGGTTGTGCCTAGACGGAAGAAGAATGTTAGTGGTGAAATAGTGTTAATAACAGGAGCGGGAAGTGGCATTGGAAGACTCTTAGCAGTGAAGTTTGCCAGCCTTGGAGCCACACTGGTCCTCTGGGATATTAACCAAGAGGGGCTCAACTACACGGTTAGACTGGCCAAAGAAAATGGAGCAGGAAGAGTACATTCTTACATCTGTGATTGCAGCAAAAGACAGGATGTCTACAGAGTAGCTGACCAGGTAAAGTATCTTATTTGTGGCTTTGACACTATTCTAAGATGAGTGCATGTGTGGGTGTAAGATGCATGATTAAGTTTTCTAGAGGAATCAAAGCAAGAGATTAAAGTTAATTCATTCTGAATGTATTGTGCTTCCTATCTATTTCAAGAATTCTGATTTTTAGAGTTGACTTGTGTATCTCTATTCCTTAAAAAATAAAAAAAGCTGGCTTTCTTTTTCAGTAGGTCATTTTAACTGGGTAGCTTCTCATTCATTCATTCATTCAATTACTGAGCAGGCACTTAATCGTGAAGTGCGGAAAATCAATTTATTGAAGCTAAAGCAGTATTTCAAGTTCTGGCAGCCTTGTACCAAAAGTAAGCCCTAAAGACCATACACTGTAAAAAGGATTAACTGCTTAGGCAATTTCCAAATAATTCCATTGCTGTGAAGAGATTTTTTCAGACTTACTTTATCTGAATTAGTAAATGTATCTTGAGGTCTTAAATATTTCTTTCTTTAATTTCTGAAGAGCTTTGTAAACATAGCATGTGGTTAGATAATTTGGGCAGACTAGCGGAATTGCCAAAAGCTAAAATTGTTAAACAGTTTCTAGTGTAACAACCTGTTCTCATTTGCTTAAAATTTGCTATGCTTTGTGTTGAACTAAAAGGTTTCCACAGTGAGTGTTTGCCTGGGGATAAATTTATTTTTTAAAAAGTTTAGCTGTCTTCAGGAACATCTGCTGGCTGAAATAATGTTTTGGTGCTCTTTAAGAAGCCTTTTTCTGTTTGTGCAAAAATGACTATCACAAGCCTTCTGATACATGAAGCTTCTGCGTGAACTGCAGCTTGTTAGAGGCTGGTGCTCTTGGTTTTGTATCCCAGTAATGCTGGTCAGCCTTGGTCCCCCTTGCAGCTCTGTTACACCAGCTGAGCTGGGCATCTGCTGTCCTTGCAGAGAAGTTTCGTGTCTCTCCACAGGCCTGTAGCTGTGCTTCCTGCTGCACTGGGAGAACTGGAGGAGGAGTATTGTAGTGTGAAGGACACTGGAATGAAGAAGATGAAAATTAACCTTTAGTTTTGAGGGCTAGCACTCTGAGCCCGTGGAGAAAAGCAGTGGCTGAGCCATTCAGCCAAATTCGAAAAAGAGAACAGGGTGTTGATCTGTGTGATATGGGTTCAGGATGATACAAACAGAGCTAGGCAAGAGCAAAGAAGTTGTAGTAGGGTCCAGTGCATGGTTCCTCACTTATAACCTTCTGTCAGCAGTTCAGCAACTGTCAGATTGACTAAAAATCCTCATGCTGATCTGCATAGAAGAAAATACCCTACTACCATAATTTCAGAAATGTCATGTCCTGCTGATGATGTAGACTCATCCACTCTTACCAGTTACAAAAAGACTTTAGTATTAGTGTACTTGGTGCCACTGTTCACTTAGTTCAGCATGGTAGACTTTGGTTCATAGTGTTCAGCATCAGCCTTTGCAAGATAAGACAGCATGGTTCCAGGTCCTGTTTTATTCCCATTCTGGTGATTCAGCTTTATGCAGAGTTGGAGTTTTGCAAGACTATGGTGAACTAAATTCATGCTGGCAGGGCAGGATGTGTTTGAAAACTTTGCTCCCTAATATCTGTTTCATCAGCCACACAGAGACACCATGAAGTAGTCACTTCAGTAGGAAGAAAACCCAAAGGCTCTGCATGTATTAGGTTCTTGTTTCTTTCCTGTACCAACAGGATGAAGGACAGCCTTTTGGCTATCAAGAGCTATAGCTTCAAATGTATTTCTAATGTCCCTGTTCCAGAAGTACCCAACCCCTAAAGTTTAGTTAACAAAAATAGACAAGACTGGAACAAGTTTAAGGAAGATGAGGAAGTTAAGCTAGAATAAAGGGCAGGTGATAAATTACCCATTTCATTTTTCCCAGATAGCTCAGATCAGTGAACTGTACTTCAAAATCTATATTAAATATTTTCATTCTCCTTTGGAGAGCTGACAGAGTATCTTGCTATCAGCTGGCCCATAGTCGTTCTCTCAAATGAGTCTGTTCATGAATGTTCTCAGTCTGGTGCTAAAATGAGAACTATACTTCCTCTTACTGAATTAAATATATAGGTATTATTTTTTAGCCAACTTTATTTCTGGGGTAGAATGTGCCATATTCTAGTCCAGAATTGCTCCTTAGTTTTAAGATGGGTTTACTGTAGCAAAATACTTGTTGAATTAGTTAACCTTTCTGCATTAGAGACTTATCTGGAACAGCTGTCCCCAGAAATAGAGGTGCTGAAAGCAGAAGCTTGTGTGGAGCTGTTGGGCTCCACATATCTGAAGAAAATCCATTTGGGAGCTCATCTTTAAAAAGGCATCAGGTGAGACTGTCCAAGAACCTGAGGTGTTTGGATCCATAAAAAGCACAAGTTCAACTTATTTAAATGTGTAATATTTCTGTTTGTTAACCTTTCATATAAAATACTTGGAAAGAATGTTTTGTATTTATTGCACGCTATCTTGATGCTGTTTGTTTTAGGTTAAAAAAGAAGTTGGAGATGTTAGCATCCTAATCAACAATGCTGGTATTGTAATTGGGAAGAGATTTCTTGATTCTCCAGATTCACTTGTAGAAAAAACCATGGAAGTGAACACAATGGCACATTTCTGGGTAATACCTGTATTTTGCATATACATCCTAAGACATCCTTTTAACATGTTTTCAGTGTTAATTTTGCCTTTTGGAATTGAGGAAAACATGCAAGGATATAGAGCTCTTTGGAGGTTCAGTCAGAAATGATACAAGAAATTACTTTGCTCTGGAGTCTGTAAAATTTTAAAAAAGTGTGGTAGAATGGATCCTTTGAGAAGCTCTAGTGTAGGCAGGTGGAAGCACTTCACATTTAGAAATGGTCTTAAGAACTGAAGTCTACCATCTGCTGAATTCTGAGGCTAGTCATTTGTTATAATCTCATTATTAATTAACATGAAGCAGGCCCACCCTAGTAGTTGCTGCCCCTAGTAACAGAAAAGTGTTCAATTCTACTTCAGTTCTTCTGTTCTGTTAATGTTCTAGTTGTTCTGTGGTGTTGTGATCATTTCACTAAGAAATACCATATGTTCTGATAGTGCTCGTAATAATAAGTGGAGCTTTTGTCCAGAATGAGTAACCTGGTGTGCTTTTTCTTCCTTCCAGCAAAAGCAGGTCACCTATATGGTGTTTCTATCATCAAGAATTGTAAAGAAAATATTCAATCATGTTTCAGTTTATTTAGAAATAAATATAATCCCAAAGATTTAATTAATTTAATAGAAGGAAAACATTAAAATCTTTGCCATTTTACAAAATTTGCAGTGAACACTTAATTCTCATTTGAAAGAAACTTCATGACTAGCTGAAACTATATATTTAGCTTTCATCAAGTTACCCTCTGTCGTTGGTAATACTGGTGAGGTTGGGAAATCCCCATTTAAATAGTTGAAGGTTAGAATTCAAGCAACAAGCTCCACATACATACACACATCCTTTCCATAATGGAAGGGGGAAAGCTTATTTGAACTGTAGGGAGAATTTCTCTAAAACCAACAAACACCTTCAAAATATTATGGCATGTAGCTTACTTGGTAAAATGTTACATTGCAATGCTGATTTACTTTGCAGACCTACAAAGCCTTCCTCCCAGCAATGATTGCTGCTAACCATGGACACTTGGTTAGCATAGCAAGCAGTGCAGGACTGTGTGGAGTCAGTCAGCTTTCAGGTAGTGTATTAAAGCTAATATTAATTGAGATAATTAGTTTGATTTTAAATTCTGTAATCAATACCCATGGTGGGGGGAAAAGAACCAATCTGATTTTGAGTTTCTGGATCTTTCTGTATAGGTAAAGCAAATAGCCAGACTTTCAAAACAGCTGACCTTAAATAGACCATTTCTTTACAAAGAGTTTTCCAGAAGCTCAGCAGTGCTGTAAAACAGGTTTTTCTGCCAAGGCAGTTAGAGGATCTAGAAGCTATATGGAACTTTGGAAGCAGAGAACCTCAATGCTGTTAAAGTTTACTTTGCAAGTTTCTGATAGGGAACAGGCCACTTAAGATTTAGAGGAAGCTCAGAAGGCACTTCTGGAACTTGTATACAAAGGGGGAGGAATATGAAATAAGGTGACATAGCAGTAAAAGAAATCTAGCTCCAAGGGATTGGTAATAAGGACAAACTGAGTTTCAAGTTGAAACCGCATTAGAGAGTCTTGAAAATGTGAGTTTGATGCATAAGAAGTGAGATTTAAAGATAAGGTCTGGTATGAAAAAAATTATTTCATTTACCGTTGTTCTGTAGAGAGTGGAAAAGTGGTAGCAGTGATGTCATGAGAAACCCTCTGTCTGCCAGTCCAGAACAGCAGTTGATTTAGGAAAGGAAAGAAAAGGAATGAATCACATTAAAAGCAAATTTTAACCTAATCCTGAAAAACATTCCTATTCTGATGTGAGGTGGTTTAGTATTGGACAGTACAGTTTAATTTTTAAATTTAAATATTTAACTGCAAACAATGTTTTATTTTACAGATTACTGTGCAAGTAAATTTGCAGCAGTTGGTTTTGCAGAGTCAGTTGATATGGAGATGAAAACTCTGAGAAAGACTGGTGTTAAAACCACAATTGTGTGTCCTTATGTCATAAACACAGGCATGTTTGATGGTGTTCAAAGCAAGTGAGTAAATTTTTATGAGGTTTTTATGACAGTTGCATTTCTAGCATGTTATAAACCCCTATTTCCTTTATGAAAATAATGAGCCAGGCTTTTTTCTGCTTGTATTATTTTTAGGGCTGCAGATGGGTGTTAACAGTGCTGTCTAGTGACTGGGTTACCCAAAAGGCCTAGGTACTTTACTACTCATTTAAGCTGAAATGTGAAGCATAATTGGTGTCCTTTCCTCTGCAGAACCCAAATGCTTTCCAAATTTGTCCTCTCTGGTTTCTAAAGCCCCATTCACCTCCTGAAACTGGTGGCATAGCTTTGCTCAGTATGCAGGTATAATGACAAAGTTTAGGAGCCAAATAAAAGCCTGGTGTGTCTTAATATGAGCACTCTGGTTTTGTCTTATGTGAGGTCATATGGAGGAAAATAACAACGTCCACTCACTCTAACATAGTGAAGATTCTGTTGTTCATAGCACTTGTTGTATTTGATTTGGTTTTTTAGTTGAATAATTGTAAAATTGAGACTTTTTGGAATAAAATATGAATCCAAAGCAATTTGCATTAGAGGAGTAAATATTTTCTTTTTCAGGTGGCCACACGTGCTTCCCATTCTGGATCCAGAGTATGTGGCTGAGAAGATAATCACTGCTGTTCGGCAGAACCAAGAAATGTTGTTGATCCCACGCATCATTTATGTTTTATATTTTTTAAAAAGGTAAGTTATGCTTCTGTTCTTCTTTTTGCCTCTCTCTTTGCTGTCCAGGGATGCTTCAGCTATGTGTTTGACTAAAAGTACAAACGAGGCTTCTGCTTACTGGTGTGAATTTTCATTAAGTTCTGCACATTTCTGGAAGGGTTTTTTTTTTTGTTTGTTTGTGTCTATGGGTTCAGTCTACCCTTGGGGGACAGAACAATGACAGAAAAGTCTAACTGTGCCTTGCTGGCTCCACTGGGGTGTAGCTGTACCGTGGGCTGTAGAGACTGGGCCTGCTTCTCCATAACTGCATGTCAGAGAATTAATTGGTTGGAAAAGACCTAAGACCACTGAGTCCGACTGTAAACCCATCTGGTGTCTTGCTCCAGCATTAGGGCACTTTTGACTCTGTTGCAAGCCAGGCTGGGATGCTGATCTAGCTAGTAACTCAGGCTGCCAAATGAGTGTAAAGGATATTTTGGGAGGAACAGTGGGTCTGTATCCTAAAGAGAATAGTGCCTTTGCCAGTTTTAGCCCGGTAAAACTAATTCTGTGATAAAACTGCACAACTCTTCTGATGTCTGTTTGTTCTTTTTTATCTTCTTCCCCAATGTCCCTACCTTACAGCTTCCTACCAGTGAAAGCAACTGTTCTCCTTTTGGACTACTTTGGAACCCTTAGTCTCATGAATACCTTCAAAGGTCGACTAAAGAAGGAGTGAAAAAGCACAAAATTCAGAGACCAGCAGCTCTGAAGTGGATGTTGTTAAAGGTGGTGGTGGAAAAAGTTTGCTTCCCTAGCAGCTGTGAACTTTGGGTGCCTCATTTCTCAATAGTAACAAGATTTTTAAAAGTTGCTTTTTAACTGGCTCTTAGTCAACAGCTTTCATCTGAACTGGTTTTTTTAATCCAGTGACTTGTTTTCTTTTCACTTCATTATGAAAACACATTAATTGAATTTAGTTGCTTTGCTTATGACTGTTTATAATGCCTTGAATGTAATCCTGCATCACAAACTAGTAATTGGCAACACTGGGGGAAAGAAAGGACCAAGAAACCACAGTACTACTTTTAGCAGGTAGCCAGAAAAGCCTCTAGTCGCCCTGATTTCTTGCTGCCATTCAGTGCACCATGAGGATGGGCTGTGCTGCTGGTGCCATTTCCATTCCCTGGTAGGCTGAGGAATTCAAGAATTTCCTCAAACAACAGATTCTAACTCTTACAAAAGAACGTTTTGTGATATAAAAATATGCACTGTGTTGGTGGAAAAAATTTACATTTATTAATTTTTGGAGGTGTGATCTCTCAAGTTACAGATGACAATGGATGTTGGGGCAAGGGCAGGGAAGGATGTGTAAATTATGCATTTGTGCTACTACGCTACTTTGTGCCTAATTTATTTTAAAAGCTAATACCACAACTGCAACTTTGTAACAGAAGTCTTTGTAGCTTTTAAGTACAGTATTTTAAGAACTATTTTAAGTTGTCATCTCCTAAGAAGAATAAACTTGTATTTATAAAGCATGAAACTGCCAGATGAGGTGGGCTATTCAATGTCTTGTCAGCCAAGACAACGAACTACTAAAAACAAAGATGTTGTTGTATAATAGGGTTTTCTCTTGGGATTATTTCAGAAAGGAATGATGCTGATAGAACTGGAGTGAATTACAGCCATCGTTTGAGTAACCCCATACTGTTTTGCTTCTCTGAGTTGGGTGACAGGTTGCCTTGTGTCTACAGAGACTTTTTTTACTTTCCCTTTACTCTTAATCTGTCCATTTCTTTTGAGCATATGCTGAAGAGGCATTGCCCTTTTTGACAATGGATACTTGGAAAGCTACCTTGACTTTTTGTAATCCAAAACAAGAAAAAGGAAGCTTGTGTACATCACTTCTGTACATGCTAAGTCCACCCTATGTCACAGTACTCTGCCAGCAATTGGTACAGCAATTGAAACAGTATGGAGAAAAGGGGGACTTTTTTAATGGGGAGTCTTTTTTTCTTCAAATGATGGCCTAGAAGCTACCTTCATTTCCCTTGTCTGTACAAATAGTGAGGTTTATTAGCAGAGAAAGGTTCATATAGAACTACTTTACTACTGGTGAGCAAGAAATGCTGAGTAAAACAAGTGTGTTAAAAATCACCTTACCTTTTGTGATAGGTTGATGAGAGCTAGAATTCAGACTGATGAAGAAGAGATTTGTTTCACTCTCCTTTCAGATCTGCAGCTTTTCTTCCTCAGTATTTTTACTCATTTTACAGTACACCTCAGGAAACAGAAGTTAACCAGTTAAAAAAAGAGACTGTCTCAATGTGCAGTCCATACATACATTGTTCACAAATTCTACCACTAATAACTATGTAATGTATCTGTGTCTTCAGACTCCTCACCTCTTTACACTAACAGAACATACTTTTCCCTCCTGGCTATGAAATACTAGACATGCAGAGTTCTGGAGCAAAGGAGGAAAGTGAGCTATGCATATCAACAGTATGAGTACCAAACTCCAGCTCTAGTGAGAGCAAGTAGCTTTTCATTTTTGATAGCCTTGTGAACACATTCTGCTGAGGAAAATTAGAAGCAGTGAGTCTGGCAGTGGGATTTGGGGATTCTCAGCAGGTTCACGTTTGTCACATGCCTAGGAGGATTTTACCTGATAATCTGTGCCACAGAAATACACCTCCAAGGGATTTTACTACTTCACAGAATCATTGGAAGGGAGAAAATTGTGTTCAGTTAAGTTTTATGTATCTCTAAGGCTGGAAATGCTATAACCACTCTGGGTAACCTGTTCTAGTGGTGGTTCAAGCTCTGTTTAAAAACAAATAAATGAAAACTATGTTTAAATTGAATGTACTTTTTTCATGTCCTTTCAGAGGATACCACTAAGAGTCTGTGTTTGTGTTTTACATCTTCCTTTTAGGTACTTATCCACATTGAGCCTGAGCCTTTTCTCTAGACTAAGCAGTCCCAGCAGTCTCAATCTCTCTTTGTATGGCAGGTGCTCCAGTATCTTAATTATCTTTGCAGCTCTTCACTGGAGTCACTCTGGTATAGTCATATCCCTTAGAGACCAAGTTCTGTACTAGAGTGAGCATGTATAACATGTCATACAGAGCTTCACTAGGAAACTTCTGCTTGCTGTCCTAGTAGGAGTACACAAATACTGCTTTTATGTAAGTGTGCTGCTGCCACTTTGAATATTGTGGTCACTGTTAAATTACAACATGTGCCTGGAGGATAACAGCCTGTCCTGTGGTGGTTTTTATCTCCCCTGTCTCCTATGCTGCGTGACAGATATGTGCTGTTGTATCCTGGAGGTCAAACTGCACACATCCTTCCCCTGTGTTCAGGAGGTTGCATGGAGTGAGTGTTTGGATCTTCAACTGCCATGGAAGTGTCTTGAGATAAAAGGTGCCTTACTTCCAGCATAGCAATGATTGTGACTGATTGCTTTCCTGATACCAAAAAAGAGTCTTTGCTTCTGTTCTCGGCAAGAAAACTTACGGAAGGATCACTGTGACATCCAAAGAAGAAGATAGAGCATGAAAAGGAAAAGCATCTCAGTTGTGACAGCATAGTGTCTGACAACAGCCCAGGACTGCTGGATGATATATCAGGCAGCTCCCACAAAAGAATTGTTGGTTTCATGGCCATTGCTTGAAATTTTGTGCCGGTTTTGTGCCGGTTTTCTGGCGTAGAGCCGTGATAGGGGATACACATCATAGAGTCACCCCAAGACAAATTTTAAATAGTCTCTTCACAAAAATGGCTGTCCTAAATTTTACTGGAATGGCTGCATTGGCCTAGTAATCACAGTTATGGTGATTTGAAGGCAATCCACATTATTTTGTTGCCTGTTGTATTTCTTTCCCATGTGAGTTCATATTCCTGTGCTAGCAGAAATCTTGCTGTCCCTGAATGCTTCAGAACATGGAGAACATAGCGCCAAGAAAAATTAACTTGATCCTCTGAACCAGACTGAGGAGGAAAACAAACAAAAGAATTAGCAGCTAAGATACAGACTCCATTATTACTTATTTTATGAATTTGGAAATCATACCCAGGAGCTATATGCCCCTGCTTGGAAGCTGGTGTTCTTGGTGGTCTGGTTTCATTTTAGGAAGGAGCCAAGCAGGTACCTCTTCTCTGGTAACTTTCCTAGGGGTATTTGGTCTTCCAAAGACACTGGTGTGTACTGAATACTTTGCTAAGCAGCTGTTCAAAGCCATAGACTTTGTAAAATAAACATTTTAACAAAATCACTTCTCTCACTGACGTTTTATTTGCTGTGACAATTGAGAGAAATGGGTTTGGATCCACCGTTCTCAGATATTCTAGGAAAATACAGGATAACTGTCTCTTAAGTGACACTTAAAAATGTGTTATTAATGCTTCAGTAGGTGGGGAAGCATTACAAGCAGGGACTTTTGTCCACTCACTGTATGACACACTTTCTCTGTAGTCCTAGGTGTCTCCAGCTTGACAGATGTTTTCTCTGCCTGTCAAAGCCACCAAGCTCACAGCCTGAAGTTCTGCAGGTAGCCTATGGCTGAGGAAAACATAGCTCTGTCTAGGGAAGAGAGGTGGAGCAAAATCACGCCTTCTTCCTTTGCTCTTGGCAATATTCACACTATGGGGTTGAGCATCCTCAGGATTGGGACAGAGATGTTCCAGACAAGAGTATGACAAAGGCAGAGGTTCTGTGCCAAGGTGCCTTGCAGTGTTGTGTCTGCTGGGTAGTTACTGCTCAATTAAAACAAACCTCGACTCTTGGTATTGCTGTGTTGAGAGATTGCACCCTTATCCAAGGTCGTGGCTAACTACATCTCAGGAAACATGGTTCTGCGGGACTTGGAGTGGAGTAATATCCCACAATCCCTGCCCAGGAGGGAAGAGCCCTAAGACATATTGAGACACTTTTGCCTCTCTATGTCCTGGGTTCCAGAGGCAGCATCCCTGGCTTTGGCACAGAAGGAAGAATCAACTGAGCCAGAACACAAGCAGCAGCAGCAACAGTGTCAGCACATGCAGCCAACAGAAACAAAAGAGGTTCTTGCTGAACAAGTTTGGCCTGTTGGTACCATAAACTTCATGCCTAGAAAGTGCCCTGTTCTAGGCTATGGAACTTGGGTGATGGTGCAGTCCCCCTGGGCAGGTATCTGTGATGCCATGATGATTTTTTGCCTTTTCTTTTATACCCCTTTTATACCCCTTTTATATACCTTTTATAGCTTTTTGCATTCTTAGTGTTTTTTTAGCCTACATTCTTAGACTTGTTTGTCAAGCTAGGAGACTAAACATTTTAGAAGCTTCATAGTTAGGGATCAGAAAGCCCCAGACACGAAGGTGCTCTCCAGAACACATTTTGTAAACTGAGATAGAACCATCCAGGGGAAGGTTCCTTGGGGTGGAGGGCTCACTCGAGCCTCCCATTGGGGAATTTTTGATAGATATGCTAATTAGTAAGACCTGTAATGTTATACCCCATCTATACTGTGTGTGCATTGCAGTGTGCATTTGGGGTCCATTGGACCTGGACGTGGTGCATTTAAGGATCCTTAAAATAAATACTGAGGTAAAACCCCTTTTTCCCTTCTAACCGTGTTTGATTCTTGATTTTAAGACCAGGAAAAGGCATCATCTGCATCACCTCTATTAACTGTATTGCTGTAAAGGCAGCTTGCTCAGAGGTTAATGCAAGGTGATGTATGATAGCTGAGGAATCTGTTGAGCACATGGTCTTTAATGATTGCTCCCCAGAAATGGGAATTCTTGTTGGAAGGTTAATGTGGAAGGTCTTCTCTATACTAATTCTAGAAAACACACTTTGCATTATTTATTGTCTGCATATTTCTGGCATGATGGTGATTAACCCCGAAGTACTCTCACACAATGCACCATGCACAGCTAATAAAGTTACAAAACTGATTTGAATCATGCTATAGTTATTGCTGAATGTCATACCTGTGTTTTGGGGAGCTTCTAACTAATTAAAAGAAAGCTGTCAGTTACAAGTAATCACATCTGTCAAGGGTGTTGTATCCAGAAGGAGCATGTATCACTAGAACAGCCAGGTGAGGTACATGTTTAAAGTGTTTCCTTCAGGAAGTATGTAATTTCCACTCTCTGGTATTTAGTCTGTCTTTAAGAGAGGGTGGGAGTAACTGACAAGGTGCCTAGTTGAAATTTCCTGTTAAATTTTCCTAAAAAAGGAATTACCAAGTTAAGTCTACCAAAAAGAAAATAAAAATACCTGAAGGAGTTAGAGCCTGCAGTAGAAATTATCCCCACCAGCAGGAAGAGGCAGAAATCTGTTTCCAACCTTGCTTCTGAGCCAAGGACTTGGAAGACAGCTATGAAACTAGTTTATTCAACTTTTTTTTCCACATTGACAATTAAATGTCTGACTGCCTTCTTTCATGCTTTCAGATCCAGATAATTTTATCTGCAGTGATATTTATAACAACATTTTTAGGGGTTATGGATTGATTCTTCACATTCAGATAATTGAAAGAACAAAATATCTTTGCTTTTAATTTGTGTGTGATTATAACTCTGCCCATCTAAAATGGATCGGGTTTTCAGCTTCCATTCAAAGGGGAGAAAGCACTTAAACAATCACTTCACATTCAAGAAATAATGTCCTGACATCTGCTTTTTCCTAAATTTGCATAGAGGCTGCTACATTTGTTGGAAAAGAACTATAGTATCCAAAGTGGAAAACCCCCTTAGAGAAGAAGACTGGAGGAGGGATGAAAAAAGTGAGGAACTTTAATTCACCAGTTCAAATGGGAGTCCACTAAACACGTGGAGAGTGCAAGAAAAGAGGGAAGGGTGATATTGGTGATATTGTTGATGACTAATTAGTTGGTACATCGTCTCCTTGTGGGACGTATCAGAAGACTTCCTTTTGGTTCACAGGATTCTTGAAGGCTGGATCAGTTTCTACTGTTCTAGAGAATTTCCTGACCTAAAATAGGGCTAGGTTTGTATTGTGTCTTACAATCAAGGTATTTGGTAAAGAGGATAAGCACTTTGGAAGAGTGGAATATAGGACATATATAAATATATATGTATATACACTTCAATTATACATATATGAAGTATAACATTTAGATTTTGGTTTGATTCTGCATGTACAGAAGTGTAAAGATGCAGACAGGAAGGTTTCCAAGCCTGTCCCCTTTTCAAAGTCTTTTCAACTAGTTTTTGCAATTTGGGATACTGTAGCACGTTTGAGATTTACATCTGAAGCCCGGTAGCGACTTGCCTGTGCAATGCTTTCCCTGTCAGGTTAAATAATCTGTTTTAGCAAGCATTTTATGGGGTAGCACCCTGACTGCTAGGAATCTAGACTAAGGAGACAGTGGCACATTCACAGCATTTATTTTTATTCAGCCAGCCACACGCCTAGCCTTTTTAACACTATTTTTCAGAACATGGCACAGAAACAATGGATTTTTCACATCCACAGGAAGAGCTGTTGCATTAGTTCCATTGCGAAGGCCTGTCCTGTGTTCTTTTGTATCCATATGCTTTTTTGTTTTATTGTATTACAGCAGAAAAAGCCACAAAGACATACCAGGAAGATCTATCAATGTTCTCCACCTGAGTTATAGATCGATTTGTTTGGATTTTTGGTTTTTTTCTTTTTAATAGTGCTGTCTTAAAATCCAGAAAGCAGCAGCAGAAATCCAAGGAGATCAAGAGAACAAGCTTAGGGATAAGTCCAGGGTTCACAACAATTCCTTGTCTGAGGATTTTGAAGGAGATACAATAGAGCAATAACTTACGCCTTTACAACCAAATATAAATTCCTGTAACTATTTTGAAACACATGATCTTGCCACTTTGAAATCCAGGAAATCACCCCAAGAAAATCTACAATGTCCATTCTTGCATTCCTACATGTAAACCATTGGAGCTTCTGTGGGGGCTAATGAAGTTCAGGATTCATTTGGGCTTCACACCTGTGTATCCCATTAAACCTGTTTTGGGAGACATTCTGCCACAGGACTGGTCTCCAGATTTTATACACCTACAAATATTTCTTAGGTATGTTTTCACATCAATAGACCTATTAATCTTTTAAACTGTAACCCAAATATAATCTAAATGAAGAATGACTTGAGTTGAGGAAAGGATTTAGAAAACGTGGTAGCTAAAATAGTCTTTTCCAGAGACTGAGGTCAGAGAGCGCTGAAAGTCTGTGTTTGTTCCTAAATGGGGAAGTGAGTACCCTTTTTCTTCACCCACTGTAAGCAAGCAAGAATTTTTTACTTTTTTGGGGATGTATTGATAATATCTGCTAATTAGGGGCAGAATGGCCCTGCATCTTTCATCAAGCAAATAGTCAGGGCACTGCGTCAGTAGCGACTTTGTAGCACTTCAAGATTTCTGGAAATTCCTTGGCTTTCATCCTATTGCCACTCCCTAGTTGGACTGTAAGGAGACTTGGACGGAAAATTTTAAGAACCTTTGTATTTTGCGTGCAGAGAGAAAGGACTGCTATAAATTGAATACTGTTGCCTTAGATATGTTTACAGATTAGCAAAAATGGATTGATTGTAAATGGACCATAGTCCCTTAAGAAGATCCCTCTTAACAAAAGTAATTGTCTTAGGAGAAAAAGATAATACCTATAAACTTACACACATATAAATTATGCTTAACTTTAGATTACAATTAACATAACGGTAAATAGTTAGCTTCAGTGGTATGGAGACTTCCAACACTAAGGTGGCTGATGGTTTGAAAAGAAATTGAGGTAGGAAGACAAAAAAAGAGGCAAATAGCAGTCAGTACAATGCTGATAATAATTGTTTGTATCTAAGATTGTGAATGCTGTCATGCAGCTAAGCACACACAGCTTAGCAGTGGCTTCCCACTGAGGCTGGAATGGGTTTAGAGTAGGCAGTACTTGGAAAGGTGTTTGCACTCTTGCATTTGCTTTTCTGCAGATATTTGGATATTTGCTTTCTGCATGAGGTGATGTTTTGGAACACTAGCTCTGTGCGTAAGAACCTCAAATAGCACCAAGTCCAATGTCTGCTATTCCAGACAATGAAATATTTTTTAATATTACTAATGTGGAATACTCAGGGAAAAATACATGAAGGAATGCCCTTGAGTAAATCCCCTGTTTTTCAAACAATATTCTTATCATAAAACCAATTTGAAGGTTTATTGAGAGATTATATGAGCAAACCTGGCTTATATTGGGATTCTGCCACATCCTTGGATCTTCCCCCACAAAAATGTTAATAACATCACACTTATTCCAAAAATAAGAATTGATAGAAACATTTGTTTACTTTGGTCCTGCCAGGTGATGAACCCTCTGGCTTTGCCACAAGGAGAAGCTACACAGATACGTAACTTCGAATAATCCTTTTTGGCTCTGTTTTCTCCACCCTACATGACAGAGAATTAGCCATCATTGTGCAACCATTGGTTTGCAAGAAGGCTTTGGCTCAGGAGATGCTGACAAAGATGATCATAAAAAATATATATCTGTTGGGAAAGGGTGACCTGGGTAACCAGCTAAACAGGAACCATGACACCGCTGTTCTTCACATGCTCGTTCTTGCTTAGGGCCACGAGAGAGGCTTGGGGACAATCTCCTCACAGTGTCTGTTGTCAGCAGGAGCAGTTGGTGCTGCTGGTGAGAGCAGGCAGCTGGCATGTGCACCACTACTCTATATACTGTACTCTATTTCTACATGTACAGGCTGGGGCAGAGTGGCTGGAAAGATGCCCAGAGGAAACAACCTGGAGGTGCTGGCTGACAGCCCACATGAGCCAGCTGTGCCCAGGTGGCCAAGAAGGCCCATGGCATCCTGGCCTGGATCAGCAAGTGTGGCCAGCAGGACCAGGGCAGGGATTGTTCCCCTGTACTCAGCACTGGGGAGGCCACACCTCAGATCCTGTGTTCAGTTCTGGGCCTCAGATCAGGAGGGACACTGAGGTTCTGGAGCATTTCCAGGGAAAGGCAAAGGAGCTGGTGAAGGGTCTGGAGCACAAGTCTGATTAGGAGCAGCTCAGGGAGCTGAGGTTGTTTAGCCTGAAGCAAAGGAAGCTCAGGTGGGACCTTACTGCTCTCTGCAATTACCTGAAAGGAGGTTGTAGCAAGGCAGGGAGTTGGCCTCTTCTCCCAGGTAACAAATGACAGGATGAGAGGATAAAGCCTTAAGCTGTGACAGGGGAGGTTCAGGCTGAACATCAGGAGGAATTTTTTTCATAGAAAGGGTTGTTAAGCATTGCAATGGAGTTGTAATGCCCAGGGAGGTGGTGGAGCCACCATCCCTGGCAGTGTTTAAGGAAAGATTGGACACTAAGGAAAGATAGTACCACTTAGTGCCATGGTCTAGTTGACATGGTGGTGTTCAGTCACAGGTTGGACTCAATGACCTCAGAGGTCTTTTCCAACCTAAAAGATTCTGTGATTCTTTGACTATTAAGGCAAAGATACCAACACTGAAAAAAATAGTCAAAAAGGCACATTGATCACATTAGTTAAAAATTATTGTAGTAAACTAACATTGGTTCGTGTCTCTCAAACAGTCTCTGTTTGTAAAAGACATTTAGATTTGCCACATAGTGACAATAAGTTTTCCATGTTTTTCTCCCTAGCCTCTGGTTGAACATGTGGAGATATAGAGCCTGGCAAAGTTTTCCATGTGGCTTTTAGTTTTCCTTCCATCTTCCTCCACCACAGCAATCCAGAAAATAGTAACTTGAAATAGCAAGACTTCGGAAGGATTTTCTAGACCTCATATACTTTTCTGGAACAATCTCCCTGGTTGGAACATTCCCTAACTTTTCATGTCACCAACAGGAAAAATGTGAAACATCCCTTACTAGCATTTCTCCAGTTACATTGTACACAAGCCATTCACCAACTGGATGTCTGAAAGAAAGCTTTTGAGCAATGCCTGTGAAAAGCCCTGCCATGAACAAGCAGTTGCACCAGGAAGTTCTTTAGCAAGCAAGATCTCAAGAGGCATTTTTGAAATCACAGTAATATCTGTGCTACCTCTAATAGCAGCGAATCGAGATGTGCAAGCACAAAAATTCTCCCAGCTGCTGGAGACTATTCTCTTGCCAGTGTGTCCTGACACTTCAGTGTTGCTTGAGGAAATTCAGCCAAGCTAGCACTGAGCACTTCAGCAGGTGATTCACCATCAGCTGAGTCATCCCTGTCCAAAGCTAGCACATGCAAAACTCAGGGAGGGGTGGACGGATGGGGAAGGGAAGCGCAACAAACCTTCCTCCACTAATTCATGCCATCTGGGAATGACAGCCTGTGAGCCTGCAGCTTTGTTTGCAAAATATTATTTACAATTTGTATTATGAAGTCCACAGGGAAGGAGACTTAATTTTTTTTAACAGTTCATCATCGTTACACAAACCATTGTTCTGGGTTTAGCTTCAGAAAACAGGAAGCAATACTCATGATTATTTATTCAGACTTTTTTTTTGCAGGCTTGCGTTGTTAAACAATTAGATGGGAAAATTGGAATTGAACCCACTGACATGCAACTGGAGTCTTTTGGTGTTAGAGGTCTCTCTGGTGAGCCACAGAGGATGTGAGCTGTTGCAGTCTTGATTCATCACTTTGGTTGGTGGTAACCCAGGCTTACATGGGAGGTCACTTGGCTTAAATGTCTGTAACTGAACAGAAGGGCAGCAATCACATGATCATCTGGAAGCAGATGCTGCTTTGTGCCTGAGGCTTATGTGTCCCAGTGCTTGCACAATCACTTTGTTTAAGTGTGAAATTATGTAAGACCAGTCACTAACCACACAGAAGCTCTTCCCTTTAAGCTGCTTGGTTAGCAAATGTGAGCAGTCCAGTGAAGGATCCAGCAAGTGGGAGAACTGGTGGAAGACTGAAGATGAGCTGTCCCTAAGCAATGGAACAGGGTAAAGGGAGCAGGGTCTCCTCATTTGACAGTGGTGAGCTGTTAGATAGCTCAGCCCTTCAATTTATCTCACCTTACAATGTTTTGTCTACTAATCACAGGTACCACTCCAAAGTAAAAAGGAAAGTAGTAATAATTAGCTGCTTTCCATGTTCTGCAATGAACAATTAAAACAAAAAACTTTGCAACATAAAGGTACACAGTTGATTATTCATTAACCCACGGTGCAGAAAAAACAAATTCACAGACTGCGTAATGCTTTAGAACATTTGGCTCCAGTCAAAATAGGTCTCGATAATCACTTTGATCTGTAGTTTCCACAGGAGTATTTACTGCACCTCCACTCTGACCATGCAGCCTAGGTTGAAAACAATATCTGCCACCAAGGGTGGAGGTGAATAAAGTGGACACACTTGTCTTCTCAAAGGCAAACTTTGGGTTTACCTCAGGACAAGAAAACTGGAGTAGAACTAGACTCCAGGTTCCCAAAAAAAGGCTGTTTCTGTAAAGGAACATGAGTAGAGGCAAAATATTCCCGTATCTTCTTTATTTGCCCTAACTTCTCCAGACAGGAGAAGGGGCTTGAATTTAACATGTGGTGCAGGTTCCTGAGGAACTTGGATGGAGGTGTAAGAAGGTGAGGAGTGTGATATGAACAGTTAAAGGTCAGAATTTAAGATGTATCAAGTGATTGGGGATCTCCACACCGTGAGCATAGCCTGAGACATACCTTGAGGGTTAAATGACACAAGGAAGAAACACTGCCTAAAATCACAGATTTCCATTCTGAAAAAGCTTGTCTGAAACTCAAAATGTCTGGGCATGGGTCAAGAGTCACTTCACTACAACAGTCCTGTGGGAATGCCACAGGTCTACAACAAATAGGGCACAGGCTGCACTGCTCCCCATCCACGGGCTCTAATAGAACATATCAGTGATCAAGGCTCCAGATTGTCATTTGCTGAGTTCAGAACTTTGATCCTACAGGTGAATATGAACTTCTGAAAGTTATTAAAAAGAGTAACATATCTATAGCTAGGCCTCTATTTTTTAAAAAAAATCCAGATTTCAAATTGGCAATAAAATCCCCCTTCTAGAGAATTTTTTAAAGATAAAAACATAATTAATTTATTACATACTAAAACAAATCTGCAAATACTCTTAAATATTCTTTTTTCCATTCTCTCTCTGCTTGCTTGAATTATCCTCACAAATGATACTTAGCTTAATAACATCCAAATATTTTAAACAGGTTTTAAAGATAGGAAAAATTACATTTATAGTTTTGAGAGCTAAAATGGGATGGCTTCACAAGAGGGCAAACATGCACATGATCATACACATGCAGTAAACACTGATGTGTAAATGCCTACTTAGATGTGTGCTGGTTTCCTCTCAGGTTTGGGGATTTTTTTAACTTTTGGGGAGGTTTTTTTGGTTGTTTTTTAGCAGAATGAGGCCTAGAAGTTTGAACAATTAAATTATTGGTATAGGTACAAACAACCTATCTTGATAATAGGGCTAGAGATGGCTATTTGGAAATGCCATTAGCTGCCATTACTTGCATATTTTTTATTTTGTTTTTTTCCAGCACAGATGGTAGAATAGGGTCTTTGTGAAGAATTTAGAAGTTCTTTTTCTGCTTGTGGTTAATTAAATGTTAACTGTCCTCCATAGCAGAACAAAATTCAGGACAGATACATAAGAAGCACGGAGCTACTGCCAAACACCTTTATTTTCTCTCTCTCGAGAATTAGGGTGTTGTAGTACCTGAGAAAGAAAGGTACCAGTCATATGATCTGCATAAATATCACATTTCTTTAAGAAATTCATAGGAAGAAAATTTTATTTACATTACCCTTATTTGTAGAACAGGAACTCTTTATTACACCCTGCTGTTTCTGGGTAGGTAGCATTCTCCCAGTGTCAAACAGAGCTTACTGAACTGCCAGAATGACAACTTCACACATTATTATGAAGGCAGGTCCTTAGCACAGCTTTTCTCGGAGTAAGGCATCCAAAAGCCCTTTGTTTCACCATCCACAATACCACTTTGTTACTTCTACACTTAGCACATGAGTCAGCATATGCTGACTACTCTGTTTTGTTAGGCAAACCAATCTGGCAAACCAGTATTAGATGTCACTACTTCAGCTATTGGAATAGGGGGTTGAGATGGGATAGGCTCTGACCTTTATTTTGCTCCTTTGACTAGGTCATTTTAAGGTCATTTGGATAGATACTGTGGGAGTCAACACCATCTGGGGGCTACCTGACAGGCTACCTGTTAGGCAAAATCCAAAGCACATGGTCCCTTAATGTCTAATCCAAGATCCACTGTGAAGAAAAGCATATCCCAAATGCCACACACATCTTCCAATAGACAAGAAGACACGGGGAGGCAACTTCTAGCAAAAGAAAAATTTATTTTCCCTGCAATCTTTGGAGAAATCCCACTTAATTATAAAACATTGCCAACTTCAGTGGTACTTGGGGATACTGAGAGATTACTTCTTCTCTAGAGATGTTGAAATCTGTATTGAATATGGACTTTTAAACAAACTCTGCATATGCCAACACATTCACTACCCATGAAAGGGTTTATGCATATGAATTTAGCACAGTGAATGGTGCCCCTTGTTAGAAACCCCAGAAATTACTGTGAGACTGCAACCAGAGTCCTAGGATGCCTTCTGGTGTTGCGACAATTTCCTACTTCAGTCTCTCTGCAGTGTTTATCACTGATGAAATGAAAAGCAGCAAATTGGCTACCAAACAGCTCAGCTTTCTTTGGTTTTCATGTCAAGTGATGATTTTTTTTTTTCGAGCCTCAGGGATGGCTTGTGTAGCAAAGTGTCAATTCCTTCCTTAAGGACCCAAAGGAGGAGCATCTCTGCAGCAAGCACCACTGTGCTCCCAGCAGGAAACCTTCCAACGCCACTACGCCTTCCCCCCACAAACACTGCCTGAACCAGAGAGCTTTGTAAGCACAAATTATACAGCACTAATAAATGTAAATTCCTTGGCAAACTACCTGATTTGGCTCCATCTAGTTTGATGAAAAGAGGTTTATTAAGTCAATTTCCTTAACTAAGATTTGCTGAATATGTTCCTGCAATGCCACATGTCAAACGTCCTTCTAAAGGCTTGTGTAAGAACATCTGTGAACCTCCTGTGTGTGTCAGACACATCTCATCAATGGTATTAATCCCTTACTGAACAGCAAATGTTATTTCTCTTGGGTTGGTGCAGAATCTAGCAATGTGAAAGCTGAACTGGAAATAAACCATGAGGAAAAACTTGAATCATTCCCTACAAGTGAACAGCAATCTTACACCCAAGAGAGGATGTGAACAAAACCAAATTAATCAATTAACATTTTAAATTACCAAATTGTTCTGATTTTAGAAACAGTGTGAGCTTCTTGGGGCTTTACAGAGGCCAACTGGTAGCAATATGCAGCAACAAATGACCTCACCAGCACTATCAAAAATGACCAGCCTGCATTTCCAGACCTGTACAAATTTGGCTGAACTGTATTCATTTGGGTCAGAAGACGAGATTTCCCTGACTCAAGGAGCAGCTGCCTCTTTGCAAACATCCACCTTTATAGCAGCTTTTCCAGCAGGCCAATCTCCTGCAGCTGCCAAACTGGAGGAGATAGAGATACTGATCGTTTCTACCAACTCCCAGCTGGAAATTTTTCTACACCACAGAAAACCAAAGCATTTTGTGAACTCTTCTTGTCTCACAGCAACCCTAAAAGAACTGAAGTGTTGAAGTACTTCTTGACATAATTGGTTCTCAAAGTTTTGAACACTAGGAATTTAAAGGGCAGAAACCCAAAACCTGCTTTTGATGCAGAGGTAGGTGAAGACCTATCAGTGAGCCTTTTCAGAGGTTTTTTGCTCCTCATATATGTATGCTTGCAGCAGCCAATTGCAGGACAAAAACCATGTTAATGGTTAATGGTTCACACTGTTAAGATTATTCAAACTGCCTAGCTGAAGGTGCTAGGAGATCATGGTGCCTTCTAGGTTCTATCTGCTTCTAGCTGCCTGCTACTTCATAAAGCACAGCAGAGAGAAAACAGTCCAGGAAGTTCCTGCTGGGTGGAAGAAAACTTCTTGACACAGCTGGTGAGGGACCCAACTAGGGGAGACACCCTAGTTGTTTGTGAACAGAAAAGGACTGTTGGAAACCATCTGGGGCACACAATCATGAAATCAGTTTTCAATTCTCAGAGAAGGGAGCAGGTGTAGGGGTAGAAAGGTGTGTCAGCAGAACTGCCACACTGGACACCCAGTGGACAGACTTTGGCCTGTTTAGGAGCCTGGTTGACAGGATCTCTTTGGAAACAGTCCTGAAGGGCAAATGAGTCCAGGAAGGCTACACAATCTTCAAGAAGGGTCTAGAGCACAAGTTTTATGAGAAGCAGCTGAGGGAACTGGGGTTGCTTAGCCTGGAGAAAAGGAGGCTCTGTGGGGGACCTCATTGCTCTCTGCAGCTGCCTGAAAGGAGCTTGTAAGGAGGTGAGAGTCAGTCTCTCCTCTCAAGTAACAAACAAGACAAGAGGAAAGGGCTTCATCTTTTGCCAGGGGCAGTTTAGATTGGACACTAGAAAAATTTTCTTCACCAAAAAGGTTTTCTTCAACCAAAAGGGTTGTCAACCATTGGAGCAGGCTGCCCAAAGGAGTGGTGGAGTCACCATTCCTGGAGCTATTTGAAAGATGTGTAGATGTGGCATTCAGGGACAGGGTTTGGTGGTGGACTTGGTGAGGCCAAGGTAACAGTTGGACTCAATCTTACAGCTCTGAGTTTAAGAATCACAGCCCTTGTGTGCTCACAGCTTTGAATAGCTAAGCCCTTTTTCAAGCACAGAAAGCCTTTTCTGACTTGTAAGAGCAGCTGTGACTTCAGCATTTGTTTCCTGTATTTTGCTGCTTACTCAGACACCCTACATTGTCCCTTTCCAGCCCAGGGATACGAGGGTGGCTGCAGCTCCACAGAGAGGTGCTCAGACATCCACAGCTGGGCAGAAAAGCAATGGTCATCCCATTTTCCCTTTGCTGGATACATGCCCCAGGCTAGAGGTCTGTACCTAGCACTGATGCTGGGGATCCCACAGAGGCACCAGCTGGAGGGAGGAAGAAGGGACATGGAATGGCAGTTGCTGAAGGGAATGACTGTAAAAGGTGACCATTCAAGCAACACCTTGCAAAAAAATAAATTTCATTTTGCTCACCCACACCCTAGCAGACTCCACAATCAATCCCCAAGGCTGATGAGAGCAAAATATTTATTCCATAAACCCCAGCAGTGCTGATGATGCCATGATGAATTTTGTCTTTTCTTTTATACCCGTTATACCTTTTTGCAACTTCTGTATTCTTGGTGCTTTTTGCCTACATTCTTGGACTTGTTTGTTAAGCTAAGAGACTAAACATTTTAGAGGCTTCGTAGTTAGGGTGCCAGGGTGCCCAGACCCCAAGGTCCTCTCCAGAACACATTTTGTAAACTAAGATAGAACCATCCAGGGGAAGGTTCCTTGGGAGGGGGGGCTCATTTGAGCCTCTCATTGGGGAATATTTGATAGATATGCTAATTAGTAAGACCTGGAATGTAAGACCAGATCTAGAAGAGAGGGACTTTGCGGTGGTGATGGTGGGGTGCACAGAAGCGTATTCAACCTGTTCGTGGTGCACCTAAGGATCCTTACAATAAATACCAAGGTAAAACCCTTTTTCCCCTTCTAACCGTGTTCGCCTCTTAATTTTTAAGACCAGGAAAGGCATCACTGAGGTAGGAACAAACACTCAGTCCATTAGCACTGTCAGCACCAAAGTGCAAGGTAGAACATGAAGCACCAGGGACTTCTGGTATCAAAGTGTCTGTCATCCACAGGCTCTTGATAGCTAAACAACCACAACAGCCAACAGGTGTGGAACCCTCAAGGCCTGTTCATTTTCATTCTGAGAGTTAAAGGGGTTTTTCCAACATCTTGAACTGTGACCTTCAATTTAAGAACTTTAGTTTACCTGTCACATAGATGAATACCAAAACACAGCATTTCTTAGACTATCAGGTAACATCTACTCAAATCTATTCAGCATTAGGAAAAATAGAGCCAAAAAGTACTCAAAACTGATATTGCAGGATATGGTAAATTCATCGTGTACCATCTGCTTAAGGATTTGACTTGTTACCTTCATTCCATCCTTTTTTAACTTTTGGATTGTAGCAGGCACTGTATGACCAACATACTCCAATGCAGCGACTTCATTCAATTCCACTATTTAACACAAAAAGGAGAAAATGCCACCCTACTTGTAATATGCAACCACATTCACTGATCACTTCAACAGCTGCATGCAACTCTGCAGCCAAGGACTGCTCAGGGATCCACATTTCAGGACAAGAAAAACTGGAGATCCACATGTCACACAGTAACAAATTACCAGCAGGCTATTTCCATGAAAGCACTGCAAAATTTTTCAGTTTTTAATTGATGATAAAATATTGCAATTATTTTTGCCAAAACAATTGCAATCTTTTGTCATCAATTAAAAATGCTTAGATTCTTCAATGTCAAGCCTGAGCTGATGGACCCTATTTCTATGAGTGTAAATTTCTTACAGCTGTGAATTGCTTTTAGTACATTCAGTCATTTCTGTCTTGAGCATAATCTTTTTTGTCATTACACATCACATTGTTACAATTGTTTTCCATTTTGACAGACACTAACTCAATTTTGTTCTATGCAGAATCCTGTTGTATTCTGCTAAAGTCACTTGATATCAGGAAGGGTTTGCTGTGTGTAGCAGTTTATTGAAGTAAAATATGTAAAGAGGTAGCTTGAGGGTAGTAGGTCTTTTAAGAGCAAGTAATGATTGGAAGAACGGCTCTGAAAACCCTCAGAAAAGGATTTTGAGATAGGAGTCATCAAGGTAGAAACCCAAAGGATGGAGAAAAAATAATTATTCACAATCTGATGGTTTCATTACTGCATAAGGTATCATACTTGTCATAAAACAATAAAGTTTTATTTTAATGATCCACTGCATTTAGTTAATATAAATGCAGTACTTCCCTCTTTTCCTTTGTATAAAATAGGCTGCAATAAAAATTAAAACATTCTGAAGTAGTCTGCTTGTTTTACTTTCTACTGCTTTAATACTTACAGAGCTATTTCTTCCAGTTGCCTCAGATTCTTCCCAGAACACAAAAGCCTGCAACGGTGTACTGTTTTTCCACACATTAATTACTTTGTTCATGGCTATTTTGGAAGACCAACTTTAAAGATGAAGATACTTTTAACATGAGTTAAGGGCTGTATCCAAATGCATTGGAGCAGAATAACGTTTTGTACTCTATAATCATCCAATCTGTTCTGCTAAAGTTTTAGCAAAAGCTCATCTATACACATGTTCTCGATCACTTGAGTGCTAAAGTTTCATTACAAGACCATGAAAGAGACTCAGAGCTGCAGCAGATGCAACTCCCTGCCTTTCAAAAGGCATCAGCTAAATCCAAAGAAATTTTCAGGACTCCAGAGCTAGACAATTTGGACTCAATGATCCTTGTGTGTCCCTTCCAAATCAGCATATTCTGCAGTTCTGTGAACTTACTTTTAACATCTTCAAGAGCACACTCATCTGAATTATGGCAGCAAAAAATTCTTGAGCCAGACAAGGCCTTGCACTGTAGGGTAACAGAAAAAATGAGATGGCAGAAATGTACAGATGGAATCAAGGTATTAACCTAGACCTGGGACAGAGCCTATAGCAGCTGCTCAGTGCCTAGCTGTGATCAAATGACCACACTGGAAAGTCTATCAAGGACCATATTCCACAGCTTCTCAGGCTGCACAGAAACCTCCTGTTTCCCAGCAATGATTTAAACTCTAGTCCTCCTGTTCTGTTTCTAGTGTAGAGACAGGACCAATCTTTCCTTTCTACTGCATGAATTCTGCTACCTCTGTGGGGAGAGACCAAAAAAAGCTCAAAAGAGTCAGTAGTGGGTGGAGTGCTTCTGTTTTCAGTCTGTTGTACAACAGCACCATCCAGCTGTCAAACAAAAAAGTTATCAACCATTAATGCCACTATCCAGATTTGGTCCTTGTACCACAAGCAAAATGAATAATTACACCTATTAAAAAAAAAAAACAAACCAAAACCCCAACCCACAGGTCCCTTCCCTACTTCTTAATTAATTATATTGATCAACTCTGTCATGCTTTCTGGGTTAGTATACAAGAGTGTGCTTTAGGGAAACTAAGAATTCAGTCCAGTTTATTTCTGTCCAGTAAGAGTGGCAGGCTACAGCTTACCTCTGTTTCAGTGAAGTGTGGAATGTAAGCTCTCAGGTATGAGGAAAAGACCATTATCTCTGGCTCACAACCAAAGACAGTTAATCACGCTACGAAAATTAATGGAAAAATCTCAACTCATAAGAGCCTATGTTTTAGCTATCACACTTTATCACTCTCGAGCTTCAGTAGTGAAAGCAAGAACAGCAACCTCCAGTGAGGGATAAAAATGATAAAAACTTATACTCAAGTAACAGATCATTCTTGAGAGATATTATGACACGAGGAAAAAAAACTCCTTGCTCTCCCAAGATTTTTCACAAACTTGTTACTTAACAATAAGGAATATGCAATGCAAATAAATGGCATTCCCTACAAGAGATGATTGATTACCTGAATTAAATCTACAAGGTCACGGCTTAAACTGCCCTCCGTTCTACACTAAACTCATTTTTTTGTCATAACATCCACAGGGAACTTACTGCATGTGTCCATTGATGATCAGGAAAGTCTAATGTTAGACTACTGTTCTTGCATTCTGTGTGCCTTAGCCCAACCGGTGATCCCACATCCCTGCATCAATACCTGAAAGCAGTAATGCATCTTCTTTTCTGACTTTCTGAAGACCAGTATCAGCTCTTTACAAAGCAGCACAGGGTACCTATCAAGTGCCTAAAGATAGGCCAGTCATCCTTTAAAAGAAAACAACATTAGTGGAAGCTTCCCAAGTAAATAGAGTCAGGAAAAAAAATTGTAAGTGCAACATTTAACCTCAGAGAAAGAGCATTTCTACATGCAAAGAAAACCTGAAAGGAAATACTAGGATAAATGAGATGACTTTAAGGAACTTGAGCTTATGCAAAGAAGAATCAGCATAACCACATCAAGAAAGAGATGATGAGTTTTTTGCATATATTTAAAATACACTGTAGATTTTAACATAAGCCCAGAATTTAAGAGCACAGCAACAGAAAAACAGCAGGCACTAGAATAGTAGCTAAAGCCACAGGAGCAAAGAACATGTCCAAAGATACAGCAGAGGTGGCAAATGACAAACCTGTGCCAAGTAGGAGAGAAGGTGCCCTTAGACAAGCAAGGCAGCAAAGCCAGAAGAGTCTGAAGAGACACAGCCCTAAGGAAGAGGGCAATAGCTCCCCAAAATCTGCATATGAACAAGATCAAAGAGAGGCATGGCTAATGAGGAAGTATTACAGCTAAGTTTAATGAAAGCAAGTTCTCGCACGATGGTAGAGAGAACAGAGAACACAAGACCTTCAAAAGAAGCTGTATTAGAAAGTCATTACAAGACTACATCATTAGATCAGAGACAGAACAAAGGTACTAGAAAAAAGCTGCAATGAGACCAAAATGTTAAAATCCGTGAAAAAAAAATTGGTGCCAAATGGGCAAAAAAAAAAAAGGAAAGATTGCTATGTAGGAGGGTATTAAAAGGTAGCAAGGAGATGGCAGAAAAGAGCAAGCCCTTGAATCTAGAATGAAAGTATCTTCAGCTCCACACACAGAGAAAGAAAAACAAACAATACAAAACCCACAAAAACCAACCGACCAAGGACAACAAAAAAAATCCTAAAAAAAACCCAACTACAAAATGAGGAAAATGTCAAAGTTTGCACTTTAAGTGAAGAGAAAGTAATTTGAAATAAAGAATCTTATGATCTTGATTGAAGAAAGTGCAGTTTCCTTGCCAGGAACTGACAAGAGAACTTGTGACATGCTTGGAGGCTGCACAGCTTTGCTTGGAGAATTGCATACTCAAAAGGCATAGAGTTACACATTCATTCCAACAGAAAGGGATCAATCCATTTCAAAACTCAAATGTAGATGGAGAACAGAAAGGAGGAGCAAAAGCAGATTTTGTGGAATTACTAGTCAGATAAAACAACAAGGGAGGAGGTAGAAACAGCATAAAAATCACAGCAAGCATAGAAATAGGCCTACAGTGGCAAGAAACAAGACAAGCCAGACAGAAGAAACAGAAAGCCATGAAGCCTTTCCAAAACAGTCTAAATCGAGAGACAACACTTTTACACCATCCTTCATGAGGTCAGCCAGAGTTCTGCCAAGTTGATCCCAGTAAGTACTAAAGGATTTCACATGGAACCTGAGCTCATGACAGTAGTTTTTCTGTTTTATCACAGGATGCAAGCTTTTAAGCCAGGACACCAGAATGTAAAAGGTAAAAAGCACCATTTCCACCAGAC
Source organism: Monarcha castaneiventris obscurior (assembly GCA_026261815.1). NCBI lineage: Eukaryota > Metazoa > Chordata > Aves > Passeriformes > Monarchidae > Monarcha > Monarcha castaneiventris. The sequence continues at coordinate 9,767,425 of JAMPIT010000379.1, read as the reverse complement.
AGCAACTTGTTTACACTTATTATTTAGCTAAGGAATCAACCTTATTTAAGATTAGAGTACCTGTTTAAACTGAGCTTTGTAGTCTTGTATGAGTAAGCATTTCCAACCTAGGGCTTCAGCTGTCCAGAGTCTTAGATAGATGTACTATAGTTAAACCTGCCATGTCACTCAGAGGATCTGTTTACATGTCTGCAAGTCCCCCCCCACCCCGTCTGCCCACCACCGAAGTATCCATTTACTATCCACAGAAATTACTATTCAGCTCAGACCTGAGGAGTTCAGTTTTACCTTCTGATTTACTGCAAGCTTCTGCTGTCACTGATGAGTGCAGTGGCAGACCTAATGACAAGCTTGTTGCATTTAGGATTTTAGTTCATGAACTGTCTTATTTCAACTGGGGACACAGAATGCAACACACGAAAACAGCAATAAAATGACACATGGTAAATCCATACTATTGAGCAGAACAGCTGAGTGCAAAAAGCATGTTGCATGCACCAGCTTCTAAACCTGCTCCAGTCTTAGAACTTAGAACCACGCTGCAGTGCTCACCAATCCCATCTTTTCAAACCGACTTTCTGCAAGTCTCATTAATTTTATACTTAGCATTTCACAGCAAGGTAGTTTCTACTTCCAAACGTTTCTACACAAGTTGCATTGATACCCACATCTTCCAATAAAGAGGCCAGGTTCCCATGACAGAAGTATGAATAAACCCAGGAAGAGTTCTATCCCAGAAAGCTCACACATTTCAAAATTTAAGAACTTATTTTAATCCAAGATATGGCAACTGTAAAATCCAGTTCATAGAATGGTAACTTGTTGCTGCTAAGTCTTCACATGGACAGTGAAAACAGTCAATCAATTCAGGTTTCTAGTCAGTAGGGCTTCCCCATTGATTCCAAGATTTTCTTTCTTTCTTCTGCTGAGGGCATCTCTGGTTTCACACCACTTCTCTTCCTTTGCATCATAATTCCATGCTGAAAATAGAACAAAGTGACCATGAGAACAGATTTCACAGGATCTCTGCTCCTGAGCTCTGAATGATCAAGATTCTTTCATAGAAAAATGCTTGATACATCAAGACCCAGGTACTCTAAGTCTGATTAGCTGATAACTAAACATACTACTTCTTAGTTCAAGATACTGATAGCTTACCCTGCTGCTTCAGAATACAGTGCAGTCAGTACTCCCATTACACTATGTCAGACTAGTGCACAATTGTGTGTAAATAGTTTTTTTTGTAATTTGCACAAGTATTTAAAGGCTAAGCTACAACCTCTTTACTATGATGGTACGAGGAAAGAAAACACCAGAAAACAGTTTAACTGCACATAGCTCCTCATAATACTTCTCTATCACCAAATAAGACTGAATTCTTCCTAACCTTTGTATTAGGTTAAAGTAAACACGATCCAAGCCAGTAGGAAACCAGATAACCTAACTTGCCTCAGAACTTTTTCACTACATCCGTTTAAAAGAGAACTTATTACTAGAAATACGTGACTCAAAATCAGAGGAAAAGATCAGGTACTGCAAGAACACTGACTCACAGTCTAAGCGAGTAAACTCAGAACAATCAAGTGAAGTACTTTGATGTGCATGTGCTTAAGTCTTCCAGCAGCACATACTGAGACTACCTGGGCTGGTGAGTTACTGTAAAAACAGCAGCAGTCGGCATTAGCCAAGTTTGAAGGGTTCAGAAAGCAGCATGTCAGAAGTAATGTACATAAAGCAAAGAAGGGAGAAAAATACAGAAAGTTTACTGTGCTTACCCAGAATTTTCTGCAGTTTTTGTACTTCAGAAAATAATCTGTACACATATCCTTCTTATAGTCGTTGTCATCCATACATTTTGTAGTGGCATCTGTTTCCTTTAATAGGGGAAAATACACTTCAGAGCTGAGGGAAGTTACTGTACTCAGTGTTTAAATATTTTAACAAGTCCCAGAATATCTATGAAGATAGGAGTCAGCTCTTCAGATGAAAGAATACTATCAAAGAGAGCAAAGGAACACCTATTACAAAGGACAGTCAGCAGATCTAAACAGTGATTTCATTTGGAGATAACAGAATACTTACTGTCTTTAGACAGTAAGTACAGAGTCCACAGAATAATTGTTTACAGTGATGCTTGGTATAACTCACAAAAGACTTTTAAAAAATAACCAAGCTTGTCTAACCAGGATTTCAGACTCTGGTTTTAGGGACAGAAAATTTAAGAGATTGCTATCAGTTGTGTTAGTCCTATTTATGGGAAATTATTTGTTATTTCATGCTTATTATAATGGATGATTTTCAGCCCTTCTCAGCTTCAGACTCTTAAAGAAACTTTTTATGCAAAGTATGTTATCCACTAAACAGTTGTCTATAAAGTGCATTATTTAGCACTGAAACATACAGACAGAAATATCAATTTGATCATCTTACCGCTACACATGGATTTATATCGTGATCTCTAAGCTTTTTTGCATGCCTGGACATTCTAGACAGACACTCGCACCTTGGCTAGAAAGGGAAAACAAACAGGTTAAGTATCTACTTTTACACAGTAACTCAGGATTAAGTCTGAGCTTCAGGATGTAATAAAGGCCTTCTAGTAACACACAGTTTGGTTATCTTTAAAAAAACCAAATAAAACCCCAACTTCTTTCGCAAAGTGTTATTTCAAAAGCAGTAACAGTAAGTTTTAGTCCACCACCAAGACTGCTTACTCCCTGATGAATTCCTGCAAGGAGCAAAGCCACTGCAGCAGCTGTCATACCAGCCTGTGTATCATGGAGGAAGTGACCATGTGTAGGAGAAACAGCTCCATAGAAGCTGTTCACAGCCAACACACTGTAGAAACTTCAATTAATAGTGTGTGGGAGGAATGTACAAGTAAACTTTTCCAGATTTGTTCCTACTCCTTAGCTGGATCACATCTGTATCTTCACTGAGCTTTCCCAGGTACAAGAAGGGCCCAGCTATCTCCTGTGTTGCTGTATCAAATATTTAATAGAAAAAGAACTGGTTTCACAGCAAGATGGGACCAGACCCACTTACACCATGTATGACAGCTTGAATCACATTTTTTACCATTTAGTAGTTTGACACTGGCTCTAGGAACTGTAAGCTTGAGAGACACAGAGTTCAGTGCCAAGAATCTCCACTGCTCCAAGATGATGACATCAAGATGAACAGCAGACCCTCTTTCCCTTTACAGCTTCCTATACATTGCCTCCAGCACACATATGTTGATGCAGGTATTTGTTCCAAACAAATACTAAATCTAACCAAAACCAAATTAATGTTGACCAGATGACTGCTTGAATCAATGCAATCAGAAACACAGGACAGAGAGCACAAATTAAAGTACAGCTGATGAAGGATGCTTGAGCTTGTTGTTTTTTATTTTCCCAAAAAAACATTGATGTTAATTTTTAACTAAGACCTGTTTCTGTTCACATTAGGGAATGGTAACTTCAAGTCTGCAGTAAAAAGCCCATTTTGCTTGATACCAGATTAAAAAAAGAAATCAAATACTGCTCTTTGTAGCTCATGGAAAACCATGTTTTAGATACGGTTTCTTCTTTGGGTAAGAGTAAGCTATTCCCAGCAAACAAGCCTTAGGTTTTACAAGCTGGGCATATATACTTTCCTGGTGCTTGGAGTACTCTTTGCTTTCCATATGATCATCTTCTGCAAATAGGCCTTTTAACGAATGGCATCAGGAAATGCTTTCATTTTCCTTTGAGAACTATCCAGTGCTTAAGTTAATTTCACAAGCCAGGCAAATGTTCTCTTTTTTGGTGGCTGGAAGTGCATTTTTGATCAAGCACTTCCAACTCAAATAGAAACACGAGCAGGTATACGAGCATCATCCCAGACTTCAAAAAGGAGGAGGGAGGGGAGAAGTAGGAAGCAAAGGCAGCATACTACAATGCCTCACCTAAGTCACCACAACAGATACAAGACTTTTAGATGTTTGCTTGTGTCTGTGTTATGACTGCATTTCATTGATATTACCACCGAAGCAGACATGCCTTAAGGTGCTCAGTGTTAGTCTGACTTCAGACTTACTCTCTGAAAGAATGCTTGTGCCGTCATAATCAGTGCTCCTTACACAAACTGCACTTGACACATTCAGTTTGATTTCACTACCAGAGGCTGCAACCGTGGCCGGTCTAAGGAACAATGCACACAATCCATTAAACACCTACTTAACGAACAGGCAGTTCGGGTTCTAATGAAGACGCATAGCTTAGAGCAGGCAAATGCTTAAACATTCTTAGTACTACCCAAAAGGTCTGATAGCTCCCGCGTCTTCTCTCTCCGTCCCTGAATTACTTCAGGACTTGAAACATTATCAGCTGGAAGGGCAGGCGGGTCACACCGAAATGCTGCTGTGACTGAATGAGCAGTTGGACAGGAAGCGAGCTTCCCCCTCCTCCCAGGTTTTGCACATGTACGGGCTTCCCTTCCTGCTTTCAGACTACAGGTCAGAGCCCAACCACAACCAAAGGCTTGTCTATTCCACAGTTCTTAATTATGCTTTAACACATTAACAGTTGTAAACTGTACCACAGAGAACCAGGGCTGTTGCTGGCACTCTTTAACCCTAGGGCTTTTTCAGTTCATAAACCATCAGGGCACTTTTCCACAGGCTCCCTCCCATTGAAAAGCGTTTGGTCTGCTTTAAATGCACACATTTGGATACAAATTCGCTAATTATGCAGCAATACAGACCAGCTTATTAAAACTTTGAACCCTGGAGCCAAGGGCCGTACTAAAAATCCTACGGCTTTTACCGCTGGTGCGGCGGGGGAGGCGGGAGGAGGCAGCCGGCGGGCCCGGGCGCTCAGCACCGCGGAGCCGCCGCCTTGCCCGACTCAGCGTCCCGGGGAGGGCCGAGGCCGTCCAGGCGCGGAGGCGAGGCCGGCGCCCCCCGCCCGGCCCTGCCTTCCCCCGCCGGCGGAGGCGGCCCCTTCCCCCGCCCCGGGTCGTTCCCCGCCGCCTCCCCTCGGCACCACCTGCCGCCAGGGAGGGCTGCCCGGGCCGCGCCGCCGGGCCCGAGCGGGGCTGCCCCGGCCCGCGGGCGGCGAAGGTCGAGCGACACTTCCCTCCGCCGGCCGGGAAGGGGAAGCGGCGGGCGGGCGGGCACAGCGCGGGTCGCCGCCGGCGGCACTCACCTCCGTCCCCGGCCGTGTCCGCGGGAGCCCGGGGCGGGAGGGGGGCAGCCCGTCTCCAATTCGAAAGACGTCAGCGGCTCGGGCAGCGCGCTTAAGTACGGGCGCAGCCTACCCCGCTCCCGGCCCCGCGGCTCCCCCCGGCCCCGCGCCGCCGCCGCCCACGCCCCGGCGGCGCTGAGTGGCACGGCCGGGCCGCCAATGGCGGCGGCGCCGCGCCCGCCCCGGCCGTGAGCGGCGCCTCCTTCCACCAACGGGGCGGGCGGCGCGGGCCGCAGGCGCCGGCGGCGGGGCGCGGCCGCGGCCCTGACTGACTGGGGGAGGCGTCCAACCCGCGGTGCGTGTGGGCGGCGGGCGGTGTGGGCGCGGCGTGTGCGGCAGGCTGGGCTGCACCGCAGCGCATACACTACAATGGCTGCTGGAAAGACGGGAAAGCAAACAATTTCCAGGCCCGCCGCGTCCAGCCCGAAATATGGGGAAAAAATTACAGAAAAATCGGAGAACACTGTAAAGGGTGGAAACGGGGCGCAGAGGGGATGCTGAGGCTCCCGCGGTGAGTCTGCTGCGGGTTTGGGGGGCAGGCGCCGGGGTTTAGCAGGGAAATATCAGGGTTATTTAAATTATGAAGGGGGAGGAGGAGAAGGAGGGGGGAGAGGAGAGAGGAGCAGCGAGCAGTGAGGAAAAGTTTGTGTTAACCATCCCTCCCTTCCATCCCTCTCCCCCTATCTCCCGCAGCCCCCCGCCGCCCCGCGTCGGAACCCCCCCGAGGGGAAAAGCAGGGGAGGGGAGGCGAGGCGAGCGGTGCCCCCCCCCCCCGCCCCCCCTTCCCCTCCCTCGGAGGGAGAAAGAGATGATTTTCAGAAAAACCTCTCTCAGGAGTTTCCTCCACTCCTCCCCTCCCTCCCCGCGGCGCTCTGTTGGTTCGCGAGGAGCGGGCGAGGCGGCGGGGCTGCCCCGGGGACGGCAGGAGGGCGCGGGGTGCCCGCCGCCGACCCCCGCCGCGGGCCGGGCCCGGGGCCGCGGGGCAGGGGCAGGGGCAGGAGCGGCGCGGCCGCCCCCTCCCCTCCTCGCCTCTCCGGAGCCTGTGCTGTGAATGCAGTGACAGCGGCGAGAGCGGCGAGAGAGGGAGCGGAAGACATTAGAGACCGCGGTGCCGAAAAATGAGGGAAAAAATTAATATAAATTCGCCCACCGCCTCAAACCGGACAAATTTCGCACAGAAATTTCCCCCGTGGACCCGGCTACCCGTGGGGTGTCTCCCGGACCTGGCGGCTGCGTCTTTGGGGGAATCCGGAGTGACTTTGGGGCACTCGACCCCCCTTTCCCGTCGTTTTTTGGACAAAAGTTTTTTTTTTCGTAATAAAGAAACGAATTTGCCTGCTCTCCCCCTCCGAGTAGCCCAGGAGCTTTTCCCTTCCCCATCGGTGTGTGTTTAGAGAAAAGTGTGAACCCAAGTAAGTGCTGAGTCGTGTTGCATTGGGGAGGGGGGTTTGCTAACTGAAAGCAGGAGAGATCCGGAGAGAGAGAGAGAGAGAGCAGGGACAGCTTGTTGTCAGTATCATAAACAACCAAAATGGAGGGAGAACTGAGGCATATAACAAAATAAAAATCAGAAAAAAATGCCAAAAAATACCTAAAAATCGGGGCTGCTCCCCCTTTTCTTCCTCAAGGTAACAGAATAAAACCCGTGTCTTCCCGAGACCGTTTTAAGGTTTCAGGGAGCAAGGAGTTAATATTTATTATTTTTTTTTTGTTGATGAATTCTTTGGAAAGGCAAAAGCCTCTTATAACTCGCCACCGACAATGAGAAAACGTGAAAATCCCTTTCAGGACAGAGAGGTAGGGGGAGATGATGGTGCAGAAAGTGTATAACTTGGGGGTAATGCGGAGTGATCCTAGATAAGATAAATGCTGTATGTGGTGCTTTATAACTTCCTTTTAAAATGCTTTTTTTTGTATGTGTTTGGGGAATTTGGGGAGATGGGGGCTCCTTTCTTTTCCTCTGTCTTTTTCTTTCCCCCTTTTTTTTTTTTTTTTTTTTTTTTTCGGACCGGAATGTAATGCCTTTGTAGTGTCACTTTCCTGATCTAATTAGGATGTGTGAGGCAAAGAGTAAACCTTTCCGGTTTATAAAGTGCATTTTCGTTGCTTTTGAATTTCAAGTTTTCTTGGTGGCTCACTCCCTCTATTTAAACTGGGTTCATCAGAGTGGTGTGGGGTTGAGCTAATGTTCCATAGGGAGAGCAGAGAGGGCTCAGGGGCAGGGCACCTCTTCTGCGGGTGGTTGCTGATTTCCCTGGCACGTTTAGTTCACCTGTTTGTCTCCTACAAAGAATGTATTCTGCAGTCTCCTCGTTTTATTTATACAAAATAATGATGCCTCATCTCGCCTCACATTGAAGTTAATGCGAAAGTGCTGCTGATGTTGGTTCCACGTGGGATCAGGGACATAGCAGGGCATTTTAAAGAGACAGCTTCTCTTTTCCTAGGGTTATCATCACCTCTGCAGCACCTCTGCCTCTAGCAGAGGGGTGGTTCGTTGGTTTTTTTTTTAATGGAAAGGTATCAAATCAGCCCTAGTCTGATAAATTAAGGGAGGATAACAGGGGGAATCATTGGGATCAAAGCAATTCTTTTGTGTGTAGCAGGTCTTCAGGGGAGTTTTCTTGGTGTGTTAATTAAAATGCTGTGTTTTGGAGAGTGTTTTTTGGAATGTATGTTGCAGAAATGAAATAGTCTCAGGTTGTGTAGTATTAAGATGTAGTGCTGTTCTGCTAGCTGTGAATTCTCTGGGAGGAGATGAATTCCCTGTGTGTAGGGCAATTTCACAGACATTTTGTAAAAGTCGTGAAGTGTGTTATTTTTACTTTGAATACATTCAGTTTTGTTGGGAACACCTGAGTCTGTTCAAAAGTTTGTTCTATACCTAAATCTCCTAAATAATCCCCAAAGGTTTTGAAAATAGTGAAAAATAACTGTAGGTTTAAATTGGCCAGAGTAGGGGCTCTTTGCAAGTACACCTTAGCTGTGTAGTTATAACATCACTTGGAAGAATTGCCTCTGGCTTTGTTTAGAGAAAGAAAAGTCATCCTAACTTCGGTCTAGTTTCATGTATATGTGTGCATGTGTGTATGCATGCATGCTTTTAGCGTGGGTTCTGGCTGATACTGGTTTTTTTCTTAATTTTTAACTTGTAAATGTTTTACTGTAATGATGCAAAATGCTCTGCTTGTCCCTATTATCTCCTATGTATTTTAATTTTATTTTTGGATATCCTGTTTTTAAAAATCAGCATCTCCTCTTAACGTGGCAATTTGATATCTTTATGAGGAGTTGTGATGTTTCCTTTACACTTGCTTTGTTTTTGTAGTCTTTGTATTCAGTTCTAGATTGAAAACTGAATACAGGTATGTGGTTCTTGGGAGGGAAGATGGGGTACTGAACTTGGAGGGAGACTATTTCAGCATGTGTTTTCTGTGAATTTGTGGAAGTTGAGTATGAGTTGTGATTGTCCTCTGTGTTGAATAGCATGTGCTTGCAAATGATCTCTACCCTTTCTGCAAGTGTGACCAAAGAAACTTGTTGCCTAGGATAGCCTTGTGGTTAAAGATTTGGGAAGAAATCTCAAGGTTTTTCAGTGACTCTTAGGCTAGAAAAAAGGGTCATTAAGGAAGAAAGATTAATCAGTTTGTATAAAGGAATGATATTGAACATTTTTCCAAAATTGCCTTTTATGGTTTAGAGATATCTGCTATAGTTAGTAAGAATTCAGACTTAAAAATTTCCTTTCTGAATATTCCTTAAACTGATCTATTATTTTTATTGAGTGAAGTAACGTTACCCTGGAATGCATAGAAATTTGGTAAATTAATAGCAGTTCACCATATGTTGGTAGTTTTAATGTACCAGGGTAGATAGACAAATAGTAGTAGATGTGCAGAACTAACTTAAATAAACTGGTTAATGGTACTGAGAACTCTTCAAATACTGTGTCTGTGACCATCAGTATGAAGTGTTTAACATGTTACTACATTTTTACCTAATTAAGAGCTTTTTAGTCATTAATATTTTATTGCTGAAGTTAGGTATAGACACTGGTTATAACAATGTGAAAGAAGCAGTGTTGTGGAGTATCTTTCTTGATTTACAGCTATGTATTACAAAGTAAATTTGGTGTATCCAACCATAGTAGAAAATTCAGGACTTAGGGTGGAGAAGGAGGAAAGGGTGTTCTCTCAGAATTTGATACTCTTCTAAACTGGATTTAATTTTAAGGTATAATCCAGATGGTGATAATAGTAGCAGAAAAAAATGTTGTTTAGGATTATTTTTTTACAAACTTACTCTCTCGTAGAAAATAGAATTTTTCTCACAGTGGTGAAGTGATTTTTAGATAAAAATATAAGTAACTTTGAAAGCTTCCTTAGTTCTAAGAGTTAAGATAATCTTTTGTATTATGTGTTGGTCTGATTCCATACATGACACAGTTTGATTTTTTCAAGATTTTATAAAATTAAAACACCTGAGGAAACAAATACTATGGGCTGGTGTTGGTAAAGTTATCCTGCTTTTTCTAGGTAAACTGAAGAGGTGTAAATGTATTAAAATCCTTCTTAGAGACTTATCAGTCCTATCCAATAATGTTTAAAAATTAATAACTACGGTATTCTACAACAGTACAAGCAAATACAGGAATCTAAAGTGACACATATTCAGTTTTCCTTGAATGCTTAGCTCAAATGTTTCTCTTGGTGTGTACTTTTAATTTAGTAATTATCCTGAAAAATTAGTTTTCAGTGTAGGACTTTTGAGATTTAAATTAAGAAACCTTTAAAAAGTTTGTGTAATTCCAAAAGACACTGCATACAAAGTGCAGCCACTTCTAATGGTTGTCCATCTCTGCAGCTGGTTAGTCAAAATGGTGCCCTAAAGTCTCCTCCTTTCAGGGTATTGCATATGTTTTAAAATTAATGGGTTAAAGAGGGCACTGCTCATGTTCTAAATTAACCACTGTTTTTAACTGTTCAAGGTTATTTTCTTAAAATAGGTGTTTTTACTTCAGAGTGTAAACCATAAATTTTTTTAATTTTCTATCTATAACCTCTTATGTTGCTAAAACCAGTTTTTGTGAGCAAATACTTTTTGGTAGGGTTCTTGAACAAATGTGTATGTCTACCAAGGGGAAATATTCTAGAAAACATGAAATCTGTTCAAGTACTTAGACCATTCTCAAATCAGCACAGAGTTAAAAGGAGCTAGCAGTGACCACCACTGAAGTGATAGAGAACTTGCTTTCAAGGAGTTATTCTCCAAATATCTGTTACTAGTAAGGATTTAGCTTGCAGAGCTTTTGAAAGAAATGTGCAATATTTATCCACTGAACTGCTAAGCATCTTTAACCAATTACCAAATGTTTAGGTAGCCTTAAAAAACTATTTAAAATAATTCAAATATTAGAACAAAGTAACATTTGTATTGATCAAATATAAAATGTTTAAATTTCTGAAGCATAGGGGATTTTTTTTTGCATTTATCTGAGCATTTTGATAATAGACAATTGTGTATTTTTCCTCTAATCAAAAAAAACCACATCTAGAATTGAATTCAATTTATATTGATTTTTAAATTGTGTGATCTCATAACTTGAATGTAAAACATTGATTAACTCTCAATATAATCACTTACACAGATGCATCTTTTCTAAATTTTATTTTCAAGGAATATAGTGACCATTTATCTGAAATTGCACAGCTTGCAGTAACTAATGCATTTTAAATGAACAGTTGTCCACCAAATATCAAATGCGAAAGATCCTAATTGTATGCAAGCTCCGAAAACCTAACATTAAGCAGAACTGGTCACTATTACTGCAGGTTCAGTTTTACTTTTATTTAGATTGTCTTGTTAAAGTGTTTTCTATCTGTAACTGTATCAGTGTTCACCTGTTACTGTGTCATCTTAGGACAAATAGCAAAAATTAGTAGAACTAGAGGGAGTTTTTTGAAAAGATACAGCATGCTTTTAAGAGTAGTTGTGTGCTAACAGTTTTAAAGGATGGGGCCTTCTCGTAGGATGTATTAAAATTTTTGATGTTAAAATGGACCCTTCATGTCTGGTAAACGGTTACTGTAGGATCATGGAGTTAAAATTAACCACCATATATGTCAGGGGTTTGAGATGACTGTATGAGTACATACTTGACAATGAAGAGTGGAAAAGGAGATGTAGTTATTCTCCTGTTGAAGGAACAAATCAGTTTCTATTATAGCTTTCTCTGTAGCCTTCTTCTGTCCCCTTCCTGGTTCATTGTCTGTCCAGAGTATGAAGATACCTTGTCAAATGCATTAAAATACATGGCCAGAGTGATGGGCTATTTTATTCATGACCAACCCTAGTGGTTTTTATAGACTTACAGGGAGGCACAAGGAAAATAAAAAGTGGCCCAATGTGTATTTGTTTAGAGGAAAGGAAAGAGAGAAAAAAAAACCCCACAGGTCTGAGCTAGTATAAAAGCAAAAAGTGAGATAAAAAAACGAATGTTGACAAGTGTGGCTATAATGCATACAACAGTAACTCAAAACTCTGAAGTAAAATAGCTCAAATCAGATTTGAGAAAGTCAAGTGGGAATCAGGAACGTAAAACCTAAGAATTGCCATCAGATGCAATTAAGAAATAACTATGTAAAGAAACTTGGAAAAATGCAAAAAGTGTCTATTACAGTAAACTGAATTGCTATAATCTTCTTTTGCACTTAATGTGCTAAATTCCTCTCTCAAGGAGAATATCCCTAGAAATCAGATTAGAAAGTGTTTAAAGGGAATTATTTGTCAAAGTTGTTTTTTCACTAAAGTTAGGATAACTAATAATAATCTCTTCCATATTGCTGTAGTAATACTTTATTTGATACAATTTAGCCATACAGATTGCATGTAGATTTACTTATGTATTGTGCAGGTAATTTACCAGTAGCCTGACACTGTGTATCTCTAACCTTAAAAGCTTTTCTTTATGGTTGTGAGTCACATCAGATCTGGCAGTCTGCAAAGTGTGAAGTATTTCTTTATGAAATAAGATGTCGATGGCTGATTTTGCTTTGTGCACATTTACTGTGAATTGCCAAATAATCAAAAAGGAAAGAGGATGTCAGAAAACTTACCTTCCCTCTTCATATATTGAGTGTGTGTGTCCTGTGGCGTATCAGATTTGCTAGTGCATTAGTTTTTTTAAAAACCCTGCAAATCATTTGATTCTGAATTAATGAGGGCTCACTGTACTACGTGTTTGAACAGCAGAAAGACCTTGTGTATGCAAATCAGATTTTACTGTCTCAAGTGCTTGTCACTTCTAATAAAACTGTTTACTGTGTGGTGTGTGTATTTATCATGAATGTTACATTTATATGTGAGATAGGTACAAACATGCTCACATTTTAAGGAGACATCTGGCTGTTTAGGAACAATATCATGTCTTTTGAATCAGTTGTGGTATAGGAATATTTTTTTTAAAGAGATCTTTTTGGAGGAAAGGCAAAAAGAGAGATTCTGGCAGCTTGCTATTAAATTTCAATCAAGCCAGTATAGTTAGTAATAAAACATTTACAAGTTTGTAAATGTTAAGTTTCTTCAAACTCTTACTGTCGCGTGTGGAATTTTCATCTATACTATTTTGCATTTACTGCAGCTGCCTACATGCAAGGCTTAGTAATACTGCATTTATCACATGGAAGTATAGATACCATATAAATATATAAAAGTAGAAATTGCCTGCAGCTGTTCTTATGTTTTCATAGGACGACAGACTACAAAGGTGTAAATTTATGGTGTTAGCTACCTACTATCAGTTACTGGTGCTCTTCTCCTCACAAGTACTTTAAGAAGAGTATTAAACTAAAATAGAACAAACATAAAGTAGTGTCAGACTTTTGTGTTCTGTTTAAAAGTTAAACACAATATTGTTCAAACTTATTTTGTCCACTGGAAGTTACTGTGGTTAATACTTGGATAATTTGTTTCATCTAGGACACTTGGAAACATTGAACCACCTAGCTTAGAGAAGAGCTTAGACATAAATGACAGCTCTTTAAATCTTTAGGGTTTTTTTCATCTGTGATTTGAAGTTTTGTTTTATTCTTTTGAACACTAGGATTGTGCTTAGACTAAACCACTCCTAATTATGCCCCAGCACAAACATACCGCTTATGGCTATATTTTAATCAGTTTCAGAAAAAGTAATAAAAATATTATTGCATCTGTCAAAGGATGGTGTTGCTGCATGCTATTTTAAATGGTGTTTAAGTACAGTTATAAGCATACCAGTACAATGAAATCAGCTCTATTCCTAAACAACAAAGCTACACTATTTTTTACTTAAAAAGTTAACCAAGATCCTAATATGTTAATTATCCTAATTATTCAGGCTGGTTTTAGTACGTGTTGAAATTGCTTTATAAAGTATATGTGAAATATTTATATCAAACTTGTTTAATTTCTCATTACTTGTAAAATGTAATGTTTTCCCAGTTATAATTTTAAAGAGTTTTTTGTCTTAGCTGCCTGAGTGTATCCTTTTCTTTTGGACACATTCTTTTCTGAACCCAGCACTTCTTTAACTTAATTAAAACTCTTTTGTTTTCTCAGAATCAATTTGTGTCCCTTTAAGTTTAGCTGTTGATAACTTTTGTACTACAAAAATTGTGCCGAGGAATACTGTGAAATTAACTTGAGCTGGTGATGCTATAAGTAGAAAAATTGAGTGCAGAGTAACACAGGAAACTTAATCATAATGGTGTTTGGGTGATGGGAATAATCCCTAACTGGATGAATGTTAAACTAATCTGTGAGGAAAAGGTGTCAGGTCTTGTAGCATTAGTCAAATACGTACTATCACTGTTTCTCATAAGAAATACTCAAACACGCTCCTAGTATCAATTGCTGTAGAAGGCAAACAGAAATCTAGATTATACTTTCAGAAATATTAAACTGTGAAATAAGTTTCTTGGGAAAAAATGGTTTTGGAGGTCTCCCCTGTAGTATATTATTTCACCTTTGAAAACTTGGCCACTTCAGAATATTTGAGAACAAGTAAGTTAAGTCCACTTTGAGAAATACATTTCAGTTTCTAGTACAGCTTTTATCTATGCATCATGTAAAACAAACTTCTTCTCTTCATTATACTTAAATATTTGTACTGAAAGGAAAGTGCATTTAAACAGTTTTTAACTGCATTGGTTGCTCATCCATTTGATTGGAGTAAAGTATCCAACTTTAGTTTGGGGAGGTTGAATATGTGTTATTATTTTCCGTTTTCCTGTAGTTTGACTAATAAAACAACTGAATATAAAAAGAGACTGAATCTTTCTTCAGTCCTGAAGTGAGAAGACAGGTGTGCTCAAAAAGGTGCTCTGGTGACTTAAATCACTGCCCCTCAGTCCTCTTAAAATATTTAAATCATATGAATTTGTGGTATCAGTCACATAGTCATGTTGCAGCCTTGAAATTGACAATATATTCAGTTATCTTGAGATGAACTCCATAATTCTTCATTAGCAGGTTTTATTTTCTAAAGGTTTTGTCTGAATAAGTACTTGAGTCTTGTGCTGCTTGTTCCATTTTTGTTCAGGAACCAAGCAATAGAAAGTCTTTCAACTCTGAGCAAAGCCTCAAAGATTTAATAGATGCCCTAAATGTCCCCTATTTGTGTCATTGTTTTAGGTGTTGAACTGTTGTTGAAGGTCAAACAATCCCTTCTGCTAAGCATCTGAATTTCACCATAAAGGAGGTAGTTTGGTATTTGGAGGTAGTTTTAGAATGAAAGTTTCCTGTAGGTAGCTTAACAAAAAAAGCTAAAAGGCAGGCAGAAATTAGCTGTCAGGTTGCAAGTGTAACTGCAACTGTTCTGAGAAGTACCAGTTAAATCCCATTTCTTACTTTGAGATAGTAGTACTCATAGTTTGAAGAAGAAAG
The DNA here is from genome assembly GCA_026261815.1 of Monarcha castaneiventris obscurior. Classification (NCBI taxonomy): domain Eukaryota; kingdom Metazoa; phylum Chordata; class Aves; order Passeriformes; family Monarchidae; genus Monarcha; species Monarcha castaneiventris. Next base: position 9,752,294 of record JAMPIT010000379.1, on the reverse strand, counting down.
AGCTTAACTAATTTGTTAATTCTTCCTTCCCAAATACATCTAAAATTTGCCACCACTTTGGCTAAGCCTCTGGAGAGGGACTTTTTATAAGGGTGTGTAGTGATAAGACAAGGAGTAAAACTGACAGAAGGTAGGTTTGGATTTGACATGAGGAAGAAATTCCTTACTGTGAGGATGGTGAGGCACCAGAACAGGTTGCCCAGAGAAGCTGTGGATGCCCCATCCCTGAAGTGTTCCAGGCCAGGCTGGATGGGACTTAGAGCAACCTGATCTAGTGGAAGATGTCCCTGTCCATGGCAGGGGGGTTGGAACTGCGTGATCTTTAAGGTCCCTTCCAACCCAAACCATTCTATGATTCTGTAATATATCCAAACTTGTTGTAACTTAGGCCTTTGAAGGAAGGTTATGAGGTCTCCTGGACAACGATACTGTTGCCTTTGTGAATTAACTTATGAATTAACTGTTATTTAGCAACTTCGTAATTTTGCAATGTGATTTTGTGTTTGGGGGTACATCTGAGAGAGGATGTAGGCAAAATTACTTAAACTTCACTCCCTGGCCATGGCAGAGTTCTGGCCTGAAGAGCATGTGTTCTGTCTTCTTGCTATGAGTGTTTTCAGATTGGTTACATGGGAGTAAAAAAATTAATCCTTTTTTTAACCTCTACTTTTTACATTTGTCAGTTATTTAGGAAGTTTGTTTCTTGATTTTTTTTTTTTTTTTGTATGTTGCAGTGGCTGGCAAAGTTACTGAATGATCTGAACTATAGAATTTGTAGGTGCAAGAGGGAGATATTTTTCCCATCTGATCTTGACCAGATTATTTGAAAGTTTCCTTTTCTTTTCAACCGTGCTTTACTATAAATGAAAACAAATTAAATTGAACAAACACTCAGTAAAAATGTATGGCCCAGGTTCCTCTTGCAAAGCTTATTAAAATATGGTTGGATGCTAACAATTTTCACTGTGGACCTTTGAGATACGAAGTCTCTATTTCACGCTTTCCAAACGTCACCATTTCCATCTGTCAAATTCTATGTAGGTCATTAGTAAATGTATAGTAGTAACTGTGTGGTCTGTAATGCCAACACCATAAACCTGTCTCAGAGTGAGAGATCCATGCTAAAGCTGAAGTGGTATTTCCCCATGACACTCTTTTTTTTTAATATTGTAACGTGCATTTGAGATTGTCTCAGGTGGCACTCATTGAAAAGGGTGGTCTTTCAGGTTAGCAAGAAGCAAGCTGTTCAGGGTTTTTTCTAGTAAGTTAAAAGCAGTATTTTTGTAGCTTCATTCAGAAGCTGATGGTCATTGAGGGTACATCATGGAACAGTAGAGCCATGTGCTTCTCGGCAGGGGATGCTGCTTAATGATGGAACTACAGTGTCCTGAATGTGGAAGGAGCAGACCAGCAGTTGCTTTCTAAAGTGTCAACAGGGAACAGCTTTACTCTGGCTTTTACAAATAAATTAATTATTTGGAATAAGATGCTTCCTTTACTTACTGGCATTTTAATTTTTTCCTGCAGTATCAGAAATGGATGATTTTACAAGCCTGTCAGCTTGAAAGGGCAATTACTGTAACCACATATGAAGTTAAAGTGTTTGAAAAATATTAAACTGTCTTGAAAGCAAAGAAAAACAACTACTGTACTAATCTGGTGGTATTTTTCAGTGGAGTAAATAATACTTAGGTGTCATGAGAGATTCATTTAGCAATAGCTTGGATCCCTCAATAAGAATGTTGGTGTATTAATATACTTATTAATATAATACATAATGTACAAAATTTAGAAGAATGTAGTTTTTGATAACAAAACCATCATAACCCGATCAAAGAAAAAAAATTACATTGTGTTGATATACATCCATAACCTACGTATGCATAGGTATTCAGAACCTTCCATGATGATTTCTGGAAGCTGTGCAAACACAAAGCTCTTCTGCTGCATTCAGATAGTGCATGATAAAGTGCTTTCTAAGGTTAGTGAGTGTTGGTTTTGTGGGTTTGAATTCAGAATTAAAAGTGATACATAGAAAAGTGATACTGTGCTGACTTAGGAGCACAAAGTATTTTAGTCCAGTGTTGAAAGTACATGTTCTAAAACCTGTATATGAGTGTTACATGGTTCTGGAATTGACTTTCTAGAAATATGGAAATTACCTAGGAAAACAGGTGTTTTGTTTTCTTAGAACTACAGTTTCCCTCTGGTGTATTTGTCTTTAATTGAATTCTGCTCTGTGATTTTTTTCCCATTTGCACAGAATTGTGCTCATGCTTTTTCCTCCAAAAAAATACGAATAGTATTGTATTCCTGCTGTGATTATTATGCATAATATGTCTGACTCAGCAGATCAAAAGTTATGTTTACTGGAAAGCAGAATTAACATTTTATATTTTTTTTTAAGAACACTTAAAATAGCTGTGTCAAAAGAGATTATGTTTTTAACATGCTAATCCACTAAGTCATCATACATCACTCTGTAGGCAATGTTTTTGTTCTAAGCAGTTACCTCTTACAAGAGCCCATCTGAGAGGTTTCAGGATAGAACAGAAATACACCCATGAAGTTGTATCCTTAAGGAGTGAAACTTCCTCAACAAAATGCATAATGCCTTCATTATCAAATTGCAGAATTTTTTTCCAAGAATTGTTTAAATGTCAGCATGTTTTGGCCTGCTCTAAGGTGTTCTGGCTATTGGGGACAAATTGGTGATTAAAACTGGCATATGCAAAATTTTTTTTGCAGTGGGAGGGTAGTAATTCTTGATTTTGATGGAGTATATTATGTTGTGATAACCAAATACCTGAGTAGAATACTGTACTGATCAGGGAAAAGATAAAGGAGTATGAGAATTTATGCCAGCTGGATTGGAGACTCTGAGATTCATCTGGGTTAGTTGTTTCAATTGCTAATCTTGCCCCATGTTCCTCTGCCACTTTGTTTTCTGAAGTTGTCTTTACAATGTTTGTAATTGTATACTGTTGCTGAGTGAAAAGTCACACAGACGTGGGAAACAGCAGTACTAACTTGGCAGAAAACTCTGTAAAGTGCAAAAAATGCCACAGAAAAATACAGTTCTGTCTTATCTTTTGATTTCAGTAGTCTTAGATGTTGCTTCTAAGAACAGTATGTATATGTGTGATAATCTGAAATTTAACTATAGGTTGACTGGCTCTGTGTACTCCAATGACTAGAATTTATTTGGTAATAAGTATCAGTACAAGGAATTAGATTGTGTTTAGTTGAATTACAGTGCAAAGTTTGCTGAAACAGCATGGAAGTAACCATTTCCATTTATTTTTAAAATGCTAATTCAGAATGATACAACATAAGTGAAAAGTTTAGTTAGTTGTTACTATGTGATACTCTGTTCTGGCTAGTTATAGAGTTCTATTTAATGTTATCTGACAGATTAGAATATTTAACTTGAAAATGTGCTACTGCTTGACTGGCAAGTTGGGACATTGCCTAGTGTGATTTCCTACTGGCAAGAAGTCTGTTTTAAGGAAAGTTTGGCCATGCTTGAAACTAACAGAGTTAGCTAAGGTTTGATAGGCTGCTTTCTTCTTTAGGCCCACTGGAACATCTTTTGGAGTTTGTGCCAGTGTATTTTTGGACTGTAGAGTGTGCAATGTGTGCAGAATGACTGCAGAAAGTAGAAGTATGTTCCCTAGAATGTAAGACTCCTCAGGTTTGGTGGCATTAGCCTTGTACCTTGAAGTGGCTCTGTGGGGTTTTTGTTACTCTGGTAGTCAGTAAACACATACGGCCAGAGCACGATACGTTGTGGCTTTGATCACGTCCCTATATAAGAAAGAACAGTGCCATAATGAGACACAGGGAGAATATGGGAAAGAAAGAGTGATGTGATCCAGAGGAAAATGAAACATCATCAGGCCTACACTGACGATGCAGCAATAGCCCGAAGAACTGATTCCTCACTGTGCTGTCCTGTAAGGCACGGCACCAAACAGAATGAGACAGTACTTCCTACAAAACACCTATAGATTATGTTAGTAAATAAAATATTTTCCACAAGGAGTTACGTGTGTTAGTAGACCGAAGAGCTGTGTGGAAGCAACTATGCCAGTCTTTATGTAAATTGTTTTTAAATAGACTGTTGAATAAGGTGGTGTTCCAGTCACAGTTTAAAATCCTGATAAGGAAGGAATTGTTGTAAAGTGTTTTGTTCCAAAGCTGTATACTGAATCGTCCTGGCAGACAGAGTTCTTCATTCTTCCAGGGCTGGATTTTCACTGAACAATTAGATGAAGTTACCTACATTTGAACTGATTGCTGAAGTTAGCCCAACTGGCGTGAGAGTGATAACACTGAAAACTGGTACATAAATCACTTTGTGGAGCTGGGTTGTTAACTGCATTAGTAAAAAATAGGTTCTTTGAGTAACCGATTTAAATATAAAAAACCTAAAAACAAACACCTAGAGAGTTTTGTATGTAGTTAGGATAGGGTATTACTCAATTTACATGTATGGCCAGTGCAGAAACAGAGAATGTCTCTAAATTCAGCAAGTGGTGTGTGTTGCTCTAAAGGCAGCAAGTGACTCATGTGACTGTCTTAGCAGCTGGGCAGCAAGATTAGAGAGCTACTATGTACACATTCCCTTACTGAGGGGTCCAAGCTATTGCTAAATGAAGTTGTATTACTGCCAGAAAGTGAATAACAGGCATTAGAAAATATAATAAATAAGTGTGTCATCAGGTTAGTGCAGTAGTTATTTCAGACAATTGCTAAAGTGAAGGAAAAAAAACCCCAAATGCAGCTTTTCCCACATTCATATTTAAAAGATACTTGTCCTTTTTTCAGACTCTAACTTCATATGAAATTACATGTGAAGTGTCCCTTTCAGTTTAGAGATTTGGAAAAGTCATCTTGAAATGGCTGTTTCTGACACTTCAAGGAAAAAAAATGAGAATGTTAGTAAGTGAGGAATCTTATTCCAAAGAACTCATTTATTTGAAAATACTAAAAATATGCTTGTATCATGAAGTATTTTGATTTGAACTGAAGTTGGCAAAGTGTATACTTCTTGGTCACTTGCTAATTTGAAGACTTATTCATGATGTTATTCCTCATGTATTTCCTAATTGTAAGAATTTGTGAAGTTTGTTCCAAATTGTCTTTAAGTTTTCCTGGCATGCCAGTATGGATTAGTGGAATTATGTATTCTTTTTATTTTTTTCTATGTTTCCTTAATCTAATTTTGGTGTTTTTTCTCAGATACTTGCTTTTCTTAAGAAAGTCGCTAAACATTTGTGAATGCTTTGTTCTTTACACATAATGTGTTTACAGTTACACATTGGATTTCAACTGTAATTTATGGATTTAAACTGAAAACTGTCACCCTGTCAAACTTCTCTTCAGGATTAACCCTCGGGAGAACTCCTTTGAGTCTTTAGGACCAAAGAACATAACACTTGACTGTTGCAATCGAGTAAATTGATATAGAAATCAAGAAGATGTGAATATGAAGCTCCTTAGTGCTATTTTTAGTGCCAACTTTCAGACCATAATTGTTTTAAAGTTGAGAATGTATTTACCAAAGAGGAGCTTTTATATTTAAAAAGCCAAGACAGACAAGAAGTCGAGCCCATGATAAATTCCTTACAGTAAAAGAGGACCAGAAGAATGTGTGTTCCTAGTTATCATCACTGTGTCCCAGTGTCCTCAACGAGGTTAAACTGTTCGTTTGTTATTTTGCTTCAGGTTTTCCAGATTTCTGCTTTCTCTATTTTTCTGTCTAGCAGTGGGTTGTTTCTCATCTTGTTACTCTTTCCTATTTATTCCAAGTTTCTGCAGCTTTCCTCAACAATGGTTTTCACTTATATCTCTAAAGAAAGATGGAGAGGGTATAAAATAAGATTGTCCAAAGTAGTCAGTGCATCTGAAAACTACCTTCTGCAGATGGACCATCATTTTAATAATACTTCCAAACACCTTCATCTGACCTTTTCATTTTTGCACATTTGGATTTCTTCATAATCAAGTCTCTTATTGTTTAGTATTTTGAAATCTTTGATTTATAGGAAAAGTTCAGTTTTGGTTTTGTTTTGATTCATTCTTTCTGAATGTTTCACTACTACTTTTTTTAACATACCATTTTTCTGCACCAGATTTCTTTTCTATTCTGCTTTCATTTTTCACTCCCAAATTACTCATCAGTTGCAAAAGAAAAATGTTTCTGCCCTGCTTTGTCTGATGGTGGTCTGTGACATAGGATCACTAGGAAGCAGGAATGTTTGTGTATTGACTAGATAAAGCGCTAGCAGATTGTGACAAAGGATATTCATACCGGCAAAATGTATCGATCCTCTGACTACTTGAATGCTTCAGTGGATTCTTGCATGCTGTTCTTAACACATTCCTTGAGATGAGCCATCTGAAATATCCATCTGCCAGCAGGCTTTCAGGTCCTGGGTCTTGCTGCCCTGTGTTGTGTGCTACAGCAGCTTCTCAGGCTTGGACTTCCTGCCTCCCCCCCGCCCCTCCCCAGGGAAGAACTCTGCCATTCCTCAGGTTTTGTTGAGCTGTTATCCTTTCTCCTGCAGTGTGCTTTGTTTTTTTAGAGCACCTTTGCACAGCTGGAAGAATTATATAAAATAAACAGCTGCCCTGAGAGGATTTTTGCATGAACTCGGACTTCGGCTTGTTTGTTAGTACCTTTCAGAATTACACCCAAAATTTCTTAGCCACAAGTTTGTGCTGCTCCACTGAACTAAAGAGGGAAGTATCTTCTCATGGATTCTGAGGAGGAAAATTCTTAATCTACCTCTAACCAAAAATACAGTATTATTTTTAATAAATTTGGTATTCAAATGTCCAAGGATAAACAGCTGAGCAAGATCAGACAAAAATATCTTGTATTTGTGTGAGATTGCCTCTTGTAAGTAGTCATGCTTTAAGAAAGGAATAGGGAAGATTCTTTCTTGATATAGTCCTCCTCCCCCTGCTCTGTCATGCCATTCCATTCTTAGGATCAGGAATTATCCTGGTGTTTGCTTCTTAGGGCTGTTAGAAAATCGTAGGTATTTTGAAGGAAGCTGAGATGCTGTTTCTGATGCTATTTGCATCCTTCCGGTGAGAGTTTCGCGGTGTCAGCTTCTGGTGGTGTGTCCCACCTGCCCAATATGCTTTTCTTTGGCAGGAAGACCTAAAATAAGAAGAAAAAAATTATTTTGGGGAAGTTGGTAGCTCTTTTTTTTTTTTTTTTAAAAAGCTCAACCTGTGCTCTCTGACAGCATTTCTTAGGGCTAGAGTTGCAGTCTCACCTTTTTCCTTGTACCGGGTGGGCTGGCAAGTTGTCTGGAAGCTGTAAGTTGATCAGAAGTGACTCTTCAGCTCTTCAGTTTCAGATGTGATCGTGGTATTTGATTCTCTTAAGAGCTGACAAGCTTCCCAGTGAGGAGACAGAATTTTAGTAGCTACCTTTGGAAAGAGAGAAATCTTCGTTCTGGTGTCCTTGGAGAGAGCAAGCCCTCTGGGGCAAGCTGAAAAGTAAAGCATGGGAAGGTTTGGAGCCTAGATAACTGAAACACTCTTCTCCAGTAACTATAGATACTGTGGTCTTTCACAGGAGAGCAGTGGATAGGAAGAATGTTTGTTTCCAAGTACCGATGACCAGAGAAGAATAAATAGAACTAAAGGAGGCTTTAGGAGTTGTGTTGCTTTGTTAATGTCTTAAAAAAAAAATAGCATCCATTTATAGGATTCAGTGTACTAGAGGCTGAAAAGGAAAACACAGCAGGCATCTGTCCTTCCCCTGACAGGCTAACAGTGTTACTTGGTAGAGGAGAACTGAGACATGTGGAAAGGAAACGGAAAAAAGCAGAGTATTTGCAGTTACACACTTAATGTGTGCACACTTTAATTTTGTGTGTTAACAACATGGCACAACTCTGACTGACAAAGCCAAATTATGTTCGTCTCAGTCATCACCACGGGCACTCCTATGCTATCCTGTTTTTCAGGCCGTGGATCACTGAAGGCAAATACCCAGTGGGATGCTAGTTCTCCAGCAGTATGTATCCTGCAGATGGGAGTTCACAAGCCAGTTTTCTGGCTGGAAACTTATACATGGATCTTGACAATGGAACATATTTATACAGAGTTCTGGTATGCTCTCTAGCACGTTTGATGTTTTGCTTCAGGCTCTGGATACTTTGAGAAAACCTGCCCTACAGCCACAGTGCCTGCCCTGGGGAAATGCTGAGCTGCTCTTACGTTGTTTCTGACTCTTATGATGGAGAGGCACCTCTTGCCCAACTTGCATCGTGATACTTATGCTGTAAAGCACCTTGATTCCAAAGGAGGGGAGCCTGCAGTGCATGCACAGGATAAAACACAGTGTAAGAATGAAGTAAATTACTCTTGTGGGGTTTTTTTCTTTAGTTGTTTTTTTAAGAATCAAATTTCTGCGGAATTTTTGGAAGAACCTGTTCTGAGATTACTAGGCGGAGTTTTTCAAAACCATTGTCTTCATAATCTGTTTAGAATGCAGCTTTCACTGCCTTTGACTTCAGCTTCAGGCACTAAGTATTTCTGCAAATCACTCCTTGTAGACACATGCCAAGGACTGGGAAAATTAATGACCTCTGTAGCATTTAGTTTAAATGACACAGATCTCTAGTAGAATCTGAGTCCTCTAGGACAGGGTTCAATTATCTGACTCAAAACATTGATTTCTGAGTTACTAATGGGATTGTGGAATAAGTAATTAACAAACTGGCTGAATTTGGGTAGAGTTCACAGGAATGATGGCTACCCCACTATCCCTGTCTAATTTCAAGTCTCCATCTCAAAGGAAGGTGTTTAAAGGAAAAGTAGGAAAAGTGTGCCAGAATTTTTTGACCCAGACAGAACTTTTTTTCTATTAACCTTTATGTTTTTGAAATGCACTGTTTTGAATGAATAAAAAGTGAAGAAACAAAACAGGGAAGCAGACACTAATTTGTAAAATTTCAGCCCAAACAATGGCAGTTTGGCAAAGTTGTAGGTTGGCTTAAATAGAGGAGTTTATAATATAATGGCAAGTGTTTGGCAGCATGGTGAAATGTGATCCTACTCATTCTGCAAATAGTCAAATATACTGGATTTGAGTTCACATTTGTACGTACTGACAGCAGTGTTGGTTCTTGTGTAAATTAGCAGAGGAATTGTCCTGCTTTGAAAGCAAGGGTTGCTAGAGAACTGTAACTGCAGGACTTTGCAGCCTGATCAAGGCTTGAAATGACAGTACTTTCATTTAAGCAGATAAATGTTGATCAAATTCAATGTTTGCATTTTATTTAGTAAGAATAATTATACTTGTGTGCATATTAAAACCTGGTGTTCTCTTTCTGGCACTGGCAAAACCAAAGTTGTCGTGAAGAGTTAAGAGGAGTAGGGATGATACTCCCAGAGTATTCTCCTGATCTTCATTAATCCACTTGTCAAAGGCTACCTGAGCTAAACATGATGAGTTTGTATTTACTAACCTTTACTGGACTTTTTCCATAACTTTTTCATGTGACCTCTTGAGCTTTTGTAAACTCTAGTGTCTAAACATGCTGTTGCAAGGAGTTACACTGCAGAAATGTGTGAAAAGCAGGTGCATTGCCTTCTCAAACCTGTGTCCTTTCATTTAATTTCATGTCTCCAGCTCTTTAATTGGAAGTCTGTTCAGCTTTCTGTTTCTCCAGCCACTTCAGTTCAGATGTACCTGCATGCTGTTCATTTGCATCTCCCTTTTCTGCATGTGTATTGATTCCTCCAGAGAGCTCCACTTGCTTCTTGGAGCTTGACTTCCTTTTCTAAGTTACGTTGCTTCTTCACAGATGTGTTGTATTTGTTCATGTGTCCACCCCAGTTGTTCATTGAAGTTTATGCTTTCTTGCCTGGTGTAGATGTCAAGCTTACTGCAGTACTTCACCAGATATTGGGAAATAATTGTTAGGAAAGAAATCAAACAGGCAGCAATCGGTGGTGTGTGTGTCTCCTCAATACTGTACAAGAGCTACGTAGCATGGCAAAGATACAGGACAAAGTGATGAATGAAAAAAGTAGTGAAACAATTTCCGTGCAAGGAAGGCCTAAGTTGGCTTAGACTTTTCAGCTCTGTAAGAGACTACAAAAGGGAGAGTACTGAAAATAGAGATTTCATATCACAGACAGAATGATAAAGGAACCATGAGTGGTATTGATGGGATAAAGGGTGAGCAAAATCATTAGCTAAGAGGAAAGAGAAACAGCGGGAAATGGGCTCAGAGCAAGCTAGTAGAAAGCTGTTGTTAATAAAATGTGAAATTAAGCTGTGGCACTCCTTGCCATGGGATGTTGTCAGTAGAAAAGCTTACATGGGCACAAGAGAGGGCTGCCAAAATAGTGGAAAAGGGGGGTATTAAATCTCTCTAGATATCTAAGTCCCTAAATCACAAGTGGTGATGCTTCCCCAAAATACCGCGCACTCGTCTTCCTCATGATCTGCTGCTGGCTGTTACTGGAGCAAGGCTGCTGGGCTGATGGACTTTAGCTCTGGCCTGCAAGGACCATCACTGTGTTGCAACAAGCATTCAGGGACCCCGAACCGGAACAAATCACCCAGAACTGGAACAAATCACCCTGGCTGAGCCAGATGCCTCGCTGTCACAGAAACCGTGTCTGTCTCTGTGAACCTATATAGAGCCACTTGCAAACTAGTGAAGTTTTCTCCATGTAAACTTAAAGCCAGTGTTTTGTTGTCTAGAAAGCCTTTTAATTTCCAGCCTAAACTTATTTTGATAAGCTAACACTTCCACTTCTTTGTTCCAGCTCTACTGACTGTCTCTTTGGTGTACTTATTAAGAACTTTAGTCTTTTTTTTTTTTCCTTTGGTCAGATGTTTTGTTGTGCTATCCCAGATAAATTTTTTGCGAATATGTATTACCAGATTTATACACAGCATTCCCAGCAAGATCTTGGTAGTCCATTGTAGTAGCATCTTTATGTCCCTTCCTGCACTGCAAATACAACTGCTTTTTTGAATCGTTATATTTTCCTTCTTCTGAATCAGCTCTCTTCAGTGACTTTTACTAGCTGCTTATAGGAGGGTTATACACAAAAGTTTTCCTTCTCTGCTGCTTCCAACTAACAGTTCATCACTTGCAGCAGAAACCACTAGTCTCTAAGAGCGTTACTCTGTTCTTTGTTGTTACTTTTTGTCTTGTTTCTGTCCTTAAGATTTGTTACCATTTTTCTTGTGTGTTGTTTCAGTCTGCACTGTACTTCTGCTACCTCCTAGTTTCATATTTTCTGCCTATTTTTGTAGTGCTCACTTAAAGGCAAAAAAAAAATTCTAAATGAAAATGTTGAATCAAGAAGACTAAAGACCAGTCTTGGCAGAAGTCCATAACTAACATCCTTCCACCTTTTTCTGAAAGAAATCTGTTGTCATCTCCTCTTGATCTGCTGCTTTTCCTGCCGTACTATTCTTGAACTAACTCCTCTCTTCTAAGCTCAACAAATTACTGCTCAGGTGGTAGTGTAGCAGATTCCTTATTGGGTGAGACTAGAAGTGCTGTGCTTCTTTTGTATAAAGACTGTCTGTAATGTTGAAGAAAAGCTGGGTGTTAGACATGGTTCAGCATTTAAAAATCATGTCATATTTTGTTTAACTTTCTCTTTACCTTCATATTTTTAATCTTTCATTGAAAATGTGCTCCAAGCAGGAGGCCATGCTATCATCATTAGTTGTATGTCCAGATAACTTTTCTCCACCTTTCTCAATATTGAAATGAGGCAAAAAGTGTGTACTTGGATTTGATGCTGTTCTGAGAATGTTCCATCTCATCACAACCTTGCTTCCTGTTGAATCAGATGATAGTATTTTAATATGAAAGGTTATATAAGTGTGGTAGACTTTTTTTTAAATTCACCTTTCAGAAGGCCCCATGTTGGTCTCTGTGGTTGACAGCCATCTGTGGTGCAGAGAACTGTAAACTTCTACATTATTTTCACTCTAGTAGGAGTAGTGAATTCAAACAGTTGCCCAGTGCTCTCTCTGTTATGACTGTAGATGTTTGGCAGACTTAGATAGCACCAAGTTTATTCAGGGAGATCTATGCACTGCCAATAATAATATGAACTTGGTCATTTAGTACCTTTCTTCACCCCTGCTAAGGTGAGAGCATCTCACAGTGCTATGATACTCCATTAGTCTGCTCCGTCACGTTGGTTCCTCTTGGATGTTGGGTCTGCTAGACAGAGCTGCTGCCAAATCCCCTTATCCAGCAGGGTGCTGAAATTGCTGCCATTCCTGACTCTGAGTGGCTACTCAGTACAGTTAGCACCAAGAGACCACAGGGAATTTGTGGATGCTCTTGGGGTTAGAGATGTGGGAATCCCAAACTGCTCATCACTGTTCATGAGGTGGCTCTTCTCTGCCTCCTCTTGTGCTGGCACAAAGCCACTCTAAAGACTTAGACTGTATGGAAATAGTTGGAATTCTTTCTGTAGGGTTAATTTGACTGTTTTAGTTCTCTAGGGTTAGCTTGAATGTTTTAGGTCTCTGGTCTGGCACGGAAAAAGGAAAGGAAAGGGAAAGAGAAGAGGAAAAGACAGGAAAGGAAAGGAAAAAGAAGCACTAAACTGGTTCAGTGTGGAGGCATGCTGAAAATAACTAAGCTCTGGGCAGACTAACAGAGTGCTGATGTGTGCTGTCTTCAACATGACAGCTGGACAGATGTGCCCATCTCCAATCCCAAGGCATTAGCCAAGATGCTGTGCCAGAGCTGTTACCCCTGCCTCTGGGCTGCTTATGGATGAAAAGCTGAAAAGCTCAGCAGCTTTTGCAGCATGGTCTGGCTTCCAGCAAGGAGGTGTCTTGTGTCCGGCCAGTTTGGAATATTGGCTGGACATGGTTGCCTCTGCCTGTGGTTGACCCAGTAAACAAGGTGCTTGCTTGGTGGAGTTACCTAATTCTGGAGATAGCTGCTTTGCTTTTGGGATTGGATCCAGAGATGAGAAGGTAACTGCTTAAGTTGCTTGCCAAGGCAGCTATCAAATCTGATGAAGGATCAGGCCTTGAGGTTAACTAACAGCAATTATCTTTACCATAGCTGTATCTATTCTGAGTGATATTTCTGGGGTTTGTTTTGTGTTGAGTTTTGTTTTGAAAAGTTGATGCCTCACAGGGCTGGTTTGTGTGTAATTCAAGGGAAATATCAGCCCTCATCTTGGCAAGTACAGCCTTTTGGGTACAGACCTCAGAGTTTTGGTGACAACTAGGAAAGCAATGAGAAATTAAAATGTAAATGTCCTATACATTCTCATATTTTAATTTGGGAAAGGCTCCTCCAAAAGCACCCCCCTGCTTTGGTAAGGAAACAGGTGATTTCAGAAAGAAACATGTTGAAATCATCAGGCCATTGTACCTGTTTTGGTAGTGAGTCTTTTTTCTTAGCCATTCATTTGCATAACCCTAGCTCTTTTCGACTGTTTTGTACCCTTTTCTTTAGTAGATGTTTCCCCCCAGCACTAGTCATGGTGGCGGCTTGGGCAAGGTGGCGGCACTGGGTGAGTTTGGGGAGAGGGGTGGAAGCTGCAGGTCATAAATAAGTGTATTGTGTATGGTTGATAATGTGTAACAAGTGTGGTTTAGTAAGATGAGCTTCCAGCTCTTCCTGCAGAAGGGGATGCACACCTTCCTTTGCTCTGGCACATTTCTGCAAGGTGATAGGAGGCAGGAAAGAAATGTACTTTCTATGGCCGAGTTCCTGTGTGTTACTTTTTCGTGTGTTCTTACTGATAGAAGGCTTGGGTGGGTGCCGTGCTGTCAGACTCTATTACCCAGCATTAACTGGTCAGGAATCCGTGCTTCATGTTCACACATATTGCTTTTTTTCCTAGAGGCTGCTCATTTGGGCAGTCACAAACACTGGTGGAATGGGCATGAGTCTCCACATCTCCCTTTCTTCCCTCTGGTACTTTTTGGTGCTTTTGGTGAGCAGGGCATTTGCAGTTTGAAATTTGTAATTGTAACATTGTCTGTTAGAAGTAAAGAAAAAAAACCTGCTAAAATAAGTAGCATAGAACACAGTAGATCTGCTTCAGATAAAGCTGACCATTAGTGTGTGCAATTAGAACAAGTGTTTTAAAGGATTAGTAGATACTATATTTTAAGTGATTGGTTAGTGGTAAGAAGTAACACTGCCAGTGAATTTTTTCTTCTGGAGCCCAAATGCAATGATCTCTTATTAAAATTTATCCAGCTGTTTAGCTTTTCTTTACAGTGGTTTCATAGGTCATAGAAACAAGTGCAGTATAAAATTTCATACTCAATAGTCACCTGCTTTTAAAGAAAAATAGTAATATTACATCATTTTGGAAGACAACAGTTACTGCTTTTTGCTGTCAACATACGCCCCTGTGTGTTTACATTCATCTGTATCCTAAACGGTTTTCATTTTTGTTTTGTTATTTTTATTTTTAGCAGTAGAAGCCCTTAAGGGCTCCAAAGGATTTAATTGGCTTTGTTTCTAGCCACTTTTTCCTAAGAAAAGGCAATCATACCAATGACGTGAAAAATCCTCTTCCCAGCATTGCTTTGCAATTTGTTAACACTGCTGCTTTGCCTCTGCTCAGCTTCGTTTCACTTTTCAGTCTCCCTTCTCTTCACAGGAGTCTCTGTTTTGGGGATTTTTTTTTACCAACTTGCCATCTGCCACATAAAGGGAGGGGTGAAGGGAAAAGAGGGCTTTCTTATAACCGTTTGATTGAGAGAGCCTTGTTGTTCCTAATCCACCTATAATTTGTCTCTGTTTCCTCTTCCCTAATCTCATTTTGCCCCTATTTCCTAACCTCCTCACCTTCATGCTGATGACTCCTCCCTTGCTGATCTTTGGGTTTGGCCAAAGCTGGGAGGTGTGGTTAGACACCAGAAGCACTCAGTTATTAAGCAGGGAAACTTCATCCTGTTTGACAAGCATGCTATTCGTGGCCTTGAGGGATATACCTGAAGGGCACTGAGTTTCCACTCAGAATTTAAGTAGATTAGATTATGTATACATATTTGTTGTGACTTGGCGGGTATCCCAGGGCCCGAGGTCTTTAAACATATACTTTGCTATACTCGAGGCAAGCTCAACTGCGTGTTTCAAAAGATGCTCTGGGGAGATGGGAGGCTGCTGTTTGGAGTCCACAAAAGTGTTATCCTCTCTAGATCTCACACAACACAGGAATTCTGACTACTGTTCTGTCTAGTCCTGTATTTTGTCTTGATACTAGGTGCTATCAGATGCCTCAAGGGATGGTGTAACTGTTAAGATACAGAGGAGAAGATCCTCTCTTATTTAACTCTCTGCTGATTTGTATTTTGTCCTGGAAAAAGAGGGTTGGTAGTATTTTTTCCTGAAGCCCTCTTGAAACTATACTATAATTCTGGATGATCAAGTTAACTATGTAAATCTTGTCTGTCTAACTCTATGCTACCTTCTGGCAGTTAATCTCACTAAGGCTAATACTTTGCTGTTACAAAAAAAATTTTTTTTGGTGTTTATTTGTTTAAAATTTGCTATGCTGTGGCTTTATTGAGTGTCTCTGTCATAAGAACAGATGAAACCTGTTACTCTCAATCTGAACAAGTTACTCTACTGCAATAATTTTAATAGCTTTATCTTGTCATCTTGTTAAAAAAACTAAATAAAAAAACAACAAAGACACAAGCAAAAATACAGCCCCAAGATTCAGGTGCTGCGAATACGCTGGAGGGGACTGTGAAGTTAAAACAGCTGTATTTTATGAAATTCTGTTTGGTATGGCACTTTTCCTTATAAGGACCAATGACCAATTGTTTTGATTATTTAGAAGGAAAAAATTCCATGAGAACTGTTACTGAAAATGACTAACTTGGCATTTGTGATCTGTCGCTCTCTTACAGCATTTGATGCAATACTGAATTTAAGATAGCTGAAACATCCAGTTAGTCACTCAGTGCTTTAGCTGTTCCTATGTGACCTATTTATTTCATTTTCTTCTAAATTGCTAATGATGTCTGTAAATAAATACTCCTCCTTTTTGTAGTGGCGTCTTCGTAACATCCAGGCCTTTGTAAATAAAGAACAGCCTGTGCATCTAACAGAAATCTCCAAGACTTGGTTTGCGATGCACAGTGACCTACAGGCTTTTGCAGCAAGGAGCTGAAGGGATTCCTTGGGTTTTGCCACCAGAGCAGGGAGGCCTTGGAAGGAGGAATGTGGCTCTGCAGCTTCTCATGGGCAGCAGAGGCTCTGAAAGAGCACAGTGGTTAAAGCTGCACTTGAGAAACTAGGGATGGATGGGTCTTGTTGCAAGAGGAGGGAAGACTTGAAGAGAGGTTGGCTGGATTTGGTTAAGTAGTTTTGTTTCTTTCTTTAAGGAAGGACTGGAAGTTGATAAAAACGTGTAAGCTGATATGCCTTAGATATGAGCTGGTTTTCTCAAAACTGCAGCAGGGGGTGTGGGAGAGGTGGGACCAGGACTTAGCAGATGTGAAATGTACGTATGCACCTGACCCGTTCCTTTGGTGTCTTAGTGGCTTATGGAAGATGCTTGAATACAGTTATTACAAATGCGTTTGTGTTATCTATTAGAGTAGTCTCTTAAAGGTAGAGGATGAGGAATAACCCATTGTGGGGATTTTTCTCTTTTCTTTTTTACATGATGATATTCTTACTATATTCTGAAAAAGAATTTTCACTAACAAACAGAAACTGCATGCAAAATTCACTGCATTTTCCATTCTCTACTTCTATTTTCCTTTTCTAAGTATGGAAACATAGGATTCAGTCGAGCAGACAATAGGTAGAATTGTCCCTTTGTGAACTTTAAAATGGATGAAGTGAGAAAGAATGTCTAGGCTGATGATTACTGAGAAATAATTAACAAATCCAATTCACTATGGCTTTGTCCACAGTAGGATGTTGCCTTGAACACAGTGCAGTTCCTCTTACAGCATCATGTGTCCATGCTGAACTGAGTTCTCAGTGTTGCATCACAAAGGGCTACTTACTGTAGTGAATGCTTGTTGTGGTGAGCTGGGTTCCACTCAAGGTTTCTTTGGGTTGATTGATTATAATGCACTGGAGTTTTTTATTTCTTCCCACCTGGCTCACTACCCATGTCCTGCTTTACTCCAGGATCATCCTGAGTAGAGGTAGATGCTCCATACATGTTGGCAGGTAGGCAAGAGTGCTGCTTTTTGTGGTCAAGGTTGTAAGAAAGTTGGTTATAATAATCAGTTTTGGAGAGTCTGTCAAGGCTCTGGTGGCCTCCAGTTCATATATGACTGAGCCTGCTTGGATATGCATTTTTATGGGATGGACAGGTACAGGTCACTACCCACATAAAGGAAAGAGAGAAAGCACACCTGGACCTGGCCTCAGGAATGAATCAGCACAAAGGATATAGCAGAAGACAAAGTAACTCAACAGGATTCTTGATTAGTGCCCTCATACGTGCTCAGGGCTGTGGCTTTGCAAGTGACATTGCCACCAAATCCAGGAGTGAATTATTTTTTTTCTCTCAGATGGTGCACAGTGCCACAACAGAGGCCTGAGGTAACTGGGTTAAAAAAAACAAACCAGCAAAAAAAAAGTCAGTAGCCTCAGCTATGCCATAGTGTCCTCCTGGGCCTGGGCCTGCTGCAAAGCACTGTGTCTCCTCAGCTGTGAACAGTACCCAAGAAACGGCTTCAGGATCCTGTGGAGGCTGGAGGAGGAAGCTGATCCGGTAAGTATTGCATGCCCGATTGCACAATAACTTCACAGGAGGGTTTAAACTAATTTTGCTGGAGCATCGCTCCATCACTCAGGTAGCAGCCTTTCCCTTGCCATTTAACTTAGCCATTCTCAAACTTGTATCATAAGATTCCTGTTTTTTTAATTTTTCTCTGAGCTCCTCATCCGTGTAGATGTGCTGTTACTCACTGAGCACCTCCAAACTTCTGCACTCCAGCTACTGTCCCTCCATCCTTTCATTTCTCTTTCACCCAGGGTATCAGCCTTTGCTGTCAGTATCCCCTACCCCTCTCCCTGGTCCTTGCTCAGCTAGCCTTGCCTACTACTTACCAGTCCAGCTGTACTGAAGGACTTCTCAGAAACTTTACTGTATCAGCTCCCTGATACCTCCGTGTATTCTCCTTCCCCTTGTTCTCTCTGCTCTCTACCCTCTGTGTAAAAGACCCATTTCATGAGGAATAGCATCAAGTTACCTTAGCTACCCAGATCAGTTATCCTCACTGTCCAAATCTTTGCAACTCTGTCCGTACCTACCTTGCCCTGTCTGAAAGCCTGGAGATCTCCAGGAAGGTGCTGACCCTGCTCGTGGTGCTGATGTCACCATGGAGCACTCTGCCCGCTCCCTGCCTTGGAGGCCCTGGGGCTGTGGGGAAGGCATGAAGCAACCCAGCCCAGTTAGACACAGCAAGGAGTTGCCTGTTTCAGCTGAGCTGAAGCCATGGCACGGCTCCGTGCTCCCTGGAGCTCCTCTCCTCCCGTTGGGTGCAAGGGGAGATAGTTTGAAGGCTGGAGGGAGCCATGTGTTTAGGGATGTGCACAGACATAGAGAATGGATGGTGTTGTACGGGACTGCTTCCTCCTGCTGCTGCCTGCACCCCTGCCCGTGCAACATCCTTCAGCTTAGCAAGTGTTGGTTTGCCCTCCTCCGTCAGTGCTGTCACATCTGTGCTGCTGACTCATGTTTTGTAGTTTGTCCAGTACCTGACTCCACAATTACAAGAGCTCTTGATCACACTTTTTGATGCTTTTGCTTTTTTTTTTCACTCTTGTTCCCCTCAGTGAAATGTCCTCTTCTCATCAGTCTTACTTTAAAGCTTTAATGATACATTTCTTTGCTGTGCCAAGTCCCAGACATGATTCACACTTTTCTGCCTCGTTTCTCAGCTGATCTGATCTCCTCTCATTTCCTCCTTGCTAATCACAGCCTTCCCCAGCTTTGGTTATGCTGCCCCCCTGCTCCAGACCTTAGTCATGCTCAGAGTGTTTATTCATCCTAGAGCAGTCTCAAATATAAAGCTGTGCTGTCGTGGAGTTTTCATTAGTGTGCTCAATCTTCACTCGGGCTGAAGTACACAAAGAATTTTGAACTGTGTTTCTGTTCTAAATCTTCTGTGTAGTAGAATGAGCTTGTGTAAATCTGAAAGCTGCTGTAGAATTTTCTTAGCTTTGCAGTGTATTTTACAGTAATTTTCAGAAGCCATAAAATGAGTGAAAATAGTGTGTAAGAGGGAGGTTTGGCACAAAAAGTGCAAGTAAAGGAGGTGTTGGGTTGTTGATTTTGGGGGTTGTTTTCCCCTTTAAGGAAATGTTCCTCTAATACTCCTTGTTAAAGCTTGTTGATAGGTAACCTTGCAGTGCATTATCACAGTTTGCCTGTTGTCTTTATAAATGAGGCCCTTGTGTCTCCCAGGAATTTATTAGGGAGTAATATCCTTCAGCATAAGGACAGCTAGTTCCCCATGTATGTAGTTAAATATGCAATGTATATTATTTTTTTTCTTTAAAAACAAAACTAAACAAAAAACCAACAAGCAACCAAAAGCAGAACCCTTTATACTCAAATTCCCTCTCCAAGTGTCTGACCGTTTCAAGTTTTGAAACAATAGCAACCAACTTACCCCATTATATATGTCTCAGAAAAGCCTACAACAGCATATGTAGTATGTGGAAGTAATTTGGAAGGCATCTTGCAGTTTTGAAGGGCACACGGTGAACAGAAAAACTGGGAGAAAAGAATCTAAATGTGGTCATGAGAGAAGAAACTAGTTAGCAGTATTAAAATAGACTTTGTAATGAGTAGGGTGAGTAGTAACATCTTTGTTTTTTCTGATTTCTCTTAGCACATAAAAAAGCTGCAGCCCATATGAAGAGGGTAATTAGTAGCTAAAAGATAGCCATCAGATTTCAGAAGATAAATGAAAGGTGGATCTGAACCTTGAAATTGTCAGCTCAGCAAAGGCAGAGTGGTGAAAGGAGGGTTTCCTGGAGAATCCCCAGAAGATTGTGATGGATTGTGCATTTCTGGAAGGGGACAAGAAACAGGCAATACAAAGGTGCTAAACATAAACAGTTCTAACAAAACACTGGTCAAGCATTTTACCTCCAACACCCCGCAAAACATAGAAGATGTTTCATATTGGGACCACTACATCAGTTGAGCTGAAATGTTTCCTGACTAGTCAGATTCTTGTGTATATCATCTAGAGGAGCACTCTGTGCCAGATTTGCTTTGTTTTTGAGGTCATTATTTTTCACTGAAAAAAAATCACCGTCAGCTAAATCAGTAAATAAATCCATTTGTCTAAACACCTGTCTGAAAAATTAATTGAACACACAGCTATTGTAAAACTCATCTCCTCACAACTTTTTAAAAATAAAATTAAACTAAATGTATCTTTTTGATTGCAAATTTTTTGCTAGGCTAGAGCTGCTTTCCCACAGTGTGAAAGGAGCTCAAGCGTCTTGTAGGAGAGCACTTCAGAGGAAGACGCTCTCTGGGATTCACAGAAGCATCTCTATTTCATGTTTCCATCTGCCCTCCAGGATTTTTTCCCATAACGTGCATGAAACATTGATGCATACCATACAGTCAAAAGACTATTTTTATTCCATCTTTTTTGTCACCATCTTCCTTCCACCTTTCTGGAAGCCTGCCCTACTAGCAGTTTGCAGCTGTTCAAGGCAAAGTCTTGCATGTGTTTTTCTCACATCACTTAATGTAGGCTTTAAATCAGGGCAGCAGACTCTACTGAGTTGCTTTAAGAAAAGAGGAGAACTTGTAAGTGGCCTGGTATCTCAGAGAAGGTGTTATCTGTGCAAAATAGAATTTATATTTCAGGATGTCAGCGTCTTTCATCATAGATCATCCAGTGTTGGTGAATGCTTCCTGTGCCAGCAAGACTGAGAAAAGTCTTAAGCCAGTGTGTTTGGGAGGTGGAGCTGGGACAGAGTAGGGCAACACATACGCATTTCACAACCTGCTTCTGTGAACAAGGAATACCAGGGAACCCTATCCCTGTCCCTTGATACGACACGGAGAAACCTTGTGCTGCTGTCAGCCTTCCTGACTTGGTTGTCCTGCCAATAACAAGATGATTACGTTGTGATTTAATGGTGAAGTTGTTTGGAGACCACAACCATGTTGCTTGTTACAACATTTCATCAGGCTGACAGGAGCTCCCAAAATGGTTTTCTGTTGGTGCAGCTCCAGGACAGAATCCGTGTGGACTTCTAGCAGATTCTGGCTTTGCTGGCTGAAACTGATCCAGTCATTGCTGCCAGTCACTTGAATCTGAATATTGTAATTCAGGTGGCTATTCTGGATACTAACTGCCTGGCTTATCTCCCACTGCAGTGTTCAGTTGTGTAGCTCTAAATTATGCATGACTGCTTTTAGTTGTGTACTAATCTGGCATCAAATCTCAGAATTCTTATGGATTGAGATGTGCATCCCAAATTGCATTGCACGGCATCACAGTGCTCTGAGCAGAATACTCAACATGCCAAATGGGAACTGGGAACAAATGGGAAGCTGTGTACTTACCTCATTCACAAGGGTGCTCTCGTAACAACAGGGCTTGTGGGGACTCTGAGAAGTCACTCTGGTCAGAGTAAGCTGTTTGGGTGTGTGCTAGCAGCAGTGCACAGACAAAGCTGGTACGTGAAGAGTTAGAAATACGTTCGGTGTCTGTGCTGTGCAGCTTCAGAAAGGCTCACTGGTTACAGCTCTGAAGAGAGATTTGCTTTGGTATTACCCTAAATATCCTGCATTTTCAGTTATCCTTCCCCAAGGCTTATGTGTTTTAGCTCTTAAGGTCATTGATACCATCATCCACCATCACAGCTGTAGCAGTAGTAGCAAAAGCAATCATGGCTAAGTGTAACACATTCTATTTACTGTAAAGCTTCAATAAGCTATGAAGTATTTTCTTTTCAGAGAGAACAGCAGTTTCTTGGCCGTAGGTTGTATTGGAAGTTAGTGACTGCTTGGAAATCGGCCACTCTTTCTTTCTTGTTGCCTTTCTTTGAGAGCTAGGATAAGAGGCAGAGGAAACAGGGCAACCAGGATCAGCATTTTGGTTGGACTGGCTCCAATAAATAATATGAAAATCCAAGGTTACAAAAAAGCAGTGCTAAACCCTGTCACAGCTTTTGCCCCCAGGCAATGTTCAGGCAGTGTGACTCAGGGCAGGACTGGGCTTCCACTATAGGCTTTGCACGACTGCATGGTTGCCACCTGTACTGGGGATGTTGTGTGTGTACTGGGGAGACTACCCTGTCTCTCAGTCACTTTATATCTGTCCTGCATGAGTTGTCTTCTTGTTCCAAAATTGATCTTCCCAACCATCTAGTGCAGCATCATAAGGGAAATTAGCTCCTGTGAAAGGCCTTGTCCTGGTACAGTCCTTGCAGCTTTTATGAGGTATTGAGATTTTTTTCAACCACCAACTTGCCCCTGTTATTTGAGCTTGTGTTAACTAGCAGGACTAGAGCACCAGAAACCCTTTTACTTGAATGGTAGCTGAAACTGTTAAAAATATCTTTAGTTGTGGTTTGTTAGGTGACTGTCTCAAAAAGCAAAACTTTTAACTTCTGTCCAGTCTGTTTGTGCTCTGCAACCGAATTATGTTGTCTAAATGGTACATGCTCAAGTATTGAGGTTCAGAGCAGTCTTCTGAAATGCAAGTATGTTAAATCATGGTTTCAGGGGTGGTCTGAGCCAGGCAGACTTGTACCAGGCAAATCTGAAATCTGTATTTGTTTGGTAGATGCTATAATAAAGCATAGAATTGATAGCCACCTGCACAGGAATGATAATTTGAGAAGAGTCAAAGAAGCATTTGTAAGGAAGTCCTGTCTTGGGCAATTGGAGTTCTTAGGAGGCATAAGCAAGAAGTAAAGATGTTCTGGTTCAAAAATCAAAGTGGACTTTATCAAAAAGGTTTTTTAAGGAAACTAAGAAGCCATAATGTAAGAGGGGAGGTACTGTACAAGTAAATGACAGTTTAAGAGGTATGATCAAAGGGTAGAAGTAGGAGGTCAATTCTCAGTTAAAGGAGGGTCCCAGTTAAGTTCCACAGAGATCTGGGAACATGTTCATGAATGGTATCAGTAAGGGGATGAGCAGCTGTGTGAGCAACTTTGCTGTGAAGAAGAGAGCCAGCTGTGGAGAACACTGGAAGGACATTAAAGTGCTGAGGACTGTGCAACAAAATGGGTGATAAAATTCAGTGTAGATAAATGATGATGATAACTGAGAAGGGTAACTGGGCAGAACAATCCCCATTATATATTAGATTATGAGTTTGAGCTGAGTATTACCATTGAGGAGTATGATTTGGGAATTGTAATTGGCGATCCTGTGAGATCATTGGTCACTAAAACACAACCCAAATATTAGAGTGAAAAAGTACAGAATAAATTTTGAGAATGTCATTAGAAGAGTGTATGTTCCAGTTGCTTCCAAGTGCTGTGTGTATTTCTGGAGCCTTCAGAGGTTTATTAGAACTAGAAGCTTAGAGAAGGCTGGTAAGGATGATGAGCTACATGGAGTGGCTTCCATTAAAGAATATTTCTGTAAATTGGAACTTTGGTCTGGGAAAGGAATTAATTGAAGGCAATGTTGTGGAGATCTGCAGAGGAAGGGAGATGAAGACTAACCACCGCCTTTCAAAATGAAAGCATGCAGTTAGGAGGGAAGGCAGATTCAGAGCCTTCAAAAAGAAGAGGTTCTCCATGAAATCAAGTAGTGGAGAGACCTGTGGGATGACTTGTCAAACATATGTTGAAGATATAAAAGATTATACGGTTTCCAGGAGAATTATGGACTATTGCTTGGAAGGGTGATGTGCTAGAAGTTGCTATTCTAACAGAAACCACATATGGTTCAGAAAGTCCCCGACATTAAAGGAGTTGGTGGTCAGAAGAGAATCAGAGAAATATCACTTGTCTGTCACCTGTTCCGTACTTATGGCTATTACTGAAGACAAAATACTGGCCTAGATGTACTGCTGATCTCACCTGCACACCCATGCTCATTTTAAGGTGTCTTGCGACAAAGGAAAATACTTTTCCTTAAAAATACCAATTAGTTCCTGACCATATTAGTGTATAATCTCATGCACCTTTAGGTTGTGTGTCTGTGCTTACATGTGCATCTACAGGATTTACTTTTGCATTTTATTATAAAAATGGCATGGTCCTATATGCAGATTAAATAGTAACCAAAGTTTGCTTTCACAGAAGCATCATCACTTTAAAAACGGGTGCAGATTATTCTTGAGGAGGAGGGGTGGTGGTGGTGGTGATGGTGTGATTCCAAAACACATGAAAACACTTCTGCAGGTTTTAAAAATTCTAACAGTAATTATACTAACAATGTTATTTGTATCACAGTCTCTCCAAAGTTTTAGAAAAACATCCATGCAGTGCCATAGAGATTCTTAAAAAGCCCATAAAACCACAATCATCAGATGGGTTAGCTCTAGGCAGCTCTTGTTTCCTTTAATTTAGTATATAACCAGGAATCCTTTGGAACATTTAGTAACCAAAACTGAGCTCTCAAGATTTAAAGTGGACCTAAGTAATCTGAAACATGGAAAGCCCACAAAAAGATGCTGGATGGTATTGTGATTTTTTTTTTCTTTAAATGACAGACTATTAGGTCATGCTAAAATAAACATTAGTAAGTTCATGTTCTACTTTTCCAGAAACTTAAGGGGAAAAAAAAGCCAAGATAGAATTTTTCTTCTATATTCTGAAAAAAAAGTTATGTAATCCTCTTTCTAATGTAGCATATTATAAGAATGAGTTACTGTCTAAAATTAAAAAGCTGGTTGTCCAAATTTCATGGCTGTAGTACAGCTCTCAGAATTGCATAGAGTTATGACCATGAGAAAAAACATATTGAACTTAATAGTCATATCTACCTATCTTTGTATGATGGTTACTGTCCCACAGGAATCTAGTAGGTTTTTCTTCCAAGTGCTTGCTTTATTAATTAATAAAAGATATGTATATTGAACAGATGTCTACTACTGAAATCTATGTATTAACTGCCCACAGGAAAAGAAATGTGTTTAATAATTTTAGTGCATTTGTTTCCGTTGCTACCCAAATTTGAGACTAGTTTGAAAGGATTGGGAATTTTTCCTGCTCAAACACCTGCAGTTTCAGTAGGTTTCTCTGTTTTGTGGATGTTTAAAAAAAAAAAAAAAACAACAACAACAACAACAAAACAACAAAGCCTAAACAAAATCTGGTATTGATGAATATTGTATTTTTCTATCTTCTATATAATATGCTTCACAGCATAATCATCATTCTGCACACAGTAGATGATAGAAATGTGCTATTACTAACCATAGACTACAATGGTTGCCTGGTTTTAGTTTCAGTGCTTATGTTATTTCATTGTGTTCTACATGTTAGGCTGCTTCCCTGAGGGTTGAGCTCTTATGTGTTATTATCTCCGAGTCGTTCTTGTGTTTATACCTGAGATCGCTGGAGAGATATTTGCACTGTTTTGCCCACATCGCTCCATTTTCCTGCAGCAGCTTTTGCAGGCAGTTCTCCTGCTGCATGCTTGGATGTGGGGATTTGGTTGTGTCTTCCTGCAGCCCATGCATGCTCTCACTGCTGTCCTGCCATGCTCCCTCAGCCATCCCTCTACACTGTAGACTAGAGCTTGAATCCTTGGAGCAAGATTTCCCTGAATTCCACTGCCTGCTATAAGCAGGTCTTGAAGTTCAAGATAAGATAAATACAGCCTTGTATATATTTTTAAAAACCCACACAGCAAAACTTTTCTTTTTTGATGAGTTTATATTTGTGTGTGTGTGTGCTCCCTTTACGTGAAGCACCACTGTACAGTAGGGCCAGGGCCTACATCTTTGAATGGTTATTTGCAGTAGCTGTTGTCTGAAAATGCAGAAGTGGCATCACCCACCTCTCAATGCCATCTTGTCCCACTGGGGCCTCAGTGCTCAGTGTTGGACCCCTTTGTGTTTTCACATCTGTCTGTCAGCTTAAGAGAGAAGAGGAGCTGTGAAACCCTGGTTGATTCCTGGCTGCTGTCAGGTACTTGCCAGCTCTCCCCTCTCACTGCCTGCCATACAAAAGGCCACAATGCCAGAGACAGGGCTCTGGGGGCCAAGATCTGTCCCTCCTGCCATTTTTATAAATGCGCATTATTTTTAGACACTTGTGCCAGTGTCTGTACATGCTGTTTGCTGTTCAAACCTCTTCCAAATTACACAAAAAAGCAGACAGAAAATTAAATTTCACTTGGTGAAAGTGCAGGTGTGAGCCTCTCTTGACCTAGGCAGACTTCATGGTCAAACGCACTTTCTGGTTGTCTCACCCCAGCAATGCCCATTCTTCCTCCTTTCTGTCCTCCAGCATCAATGCCTCAGCTTGAGTTTCCAGATGCAGCAGAACCACAGAGACACCTTTGTTGCCCCTTTCCCCCTCCAACCCCATTCAGCCAAGAACAAATGGGGGAGGATCAGCAGCTTCCAACCAAAGCCAGGATTCTCTTTCTGAGAATGGGCAAAGGTGAGCAGGCTCCCTCAGCTGTCTCTTTTAGAGTGACATCTGTTCAAATAAATTTAGATCAAATGGCCTGCTAAGCACAAGCAGGGATGTACACCCCTGCATCAATTGGAAGACTTGATTTTAATTCAAGTTGGAGAAAGGCACCCCTAAAGTCATCAATGCTTCAACATCTTTGCATGGATTTTTCTTACCTGCTTGACTGTTTCCATTGGTGGGATCAGCTTCTCCATCTGAGATCTTCCCTTACAGAAAGTTAATTCTCTGTAAGAGAGACCTCTGAAAGTCACAGGTGGGCAGCTGGATCTTCTGCTGCCTGCAGCTATTCTGAGGTGAAGCTTCTGCTGCAAAAAATCTAGCATTTTTCTACAAAGCCGGTCAGACCTCCTGCTCTCTCTCTGAGGTTCATACAAGTGTGCAGTAGGCACGTTGATCCTTGTTGATCCAGAAAGGGTGTCTGAGCCTTGCAGGGCTGCAGGTCTCAGCATGCTGTCCTGGAGCAATGCAGGCACTTTGCCACTTACAGCCTCAGCCCCTTCCAACAGCAGGATTAAATCTGCTCCCCCACAAAATGGAACTGCCTAGTTAGAGGCTTGTGTGTAAGCCTGCAGCACAGGGAAAGTCAGAGAAGGCTGCATGGTGCTCCTTCTTTAGTTGCCTTAATGTGGGGTTAGATTCCTTCATCTTCAGGATCTCTGGTAACACTTGTGCCATGTATTTTAACAGCCCCAGCTGAAAGGGCAGATATGATGAGGTTTGTAGTTGGAGTCCTAGAACAGTTTCCAGGGTTGGAAAGGACTTTACAGATCATCTAGTACCATCCCTCATGCCATGGGCAGGGACATCTTCCACTAGATCAGGTTGCTCAGAGCCCCATCCAACCTGGCCTTGAACACTCCCAGGGATGGGGCATCCACAGCTTCTCTGGGTAACCTGTTCCAGTGACTGCCTCTTTACAAATGGAGGTGCTGTCTCACAGTCCCTTTGGCTCTTCTGAGCTACATCAGCTGTCTCTTGCTGATGCTTTTACCAGCTCAGCTCCCCTAGCTATCTCTGATGGCTCCAACAGAGCAGGTTTCGTTTGTCAGTACTTTTTAGTCAGGTGACTGCTTGTCAGTCTATTAGTCACCTGGTACATAAAAGAGGAAAAATCATTACTAACACTGCGGTAATGGTGGCTCTACAAGGTAGATTTGCAATAGAAGCACCAAAAGTCATCTATTGTCCTTCATTCTGGATGAGTCTTTGCTGTTGGCAAACCTGAGAGAGGTTGGACTGGGGCATCCTGACATTAGTTTGCTCCATTACCACCCTGAGTGGCAGCTCCTTGCTTCCTTGAGGTACACTTTTTCATCCTCTTTCTTCCTCAGCTAGGATGCCAGTGTGTGTTCCAGCTTTCCAAACCTCTCATCACACTTCCAACTAGGATATCGACTCTTGCCCATGCGTTTCTCTCCCATGACCCTGCTCCCTTTCATTAGCCACAGCAAACCGTGCCAGCTCAATT
The DNA here is from genome assembly GCA_026261815.1 of Monarcha castaneiventris obscurior. Classification (NCBI taxonomy): domain Eukaryota; kingdom Metazoa; phylum Chordata; class Aves; order Passeriformes; family Monarchidae; genus Monarcha; species Monarcha castaneiventris. Next base: position 9,724,205 of record JAMPIT010000379.1, on the reverse strand, counting down.
CACACCAGCACCTAAACCTCTGAGATGGGAGCACAGGTTTGGGAGCAGCAGGGGGAGGGAGGTTGTCCCTTGCCAAGGCAGCGTGTTGGTGGCAGTGGTGTATTTGGATTTGTGCCGCGGTGTGAGTGAAGAGCAGAGCTGGGAGCTGCCACTGCTGCTGGCCGTGCTAGGTGGGGCCACGGCGAGCGTGGCACTGCTGGGGAGTCCTTTGCTTGTGCAGAGTTGGGAGGGTTCACAGGCACAGCCTGGATGGCCATAACTGTCTGCAGAGGACTTGGTCCTGTCCGTGTGAGTGCGTGCTCACCTGGGATCTGTGCGGACAGCACTTCCTAAAGAATCACAGTTTCCATAGGGTAAGTAACCGCTTTTCATTTTGTTTCCTTAAAGAAATATTTAAACCCATGATGGCTCTAATGCTATTAACTCCTTATTGAGTGCTACCATTATTATGATTCTAATATTTCTAGGACCCTTCCCTTGGTTTAAAACTGATTGATTTCAGGAATTGAAGCTAGATTTGCTGTTTTATATAAAAGGCAAAATGACAAATACTGTGTTCTCAGTACTGTTCTCATTATTGCTCTTTTATTTTGAAAGAAAATAACCATGAAACTTGTTTTCCTTTACTGTGCTTGAACTCTCTTAAGTATGAAATGCTAGTTAGGAGGAGGATTATTGGTTATATTTCTGTATTGTCTTCATTATCCTTTTAGTTGAGATATCAGATGTTCTAGAATATTTTTAAGTGTAACTATTTTCTCAGATTTTTAAATAGGAACTGTGAATTTTGAAAAAAAAGTGTTACTCTTTTTTAATATTAAAAAGGAATAGATTATTTAATAGTTAGCTTTTTTATTATTTATCTTCCATATAAGGGTTTTGGGGCACTGCTTTTTTCCTCCCTTTTTTATGGTTGAAATTCAAGTATTATCTAACCTGGAATTATCAGGGTGGTTGGAGAGTTAGCAAAATTAGTGCCTCACAAATTCTGGAAGATCTGGTACATTGTAAGAATTCTAAGAATTCTGACAAAGTAGGGAAGTCATATTTTGTTACTATTACCCAAGTGGGCTTTGGGTGCGTGCATGTGACAATGCATTTTGCAGTGTGATGCTTCTCTGCTTCATGTGGAGAAGAATTTGAGCTTTGTTATTCATTAAAATTTCTTCCTACCTCATCTAGGTGAAAAGCTTAATAACACTGACTATAAGCAGTTAAATCTTTGTCCAGTGTTCTGCCTCAGGGATTTTCTAGCACCAAAAGCTTCTGAGAAAGGTGGCCTAGAAATCAGCATTATCATGGACAACTTTTGTATTCTGCACATAAGGAAAAGTCTTTTATCCAACAGTGTTTTTATTGTTGCAAAGCATAGGAATTATTGTATCTTTCCACTTAATCCTGTCAAATGTAGTAAATATTTTCATTATTCATACAAATGTAGCCCCTTTTGTATGTATGTTGTTGAGTTTATTATATAATAATGGCCCTGTAGAAATTGAGATCCCACTAATTGTAGGTGTAGCATTGCCCTCACCTGGATCCACTGAATTGTAATTTTGATGTATTGGTAAGGTAATGAATGAATAAGAGTACCTGACTGTCCTCCTTCATTCTCCTCAGCATTTTAGCTACATCTTGTGTTTGTCTTGTTTATTTACTTGTTCCAGTTGCTTTGTTTTCCCCTGATTCAATAGTCTCTCCATGTCTCTAGTGGCCTGTCTCTGAGGGCATCTGCTCTTTGCTAGAGCAACTTTAGATATGTGGTGAGCATTGAGGACTATAAACACTTAAGAAAAAATGTTAAATGCCACTGAGTGGACTTTATAATATTTTAGACAGGATTTGTTGGGGTGTTTTTTTCCAAGTAGGAAATAGTCTGTAAATATGAATAGTGAAGGAACTAAGTCCATGAGGACTTAGTGCATTACATCTATGTGTCTGTCTTAAATATTGTCTGCTTACTGTGAACTACATTAGTAGAAACATCTGGGGAATGAAGTTCTTCCTTTCTTCTGTGATACTGGAAGATGTTGAGATGGGCATTGCAGGGTAACTGATTTATAAGGGTCTTGCTGGGAGAGGAGGTAAGGAGTAATCAGCATTTTCTCCCTTAAACAAGGTGATTTGGGGTCCTCAAAAAGTGGAGGTGACGGTTGTGCTCGTTAGTTGAGAACAGAACTTTTTCTTTGGGTACTGGAGCTGTTTCTGCCTACTGCTTGTATGCACAAAGCCCCAGATAAAAGTTCCTCAGCCATCAGAGAGCTTCAGTCGGTTGCTCTGCAGCGTTTCTGACATTTATAGGTGTTCAGGGGCACCTGTTTGCTCCCATTCGTGCTCACCCCAGAGCATGCTGGGGCTGTGCAGAGCTGAGCTCGGTGTCAAAAGGAAGAAGGGTTTCTGGAATGAATGGGAAGCCAGAAGGGGAAATGGTTTGTGTGTGGGGAAATGTTGCATTACTAGAGGGCTCCTGCCAAATAGCTTCAGCCTGCTGTGGGGTATGTGCACTGTGTAGGGCTCTGCCCTTACACATCTGGAAGAATTGGACAGGATAAACCTCCCCATTCCAATGAGGAACATGTTTTCTGCGTATACCTGTGTCATCCAGGAGGCCTTCTAGCAAGAAAAGGAAGACCTGCAAATTTACAAAAGGATCATGGCAGGGGAAAGGGAGATACAAGGGAAATTCCAAAAAAGCCCTCTCAGTTTGCTCAGGCATACCTAGACATGCCCTCTTTTGGGATTTACCTGTAGCATGTTCATCATCAAGAGGTTTTATTATTTTTTTAAAATTAATTTTATTTTCCTTTGCAGGTCACCTTTTAAGCTGCTATTTCCTGTATAATTAAGCTGAATGAAGGCATTAGGTTCTAGTAAAGTTGGGCCTAATCCAGAATCTTCTCTTATTCAGTCCTTTCTGAGTAAGAAACTCAAGTCTGGGCCCAGAATTCCACATGTTTTGCTGTTACTTCTAAATTATTTGTGGTCTGTGGATTTTTTTTAACTTTATGAAAATTCCTTTGCTTTCATCTAATTTTATCTCTTTGTGTCACTGTCCAGCATAGCATTAGTTGAAATTATGTAAGTATACTGCAAATTGAAGTGCATAATTGCTACTGATAATGCAAGAATGATTCCTACAGTTTATAATTAACAGTATATAATGTTCTGTGCATGGGTTGGATCTGTCCCTTTTAACTTTTCCTTTCCAATTCTTTCCAATCCCTGGTCTTGCCGCATCACAGCCCTTATGAATGTCCTGGTTTAGCTGGAGTCTAGTCCCTTGTTCCTTTTGTTTTTCAGACCAGTAAAAATGGGAAGTACTGGATTCTGGTTTCCTCCAAGAAGAGTCAGCGGAACTGGTTAAGACCAAAATCTGAGGACTTTAGTGGGCAAACATCAGGTGTGCATTGAACAGAGGCTGCTTTAATCCTGCTTTAAGTATATGCTTCTTTAAAAATAGTATTATACATAAGCTTTTGTGTAATATAATCATTTGCATATAATCATTCATCCTGCAGTTGTGAAAGCACCAGTAAGAATGTGGATTTTAAGTGATAATATGTTGAGACACAAGCAGGCAGTATTACTCATAAAATTCTTTCAGCTGGTCTTTGGAAAATTTAATATTTGAGGATCAGTGGTTTTTTAAGTTTTATCTTCATTGCTCAGTCTATATATCCACACCCAAAAAAAGGAAAAAAAGTGGTTATTTGCCGTTCAGAGATCAATACTGACATTCTTGATTGCCTCACCTATTGAGAAACGGTACTGAGATAATAGTGCACGTGTTTTTTAATAAAATTGAGATTGGATCCACACTATATTTATTCTAATGATGCATTTTTAAGGATACTTAAACACAGTTCAAAGTCAGCTTAATTAGTTTTGATCAAAGAGGAACAAAACCCAAATTCTTCATCCCTGTGAATGTTCTGACTGGTCCAGCAGCTAAGTTACCTGAAGTTTTGGGGAAGATAACAGTAATGTTATATTGGCCTGAATATAGGATGGCCTCCAGCCTGAGGTGTGATCTTTGCATTGAGAAAAGGAGTGAGAAGTTGTCAGATGTTAATTTAACAGTTAAGCTTAATATGCTGTTTCACACCAAATGCTGCTTCTGACATCACCTCAGACTCTGCAGAGCACCCTTCTGCATGGCCTAATGTCCTGCATCTCCCCAGCCTGATGCACGTTCAGTTCCTTCCCACCCACCCCATTGTTACCAGTTCACCCCTATCCTCATGTCCTTAGATATTCCCAATGCCTGTGCAGCACTCCCTGAGCCTCCCTGGCCCTATAGCCCCATCCTGGTTTTGTCCACTCTCCCTCCCTGTGGCCGCTCATCCTCCTTCCCTGTATCTTTTCTGCTGTCCCTGCTTCCCTTGTCACTGTCTGGGCACAGAGTCCACTTGCTGCTGAGCTCTGGACCCAGCATGGTCAAAGTGACCCCAGTCCTGTGCAGCAGCCTGTGGAGGCTGTTCCCTTGCCCTTTCTGCTAATCCTGCCTGCCCTGTCTCAGGCTAGGTCTGGATTTGGCAGGGGGGCCGGAGGGGCTGGACCCCTGGTATCCTGTTGGGGCTGTAAGTGCCCTGGCCATGCAGTGAGGGCTGTGACTGCTGTGCTCTCAGCTCTGTGTGGTGGGTCTCATGCAGGTGCCTGTGTGGTATAAAAGTAGCCTGTGCAAGTGTAGGTCAGGTTGGATTTTTTTCTCCCCCCTGAACTTCATTTGTCAGGAGATTAGACTAAAACAAAATTTCATTCTACATTCAGGCCAATGTGCATTGAAGACCAGTGTGTTCATTAACTGAAGAGCAAAATTAGTTTTATTACCTGATTCTGATTGAAGCTTATATTGAAAAAAAAATCTTTCCATCCACAGATATGTCACAACTTTGATGTGAATCAGACCCTCCTTTTGTTTACATTGGTGGCTTCATTTAAGTCTTTGGAACTGGCCTTCATTTACTTTTATTGAAGAGAATTATTGCTCCCAGGTCTCCAAATAACTGTTCCTTATGAACTAGAATTAGTGAACTAGATTGTTGATTATGAGACAGAAAATAAAATTAAGCTGATACTTTGAAGACCTGTGCATTTTCCCACTCATGGAACTGATGTCTCCAGGCTTCATCCCATGAGTGGGAATGAGTTTGAGAGAAATTTGCAATCAAAAGAGTCCTTAAAGAAACGCCTTTTCTATTACTGGGTATCTTTAAAAGAAGTTAGTATTTCCTTATGAAATTTAAGGGAATAAAGGTGGTCTTACAAAACTACTTGTTTAAGGAAGGTAGCGTAGTTTAGCCTGTCATTCTTCAGGGTTGAAAGGAAGCAGATTTCCATCTTGGTGTGCCGCTAGTTCTCTCCTCTGCTAAAGACAAGGGAGAAGTTGTGGGGAGGAGTGAGGAAAAGACTTAGACAAGACATATTCTGTGTACACGTTTCAAATTGAGATCTCAGTCTGAGGATTTCTTAAAATGCAGACACTAAAGAGGCACTTCCCGTTCTTCCTCTCCCTGCTTCTCCTGTCCTGCCATGCATTGAGGAAAACAGGCTCTTCTTCCTTCTGGCTTTTTTCCAGGAGCACACTGGGGCACTTGTAAGGACCGTGTAGTTTTCCCCCCAGCACACCTGGGCGCTGCTCTCCGCTCCTCTCCGGAGCACTTGGCTCCCTCCCTTCCATCTCTGCTGAGCCTCAGCAGGGCTGAGCGGACAGCTAAGGCCCGGCCCCGGCTCCCTCCCTCACTGCCGGCAGGGAAGAGCCCGGTTTGCTTTCCGGGGAGGTGGCGCAGGGCTGGAGCAGCTGCAGCCTGGTGGAGCCTGCCCGGCTCCAGCTGCCCGGCTCCACCTGTCCCGGCAGCTGCGGCTGTCCCTGCCCCGTTGCCGGGGCTGTGGCGCTGCCCGGGTGCCGAGCCCTGCCCCGGCCCCTCCCGGCCCCTCCCGGCCCGGCCCGGCCCGGCCGCCGCTTGCCGGCAGAGAGCGGAGGGGACAGCAGCTGCCGGCCACGACACCGCGGCTGGGGGTGGCTGATGGCACTTTCAAGGGAGAAAGGCTAAATTTTGGGGCGTCCCAGCCCTCTCAAATGCTTGCACTGAGTGCTGTCCTGCTTCCTCCCTGTCCCCTCTGCTGCAGACGTCACGCTCCACCCTTCCCACGACGGGTAGCACAGGATTTTGGTATCTATAGTAGCAGTTGTGCTCCAAGGATGAAGCAAAGCTGTCAGCAGCCCCTGACAAAGGAGGGCTGTTGAGTGCCCTATGATGGCAGGTGCCCAGTTGCCACTATATGATACCAGATGACGAATTTAAAGCTGCTCACCCACAAGTCAGACACAAGGATCACGTCATGCACCTCCTGACAAAGCCTCCATGTTAGTCCACATTTTGCTATGCCGCAGGGGCAGGGCTAGGAGCCTCCATCCTGAGCTAGCCTGAGTCTGAATGCTTACAGCCCTCGTGTCTCACAGGATAGCATAAGGAGGGTGGGGGTCTCCAGCGCTGAGCTGATAAAACCCTGATCTATTTAATCTGTCCCTAATCCATGGGAATTCTGTCACTCGTAGATCAAGTCTCTGTTAGCAGAGGGTGAGTTTACAGGAGAATTTCACCTGGTGTTAGGCATCTTTGGCAGCGCATGCATTTTGCTAGAGTAGCTGCGTAGATGTGCAGTGATCACGGGGAAGGAGGTACATCCGAGAGGGAACATGAGCTTTGCCCGCCATACTGTCAGCATGGGTACTGCCGCGCGTGGTGCAGGTTTTCAAACATTTTGAGGCTTACAGACTTTCACTTTGATAGTTGTGTGTGTGCGTGCGTGCATGCGTGTGTGCATGGGGATGTCTGTGCAAACACCACAGGCGCGGCTGTAATTCCTTTGAAATCCGAAGCTGCCAAAAGGTGCCATCTTTGCCTGATGCCTCCCTTAATCTGACAGAAACTCTGCTGTTCTCCATCAGTGCTTGAGGGGAAGGTTGTGAGGTGTGATTTCAGGGCATATGTGGATCTGTTCATCCTGAGCAATGCATTTTAAGAGTTTCAGCAAATAGTATAAAGAAACCTGTAGGTATTACATTAGACCAGCTGAACCTAACTTTATTTTTAAGTTTTATTCAGAAGCATCACATAGCAAGTAAACTTCAAAATCTAAGTTTAGTTACAAACTAGTTGTTTCTTATTTTTTTTTTCCAGTCCCCTTTTGCTTTCTTTTACGACCACATGAAACTTGAGAAGCCATCTAAAGCTAAATCATTTAGTGGAGTTGGGCAATTCCCAAGTGTCCAACAAGAAGGCCTGGTTTAGGCTGCGATGGCCACTGTCATTCCTGGTGATTTGTCAGAAGTAAGAGATACCCAGAAAGTCCCTTCAGGGAAACGTAAGCGTGGTGAAACCAAACCAAGAAAAAACTTTCCTTGCCAACTGTGTGACAAGGCCTTTAACAGTGTTGAGAAATTAAAGGTTCACTCATACTCTCACACAGGAGAGAGGCCCTACAAGTGCACACAACAAGACTGCACCAAGGCCTTTGTTTCTAAGTACAAATTACTAAGGTATTAAACTCTATTTATCTTTCAGATTATATTATCTATTTTATGTTGGCCATGTTAAGCCGTGTAAAAGTATATATTTCTGTACGCCTTCAGCTGATTGCAGAGAGGATGTGTTAATTAAAGTAGCCATTGGATTGTTTCTAGAATTCTAAATTACCTAAGTTTGCAAGCTAATGTCTTTGATTTTGTTTCTTAATTTGTTTTCTGCTTTTGTTTTCTGTTTGTTTGTTTTTGTTTTGTTTTGTTTTGTTTTTAATGAGCGTAGAATTTTCATTTGTATAAGGAATTGTCACAAGAAAAAGAGTATGGACTGAAAGTTCTTTGGCTATGGACTTTTACACGAGTACTTTCATACTTGCCCATATACCCCTGTTACAGTAGCTAAAACCCACCAAAACTAAAGTGTCAATTTAAGAGAAATGGCTCGCGTTTTGCTATATTTAAATTTGTCAAACTGTCTTTGTAGTGTCATGCTTTCAGTTAAAAGGTTCTGTTGCAAAGCAGCCCTTAGTGTAGTATTTAGCTGCCGTTAAAAAATGAGCACGTGTGTTTTTTGATCAAAATAATTACTTACAGAATATATCTGTGTTTAAAGGCATATGGCTACTCATTCTCCTGAGAAAACCCACAAGTGTAATTATTGTGAGAAAATGTTTCACCGAAAAGATCACCTAAAGAATCACCTACATACACACAATCCCAACAAAGAGGCCTTTAAGTGTGAAGAATGTGGAAAGAACTACAATACCAAGCTTGGGTTCAAACGTCACCTGGCTTTGCATGCTGCAACAAGTGGTGACCTCACCTGTAAGGTATGTTTGCAGACTTTTGAAAGCACAGGAGTGCTGCTGGAGCACCTAAAAACTCATGCAGGCAAGTCATCGGGTGGAGTGAAGGAGAAAAAGCACCAGTGTGAACACTGTGATCGTCGGTTCTACACCCGAAAGGATGTCCGCAGACACATGGTAGTGCACACTGGAAGAAAGGACTTCCTCTGTCAGTACTGTGCACAGAGATTCGGGCGGAAGGATCACCTCACGCGCCACATGAAGAAAAGTCACAACCAAGAACTTTTGAAGGTCAAAACAGAGCCAATGGACCTTCTAGATCCCTTTACCTGCAACGTTTCTGTGCCTATTAAGGATGAGCTGCTTCCAGTGATGTCTTTACCTTCCAGTGAACTGACATCAAAGCCATTTACAAACACTTTGCAATTAAATCTCTACAACACTCAGATTCAGTCCATGCAGAGTTCTGCATCTGCACACCAAATGGTTGCCACATCGTTACCATTGGGAATGCCTTGTCCAATAGATATGGAGTCTGTCCACCCTTCTCACCAGCTATCGTTGAAATATCCGCTCGGTACTACCTCATACGCAATTTCTATGCCTGAAAAAGAACAGCCATTGAAAGGGGAAATTGAAAGTTACTTAATGGAGTTGCAAAGTGGTATGCCTTCTTCATCCCAGGATTCTCAAGCATCTTCATCAAAACTAGGGCTGGATCCACAAGTAGGGCCACTAGATGATGGGTCTGGGGAAGTTTCCCTTTCCAAGGGCTCCGTTCCTATTAGCGAACCTCTAAACGCCCCATCATTGGACTTTTCTCAGCTGTTCAACTTCATACCTGTAAATGGCCCTCCCTATAACCCTTCTGTTTCAGTGGGGAACCTCGGAATGAGTTATACGCAAGAGGAGGCACATTCTTCTATGACTCAACTTCCACCACAAACCCAGGATCCACAAGATCCTAGCAATAGTATAGGTCTTGGGTCTCTGCACTCATTGTCAGCAGCTTTCACAAGCAGTCTAAGCACAACCACCACCCTACCACGATTTCATCAAGCTTTCCAATAGGATGTACAAAGCTGGCTTGTTAACTGTCTATTTGTAGAAATGCCTTAGGTGACCATTTTTAACTTAGTGCCTACTATAAGACATTATAAATTCTCTGCTTTTGTACAGTACCAATCTCATGAAGCCAGTAAGAAATTTAAATTAACTTTTTAAAAATGTTTTGAAAGTGTTTATTCTCAGCTGTGTTTACTTTGGTTTGTTGTTTTTTTTTAAACAGTCTCATTGTATTGTTTTCATTTTCACTGCCAATTTACACATTTAAAATGTTCAGTAGAAGGTCATCCCAAGCAAACTGGCAACACTCATCCCGTTTTTAAAACCTTTTCAACCATACCAGCTATTCCGTTTTATTGATGTCAGTGGTAGAACTGCCATTTTTACCTTTTAATATATTTTACTATTTACAGTAATCCATTTAAAATATGTATCACAAAGATTCCTGAGATTTGGGAAAAAAAATTCTCCAGTCCGTTTCCAAACTAATCCTCTTCCCAAATGGTGACACATCCGACCTGTTCTATAATGACAAATCTAAATTTTTAAAATAAATATAGAATTCAGATATTTCTGAAAACTTGTGTGTGTATATATAGAAGTCCATATATACACATGTACATATATATAGCATTTTGACTTGTATTGAAGTCATTATAAAAGTTGTTAAGAATTTTGCCATTTTCTGGCTTAAATTTTGGTGGCCTGTTATGGATAACAGAAGAAAAAAATTTAGTTTAATTCTCTAAAATTAGGGCTGAACAGAATTTCGACAGAGAATCTCTGCTTTCCTAAATGACAAATGTTTCAAGTTGAATTTGGAACTGTGTTGTTGTGCTTTCGTGACTCTGGTATAGGGAAACAGGCAAAATTAATGGCTGATCTTGAAATATAAAAGTGTCGTAATGTAGTGATGCGGAATATTTTGTCGCAGTTTTTGTTTTAATTCTTAACGTGCTGTTTTTTCTCTTTAGTAGCATAGAAAGAGTACTGCATAGGAACCTTCCAGCAGTGTATTCACATCTGTAGGCATCAGTCTTCTCCCTGTTGCCACCGCCAAAGGGTGGATCAAGTCCAGCCAGAAAGTGTGTACCTATTTTCAGTTCAAAACTAGTGTGCAGTCAGAAAGTGAATGTAAATTTGCAACTACCAGTTCGTTTTGTTTTGTTTTGTTTTGTTTTTATTGGAGTGATCTTTTCAGTTGTGTTACATGGTGTGTTATGTCCTCCTAAGCAACAAGTTAGATGTTAATCACACTTTCTACACCTGGGTACTTGGTTAGGGACTTTTTGCCCATTGCCAAGATTTAAAGACAGGACTCTTAGGAGTGAAGTAAAAGCATATTGCTTACACCACTTTTAACTAATGCAATATATTCTATTCCCCAACCCCTAATAACCAAAAGAGGAAAAAAAAAACCTAAAAAACAACCAACCCTGTGATGCATAAAAGCAAACTAGAGTTGCTGTAATTCAACAATAACTTTATTTTCCTTGTCATTTTTGTACAAGGAATTAAAAAATGGAAATCAAGTACATTAGTATCTCTCAAACAATAATGAGGATTCATAAAAGGTTTTAAGTGGTTAAACTAAATATACTTCACAGAAACAAAAGTTGCTCCCATTTAAGGAGCTCATGCTCCAGATGTTTTATCAGTAGCTCCTACTGTTTTTTTTAATTCTAGGAGCAATATGCAGGTGTAGTTTTACTATTTTATACATATGTGTATTTAAATTTTATTACTGAAAGATAACATTTTTATAAATGTGTTTGTGTTCCAAAGGCATTAAAATAAGGATGTATTAATAAGGAAATTACCTTTTGAAATTCTGCAAACTACTCCTAGATTTTGGGTTTAGGAGCACGTTATCTCAAAGTGGGCATTTAGCTCTGCTTCACGACTGCTTCCTCTGGTTTCTGTGAAACAGATTGCTCACTTGCTTACATCTTTAGTTGAATGATTTGTTCAATATTGCTTTTTTTTCTCTTCACTTTCCTAAAGGAAAGAAAAACACAGATGAACAGAGCACAAGCTGAATGCAACCGAATGTAACTCTAGTTTAAATGAGCAACCGTAACGCATCTAAGAAAAATTTGGGTTTATTCTCCATCCTTTTAATCAATGTGAGATGAAGATAAATGGACTTAATTCCTCCAGTGGGTTATGTCCCGCATGGAGCCGAGCATCCACAGCTCTCCCTGCAGGGGAGGAAAGCTGCGAGTGCTTGGCATCCTGCAGCTGGCCCAGCAGTGCGGCCGGGCAGCCCTGCCCTCCCTGGGCAGCCCTTGGCACACAAACTTCCAGTCTGCAGCCACTTTTTATCAGCCCCAGCTGCCGAAAGGCTTCATAGAAAACAAAACCCACAGACACTTTGCCAACACCCGTTTCTTAGTGTGTAGCCAGAGCCCTTACTTACTTTGTTAGTGCCTTAGCTTCCTGAAAAGGGATTGACATTTCACTTGGAGTTAGATGTACATTTCACTTGAGAAATAGACCTCAGACAAGATATTGAACCTCATTCAGTCAGAGTTTCAGTGGGTGGCTGCACCCAGTGTGTTTGCAGCTGAACATGTAGGGTAGCATGGAAGCAGACTGACCCTTTAAGCAATACCAACACCACCAGAGTGCTTTTGAGCATCACTTAGGCAGAGTCAATATTGGCCACTACTAAACCATCAGTTTTTAAACCCCATTTTCTTGATTTCCCATGGATTCTTGGCGGGAGGGGGGAGGGCTGGCTGATCATGCACCACTCTTTGTGCAGCTTCTAAACTTCTAGTAAGGTTGTTTTGTTGTTGGGTTTTTTTTTTTTAAATATATATATTTTTGTGTACTTGTTGCTTGTGCTTTATTTAGTAGTAAATTGTGGAATAGAGTGATTTATTGTTAATTTGGCAGTAGCGGTTTTTAAAAACCATATACTGACTGAAACATGAGCCAGAGCTGATTGCTTTATTAAGCTAATAATGAATGTTAAGAGTACATATTTTCAGGATCATTTGCCTAGTGAGCTAAACTTGTATAATAGGCCAATATTTTTTAAAATAAAGCTTGGTCAACCTCTATGTTACACATATTACAAGATATAGCACTTTCAAAAAGAAAACCTAAACCTTTTAAGAAAATTTCTTACAGGTTATGCTTTTTATTATAAAACCTTTTATTATAATTTGTTTCAAGTGCCATTAGATTACATATATGTAGGCCTTTGGTATAATGCTTTGTGTACAAAATGGTAGACATTGTAATTTTAAACAGGTACATTTTTACAGTGTTTTCTTATCAATTTGCTATATTGCACAGAACCAGTGTGTCTTTCTTAAGGGTTTTACAATGGTTTTTACTAGGTTTACATGTTTCAAACTACACTGTCTTCTACTGCCATTTTGAATACCAGTCAAAAACAATTAGGAGTTTGTCCTTACCGTTTGCAAACTGTGTCTTCTGGAGTTCTTGATGGTAAACTTTGTCAAAAATATTTAACATGCAGTATTGGATACAGATTTTTTTTATCATATCCTATCATCGCTATGCTGCTGTCTGAAGTTAACTTAGGGCCTGATCCTGCATCCGTAAATGTTGAGGGGATCCTGCATCCGTTGTTATGTCTGTCTCATACACTGGTTTAGCAGCTTCTCCTGTATTCTTCTCAGTCTATAGATAAGCCTCTGAAATATATGTACTTATCTGGTATGTAGTAAACCATTATAGGCTTAGCTGCCCGTCCTGCTTCCCCCCAGTGTACAGTTTAAACCACAGCTTACTTAGCATCATGCTCAACTTACAAGTAATGCCACAGTAGTTCAAAATGTGTTTGGGTAGTCCCAAAGCTTTTATGCAATAAGGGTGTCTTACTTTTGTTGGAAGGCAGTGTCTTTTGATAACAGTTATCTAGCCCTGGAAGTGACACAGAACTATTGCTAATCATATGTAAACACTTTTCAGTATAAGCTTCAGTGGTACAGTTGAACCAGAGTGAATGTTTATCTCCTCAGAAACACTCCTGCAATATTGTTATATTGGATCATGCTGCTAATGTAACTTGGGATACAACTCCTCTCATGGTGCTACAAACCTCCCTGTCTCATTCAGATGTATTTTTACCCATAGAAAAAAAAGGACTATACTAGACCTATAGTTGTATGATATATTTTTATACTGTGACTTAATTTGTCATTAATGAACTTTGTGCAACACCACAATGTATTCATATGCACTTGCAAAAGTAATATTTTGGACATGCAAATTTAAACGCTGACAAGCCCAGCTCTTGTTCACAAAAATAGGTGACTGCTAGTTAATGTTAAATGTGGGCTTTTTATATGGTGTGGAGTGAAGAACATACTATATGTTATTAAAAGCCTTAGACAAAAACTGGGAAGAGTATATTGGGGAACGATGACATACCCAAACCTGACTCGGATTGCTGAAATTATATTTTTAGCTAGTGGAAAAATTGTTTGGACTTGTATGCTAAAATGTTTTTAATGATAAAAGTTTTGAGTCGAAAAAAATAGAGAAAAAAAAAATGAACACAGAAAACCCTGCATTCCAGACTGAATTTGTATATGTTTCTTGCATTTAAAATTTGCTATCCTGTGATATGGGAAATTGAGTTGCTTATCATGTATATGTACTTTAAAATGTATTCACAAACTACTGTTGTATTTGTATAAAATATAGACAAAAAGATTGCATATATATTTTTGTGTATAAGCTCTGTAAAATAGCAATCACATTATGAAGCTGCAGCAGAACTTCATTTTAAACATTCACATCCAAAGAAACAGACTATTTATTGTCCACATACCCTGATTATAAAATATACCTTGCTGCTATTAAACAATAGTGCTGCAGCTTCTTGTGGCCTACAGTGTTATGTTTGCTGTACAAAAATATGTGAACTCCACAAAATATATCAATAAAATTACAGAATGGTTTTAGTTAATGAATAACTTATGCCTGGCATTTCAATAGATGATCTTGATCTGCATGTTTGGGATTGCAATAAGTAACTGCAGAGTACATCCAGTTTTGCTGGGTGTAGTTTGCAAAGGCATCACTGTCTTTCTAATTTATGACTGGTAAAATATCAGTTTTTCAGAAAATCTTAAGGCATAAATATCTGCATTTCATGATTTCACCAAGGAACAAATGGGATGATGCTACTGTGTCTGTGACAACAGATCTGAACCGAAGGAAGCAATTGAGTTTGCCATCAAATTGCACTTTGAAACGCTGTGAGACACTGGAAGGTGAGTATGGGGTATCCATAGTGGGACCATTCCTTTGGGAGACGTAAGTGAGTGATTCTCCATCATTTCAGATTAATGCAAGTCTCATACATCGATGGATGTAGTTTGCAGGACAAACTTTAAGGGCATGGCACGTGCTAGACACAGGATGTAGGTTGTCTCTCTGCAGTATTTCCAGGAGCAACTCAGTTGCTTTGATCCCACAGGTGTCCATCTGCCTGTGGCACTGACTTCTGCAGAAGCCAGGCTAATGCTTGGGGAAGAGTTGCCAAGCAGCCAGGCGAGCAGCCTGCACACAAACTGCACAAAGTTACCTCTCTGCTCATTCCACACGGTTGTTCCCTAGCACAGACTGTGCCAGGAAAGTAAAAGACTAGCATTTCCCATTTCATTGCTTTTCAGAGCATATTTTGTTAACATCTTTAGCACTGTCTGCGTTTCCCTGCTTTTGAGTTCCTCTCTTTTCCAGGTCTTGGCTTTTTAGGTTCCTTGCTGTAACCAAGCTGGAGAGAAATGATTGTTACAGAGAGTTGTTGGCTTTTGCCTTCTCTGCATGATCATCTTTCCTTTCTTGTGATCCGTACCCCTTTCCTCTGAGCTGACTTATCAGTTCTGTGCCACAGGTTTCTAACTTGTTTGAGAGGACTGGTGTTATATTGAGAGTCAAAAGCTCAACAGATGCTCTATGATATGAAATAACCTGCAAAACAATTTATAACCACCCACAAACACATACCCCACGCACAGCCCCTCGAGAGAAAACCACCCATTCATTGTGTTGCTGTCCTAACTGGTCTCACCCACTGTTACTGATTTAACATGTCCTCCTTCCAAGCAGATACCCTCTAAAAATTCCATCAGCCTCTTCAATAATTGGAATGTGATTGCACAAATGACATCTGTGTTTTATCCAGGGATGTCTTGGTGCAGTCCCTCCAGAGTTTCCTTGTTAAATTCAGAGCCACAGCATCTTCCTTTCTGTCTCTCCTGTAACCTTCTCTTTCCAAAACTTGCATAAGAAAGTACAGAAAATGGTTCTGTAGTGTTCCTCTATACCTGGTCTCACTGTCCTCCAGGAGAGGAAGAAGAAGGCTGTTCTGGTTTTCCCCTTCACTCTGCCTCGCTCTTTACACCTTCTTTTCCTTTCCACATACAAGCATGCTCTAGGATGAAAAATGTTTTTTGACAGAGAAATCCAGAACTGCAGAGCCACTGCTGGATGAGCAGGAACTGAGCAGCTACACGCTGTTGGCTTCCCTGCTTTGCAAATCAAAACATTGTATTAAATTGGATAGAAAAGTTTTCCAAGGTGGCAGCTGCTGTAGTTGGCACAGCAAGGATTGGCGATCATGAACAGGCAGCAAGTGGGACAGCGAGATAAACTCTGCTACAAAATTTACTCTGTACCTAATAGTTTGAGAAGTATATTGGAAGATTAACTGGTGCTTATCAGTGTGAGCTGGGGCCTTTAGCAAATAAACAGCAACACTGTATTTCTGTTTTGAACAACACTGGAGATAATGGTGTTGAAAGTGACAGACCCCAGCAGTAGTGTGCAGTTTTGAGTTCCTGCTCATGTGCTATATCCCAGGTAATTCAGTATGAACTTTCTCTGCTCCTAATAAAGGTGTAACAGCTTGCCCGGTATTTTTATTTTTCTATAATTTTATTTATTTATTTATTGTATTGGTCTACATGTCCTCAAGAAATGAAAATTTTCAGGGAAATAAGTATTTGTAAAAAATATAATGAACAATTCCATTCTTCATTGTCATTGTCATCACTCAGCCTTGTCTCATTTGGGGGTATTTGTATCACAAGATCACCACCTACAAAGCCAGTTTGCCTCAGAGGAGACTGAAGAGACATCAGCTGTCAGCTGAGCACTCTGAAAACAGGCATATAGTAATGCCTGCTGTGGCTGAGCTGGAAATCATTTGAATTGATCCCTTGATAGTTTACCCGTGGGGCTGATTCTCACTGATGGCTGAACTGCCACGTACAAAGAAGAATGGTTTAGTGTCATTTTCATATATGTCAGTTCTCTGCTTGATGTGTGTTAAGTAGTGCAGAGAACCTGAATAGCCACAGTTTCTAAAAATCAGTATATTGCTTAAACTCTGGTGAATGTATGTGTGCACATGGATGTGTGTATGCATGGGAAGGTAATCTAAGCTGGAAAAGGTGCTAAATTAGTTTGGGGTTTTTTTCATTTTGGTTCCCTCCAAAATGTTTAAGTCTAAAGCGTTTGTGTTTTACAAGTGCAAAGTGAATCATATTGTTTGTTAAGGTATCCCCTAGTTAACACAGCGTGTGGTTTCCCAGGCAAGCTGGACGAGCTTCTTCCAATTACTTGATTAATCTATGAGAGACAGCAGTTTATCTAAAGGGTGCACAGACTCCAGCGAGGAAGGTGTTTGTCAGCTGGCCTTGTGTACTCCTAGATACAATTTCAGCAGAAAAGTTCTATAGGCTGTGCCTCGGAAATTAGCCTCAACTCTGGCTTACTGGCTTTTGTGGTAAATTGTTACACATGTGGTCATGGGTAAATCCTTAAAGTTCCCTCACAAGTGCTTATACTGAAAATAAAAATAAAATACAGGCTTTGGACGGTTTAGGGGCATGCCATAACTGAGCAACATCTGAGCTGTAACATAAGACTATCAAATATCAAACATTCATGACAAACAGACTAAACTCCCAAACTTTCTGAAGTCTACCCTCACCTGAAAATTGTGTCCTTTTATTTTGTCAGTGTTTGGCTCCTTACACCAATAAAGTATTGCAGGGTTGCCCCATGGTTTATGTGTTCTGTTCAGCTTAGGCTAAATTCAGCAGTATTTTTACAGGAAGCTTCTGCTTACTCACTGAAAGCTTTCCAACAATGTACTTGAACTGTATGACCCATTTTAATGTCAGGCTTAAAACCCTTTAACTTAAGGCAACCCCTGAGAATTTGCAGTGCCCCACCAGAGTACCCAGGCCATCATTTCAGAGGCACCAAATTTAGCTGATTCTCTTGCCTCTTCCCCTCTGTAACTCTCCAAAGAGGTGGTGTTTGCAGGAAGCCACCACATTTGCTATGGCAGGGTATTTAATGTACACCACAGAGCTGGGCATGATCTGTGTTGATGGGATTGTGCAAGCTGCTGGGAGAGACTCATCCCTTTACGCCTCAGTCTAGGCACCAGCATTAAATCCATGTACCTGGCAAAGCAGCAGCCCCCCAGCACTAGACTTAGCACTAACATTACCCCCCTGGGTTCTTTGCTGTATGTGATTAATTTTTCTCCTTAAGCATTGAAACTGCTTTCTAGTCCTTAAGCTGCAAGTCTTAAATTCCACCACTATATTTGGTATCTCCCCATGACCCAGCAAAGTCAGCTTTGCTCCAGGGGCAAGACTGTAAAACCAGTCTTGGACAATTTGGCTGAAAATGCTGCATAAGGTCCCTGCCACGTGACAGCAGGAGTGGTACTCCACCTGCCAGGATAGGTATCCACCTTTGCACGGCCAGAAAATACTGCTGTGGGTGAGACCTGTGTTTTACATTTTATTGTCTTTACCCCTAAGTTTGGATTCTTCTAGCTTGTCACAAGGTGCTCTTTTGAAATTGTGGTATTAATCTACAGCAGCAGGTCTCAAATTGTTATCCCTGGTCCACCTTGGTCACTGAGACCCCTGTAAATTAGCTGTGAAACCTCACCTGCCTTTCCAGTGCCTCCAGTTAAAACATCAGTGTGTTCAGGTAAGGAGAGCCTTTGCTTCATGCTCTTGAACACATGGAGTAACCTTAATGTGAAGGAAAAAAAGCATCAAACAGCTGTTTGGCAATGTGTGTTTGAAACTTGATCTTATTATTTATAAACTAGGGTTTAACCTTTTAAAATGTTTGTTATTATAATGTCTCAGCAGTAAAACAGCATCACAGTTCTTGCAGATGTATTTTTTTTTCCTTGCATTTGGGTTTACCTTTCACTGCTTTAATGAAAACTTGCTTGTATTTGCGGTTCCGAGGTGTCACTTTTCTCACCAAAACAGCCAAACTCTGAAACATGAACTGGATTCTTGCTTGTAGTTAAAAAAAAAAAAAAAAAAAAAAAAAAGTGTTTGATCAGTGGCCTATCTTCAGAGCAAGCCTCTGTAGGGACTGGCTCCAGACAATGCTATCACTGTGCAATTGATCATATCAGAATTCCTTTCAGGCAACTCTGAATATCATTTGAGGTCTATGAGGTGTGACTGGAAGCAACACTTGGACTATGAAACGCTGTGCATGAGGAGAATGTAGGTTCATCATCAAATCCTAGACTGAGATCAGAGGGACTAACAGTAAAAGGAGAAAAAAGAAAACTTTTGGTTTCAAACAGAGAAGAAAATCTCTCAGAAGTCCCTAAGCCACAGGCTAAGGAGCTGTCTTGCTTTGAGCAGGACTGTAATTTAAGCACTGAAGAGCTACATTTGGCTCCTTTAGCAAAGTTACAAAGTAACCTAGTAGAAACACAATGCTACCTCTGTATTGTAAGGCAATTCTTAGAAGCCTATGGACAGCCAAGCCTTCAAGGGGTTGTTACATGGCACAGCCACCAAATGTACAAAGAAATAAAGTAATGACTGAGGGGAAATATATAACTGTACACTCCTAAACTCTCTGAAGTCAGTTACCAATCCCCAGCCCTGTCCTTCTGCTTTAGACAAAACTGGCTATTAACCACGAGAATGATGCACCTTGATGAAAACAAAGCTGGTGTTTGGTATGTGTCCTGTGTTGGGCTGGGTTACATCCATCCCAGCCCTTTAAGGCCCTTGGTATCGGGGTGATTTCTCCTGTCCAGTGACCAAGCAAACAGCAGGAGTAACTAACAGTGGTGAACAAAGAGTTTCTGTGTTCCTGATATGCAAGTGAAATATGAATGGGGGAACTGAGCGAGATTCTGTATTCCTTCTCATCCAGAAGCACACATTAGGTCGGGCAGCTGGTGCAGCAGGGGATGCACAGGTATGTTTTATTTGCAGAAATACAACACACAAGCTTGGAACAAACCCATTGCTGCTGCAGTTTATTGTAGCTGTGACAGATTGCAGCCCATGGGACACAGACTGTGTGCTTCCCTCCTGTCACTTTCACATTGCATTCTGTGCTGATGACTTCTGGCTCCTACAGCTTCCTTTTCCCTCATGGAAAAGGCAGTGCAATGGGAACAGTGTGGCTGGAGGCTGCTGAGGGTTGCCCTGGGGAAGGGTGGCCGGGAGGGAAGGGGCAGCTTGTCCCCAGCCTCACCAGGGACCTACCCCAGCCTGGTAATGCCAGAGCTAAACAGGGCTGTGAAACTTAGCAAAGATGTCCTACAACGATTGTGGCTGCTGGGAAGTCACTGGGCCAAATCACCAATGGATTACAGGAAAATAATATTTATTAAGAATAAAAGCCTGCTTGAATTTAAATCTGATTTAATCGTGTTCACTTTGAAAGAATCTGGACCTTCTCTTGCTTTGGTCCTCAGCAGTAAGCTTGAGGCAGAACAGTAAGTTACATTGAGGCACTTTAGATCCCAAAGAATGCCCCTCCTCCTGTTCAGAAATATCAGTGTATTGCCCAAGAACAATACAAAAATATCTACCATGGCAGGGCAAAACAGAAAGGTTTCTGACAGAAAAGGGCAACAAGAAAATTACCTGAAAAGGTAACAAAAGGACAACTGACAGAAGTGGACGTGGACTTCGGAAATAATAATATGGAACATCTGATATATCCTTTTGAATGTGATTTCAATCAAAGAAATTTGGAAGCAGCTGTAATCCTGTTTCATGGGCATAGATTTTGCTACTGTTCATAGCATTCACAAACATCAGATATGCTGCTGTAGTTGTCAGCTTAACAGGTCCGCTCTCAGTCGCTTCATCCACACATCCTTCTACCTGTGCCTGTCCACACACAGCTTTTCTTTTGAACTTCACTGCCCCCCTAACCTGGTGAAAATAGGCTTGGAGAATTCAGAGCAGAAATGTCTTTCTGGTGCTTTCATATGCTGTATGGCACAGAAGCCCACTGAAGAACCGGAGCCCTAAACAGCTCTTAGAAAACAGGTATAAAGATCTTTTTGCTCTCCCATGTAGCTTCATCTGTTTTCTGCAGCTTTTCATTTCCATTACAACTCACCTGCCTGGAAGACATTCTCTGCAAAGATTGGAAATGAAGACTTCTGCATACGAGCATAAAATCATAGTGCTACTCAAGAAAGGAAAGTAAATACCTGTTGTCTCCATGGCTTATTTCACTACGTATTTAAAACCACACCAGAGATCCTCTGGTCCTCCCCCCACGCCCAGAACATCCCTGTGTTGCTGATGGTGACCCGAAGCAGGGTAGCAATGGGATATTACTCGGCTGCTTCGTGCTGTGTGACGGAGAGCTCACGGGGCGTGGCAGCACCTGCCGGGGCCGGGGGCCTCTTGCACTGCCAGAGTCTCTTCTGGGAGGGAGCAGGAAAGAGGAGCCTTGTGTTGTCAGGCAGTCCCATCTGCAGGAGCTGTCCCACCCGCGGCCACTGCGAGGTCGCCTGGCATCCCTTAGCCTTTGCGCCCTCACTTGTTAGCAACTCCTATTAGCACCTATTTATCGAGATCTTCCCCAGCCTGTCTGTTTCACACTGCCAGATGAGAACCCAAATTCTCCATTCTCATTCCTCTGTGGTCCAAGTTTGCGTCCCTGTGAATTGCTGTGGCAAGTTTTTCCTGATAAATCTGTTCTGGGGAAGATCTCCATCACTGATTCACTACAGAGTGATGTCTTCGAGACCCTCTGGTCGAGCTGATCTAGAGTTCAAGGAGGGTCCCGAAGAGGACTTTGGGATATCAGGTTTGTGTGTTAAGGTGTACAACTGAACCCATCTCAAGGTGGAGAACCCCTCAGTTCTGCTTGCACAGGGTCTGGGTACCCTTGAAACGCCTCCCCCCCTCCCTCCCCCCAGCGGCCTGTGCTGCATTTTGCTCATCCAGAGACTATTAAAAAAAAAAAAAAAAAAAAAAAAAATTAAAAGAAAACGCCGGGAAAACTCTGCAGGAGCTGCCTGCAGAGCTGGTGCTGCCCAGAGTTAATTCTGCAGAAAGAGGCACCGTCAGTCTGAAGTCCCTTGGCAGAATCTGTACTAAAAAATCTGACATCCAAGAGGAAGGTTCTGAAGAGTGAGGAGGTGGGAAACAGGGACCAAGCTTTCCAAGATATTTGTCAACATGTACAGAAAGAGACTGGAATATTCAAAAGTCCTTAACTATATAGGTGCCATAAGGGTGCTCTGCTGTCTGGGCAGTACAGCAGGTACCAAACACAATGGCAGTCAGCATAAGCACTGCAAACACATGAAAGGGTCAAAACTCAAAAAACACCATTTGGTTTGAAAAAACACCGGGACCACGAAAACAAAATTATCTTTGTTTGATTTCTGCCAGAACAGCTTTGTAAATTCAGCAGTAATTTTCCTAAGAAGGATCCTGAAATAAAATACACACCTGTAGTAACTGCATAGAGTGTGATGGGAAGATAACCAAATACTTATGTGTAATTCTAGTTACTATATCCAAAGGATGATACAGAACAATTATTTATCTTTATGCTGCTATTAAAGTTGCCATCCTACATGGGCAAAGTGGAGCACCCAAACCAGTCCCCTTGTCCCAGTCATGTTTAAGTGGTAGGTTCCTACAAAGACACTTTTATATTTATGCCTGCCATAGCATCATCAAAGGTCAGCACTCACCACTTCAGCTGCTTCCACTGACAAAGACTTTGAGCTGTTTAATGCACCTGATGCTGATCATTCCTGCCTGGGGCCATGGTGAAATGCATTCACCAGTCACTGCTTTATTTATTCCTGGGGCATTTTGCTAGAGGAATTCAGTGGGCAGAACATATTTATTTTGAGATTAGAAATGATGTAAAATACTTATGAGTTAATAATTTTTTAGCTTTAAATCCGTTTGCCTTGACTTTTCTAGAAATTTGCTTCAGGGCTGGAGAAGAATGTTTCCAGGTGAACCTGATTTGGTTCTGACAGTTGTGACAGATGCAGTTCATTTGGGGGAGGGAGGGAGAATTGTGAAGGGAGGATAAAAGGCTTTGGAAGGCAGTTTAGAGTCCTTTCTGGCAGGGAAGCTTTCCAGTCTTCTGTCTTAGTAACTGCCTGTTGTTTTTGCCTTCATATTATGCCATCACCTATTCCTCTTAATTGTTTTCTTTCTTTTGAGTATTCCCCCTCTGCGGATTTACGCCCCTGCAGTAGCCCTTTAGTTATCCCTGGCAAAGACAGCAAAAGCTTTCTGGGGGGAGCTCCTTCAGCCAGGACTCGCCGCTTGCCTCCCCGCCTTTCCTGGTGCTCCATTGACTGGGAGCAGCTCTGCCTCCTGCAGCCCTTGGGATCTGGGGGCTTCGGTTCTGTCTATAAAGCCACCTACCATGGTGCAATCGTGGCAGTGAAGCAGGTGAAGAAGAGCAGCAAGAACCGGCTGGCGTCCCGGCAGAGCTTCTGGGCTGAGCTGAACGTGGCCCAGCTGCAGCACGATAATGTGGTACGTGTGGTGGCTGCCAGCACGTGTGCCCCGGCCAGCGAGAACAGCCTGGGCACCATCATCATGGAGTACGTGGGTAACATCACCCTGCACCATGTAATTTATGGCACTAGGGATGCGTGGAGACTGGAGGAGGATGAGGAAGGAGGATGTGGAAGGAAGGCTCTGAGCATGGAAGAGACTGTGTGCTATTCTTGTGACATCATGACAGGCTTAGCCTTTCTGCACTCACAGGACATCGTGCACTTGGACCTGAAGCCTGCAAATGTTTTCATCACTGAGCAGGGAGTGTGCAAGATTGGAGACTTTGGGTGCTCCCAGAAACTGGAGAAGGGCTTGTCCCAGAGCTCCCACGTTTGCCAGCAGGGGGGCACGTACACCCACCGTGCCCCTGAGCTCCTCAAGGGGGAGAGGGCCACTGCCAAGGCAGACATCTACTCGTTTGCCATCACGCTGTGGCAGATCGTCATGCGGGAGCAGCCGTACCTGGGCGAGCGGCAGCACGTGCTCTATGCCGTGGTCGCCTACAACTTGCGCCCTTCGCTGGCCGCTGAGGTGTTCCACGAGTCCCCAGCGGGCCAGAAGCTCCAGAGCATCATTAGCTGCTGCTGGAAGGCCAACGTGGAGGAGCGCCTGAGTGCGGCCCAGCTGCTTCCCCGCCTCAGGGCCCTCAAGCAGAGCCTCTAGGAAAACTCAGGTCTCTTAGGACTCTTTATTTTGTCACCTTTTCTTTCCCTCCACCCTTCCTCTGAACATAATTAATTTAGCCCCTGTGTGATCTTAAGGTTTTGTTGCTGTTTTCTACACTTAAAAAAAATAATAACCCCAACTGTTTTGATATAAGAAAATTAAAGTGATTTAATGAAACTGTGGGGTTTTACCCTGGAAGGGGATAGAGGCAAAGATGAAGAGGTTGGCAGACATGACTTTTTCTAGTTGATGTGTTGTGTGCTGCCTTGCTGACTGGGGAATGTGATGTGCAGAAAAGTTGTTGGTTGTACATAAGTGAAGTACAAATGAAGGGTCTGCTTTTGGATGGTTCTTTGTATGTAATACCTTTTGGTATTTTCAAAATGTCAGATATGAGTAGTTCTTTACATCAGCTAGGGTAGTGTGTTTGAGCTTTTCCTCTTCATTTACCAAGGAATGAGTATGTATCACATGCAACGAATGCAGGAAAATAAATACAGTGTGTCAGTGTTCTATTTAACCTGTTCCTAGATGTACTTAATTTCAGTAAGTATGCTGCTTCTGGTATGGAAAATGTGAACTACTCACATGCTCCTTGAAATAAAGAACCTTTTTGTCAGTCAGGCTACTAAGAGTAAGAAGATGCATTAACAACCTGTCCTTTTTATCAGACTTCCCTGCTACCAGGTGTGTTAGTATCAACTTGCTAGTTGGAACATTGTAAATTCTGAAGTATTATAAGAACATTTTGTGAAGAATAGAGTTTTTAAAAAGGGGGGGAAGGAATGGTAAAGGGAGAATTATTTGTGCTTCATAACACACGGGTCAGGATTGGACAAGATACTGGAAGTACTGACAAGGAAGTTTGCTTACAGCAGTGATAATGTTCCTCTGCTGGTGCTCAGAGCACACACTATTGAACTATCCTCTGCACTGCTTATGTCTTATCTACTATCTTTCCTAATCTGGTTGTAGTGTGTCTGGGAAAGGAAGTGCTGTAGGCAATGCTGAAGACAAAAAGCTCTGATCCCTGATTTATTCAGAACTGATAATTGTACATCTGAACCCTTATCTGCAGCTGCCTGCTGTAGCTGATATTGCCATTCTGCTCAAAGCCTCTGCTTCTTTTTAAGACAGGAGAAAGAGTGATGTTTCAGTCAAATTGTTTTTCTTCTTTACCCTTCCTCCCCCTTGCTTCCATTCTGAAAAAAAAAAAAAAATTCCCAAAGGAATTGAGCCAGTTTCCTGATTTCTGACACACATCTGTTCTTAGCCCCGTGAAATCCTGGAAATGAACAACTATGTGAATTTGAGATGATTCTGTAGGTCTTTATGGTATTTGGGTTGGTAATTGAAATGAATGGTTTATAAAGGATATCTAAGCTTAACTATTTCTTGGTCTTCTGTCTGCCTTAAGTGGAAATACAAAATGCTGGCTGGAATAAAAAAAAACCTGAAGTAAATTGTGGAAAATATTTCCTGTGTTTCTCTGTCAAAAGAATTACGCTATAGAACCAGAACTTTTTTCTGTGTCTGTGTTGCTTAACTTATTTAATAAAGAAGTTGTTTTATAGAAGTTATCATAATAAGTCAGTTACCTTTTGAAATGATTAGCTGAGGGCATGTAAGATAAAATTATAGATAAAGCCATTGATGTGCCCCACCTTTACTTCAAACCTTAAATAAAAATGTTTCTGCAGTTTTCAAAAGAATAAAAAAATGGAGTTAATTTTTTTTACTAGTTCCTAAATGCTTATGCGTTGTATTTATTTTGCCAGTCTAGGAAGCTTGTTGCTTATACTGCTAGGAACCTGTGATTTTTTTGCTTAATGATACTTTAGCATCAACAAGTGCTACTTGAGTCTCTGTGAAAAATCAAGCACCCTTCAAATTCTCTGTTGTACTTGACAGAAGGATACTGAGTGGCCCAGATCTGCTCTTGAAGTATAATCAGCTCTGCAGATGTTTCTGTCAGTTTTATGGGGTTCTCTTTTGATAGTGTGAGAGAGAACTCTGCACAGCACTTAAGATGTAGGCACACCATACTCTGCTGCCATAATGATGATCTCTATTTTTTTTATTAACTTCTAAGGTTTTTTTTGTTTTGTTTTTTGATTTCTAATGAGCTCTAAGTTAATACCAATCAAGAAATATCTCAAGCCTAACAGTTTCAGTTTGTCTGTTTGCCTCACTTTTATACCAATATATCTTGAATTTTTTTCTGCCAGTTTGTAGCTGGCCCTTGCAATTAAATAACTCCACCACCAGCAAATTTGTTTATCTTCCAGCTCCCCCTCTTGCACTTCACTCGTGGATGTGCTGGGCAGCAGAGGATCCTCTGAAACACCAGTGGGCACTTTCTCCTCCTGAGGAAACTGACAGTTTTAGCCCCTGTGCCTATATTTTGACTTACCCAACCCCAGGTTTTCTCTCCTAAATGTGGCTGCTTAGTACTCTTCAAAAGTTTGCAGTGAAGGATTTTTCAAATACCTTTGGAAACCCTAAGGGAACATATCAATCAGTGTCTTATCTACATGCTGTTAGTGCTCCTAAAGAATTCCAATACAATCCAACACAATTGTGAAGTGCAAATCTTCCAACCAAAGCAATATTGGCCCTTTCTAAACAAATCATGTCTATGTGTCTGATATTTCCTTTAATATAGAATCTGCTAACTTATCTTGTACAGCTGTCAATCATGTAATTAGGAAATTTATTTTTTAAAGACTTCCCTGGGATATGACCCTGGAGAGAAGAAGGGCCAAAGACAACTGGCTGATTTTCAAGGATTGCCTTCTCCAAGCTCAAGATTGGTCCATCCACATGAGCAGGAAACCAGGAAAAGTGACAGGATGCCTCCAAGCATAAACAAGGAGCTTCTGATTACACACAAACATAAATAATAAATATGCAAGAGCTGAGAGACCAGTGTGGGGTTTGAAGCAAGGAAGATATACTGTTGGTAAGGAATGATCAGGTTAGGGAACATTGAAACAAACCAGGTGTACAGAATATTGTAGGACCTGATGGGATGCATTCATAAATGCTGACAGTGCTTGTCAATGTCATTGCCAGGCAACTTTTGGCTATCTTTGGAAGATTATGGTGCTCATGAGAGAATTCTGAGGTCTGAAAGAAAACAAATCTAATTCCTGTCTGCAAGATGGCCAAGAAGGAGGATCTGGAAAACTTAAAGCCCATCAACCTCATCTAAATCCCAGGAAAACAGGTGGAACAAATAACTCTGGAAATCATTGGCAAACATGTGAAGGACAAAAAGGTGACTGGGAGTAGTCATCAGGGATTTATGAATAGGAAATCATGCTTGACCCACTTAGTAGCCTTTTGCAATGAGATTACTGGCTGCTGGAGGGCAGTGGTGGTTGCTTATCTTGACCTTAGGGAGGTTTTTAGCACTGTTTCCCATTACATCCTCATAGAGAAACTGATGAAGTACTGACTAAATAGCGGAAACTGAAAATTAGCTGGGCTCCTGGGCTCAAAGGGTTGTGATCAGTGGGAGACCACTCATTGGTGTTGTACCCCAGAGATGGACACTGGCCCCAGTACAGGCTGACATCTCCGTTAAAGGCTCGGGTGCTGGGATGGAGCACCCTCTGCAAGTCTGCAGGTGGTACAGAATTGGGTGGAGCAGGTGATACCTTGGCTGGTTGTGCTGGTGTTCAGGGATACATTACCAAGAGAAATCAGCTGACGGCACCCAGCGCAGGGCACTGGGGATAACCCCGAGCACCAGCCCGCCCTCGGGGCCAGCCGCCTGGAAAGCAGCTCCGCAGGAAGGGCCCGGAGCTGCGGGCAGGCACAGAGTGGAACATGAGCAAGCGATGCACCCTTGCGGCAAAGGAGGCCAACAGCATCTGGGGCGCGCTCCAAGGGCTGCTGCCAGCTCTTCCGAGCCCTGCTAGCAGAGGGTATCCCCGGTGCTCGCTCAGCCCTGGGGAGACACGTCTGGGGCTCTGGGGTCGGCTCAGGACTCTGCCGGAACAAGAAAGGTGTGGATGTACCGGGCCAGGAGTGCAGAAAAGGGCCATTAAGTTGATCCCGGGATTGGAACCTCCGCACGTGAGGAGAGGCTGAGAGATGCGACTGTTCAGCCTGGAAGTAGACGACTCAGGAGGATCTTAGCAGTTTGTAGAAATACTGATGGGAGACAGTAAAGACAGAGCCAGTCTCTTCTCAGTGTTGCTCAGTGACAGGACAAGATGTAATGGACACAAATAGAAGGACAGGAAACCCCATTTAAGTGCAAGAGAAAACATTTTTATTGTGATGATGATGGCCAAACACTGGAGCAGGTTGTTCGGAAGGGCTAGGAAGTCTTCATCCTTGGAGATACTCAGAACCCAACTGGACATGGTACTGAACAAGCTGCTCTAGCCGACCCTGCTCTGAAGAGGGGGTTGGACTAGACAGTCTCCAGAGGTCACTTCTAACCACAGAAGTTCTGCAATTATAATAACTTTTATAGATGCTTGAATTTCAGACAACTCCTGAGTTCTCCTACAAAAATCCTTCTAGCTTGAGCCTATTTTGTGTTTCCTTCAGGGACAACATACATGCAAGGACCACCCCGATTCTTTGCAATGGCTTTGTCGTCTTGGGGGAGAAACAGGTTAAAAGGTTTAGGTGGGGTAGTCTTGATTTTGGTTTTGGGGTTTTTTTTTGGTTTTTTTGTTTTTCTTTTAAAAACGTGATATCAATAGATCTGCCAGACAGTCTTGGCAGATTTCTTGTTCTTGATATTCTGAAAATGAAGAATTATGGAGTTTATGTTAGTTCCTTGAAGTTTCTTTTTCCCATCTATTTTCCTATGTAATCCACCAGCCTTTTATCCTTTCTGTTTTTATCATCTGGACCCAGCTTCAGGTTTTTTAAAAGATTCCTTCCTGCTTCTAAAGCTGGAATGAGCTAATGAGTGTAGCTGCACTTCACTCCTAACTTTGTCATACTTACATACCTCTGAATAAAGTGTTAATAGAAGGCACATGATGCTAGTAGAGCAGTGTCACAACTCTAAGGGGATTCTGTTCATCCAGATTTTTCCCTTTCTAAAAACTGGTTTTTTTCCTTTATCTCTCCTTCCCCACACATACGTATGCAGCACAGTTCCAGATGGTCAGCAAGACATAGTTATAAGTTATAAACCTTAAGGGCTACTCATACCTAGTTTATTTATTCTCTTTGTTTCTGGAATTGATTACCAGTAGCTTGATCAGCCTAAACAGATTTATGGCAGTATTGCACAGATTGAGATGATGCAGCATCAGTGCCAGTCTGGGAATGGCAGTATTGGAATGCCTTTGCTGGCCAGGTATGCTCTCTTCAAGGCATGGGTTATCTGATGCTAACAACATCAAATAAGAGTGTACCTCCTCAAATAAGAGACACCAAGCATCTTGACTCTGTTATGAGGAAGGAACAAAGCCTCATTTCTCCCAGCTGGTAAATGTAAAGGTCAGATCTCTCGTGTCTTACTATGAACCGAGTTCCACAGCTTGATATAATTATTTTCCTTGGAAACTCAGCTATTCTGGTGTTTAGTTTTGTTTGTTTGTTTGTTTTTGATAGCAGCAACCTAAGCACTGTTTCTGGGACCCTGGGATGCCATGTCACAGCAGCCAGTTTCTCAAGGCGAGCTGCTTTTTGTTTTATGTTCTCTGTCCTCACGTAGCACGAGCTGCCTTCCAAACTTCCAGCTCTGCAGCACTGGGAGCTAACTATTCAAAACTGGGGGTTTAGCTCCTGCCTCACAGCAGTCTGGGATAACCACAGCCTGCATGGAAACTTCAGCTTTTCCTCATTAATCTCCCACCACCTAACTACCAAACCTGCTTGCATTTACTGATTTTGGAAAGTACATATTCTAAAGAAGATACTGTAAAGTGCTTGCTTGCATTCTCATGGGTAGTAGTCAACAGCAGTAGCCCTGGACATATTAACCATATCAGAGTGTTGTATTTTGTGCTTTCTTGGTTATACAGAGAGTATTGTCCACTGAGGGAAAGCACGAATTAAAAATTCTAATTCTGGTCTTTTTTTCTTTTATTTTATAATGAACGGCATTCACCATCCCAATGTCCCCTGACAAGTCCTCTTCTTCCTCAGATGGGCACGTGTATAAAACTTGAGAGGATGCACTTAAGAGATTTTATATAATTTTCATTGACTCCCCAGATAAGAGCCAATACTAATTAATGCTGGAACGGTTTTAGGTAAAAATTAATTTTTTTTCATGCCTTACAATGAAAAGCAACTTCTACGTGCTATCCTGAGTTCTGTAAAGTGCAATAGTTATTTTAGCAGTCAAGTGATTACAAGAAAGACAAGAAAAGATGACTATAAGCATGGGAACTATGCAATTGTAATAAAGAGCTTCTAGGAAGAATGAGAAGGAAGAAAAAGGAAAAGCATGGAGGTTTATCATTCTGTATTAATCTTCCCTTACTATAGCTGTTACTGAGGGTTTAGTGTCTTTGGATCCCAAGTAGAAATATCAAAAGACATTTCATAATAAGTTTTAAAAGAAGTTAGCACAAACTACAATTCTGATGCTGTGCTCTTTATCTGGTATGTTCTGTTGTTTGCTCCTTTTTCCTTTTTTTTTTTTTTTTTTTTTTGTATTATGCTTTATCTCAACCTCAGAAAGAAAGTGGTAACATCACTATTTTCAAACAATATAAATACTTTATAACTTGGAAGTGAGCAAGTTCAGAAGGTAGGATGAGAAGCATGAAAACGTAAGTCTGAAGATGTATGGGTTGTTTCTGTATTCTGCTGTAAGATACACCACAGCAAAGAAAACAAACAAAACTGTTTTACACAGTATATCACAAATATTTGTAAATTCAATGGGACTTAAGTGGATGCTTACTATTCAAATTGTGTATCATTTTTGCACTGTGTTCATAAATTCATCTGCTAGAACAAAGATGAAAATTGGGATAGAAATGAATGGTTATTTTTAAAATTAACCATACTTGGAATATTTTACTTTTACTTTGTTCTAGTTATTTATCTGCTGCAAATACCTTCATGCAGCACTCTAAGAGCCTCGTTCTAGGCTTCAGTTAACCCAGCTGCCAAATATTTGTCTGCCTGTCAAACAAAAAACCTTAAAACCAGTTAAAGAAGGCAAATGGAACAAAAAAAAGTCTACTGTCATCTATCCCAGTTTGCCAATATCTACGGATGCCACGGGACAATTTGACAGCAGAGGCACCACCAGCCACCCCTGAACTTCTCCGAGCTGAGTTTTGCTGTTGACCCAGCCTGAAGTTCAATAGCCCAAGTGCTCAGCAGAGCAGGGAGGTGGTTGCATTTGCCTTTGCAGGGCACCTGGGATAACAGGGTAATTCATAACTTAATAAATATTCTGCTGCACATGTGCCAGGCTACAAAGAGCAAAGGCTGCAAATTGGAAATGTAAATGCGCAGTTCTTTTTAAGTCACTCCCCCAAAAAGGGCAGAAGGAAAATCAGTTTTATTTTCAAGCCACATATTTTTCTTCACCACTTGAGAATGGTGAAAGGGTTTTGATTCAGATATGGCACAAATGAAGCTGGTCCCAGACACAAGAATAGAAAGTTGCACCTGAACAGAGATTGTAAAAAAGCTGAATGTAAATAAGGGAACAGATAGGCTGGGGAGGCTGGGTTTCTTTTAATTGTAGTTAATAGTATATATTACACAATATGGTAAGTTTAGAGAGATACCATACACCTTTTCCACATTCTTGTTTTTCTCTTATCCAACAGTTCCAGTAAAATGCTTCACAGATAACACAAAAGCTACATGCAAAGCTTTTGAAGGAATGTATCACTGCACTAAGATGCCAGTAGATGAATCTCACACTGATTTCTTTGTCAAGAAAGTGACAGAAGTCCAGACCTCCCTTAACGTTGTCAATCCTTGTACAGCTTTTGGAAGTGAAATGATTGCTAGTAAATGTTTTCTGATTGAAAGGGGAAAAATAGATATTCCTAAAGTTTAATAAATCATTCCTGCTAACAGCTGACTTTCAGAGGAAACAAATATCATTACATTTTTTAAAACGTTTTCATGGTTGCATCGTTTGTTTAAGAAATTGTATATTGAATTGCAAACAGCATTTGAAAAAGCGTCCTGATCATAAAAATCGGTACTATCTGACCAATCATAGCAAAAGAGCCATTTGCCCAGGGAGACAAGGGAGGGGGCTGCAGGAGGCAAGGAGACAAGCCAGAGACAGGGAGAGAGGAAACACCCCAAAATCTAAACCTATTTGCTACAACCCTTTCAATCAGTGAAACTCTCACTGAACAGTAAGTTTATGCTGGCATGTGGCTTTCTCTGTTGTGTGCTGGAGACATCTCCCCACTGGACTGTCACTGTATGACTTAAACTAAGGTCTTGAACTAGTGCTTAAAATTAGATAAAGTCACTGATTCAGTTCAGAGTGGTCACCCATTACCACCAGGTGAGAGCAGTTAATTATTCATTAGTTAATTAATTGGTTAGTTAAAAGAAGCATAGCCTTCCTCTCCCAGCCCCAGCCCCCCAAAACCCCAACTGGTCCTGAAAATGAAAACCTGTCTAATTTTAAATGCTCTGCAAAACATTACCAGTCCCCAAACTGCCCGAGAGTGTTTTTTTTCTTTCCTTTATGGTTGCACTATTACTAATTATGATTAGTTAGTGCTACATTTAAGTAGCACCAATGATTTAGCAACGTATGCTAGTACACAAGTAATGGTAGATTCTTCATTGGAAAATAAATTTCCTTTATATACGTAAGATTTTAAGAGGAAAATCTCCATTTTCTGTATCAAAGGTGTGC
Organism: Monarcha castaneiventris obscurior; assembly: GCA_026261815.1. NCBI lineage: Eukaryota > Metazoa > Chordata > Aves > Passeriformes > Monarchidae > Monarcha > Monarcha castaneiventris. The sequence goes on along the minus strand of JAMPIT010000379.1, from coordinate 9,691,460 downwards.
TGCTGGCTTGGTCTTTTTTTTCCCAGGAGAAATGAGAAACAATTCCTATGTATTAGCATAAGCATTTGTTCCTGCTGGAACACCAGGAACATTTCCCATGAGAATATGAGAATCAGTTATTCCTCTGAACAGGTAAGGAACTGTCAAAAAGGAAATGCACTTGTGGCAGTGTGGTAAGGGGCTTTTGGTAGGATGAATTGCCTGCTGGGTGCTCTCAGAAACAACTTCCAACAGTCACAATTATTGAAAGAATATTTTTAAACGGGTTCTGTACATAAACAAAAACCATAGGTCATAATGCTGAAAAAATGACAAGTATTAATATTTCTGGGATTTCTTTCAGGGTGCATGGGTACCATATTCAAACCCACCTGCTATGTTTACCACAATAATTAATTTTATTTGACTAAAAATTGAATGCTTGACCACAACCCTTGTAAATGTTAATATTACCTTTTTTTCAGTTTTAAACCTGTAGATTATACTGCTTCCCTTGATTTGCATCTGGAAAATCTGTTGCTGGGGATTTCACTGGGCACAGAGGCTGGAATGTTGGATGTGCAATCGTGTGCACATTAATTTACATAGAGTAGCTCTTACATTGTTTAAGTGATTGCTGCAGGGGGAAAAGACTTTTCTGTTTTATATCATTTCCTAGGGGAAAAATATAGCAAACTGTATCCCACATTTACAACCACATTTTGTAGACTGGTGTGAAAGGCCATGCACAAGCCCCATTTTCGTGAAGTAGGAACTTTTTGTGAAGTAGGAACTTCTGTCACTTATTTAGGTGAAAGCTAAGTTTAATAGACTTCCTGTAAGCTCCAAGTAAGATGTTCTCTTGAACAAAACTTCTGTGTCTTCTATGAATGGTATTACAAACTCTACGGTTGCTGTTCCTGCCCTGCTACTGCAACCTCATAACTTCCATGCAGTAAACTGCAGCTGCCACTTTGCCACATTAACTTTGTGGAGAAGTTAGAAAAACCCTTTGAAACCAAAACTTCTTCATATTTGGTGCCTCTTGGATCACTTTCGTGGTATGTTGTGGGTCCAACCAGCTGTTCTGAGCAATCACAGCGTGATGATTTCCTCAGAGGCTACTAATTCCTGTTTCTAAAGCACATCTTTAACACCACAGTATCTCCTTTAGTTCCAGGTCCTAACTTCTATGTTGCTGTTCTTGCTTCTGTCAGGTTTTGAGTAACTTAGCTTGGCTAGTTCACAGAGGGTCAGGTCACAACAGGAGAAGCATTGCTGAATTTGCTTTAATCTTTCTTTACAGATGCCAGGGTTGGGAAGGGCACTTAAGTCCCACAGAAGACCGACACCTGGATGTAATCTAGATAAAAGTTCAAGTTGCAACTAATATCCAGCTCTAATAGTCCTGTAACATCAAGGTGGAAATCACCCCTTGCTTTAAGACTCCTCATCATCTGTGGCAAGCATTTGCTAAATTTTGTGCTTGCAAACACTCACCATCTGAAAACCAACTGGATCAAAAGTATCACAAAAGGACGCCAGTCCTACAGAGATGAGGGAAAGCTTTTCAGGAATAAAAAACCTGAACATGATGAAGTGATGCATTCCATATCAGGAGAAATTTTTCCTCTAGGCATAAGGCAGTGTGAAGCCAGAACCATTCCTTAAATTATCCCTGTTCCATGACAGAGAAGCAGCACAAGCACCGTGAAACAATTCCCTCCTACTCTGTCTCGCCAAAGAATTATATTAGATTAAAGTGGTCTTTGGATGAAAAAAACATGATCAGTGGGCTCTGAAACACACAGGCAAACATATATGTGGACTACATATACTGGTAAACAGAATTGCTGTAAAATTTAACACCTTTTTTTCCCTCCAGGACAGACATCCAACCATGCTGCTGACAGCTTCCCACAAAGTCGTTGCAGGAGGCAGACACGAGGAGGAAAGGCAACTCCAAAGTCTTTCACAGCACAGTGTTGTGAGAGTTCGTACACACCAGTACATACCACTAGTTCCCAAACGCTACCAGTACAAAGCACCCATAGAGAAGCCATTGGAGTAAGAGCAGCTGAACAACCTGTGTCCTGGAAGCCATTTCCAATGCTGGTGTTGGAACAGCTTGCTCTGTTCAATGATTCCCATGGATATTATTTGAGTAGGTGCAAGTTTTCAACATATTGTACAAACCACTGCGGTCTTCTTGAACTATTCTTCCAAAGTGAAACAGATCACAACAAACAGCACCACAAAAGTGGTGCTGCCTCAAGTGGCCAAATCTGGATTGGAGAGATTTGTGTAGTTTACGGTTCATTTTTTGCGCTTGATTAAGCTTTCCTCACATGAAGTGATTTCCAAAATGAAAACTGGATACAAAAAACCCCACAGTTCTGTTTTTATGCCCACTAGTCCTGCTTTCACTGGGCTGATGCTGGGGATTTTTAGTACAGGGATTGCATGCCCCTCTTGGTAACAACAAGGCCTGGATAACAACAGATGATAGGGTAGGAATATGAGTATAAATAGTCTGTGTGAACAGAATACCCAAACTGGCATGTTCTGAGAGGATGTTTGCCCAAAACCTGATAGCACTAAGAGGAAATTAACAATAACAAAGCTTGCTTAAAACAAGGACCACCCAGATTAAACAGTAACCAGGGAATTCAATTAACAAGACCCTTTCGAGGAAAAAAGTTAGCTTGAAAAGCAGCATGAGAATTTGTGATTATTAGAAGAAAACTTGGGGTGGGAGAGCAGTAGGTGCTAACATTTCAAGATCCTCCTCATCAGACATGGTAAGTAGCTGCCACCCCTCTGCTGGTACAGACTGGGGGGACTGACAGGCTGGGGCAGAGCAGTAGGGACCCACCTTTCAGGAGTGCATACAGAAATTCAGAGCATACTTTTCCTGGCATGTGGATTGGCTGCACAGGCTCCCAGAAGTGGGACTGGGTATTTGTAACCCACATTTTTTGGGAGAGAGTGGAAGTGCATATAGAAATCTGTGAATATGTAAGGGTAAGACATTGGTAGGTGCTTCCTAGCAGTTTGTAAGCCTCTAGTATTGTGATTTCTGCTGTATTGCTGATACTGATCCACAATACCCAGCTCATTGATTACCAGCAAATTACATGTTGCTAATCAATAAACCACCTCAAGACTATGTGAGTTGCACAGTTATTCTCTGCAAAAGGTGTTTTTTTCATTATTACAAATTTGACAGAAGCATCACATCTGCAGAGCAAGGAGTGGAGAGAAAACAAACATTCTTCCAGAAAAGCGGAGAACATGTAATTCATCAATTTGAAAAAACCAAAAATGTAAGATTGAACTAGAACAGGATGAATTCAAATATCCTCCTGAAAGCTGTCCAGATGGACAATCCCATTTCAGCCCTGAGTGTTTTAAGACATATTGTAATGATGTATCAGATTCCCTGTCACTAGAAATGCTGTAGCATATCAGCAGCTTTGTATTTTTTGTCACAGTGATCTGTGTCAGAAAAACAAGGCAAGGCAAACACAAGGCTAACAAGGGAAAAGTTTTGCTCCAACCACATCAATGACATTAGAAGCCAAGTGTATTATCTGCCAGGCATAAAGTACATATCTAGAAGGAAAGAGCTTGTGGTGATAACTACAAAGTTCAAGTTGCCCACTTGAAAACATCTCCTAATAATCAATATTTGTGGCAACGTTTGTCAACAGTGAAGGACTCCATTAAAGCACAGTTGCTCTTTTTCTGAATCACAGACTTAGTTCATGTCTTCTGTGCTTGCATGAGAAATTTTTAAGGTAAAGAGAGCCTAGTATTTTGAGGGGTGGTTACATTTTTATATGCTGAGCTTTATACTAGAATTGGCATGAAAAGTTAGAAAAATGTAAAATAGACAGGCTAAGTGCAGTATGAGAACTCCAGCTGTGCATTCTGTCCACCTGCTACCTGCAGAGAGCATTGCCAGTTAGCAGCTACCCATCTACACAAATCAATCTTTTAAAAAGGGGTATTTTTTTTAGTTCCAGGTTTTTTCTGAAGTTTCAGTAACTGGGGCACTTGTAGAGAAAGCTAACTGCTGAGCAAAGAACTTGGATGAGAGTTCTGCAACATAATACAACTGAGAAACTTAACACAAGAGGATCAGCAGATACCTACAATTAAGACCAAGCAGATGCTGCAGCCTTTCTTAAAAGGGTTGAAAATAGCTTTCATTGGATTTCTCCTGACTGGTTTAGAGACTCGACCATCTACTGATGACTGTCCTGGAAGCCTCAGGTATGATCCGGCTTCACAGGTATTTTAAGATCAGAAGCTCAAACAAAACCCTTAAAAGTGTGTTCAGATCTCAATGACCTCAGAGAAGGAAGTGATTTACAAGTAAATAGGAACATGTTAATCACTGAAGGCAAATGCTAGAGGTATTAGAGGTATTAGGCTGGCATAACCAAGACAGCTTCCAGGGAGCTGCCCACATCAAATAACCAGTATGAAAAATGACACAGCAGATTTAAGGCAGCTACTGTGAGCCCTGCCAAAACCATCCACGGGCCACCAGTGTGAAATAAGCAGAATAAATCTACTCAACTCAAAGAATTGAATGGTGTTCACAACCCAAGCTACAAAGCCTGGGGAGTATGTCTGTCCTTTGACGCAGCCAAAGGTGCATCAGAAAGGTTCAACATTCACCAGAAGACAACACAAATCTTCATTTCACTGAGTTATTACAAAAGATCTGATTGACAATGGGCAGACACTCCTTCTGTCACATAGGTAGACTCATCCCAGGAGCTACTCTTCTGAAGGACAAACTAGTCAAAGGAAGAGAGAAAAAAAATCCCTAGTAATCTGTAAACACCAAAATAAAAGTCAGAAAGTGTCCTGAATACACATGGAATGATATTCTACATGATAAATCATTAAATTAGGTATTAAATTGTATTTGCTACAGACTACTAAGGCATGTTAAAAGCATATCTTGTTTCTTAATCGTTTATCTTCTTAATTATTTGACATGAGGGAAACACTCCTGGAAGCTTCATCTAAAAAGCACAGGCTGTAGGGTATTAATTTAAGTCACAAAATCAAAATCTCTTAACTAAAGTTAGCACTGTCTGGGGAGGAAAACCTACACAAAAAGCAGTATGTAATCAAAGGAAAACTGGGCAGAGTATAAAATATCAATTAGAAGTTAAGAATGACAAAATACTCAGAAGTGAGCAAAAAATTTTATTTATTTAGAACGGCTATTTACTCACATGAATGGCAAGAGGGAGCATTTTTTAATATACAGTGTATTTCAGAGAAAACAAAGTTTAGATAAATTTCTGTAAGACATGTGGAGAAAAACAACATATATCAGAAACTTCCAACAACAGCCATGGAAAGCCTTAAACATAGGAACAGAAGTGAGGCGGTTTTTAAATCAGCAGCTCCAGATAGCCTGCATCCAAGAATTTTAAGAGCTGGCAAAGGAGACTTGTGTGCCGTTAATGTGGATTTTCCATAAGCTCTGAGAAATCTGGGGAAGCTCAGAAAAAAAAAAGAAAAATCTCAAAGAAAGCTGAGGTAGTGCCAATAACTGAGAAAATAAGTAAGAAAGGAACAAATTCAGGAACTTATGGTCAACCTTGCCTTAATCCCAGGGAAAAAAAAAACCAAACCCAAACCAACTTCTTCAAGTAGGAACAAGAAATAAATGAGCAAATTGTACTTAAATTAAACAGCTTAAATGTATGGAAAATATATCTTTTCAGAATTACTTTTTTTCCTCATGCAATTACAGCATTTGTTTGGTAGACAATGGGAACAGTGTTGATACACCACATTTGCACATCGACTTTTTCAGCAGGACACAGAGAAACTGGCACGGTTGTGCACACACAGTTCATAGCAAGCAACTTAAAACTAAGGCTACAGGTCTGTGTCACTACTGAGGGCTCAGTTAGACATATTTCTAATTGGATCCCACAGGAGTTAGTTCTTGGCAGCAAGGTACTCAGTATTTTATCTGGAAATAAAGTTTACTAAGAGCACTCATAAAAAGTCTAAGTAAATAGTGTAGCAGGGCTGCTGATTGGGAACCATCTGGATGGAAAACTAAGTGCTTCAGCATGATCAGTGTGAGGTCATGCATTTAAGAGTGATGAACATAAAACACTCATAGATGGAAAACTTCCTCAGGAAGTAGCTGGAATAGCTGGTAACAGAATAAACATGGAATCCTTGTGTACGAGTTCAAAAATAGTATATATATAATTGTTAAATGGCTCAGAAAACAAGCCACCAGAACCAAATGATGTTTTCATTGTAGGCAGGAAGAGACCAGAGAAACGTGACTATCATCAAAACAGATTTTTCTAGTACTGATCTCCATTGGCAAAAGACATCACTGCATTTCAGGAAACAGGAACAGGATGACAACTTCTGTATCCATGTTTCTTGGAACTGCTTTATCAGAACACAGCCTCTAGGACTTTCAAAGAAGGTATTAGTAAATTAGCGATTTCAAAGAGTAGAAATAATCCAAGTACAAACAAGCCTAAACAACGGAATAGTTGGCATATAAAAGTTAACTCCATCACATGAGGTTTAAGGACCAAATGAAGACCTCTAAAGCAACTGTTAGGGAAAAAAATGTTTTAAAGCAGTGTGTGATAGCTGAACGTAAGCTCATCCTAAAACACCAAGCAAGCTTTCTTCAATGACTGTAGTAACTACTAAGCTTCCAGAGGGGCAGTAGTTATGCTAACATTATAGATGTCTGTGACTCCTGGGCAGAACTCCAAATTAGAATTATTAACTTTAAAAGATAGTCATAGTGACCTTACTATAGGCCATCCTTTCAATATGTTTCTCTGGTTCTCCAGCGATGTAACTTGAAACAGACGTATTTTCAGAACACTTGGTTTGGGACTAAGTTACCACTGTCCAGGCCAAATCAAAGACAATTCTGAGAAAAAATATCCCATCAATGCCTAACCTGAACAAATAATGGAGCGCTCATAAATAAAGTTCATTTAAGTTCTCAAAGCACGAATGACAGGAGCACTTTTACTTAAAACTTCTGCTCTCGCACCTTCACTTTACAGAATCCCAGCATCAATTGGGCTAGGACAGACCTCTGAGACCATCGAGTCCAGCCTGTGACCGAACACCACCACGTTCAACTAGACCATGGCACATCCAGTCTTTCCTTAAACACCTCCGGGGACAGTGCCCACCATCTGCCTGGGCAGCTCATTCCAATGTCTCACCACCTTTTCTGTGAATAAATCCCTACTCATGCCCAGCATACACCTCCCCTGGCACAGCTGAAGACCACGGCCTCTCGTCCTGCCGCTTTCAATAAAGAATAAATAAAGATAAAAAGACCCAAAGGCTCAGACGGGAACGGGCTCGCTATCACTGGAAGCGATAAAGCCTCGCTTGTGAGCCACATACCGATCCTGCCCCGAGCAGAACGTCGAAATCTCCTGGAAAAGGCACCCAGGAGCCCGAGACGCCCGCGGGGAAGGGCGCTGTGCCCCGCAGGGTGCCAGACCCAGGCAGGGGGCACGGCAGCTGCCGAGCCCGTCTCCGCTCGCCACCGGCCGGGACCAGGAGGCCACCATCCCGGCAGGAAGCCGAGCCACCCGAAGCTCCCGCCCCGGCGCTTCCGTGCGCGGCGGGCGGGTGAAAGGTCCCGCAGCGCCCGGATGGAGGCGGCGCCGCTCCGCTATATAAGCGCCGGCCGCGGCCGCGCCCGCCTCTCCGCGCCGCCGCCTCCTGGCTCACCGCTGTTCGCTGGGCCCCGCGCCGCCCGAGCCCGGCAATAAGTCGGTCAGGAAGGCTCCGCCGCCGCCATGGTGAGGCGGGGGAGCGCTGGGGACGGGGGAGGGAGCGGGGCCGCCGCGCCCGCCCCGCCGCGTGGCCGCCGTGCCCGCCCGGGCGGCGCAGGCCCTCGGCCCGGCACAGCGCTGCGCTGCCCGGGGCTGCGCGGAGGGCCCCGGCTGCTGGGGCGGCTCACGGAGCTCTCCCCGAGCCGGCGGGCAGGGAGGGCGGCCTGTGGGCCCGGCACGGCCTTTCCCTTCGGGAGCGGCACCGCGGAGAAGCGCAGGCGGAGGGGAGGCGGCCGCAGCCCGGCGTGAGCGGTGCTGACCTGGCCTCGTGTGTCTGCCCTCACAGGCGGCCCTCGTTTAGGGAATGAGATCGGTTAATGCCGCAGGGAGCCCCTCATCGTCAGTGTGTGACATCCCGTGTTGCACAGAATCACAGAATAGGTTAAGGTGGAAGGGACCGCAGTGGGTCATCCTAGAGCACATGGCACAGCACTGCGTCCCGACGGCTCTTGAATATCACCCGTGAGGGAGACGCCACACACAGCCTCTCTGGGCGGTCTGTTCCACTGCTCCGTCACCCGCACAGTCAAAAAGTTCTTTATGTTCAGGTGGAACTTCTGTGCACCAGTTTCTGCCCGTTGTCTCCTGTCTTACTGGGTGGCACACCAAGAAGGGCCTGGCTCTGTCCTCTGAGCAACCCCCCCTTTATATTTTTGTAGAGGCAGACGTGTATTTCATCCCTCTTTTCTTAAGACCTTCCTTTTTCTGTATTTTTACTCCTATTTCATCAGCTCATTTAGGCCACGTTAACGCCCCATTATTTGCAAGTGTTTAATCGCTTAAACTCCTCAAATCAGTTTCCTGAGTGGCTGAATTGGTCTTTCCGGCCAAGTGCCCCTTTTTTTTTCTCGTGGTGTGAGTGGTTGCAGTTTTGTTGGTCAAGTCTTAGGTACTTAATTTTGGTGAGGCTAAGTTGCAAGATACATGAAGACTGACGTATTGTTTTTTGAGGAAGAGGACTGTTTGTGCCACCTGTATATAGGCATAGCAGGGAAGGGGTGCTTGCAGCTTCCAACGCTGAGATGATCAGACACTAAAAAATTGCTTTTCCCTAGAGTTAAGACTTTGCCCTTTCATTCTCTTCCCAGTATTTCTTCCATGCCACCATGCCCTTCCGGTATCTCTTCTAATCAGTAGTGTAATACAATCCCATGGCTAAACTGTTCTTTACACTCTAGAAATCTGTTTTTTAGAGGCTGGATTGTGCTGGTTGGTGTTCACTGCAGTGTCTGATATTTGTAACTTCAACATTTTAGGCGTTTAAAGATACTGGCAAAGCACCTGTGGAACAAGAGGTGGCGATTCATCGCATTAGAATAACTTTGACCAGTCGCAATGTAAAATCACTGGAGAAGGGTGAGTAGTACTTCTCTGTTTGCTTGGGTAGCTTGTCAAGTAATGAATAATAGGTGCCATGTAATGCATTGCAAAATACAATGTATTGAACCAGTTGTAATTAAAGATGTTTGTTTGCCTGTTCGTATGTGCCTTGGCTGGCAAAGTCAACCGAAAGTACTTAATACACAGAAAGGTAAATTCAGATGTAATTTTTAATGAAAGCTGGTGTTTTGGGGGTTTTCATTATGCTGAGAACCTGTGTCATAATGACTAATGTAAGAGAGCTTCTTCCCTTTAGTTCTTTTGGGGAATTTTGAAATAATTATCACACTTGGAATGTATAAGAACTGAAAGGCACTGGCTTCTCAATATTTTGTCACTTGTGTTTTGAAGAGTTTAGTATAACATTCTTTAAAGAATTATTTAATCTTGTTTAGGAGCTAGCTTTGCCACTGTTTAATCATATAATGCAAACTTAAAAGAAATACTGTTTGCAGGCTCTTCAGGCAGATAACAGCTTTAATAAGAGTTTAAATAGAGTTGTAGTAATGGCTTTTGTTCACTGTTGGAACATAATTTTGCTCATCATGTCACAACACTTGCAGTTGTACGTGGTTGGCTATGAGGATAATGCTTAAAATGAATGGCAGTGATCACTCATACGCTATTCTGAGCCAACATCTTGTTTGAAATACCTGCCTAAGAAATCAAGCAAGTAAAATAGTCACAAACCTGAGCTACTGCATGTCTTTTTTCAGTCTGTGCTGACCTGATCAGAGGGGCTAAGGAAAAAAACCTGAAGGTGAAGGGACCTGTTCGCATGCCCACCAAGGTATTTGACACTGTTTTCCTGTCTTAAAAGCTGATTTTCTTTCTGCAACTGCGTGCTTAAAATATCTTTTTTTTAAAGAACAAAAGGCGAGATGAAAAGCAGTACTATTAAACTGAGGGTGACCCAGTGTAAAAAGATGATTTCACAAGTTGCTTTGGCACCTAAGGTAACTAGGTGCAAAACACGTTGAATGTGGAAGGGGCTTTTCTGTTCGGTTTATTTTAATAATGAACCTCTTTTTTTTTTTAATGAAATGAAATATGTAGGGAAGGAATGTTGACATCAGCAGACTATAACTTAATAGATAACTTTCTAACAGCATAGATACCATACAGTATTCTTATATGATTGTAGATCACTCCTCTCAGTCCATCAGCTAAACAGCTCGTGTTTGACTTTGCAGACCCTGCGGATCACTACCAGGAAGACGCCTTGTGGTGAGGGTTCCAAGACCTGGGATCGCTTCCAGATGCGTATCCATAAGCGGCTCATTGACTTGCACAGCCCTTCGGAGATCGTCAAGCAGATCACGTCCATCAGCATCGAGCCGGGCGTAGAAGTCGAAGTTACTATTGCCGATGCCTAAATGATGGGCATCGCTGAATAAAGTTGATTTACAAATTTTCCTCGCTTGTTTCTTTTCTTATGCGTGCCAAGAGATAGCTCTGCGGTGACTTGTGAAGGACAACAAACCACAATCAGAATGCTGTGTGAGAGGATTGTATATTTAAGGAAGAAGACGCCATCTGTAAATACCAGGAACGTGAAACACGGGCATCGAGGTTTCATTGGAGGCTGGCAACTGTGGTTGTGCAGTGCTTTGTGAAAAATACATTTTTAATAATTTAGATGTTTGACTTCAGCAGAAATCTTAGTCTGTAGACAAACAAGTACCTGCATTAAAATTGATGTTTAGGTAAAATTACCAAGCTTTCCGTTCTTGGTTCTTGCTGTGCAACACTGACTGAGCTTATTTGGCTTTTTTTTTGTCCCACGTGTGTCACAGTCAAAGAATCCTGGGGGTGCTAGTTATAAAACTTAAAAATTCTGGTGAACACATTGAATTTAACCAAGTTTATTTTGACTTGCACGTAGAGTCACAAAACCGAACTGTGGAAACGACTTGTCTTTTCAGATACTAACAGATACTGTTAATGCTAAGAGTAAGCTTCATATGTAAAACAACAAAACAGCCATTTTCACTGCTGCTTTTAAATCTCTCAAGCAAAGGAACTACAATTAGTTCTTAAACCAACAAAACAAAGCCCAGGGTTAAAACAATTTTGTTTAATCCATTTAAGATCGGGTTGCTGCTTCTGCTTCAAGCATAGGAGGGAACTCGAATTCTAATTAAAACAAGCAGTGATGGTCCTCTGCAAGCAGCTTCAGGTCCTGTTTAAGTTTGCTAAGACCTGAAACTGACCAAAGCTTGAGCTTTCTTACTCAAGAGATACAAGAGGCCTTCCATTTCCTAAAATTTAAGGCCTTAAAAGGATTCTGACCCTCTAGTTAGTAGGCTTGAGAGCTTTGGTAGAAGGGAGGTGAGTTAATGTCAACAGATTGTGTCAAGCCTCCTTCCTTGAGAAACAACTGTGTGAGCAGAGGGGAAAATACCCCCCAAAACAAAACACCCGTGTCTTCCTAAAGGTCTGTTTTTGATAATATGCAACAAATACAAGCTGCCTGACAAATACTTCTAGATGCAGTTTTAAAATTATTTGTAGTATATGGGTTGCTCTTTACAGGGTTGAATGGGCAAACAAATAGCAGATGAGATTTGTTGCACTCACTGGCCTTCGGGTATGATTAATTACTATTACTCAAGTAGTCTTGCTTCTGATTAATGGAGTAGCCCTGTGACTGAAAGCACTTGAAAGGATCTAGGCAGGGCTGGCTGGCTTTGACACCACTTCTGCCTTTGGTTTTCCCTGTTGGTCAAAACCTGCTGCTGTGAAACAGTTTTGTACCAGCTTACAGCTGGCTGGCTGTACCTCTGACCTACAGGCTGCTTCTTACACACACCTAAACGACCTAAAGTCCCATCGATGTTGTTTCAGCTGCGGCACTTGAAAGACCAATTTCCTTTGACATCTTTTCATTTGTCTCCAACTTACCCTTAAACACAAATGCAACTTTACCTTTGTGTCTGGGTCCCGTACTGAGCAGAAACACTGCTGCCTGCCCGCTGTGTGACCACCAGGCCGGCTCACACAGGAGGGCTTTGTATGTGTTACCGGGAAGGTCGGTCCTTTGCTTGTGGAAGGCGCTGGACCTCGGGCTGCCGCGGAGTTCCTGCAGCGGGGAGCGGGTCGGGCTCATCCCTCCTGTCCCGCGGCACACGCTCCCTGCCCTGCCCGCTTCTGCCTTTCGCCCGACCCGCACATTGTGCCATTTATGTTTCCACTTGGTTCACGACGACACCGCGGCAGTGTCGGAACGCTTACGTAACACCCACACTAACTTTATATAACTCGTTCGGATGGAAACATTTAGGTACCCGCGTGTCCCCCGCCCATCCTCCCTCCCCTCCTTCCTGCGGCGCGGCTCCCTGACAGGCAGAACACTCGTCCTCCTCTGGCCGCCTAGCTGCCGCTGTCCGTTCAAACCAATTCTTTACCGCCGCGCCTTAGTAAGGACGATAAGCAAACCTTTCGTCTCTAGCATACATCCCGTCCCGCTCCATGCCGGTGCCCCCGTTCCCTCCCTCCCTCACGGCCCGGCGGCTCCACTGCCGTACGCTGTGCGGCGGCGCCCCCTGCCGGCCGGAGGGAGCTCTGCCCGTGCCCGCCCCCCCGCCCGCTCCCCCGCGCTCAGCCAATCAGCGCCCGCCTCCCCCGCTCTCAGCCAATCAGCGCCCGCCTCCCTCCCCAAAGGGCCCCCCTTGCAGGGGCCCGGCTCGCGGGTTCCCGCGCGCGCCAAGGTAGCGGCGGTGCCCGGGCACTCCTTGAGGTGGGGGCGGGACACGGATGCCTCAGGACATGGAGGCCTCGGGAGCGGGGGCGGCTCTTACCCCGGGAACCGCTCTTACCCCGGGGGCCTGCGAGTGCTGAGCCCTCCGGGGAGGAGGGGGCTGCAGGCTGCGGCCAGCGCTCCCAGGCGGATGAGAGCAGTGCCCAGCTGAGGGTGTTAGCGTGCTTTCCCTCGTGTGTTTCCTAGTATAACGCGCCAGGTGTTTTTTTTTTTGTTTGTTTTTGAAGGTCGTGCTCCCGAACGTCTCTAGATAACCCTGTCTTCTTCGGAAGTGCTAGGAGCTGGCTCTGTGTTTTGCTCCATATGTATTTTTGTCTGTTCTCTGTGAAAATGATGGGCTTTTTTTTCCCAAGTCCCTTTGCAGAGAACGATGGCTAATGAGGGAAGAAACTACGTTTCCACAGAAGTGTGCGATGTGTTGGAATCGGTTTCTTTTCTGAATGTCGAGGGTAATCCTTCACCCTTGGAGTCAACAGTATTGCCTAATACAGAGGAACAGCAGGTGTGGATTGGTTTTACAAGGTGTCTTCTGGTGATGCTCAGTGTTTTTTGTGGGTTTTCTTTTTTTTCAGCTTTAATTCTGACAAACATTTCTTAGGTAAAAACTGCTGTACTCCTCTGCCCCTGAGATGTGTTTGATTCTTCTGCTTATTTCTCACTGCTTATGCACAGGTCATAGGCAGCCCCAAATGCAGATAGATGGTCAGTACTGTGCGATGTGACGTGCTAAGCTTTGAGGAAAAAAAGGAAAGGACTTCAGTAACTGCACTTTGAATGTAGTGAGATTGGACTGTTCTTTTTAATAAGCCTTAAAAAACATATGGATCTGTGTTGAAAGCTTGTTCAGTGCTTGGAAATAAAAATCTATTAAAAAACCTATCTTCTGCCCTCCTGTACTTGAACAGAAGATACCCATCTATGCTTTTTTAGAGGGGTATGTTTCATGGGTGACTTTTCCTCAGGTGGCCTCATTTTGTCTGATTAGTGCTGGTCATGACAGGGCTGTGGAGAGCTCTGGTAAATCCATCTGCTGAATGAAATGTTGCCAAAGTAAAGACTGAAGGTCCTTGAGAAAGGAAGGAGTGCTGGGATCCCTCTAAAATGCTCCCTGCTGTTTATTATTGCTTTACCTGGGTGGGGAGACCGTTGTATAATGGTTAGGGGATGGAAAAGGCCACCTGAGCAACTGAGAACGGGTGCCTGGTTGTTACTGTGAGGAAGATGAGGGTCTAGTGCCTGGAGGGTGGTAAAGGAAGAGGTCTCTTGAGGCTAAGAATGTGTCAGTCAGTGTTAATTGAATATGCTCCGTACAAAATGGAAGTGCAGTACTGTGTAGCAGCTGTTAGAATAACACAGCTTGAATTCAGTACAGAGGGAGACCAGAAGGTGGAAGCAGTGCAGTTTATGCCTCCAATAGTTGCTCTTTAGAAATCAGAATACTGGCTTTGTCGTGAAAGAATGCTAAGGGGAGGGCAGTGGGGAGTGGGGGAGGGCACACAAAGGGTTACTTAAGGACAGTAGAAGGTAAAGAAGCAAATAAAAGCTTGGAGTCTGAACTTGCCATGAAAGGAAAAAGTGAGGCATTAATGTAATACAGGAAACACTGTGTCAGGTATGTATGCTGATATGATTTGGGGCTGTTCTGTTTAAAACGTGGCAATTATAACTGTTTTGTGTCTTTCTTCTTTTTAATGAATAGGTATACGAGCCTTTGAAAGTCTTCTTGAGAGTGAGGCCCTTTTCTATAGCAGAGCTTGAAAGCCATGAATCCCAGGTTCGTTGTAGAATTAAGAAAAAACTTTTTTCTTCTCCCCTGAACAACATGCAGTATTGTAAGGCAGAACTTTCTTTTACATAAGCCCTGTACTGCCCCCACATGGAATTGGTGGGCACCTGGAGAGATGTGAGATACTCTTTTTTTTTCCCAGCCCCGTGATTTTTAATAATTTGTGTGGTATGGACCTGCACACCTTAGCTCTTCAAAATTCCACCGGGTGCGTTATTGGAAAATTGGTGTCAACTTTGTGTAGTGCTCAAGATGTAAAGGGTTTCCATGGAAGATATTATGCAATTCTGGGGGTAATTTGAGTATCTGACCCTCGAGTTTCTTTGAAATGCTTGAATAATCTCCTACCTCATCGTGGTAACTTTCAGCTCAGCCTGTCAGAAATCTTCTGTAACCTCTACACTGTCAGATTTAGATGCTTCAGTGTTTCATATTCACACAAGTACAAACCTGCAGAAGTGCTCACCTTCCCCTCATTGTGATCACTGATATAAAGAATTCATTTAGCTGTCTTTGGAGGCCAAGGTCTCTGTATCATATCTCTCAGCCCTTGTCTTTGCAGGCTCTCTGATCGAAGACAATTCAGTATCAAGAGCTCTAAGAAGGATTTAATATTAGTTCTTATTTGCTTTTTGCAAATTGCAAATGCATTCCTGCTTTTGATCTACCAGAGTTGGAACCTTTGTATCATTTTCACTTGGATAATTCTTTTCCCTGCCTCAACTTCCCTTTGCCTTTGCTTAGTCAGCTCTCCTTGAATAGTGTGTACTGCCACAGTGCTTCCAGTTTGGTAAATTCCACAGTCTGAGCTGGCTCCGAGTGTAAATTGTTTTGCAAAACCAAACTGTTTCATGAGTTGTTTAGCATCTGCCTCTTTGGAGTGAGACATTCCTTAAAAGCAGGGAGGAAAAAAAGCAAACATTGAAGTTTGTACTGTTTTTTTGGTTTTGCGTAGTTCTTGCTGAAATAGTTGAACTTCCAGTCTATTACCTGTATAATCTGTTTTTTCTCAGCCTACAAAAACAGAATGATTGAAAGATCTTCAAAATTTTCAGTGTTTTCTGCTTTCTTTACTATCACCTGAATCCAAGAAGAAAATGTTTGGTAACAAATGGAAGAAACCCACACAAAACAATCAAGTAAACCTCACTTCCTAATCATTAAATCAGACAGATCAATTTAATTTTTAGGTCTTCTTTTCCTCCCTGCCATGCATGATTTTCAGGAAGGCACCTTTGTTCCAAATATGTGGCACAAAAAAAGGAAAAAGTAGAATCCAAGACCTATTTCTTACAGTTGTAGGCTGATGCTTTAAATAAAGACAATCAATTGGTTAACTGATCAGTTGCTGCTTATAGAGATAATGATTTGTGGAAGCTTTGTCAAAGATTGTTGAGCTCTGGATAAAATTCTGTATTCCTGCCAGTGGGTCTCCAGAGTCACCTGTGGGGAAGCAGGAAGTTGTGGTTTTTGGATATAAAATGTGTACAGTGCCAGAAATGGTCCAGCTCCTGCCAACTTTCCTGCAGGGGTAGCTGGGGGAGTCAAGCGGAGTGAGTTGTTACCAGCTGGCTTCCATCTCTGCAGATCTGACTGCTTTGGGCCTCTATTCACAGGCTTCTATGAAACTGGTGGCAGCTGATGGCACATGCTGCAGAACCTGGATTATTCTGTAGCTCTCTAAGGTTTAGTATATCTGACCTGCATTCCTGTTCCTGGTGATGTGGGAGAAATGCTAAAGACTATATAGGTTCAGAGACTGGCACAGTGAGCAAGTGATTGGTCTGAATTCAGAAAGCAGCTTTAGAGCTTCTCAGAGTCACAGAATAAGCTGTGTTGGAAGGGACCTGCAAGGATCATCAGAGTCCAACTTCTGGCCCTGCACAGGACAGCCCCAAGAGAGCCACCATGTGCCTGAGAGCATTGTCTAAATGCTCCTTGAGCTCTGTCAGGCTTGGTGCTGTGACCACTTCCTTGGGGAGCCTGTTCCAGTGCCCAAACACCCTCTGGGTGAAGAACCTTTTTTTAATATCCAACCTAAACCTCCCCTGACACTTCAGGCCATTCCTTTGTGTCTTGTCACTGGTCACCAGAGAGAAGAGGTTGGTGCCTGCCCCTTGTTTCCTCGTGAGCAGGTTGTAGGCTGCCATGAGGTCTGTACCAGTTAATTACTGGCACAGAGCTTCTATATCAGTTAATAAGCAGACTTGTTAATTGAGACTTCCAGGAAGAACCGTATGTTCATATGAACAGTATGTACACACCATATGTGGATTATTAGTTTTAGAAATTCTGGGCAGTCTCAGAACATAAATGTCAGATTTAGTTGCAATCAGTCCTTTCAGACGATGCATCAAGACACTGTTAAGCTATACTGGGGAGTTCAGTTTGCGCCTTTGGTAGCCAGTCTGGTGTAAAATAAATTTTCCTTTGACACTGCATCCTGCATTTATCTAGCTAGTGGGTGTTTGGTAATTGTATTTCACCTTTACTTAATTGGGAAATAGCAATCAAATTGCTTGAAACTAATTCAGTTTCTGTCATTACTGGTAACACTATTTATCAATCAAAGGATAACCCTTCACTCTTATTTTACTTTGTTTATTCTGCTCATAGTCTATTTCACACTGAAAATGACTGTTGAGGAAAAGCAGTAGTTTTCTATATAATTTTGTTTTCATAGTGATTGTGCAAGTGACAATCACAAAATACCAGGGTTTAGATAGTGTTCCCAAGGAAAAATTGCTGGAAGGACTGATAGTAAAAGTTTTTACCTCTTAGAAAACCCCGGAGGATTGCCTTGACTTTGTCTATACCCTGGCTTTCCTGTGAAGTGAATATCCCTGTGGTGACATGCCTTGAGATGATCTGTGTAAATGGTGGGAATTTTTGTAGCTCTGGTAAATAGGTGAAGACACTAGGGTTTTGGAGGGGGTGTTCATTTTTTGTTTTGTTCAGATAGCTTTCTTCTTGAATAATTTTCTGTTGTGTTTTGTTTTACCTTGCCTTGTTTTTTAAGGGTTGTGTAACTATTGAAGATGCCCAGACAGTAATTCTTAATGCACCCAAAGAGTCTTCTGCAATGAAAAACAGTGAAAGAGGGATTGGTCATGCTGTGCATAGGTTCACCTTTTCTCAGGTAGAGAAAAAAAAAACTGTTTCAAATTTTTACATTCTTGTTTTTCACTGTAATGAAAGCTGAATTTTGTATTGTGTCACGCAATGTGATTTTTCTTCTTTTAATTACATGTGGTGGTACTTGCCTTTAAAAAAAAAAAGACTGCTTGTTAATTACTGAAAAGCTGTCAAGAAAGCTATATTACAATGGAGGTGCCTATTAGATGAGACAAGGAAGCTTCTTTGGCAGGTCTGTGGTTTTCTTTGATTAGATGCTACAGAAACTCCTTGTAGGCACAAACTTACTGTGGTTCTGCTGTTCCTGCAGGTGCTTTTATCTGGCAAGTGTTACAGCAAACCTTATGTTTGTAGGAATTTATGTAAGCATGTATTTAGTAACTTCCTTTTGAGAGAATAGCAGCTTAACTGCTTAAACCTTCTGTACTGAAAGTAAATTTCTTAACTTCGCCTACTGCAAGAAGTTCTGTTCTCACAGTACCCAAAGATAAACAGTTTCAGGGGTTGAGTTATTTAGACCATTGTAATGCTGATTTTTCTCATCAATTGTGGGTAAGTGGTGCAGAGTGAGGAGGGAGTTCTACATCACCAGAAGAGCTCCTGAAAGTGTCCACTGCACAGCATGTGCTCAACAGAATTTTGAGCAGTTTATTTTAGGAGTAGGAAAATATTCAAAAATTAGTGCAAGCCTGAATGCCTCTCAGAATTAATTAAGCAGGCATCCTGTGAGAACCCAGCAGAAGACATTGAATTAGAAGGGGTGCAGGCAAGACAGGAAATTAAGCTGGTATCTCCTACCTAGCTTGCTCTGAAAAATTAGTCACTTTTAATCAGTCCTTAATATTTTGCTTATTAAACTTTTGTGCCAATTGTCACTCCTTTTTTTCTTTCTTTCTTCCCCTTATCCAAGGTCTTTGGACCAGAAACTACTCAGAGTGAATTTTTTGAAGGCTCAATGAAAGATATAGTAAGAGCATATGTTAATGGAGTGAATGGACTGGTATTTACTTATGGAGTTACAAATGCAGGCAAGACATTCACTATCCAAGGTATAAAATATTTGCGTGTATAAAAACCGACTCAAAATCCAATGAGAATCTTATATGAATGTCTACACTTAAGTTTTTAATATTTTTAAGGGACTTCAAAAGATCTTGGTATTTTACCTCGCTCACTTGATGTGATTTTTAACCACATAAGAGGAAGACATTACCTGAAGATGAACTTCAAACCATATTTGAGCAACGATGTTAAGAAACTAGAAGATGAACGAGTTAAGCAAGAAGAAGCCTTAAAAACTGCTATTCTTGCATCACTGAAAGAGGTCAGTGACCAAATGCTTCTTAAAGCTGGTCTGTAAGAAAGGAAGTTTTAAAAGTCTTCATTCCATTATTGATTTTATGTATATATATATATATATATATATATATATGTAAATCTACAGTATGCATACTTGGTGAAACTTGGGATAATGAGACAATTGACTGTTTTTGGAGCTCAGGGTAAACTGGAAGAACTTTCTGCAGCACACAGTTCAAACCGAAAACCACCACAAAGCCAATTCTCAATTTCTAGAGAGAACTCTCCTCTTTAGAGGAGTGGTTCTGATGCTGTGGTGATAGTAGCCCTTGAAAAGAGAGCTATAGGCCCTGTCTGAAACCTGGTTCTTCTTGTAGGTCAGGTTCCCAGGCTGGATCTTGGTGCAGTCATTCAAAGGCTTGTAGTGGCTCAGGAGAAATGATGGCACTGTCTTAGCAAGGGCAGTGGAGAAGACAAGGAGTGTCCCTTTTGGTGGCAGACAGTCTTAAGGCAGATAAAAAAGTTTATAAACCTCTGATTTATGTTAGTCCATAAAGAAACTTTCTGATTCAGCAAGTGAAGAGAGATGCCACAAGATGAAGGTCCTAAAAGGATTCCTGTCTGCCTTAGAGGGTGGTGTGTGTCCAAGTCTGGTCTCTGAAGACTGTAGGTAGAATAGAGAAGTTTTTACTGTGGCAGCTTCCTGTTCTTATCATCCAGTAATTTCTGTTTCCATGGCAAGAAATCATCTCACCAGAAAATGGGCATCCATGTATTTGGGACTATTTCATACTTTTAAGTCCAATTGCAGCTTTTCATCAGATTCCTTTTGTTCAGAACATTTTTACCCTGAACTGTGATTCTGTGCTTTTAATCTCATAATGCAGTAGGCTCAGCTGGTTATCATTCAGAACATCTTTGTATGTATAGATGGATGTATAGAAATAATGATTGGGTTTTCTTTTTTCTGTGGTCTTTAATAGTGGCATTGTATAAATACTCCAGTTAACCCTGAAAAAATATAACCCTGTGACTCAAATTCATATATATAGTTCCACTCTAAATTCTGTTGCTTAATTTAAACACTGCAATCCAAAATTTTTGTTTAGTCTGAATCTGGTTAACTCTTGAGGAAATATCTCAGAGGAAAATATGAAAGATTTGAAAGATGACATATTTATTTTGAAAGTGTCTCTGAGTATGTGCATGTGCAGAGGATGAGGGCATCTGAAAGAAAAGGTGAGATGGTTAGGAGGATAGTAGGTAAATATATTTAAAAATTTTATGGAAGCTACAGCCTTGGAAAGAGGAACAAGCAGGAGCCCAAGGTCTGAAACAGGAGGTCAACATCTTAGTTTGAAGATAACTCTATGCAAATATTTCCTTCTGTTAAATCACAGTCTGACTTACTAATAGGTTAGTTACTGAGTGTTGCAGTAGGTATCTAGATGCTGATGCACTGCAGTGAAAAGAACAATGCTCCACCATCAGGAAGGACAGGTCAAAATGAGTCAGGAAACTATTACATGACAGGACCTTGTTTATGTGTTACAATGCTTCCACAGAGATAGCTCAATGATCCCCAGTTCTGAAGCTGTGCTTCTTGATAGCTTGTGAATGAATAGCATCACTGTTTGGATGCTCTCTCAAGCTGTAATCTGAGAGCAGACACGATTTGGTGGGCTTGGCTTTAGTTTACGTGGATTCCTGTAGGCTTGTTTCGCAGGCTCAGTTGACATGTCATACAGAAAGAGCTTGCTGTTCCTTTCATTCTCTCAGTTTTAGCTGCTCTGAGTTACTGCAGCACTTAATGTTCTACTGTGTGTGTTCTGTATGCAGTACTGCTGCAACAGCTCTTGCTTAGCGTGGTTCATACCCTCTCTTCCCTTTCCTGGTTCTCTTATTAATTAATTAAATACTGCTTTTTACTGGATTAAAAGATGCTTTACTTGCATTTCTATTCCCACCTGTTCTTGTATTTTCTATTAAATGTCAGCTGCTGTTGTTGGCAAACAATGTCACTTCCTGTTCCCACTTGTTTTTAGGAAGTCTTCATGCTCTTTTCTGTATTTCATTTGAAGAGCAGTATAGCAACAGTTAATTCACTCAGTTTTCTTAAAATGCCTTTACAAAAACTTATCATGTGCACCAGTAATGTGGTACTGGGTTTTCTAAAATGCCACTGCATTTTTGATGTGCGTTAGATGAGATACCATGTGTGTCAGTCCCATACCCTGCTTGGCACTTCACAAGCAATGAATAAGATCTGTGCTGTGGTTAGACTTCTGATACTCAAGAAACACAGTTGTATAGACAGCACAGCCTTTGCAAAATGATCACTTGTATGACTTTGTTGTAGTTCTATTCTATGCTATTTATTTCTAAAATGGAAGATCTCAATTCTTACAAACAGAGAAGGTGTTCTTGTAACACCTTCTCTGAATGTGTTATAAGAATATATTCCTTTATATTCTTATGTAATCTATATATTCTATAAGAACAATAATTCTTATCAGAAGAATTCTTATAAGCAGGTGCTTCTCCGTTTATAAGAATTCTGGTTTGGATATACCAAGTGGGTAACATTGGCATCAGTAGTCAATCCCTGATCAAGTTAGTGCTGCACTTGAATAGCTGCAATGCTATGGTTTGCTTCTCTGGATTTACTTCCCTTCTGCTGTAGGATGACCCTCTCTCAGGAAAGAGAAACCAGGATGAATGTCCTGATTTATAGGGGGCTATAAAATATGGAGAGAGAGGTGATATGTAAAGATGCTGGACTCTAGTGGGAGTTGCTACTGTTACACTCATTTTTCCAGAGGTAGCTTAAAGGCTGTGCTTTGGTGAATTTTGGCGGGTTTAAAACAATTTTATTGGTGTAAAGAAATTCAGAAAATGTGTCTATTTAAAGAACCTATGCTGTTGTCTATTTTTAATAGCCTTTTAGTTCAGTCTGAATTAAAGCAACAGAGAGTGTTGGTTTGTCATAACTTAAGTCCTACCACCTTGGCAGTTACTCCTGGAGGAACCTTCTCCAGTTCTTTTGGATGACTGAAGCACTGTTCAGATTTGTTCAATAGCTCATAAAGGCATCCTGGGCTGCTGCAGTATGAGAGAGTCTTGTTTCTCCCAGGACTGTGAAGTTAAGTCTCCTTAGCAGCATCTAGCCACCAAAACAGGTTGCTGGGAGTAGCAGCAAGCAATAATTCATGTGACAGAGAATTTATTGATTATAGTTTAGTGTTATTCAGAACATTTAACTTTCAGACAGTAAGGTGGCCTAACAGTTAATACTACCTCAATATTTAAGTCTTGAGTACTGGAATTGCTGTAAATTTTAACTTCTGCTTTTCTCATTGTCTGTTCTTGTGGATATAATGGTCTCTTATTTTCTCAAGGAGACAGAGAGCATCTCAAATACTGTAACAAATTTCTGTGATGTGAAGCAGGATTCTTCTCACTGTACTTCAGACAATCACCCTTCTAACTCCCTAGGTAAAGTGGAAAACTTTTGTGTGGGGGAAAAACATAATATGAATTTAGAAGTGGGTAACTACCAGTGGATGAAAAAAATCCCTATACTATACTGCAAAGTAAATATATATATATAGGTTTTGACCAAATTTTTGTCCCTTTTCTCTGGAAAAGGGACAACCATGTGAAAATATTTTGGTAGTTTCCCTCCTTTTTGGGGAAAGATGAAGACTTAGTTCTGCAAATACAGTGTATAAACTGGTGGAATTTTGTGATAAAGCAAGGCCATCAGCTTAGAACCTGGCCATTTTCTGGTAGCAAATGACTGCTGAGAAGTTTGAATGTTTTTGGATAAAGCTAAAGTTATCTATGTGTATCTGATTGTACCATACAGATGTATCTAAGCCTTCTCTTAGCAGGCTCTATAGGTCCTTTTAGAAGATTCTGTATAATCATTAAAAATCTATCAATGAGTTGTTTGATCTTTGAACTCTTTCTCTGTTTTGGGTTAGCAGAGAAGGACTTTGTTCCACTTGATGTTCATAGGACTAATGTGCACCAAAGAACGCAAGCATCTGTGTGGATTTCCTTTTGTGAAATTTATAATGAATATGTGTATGACCTATTAAATGTATTATCTGCATCAAAACCTCAAAGGCGCAGAGTTTTAAGAATTTGTGAGGATCAAGGAGGAAATTGTTACATTAAAGGTAATAATACTGTTTTATGACCTAGGCAGTTTCACAGGATTTCTCTGATGATCAGAAATGTATATAAAAGATCTTTTTTTTTGCAGATTTAAAGTGGATTAACGTTCAGAGCACTGAAGAAGCCTGCAGACTACTAAAAATAGGAAACAAGAACCGAAGCTTTGCTTGTACTAGAATGAATGAGCAATCAAGTAGAAGGTTTGTTCCTCTCATTATAAGCATACTCTGTCCCTTTTGAGGGGAAGGGAGGGGACTTTATAGAGTATGTGTGAAATGAACCACTCTTCAATAATAGTTTAATACTCCCCTTGATTATTCTGGTTTTGTTATGAAATTCTCTCTGAAAGAAAACTAGGAGAGACTCTATGAGTAATAGTGGCTGGACTCAGGTTGCCATTCATGTCTTTGGACAACCAAAAAGATCAAATCACATTCATTTTTGAGTGCCAACAGGGCTATACATCTTGGCAAATGCTAGTGGTGCTGAGTGAGAATGGCTGTGTGAGGATGTTGAAGGAAAAGCTGGCTAACATTTTATAACTGGCAGTATAATTCTTGGAAACCTGGAGCCTGTCACTAGGGGATATTAGGAAGGAGCAAGTCGTGTAGTATCTTGCAGTGCTGCTAGATTTTCTAGGTGCTTTTAGATTGCTGTGTTCAAGCTGAGCTTACTTGGTATTTTAAGAATTAAACTCCTAGCTTCTTAGCTGGCTCTGGACAGGGATCAGGGAGGATCTGGCTTTTGATCGAGTGAGAGGAAATAGAGAAGGTTGTATAAGTTCTATTGAAAATGCCTCCTTTCTTGATTTTAATAACCTTTTAATAATTTATCCTTCAAGTGTGGAAGGGCCATGTTTTATTTTTAGCTAATACAATCATAGTGTTACTAAGCCTGCTCCTTCCTCTAAAAAGGAGTTATGTTGTTCTGTGTTAGCTAAAGACAGCTGCTGTTAAATTTCATGCACTTCTTACAGAGTTTTATGCCTAGAATGCCCACTGCTTTAGGCATATGCTGGAGGAGTTTGTGTGCTGTGCTGCCTGATGTATCAGATAAACTGGGCACTTCTGGCTCTGTGACTTCTCTCTTTGGTTTCAGACAGCACGTGCACTGCCTTTGTAGCTTGTTTCTAAACCAGATTTTCAAGTGTTACAAATTCAACCTTTCTGGAAAACAGAATTATATCAAAACTTAGTAAGTAACTGTGCATGTTGAAGTAGGCAAAGTTACAGGACTGTAAAACTTGAACTTTTTCCCTTTTCCCCACCATTTGTTTCTAAGTTAATTCTTCAAACTTACTGAGTCCAGATACTGTCTAAGGTTTCTGTATGAAGTGGCTACATGAGTATCCATCTTTTGATCAGTAGACTTTAGTGAACTGGCTTGTTTTTTTTTTCTCCAAGACAGTTTGTAGGTTTCATGTGGTATTTTTCCTTTTCCTGTATGGAAAGAAATAGGAAGTCATAAAATACAGCTCCTATTGCTGTTTTTTGCCACTGAATGAGTGCATTGCAAAAGTAACTGATGTATTAATATAACTAGTGAATTAATTCTTGTCCTTTCCTCAGCACTGAGCTTTCTGTAGCATATGAATTTTACTTTGCTTCAGTGACTGCTTAATTTTCATAACTGCTTATTAAAAAGGACTTCTTTCCATTCCAGTCACAGTATATTTTCCATCAGGCTACTCAAGCTAACTGATGAGCATCAGCCATGTGTTCTTGGAGTATCAGAGTAAGTGAATGCTTCACATGATTACCAGAATGTAAATATTTTTGAAAATTAATAAGGTGTAAGCATGCCAAACTGGTGAACTTTCTAATAACAAACAAATTGTGAGAGTTGACAAGGAAATGAGAACTCCACTGAGCACATAAACTGACTGGAAGCTCAACAGGGGCAAGCACAGAAGTGTTTTCCTGTCTCTTACTCTAAGGTTTTGCTGGAGCAACTGTGTCAGTGGTGTATAAACTGAGGGAAATGTGTATTGTCTCACCTGGTGGGGAGGTGGTGGCAGAGTAAGACTGTGCAGCACCAGACTGTATGTCCTGGTAAGCAGAATTGGAGTGTCTGGCCCATAGAGGATGATCTCTACAGCTGGAGTGCAGCAGTTGGTGCTGAAGGCCCAAGGTGCAAGCTGGACCAGACCAGACTTTATGGGTCGGGTGTTTGTGACAACACATTTGGTGTGCTCCTAGAATGCAAATTAAAATCTATCATCCCAGAAGAATGCTGGTGACATGTTCTGAGACTGCTCCATGGTCCAATGTACAATCAGAGGGGATCATCAAGTGATTTGCTTAAAAACTGTTCTCCATTCATATAAAATCCTAATGTAAGTGCACCTGGTGAGAGCAGTGTTAAGTCCTAACACTTAAGTCTCTCTTCTTTCATGGTTTAGAGGGAGCAGCCTAATCTTCTGGCCTGAAGCCATTTAGATGGCTCTTTTTGGATGGTGTGTATTTTTATTTCTGATTAATTTAGCTTGATACAGAAAAATACAGACAACCTGTAACAGAATGTTTTAGTTCAGTCCTTGCTCCTACTGATTTCTCTCTTGTCTCTGCTGAGCAGAGATGGTAATAAATATACCTCACTGTGAGTTAACACCTTTTAATGTCAGATGTTACAGTGATAAATAAGAAAAGATAACTTGAGAAAATGAGTACATCTGTATTATTTTGCTGTTCCCTGTCATAGTGTATCCCCCTGGCAAAGCTTGCAGCAGCTGTTATGTGAATGACAGTGAGTGAGTTTGTACGTTGCTTAAGGAAGAAAAAAGCTTTTCATCTTGTGCTGGAAAGGATGAAGAACATAAGGCTTTCACACATTTGAAATACGTGCCTTAATAAATTGTATAAGACTTGCTTCAGCTGTGTGAAAGGTTATGGTCTTACAAGTCATTTTATTTAAATAAATTTATGTATAAGTGAGTAATAGTTTGGTTACATAAATTATCCAACTTCCAGAGTATCTTGTATTTCAACAGTTTTCCTAATATAAAGTAAAATTTATTAAATTCCTTAATCATCCAGGATGATTTCCTGATTGTAACCTATTGTGCCACAAGGAACAGTTCAGTGGTCTGAGTTTAGTAGCACAGAATTGCTACAGCCAAGCCAAGAGCTCTAAGGTGAGCTGGGAAGGACTTCAGGCCTACTCTTGGCAGTAGTGAACAAATGGTTCTGTGCTCAAAAGAGTGCCCTGAAGTCCCCTGCCATCTGCAGTTCCCTCAGCACTGAAATGGGTGGAGGTGGCTGTCAAAGTGCTTCTGTACTGTAGTCTTGTCATGCAGAACTGTTTCACAAATTTACCTCATCTTGTCTGGAAGTACTTACTTTAGGATTGCAGCAGAGTTTGGGTTCTTGAACTGATTTCTTCGTGTAAGTGCCCACAAATTTTAGATGGATGCTACAATCAGACTACTTTGAATGTGCTGAGCAGACTATTTTAGGAGCAGCAATCCTGTTCAAGGATCTTTATATGCAGTGGGACATAGGTTAGTGCTGTTACTCTGAATAATTTGTGTAGTGCCTGCTGGACAAAAGCTCAGCACTGAAGTACAGCTTCAGTGATCTATTCTGTGATCTAGGTAGGCTGAAACAAACCACTCATTTGTGCTCCAGACACACTAAGAAATAAAAAGACATGGTTTTTCCTACTGTTTAGAAACAAGCTCATGTGTGTGTTCTGGATACCTCTTTCATGCAGGTTGTCTTTCTGTGACTTGGCTGGGTCAGAGAGGTGTAATAAAACACACGTCTTTGGAGACAGACTAAAAGAAGCAGGAAATATAAATAATTCTCTTCACATCCTTGGAAAATGCATTGCAGCATTGAAGCAAAATCAAAATCCAAAGTAAGTGACAAGTTATTTACAACATGCCAAGTTTTGGGTGGAAACCCTAAGTAACCCTTGATGTTTCTGCAAGCAATTTGCACAGAGAAAAATGGAAATCTACAAAGTCTTGGAAGTCTTCTTTATTATAGACGTCAC
Organism: Monarcha castaneiventris obscurior; assembly: GCA_026261815.1. Classification (NCBI taxonomy): domain Eukaryota; kingdom Metazoa; phylum Chordata; class Aves; order Passeriformes; family Monarchidae; genus Monarcha; species Monarcha castaneiventris. Next base: position 9,664,063 of record JAMPIT010000379.1, on the reverse strand, counting down.
TGGAATACCTGCAAAGAACATTTTCTCCAAAACTGGTGTCTGTGAAGAGCAAAAAAAGGCAATTTGCAGGAAGCTACCAAAATTTTTTCAGTGTCTGTGTATGAACAGGACGCTCTGTGTACAGAGCTCCTGTTTTGTCTTCTTCCCTTCCACCTGCAAATTATACAGGTAGATTCACCAGGCAGCTGATAGATGACCTGTACTTAGCTTTTGGCTTGTTCCACTCTCTGCTTTGGAACACTAGGGAACTGTGGTGCAGACTCTATACTACTTTTACATTTAAATAGTTTAGTTTGTTGGAGAGCTTATGAAATCTTTGCTCTTTGGTGTGAAATAACTTAGGCTTAAATATGAGCATCCTACTGGATCTCTTTCCTGAAAGACAGAAACAGTTAAGGTAAGCCACAACACCCCACAATTTTACGATTTTTATTTTGTTTCAAAATTTTATTTCTCTTTTCTCCCTGAGGATGAAGCCAAGTTATATTCCATTCAGAGAGAGTAAATTGACTCGTCTGTTTCAGCCATTTTTTTGTGGGAAAGGCAAAGCTTGTATGATTGTAAACATCAATCAGCATACTTCTACATACGATGAAACACTGCATGTAATGAAGTTTTCAGCTATAGCTAGACAGGTAAGAGTGGATCTACTGTCTCTGCTATTCTGCAATTTTTTTTTTGTTACCATTGATTTGTGAAATGATCAGGTTGTATGAATTTGAGTGTGATTTGGATTCTTGATTTATCATATAAATTCTTCTGCATGTGGCCTCTCTCTAAGAGGCTTCTAGCAGTCTTGCCCATCTTCAGACCTATTTGTGGTAACAAGTTAAGACAACTACAGGTGTCTGGCTGTTCAGTTCTACACCGTTGATGTTCTGTGTAAAACGTAGTCAGGGCACTTTCAGGTATGACTGATTTTATACCATGTATCTGAGCAAATGCAGGATTTCAATTCAAGCTTTTGATGAATTACTTAGCCTGGGTGCAGTTAAGCATCTGTTGCACAAGATGAGTTGTGCACTACTTCTTGGGCAGTTGGTGGTAGTAAAAGGAGTATTGTCTTATTTTGTATTCTGAATGAGATCTTTTGCAACTGTATTGCTCCTATTTGGCTAAATTAATAATTAAAAAGTGTCTTGGCAAGCTCTTCCTCCAGCTCCTTCAGTACCCTTTGGTGGATCCCATCCAGCCCCACAGGTCTGTGTGTGTCTAAGTGCTGTAGCAGGTCAATGACCATTTCCTCCTGGGTTATGGGGGCTTCATTCTGCTCCCTGTCTCAATCTCCCATTAAATTCAGGGATTGGATTAAATTCAGGGTTTGGCCTTAACCTCATTCAGGTTCCCTGAAGCCGATTCTTGCAGGGAGAGGGATAGTGGGCTGTGCTGTGTTTCATGGCAGAAATACAGTCATTTTTTAGTCTGGAACCACAGATTTGTTATGACACATTTCAAATCTGTAATAGCATGTCTAATATGATCTCAGAGAGGAAGACTTTTCTAATTCTCTTCAGGTGTGACTTTTTGTTGTAAGTGTGTACTGTGGAGACAAACTTCTCTGATATGTTGTCCTATGACATAGTTACTAAAAATCTTTATGTAAATAGCATGAATTACTGAATCCTGCTCATGGTATTTCAGGAAGGAGCAAATGTTTTAGGGATTTTTCTGCTTTTTGTTAACTTTGCAGGAAACTACACCAAAACCCCCTGTATTTTAGAGGAAGAGAAACCACCAGTCTAGACAAGGACACTAAGTTTGCTAGCAGATAATATTTCCATTTTGACTCTTTTTAGAGTACTGAAGAAAATAAGAATATTCATATAAGAATTATGTTATATTGATTTTTTTTTTCTGCTAAAAGACATGTAAGCTTTTGTTAATGGGCATGTAATAATGAAATATTGTGTAAATACAACAACATATTCATGTCACTTCTTCATGGTGTTCTGATACCTGCAATATTGACAGCATTGGTGAATCAACTCTGGATTTTCCAGGTTATCCAGACAATCCTGCCCAAAAATTTTGGCTATTTTCCACCAAAGCTAGTTGGAGGTGATGGCAAACCTATCATGCACTTTGATGCTAACACGTCTGTAGATGACTTTCCTGACAGTACTGAAACCTCTGCAGAAGAGGAAGTGGACATCACCATTCTGAGTCATGAGGTAGACACACATCTACTTAGAACTGTACCCAAGAAAGCAATTGCTATTAGTTCTAATATTGTTTTAGCACAAGAGAGGTGCTGGAAGCTGCATGAAATGGGAAGTTTAAGTTTCTGTTCAGTGTCAGACTGACTAGACTTAAAGTGGCCTAGTTCAGTGTAGTTGTGGAAGGATGCCTGTGGCTTTCTAGTTAGGTCAAGTGCTAAATTTGGAATTCAACTGATTGCTCAACAAGAAGACTAAGGAAGCAGTATGTACCTTTAAAATAACATAATTCTGGTTTTTGTGCCTTTTTTTTTGGAAACAGCAGTAATGAGTTAAGACGCAGCATTTTATAAACAAAGATATACAATCTAATAGCAATAAACTGTAAAAATGAAGTAGGCTTTATGTTGTTATGCTGTACAAACTAATATTTTAATGCCAAAACAGTAGTAAACTTTTTGATGGTGGAAACCATCAAGATGGATGTAGGGTGTATTTGTAATAGAAATTCATGTTTGAAAAAATTTAACCTTTGGTACAGACCCCCAGAAAACATAGGCTTGTAAAACCAGAGGGTACTTTGTGGATGGCTGCCTGTATGAATATTTCGTTTGAGATGCATGTGCACTCTTGTTTTTTGAACTGAAAAATGTTAAATTTAGGACCTCTTGAAAGCTGCAGAGAGCTTAAAGGAGAAGTTAGTTGTGGAAAGGCAAAGCAAGCTCCTTCTGGAGGTGAAGATCCGTAAAGAGATGGCAGAAGCAATGTTTCAACAGCTGTTGGAAACAGAGGAAGCCTGGAGGCAAGTCATATTGCAGTCTGCTTTGAGACTGAAAGGATTACACATGTGTTAATGCATACGTGTGTATGTATATACATATATGCATATATTCAGGACCTAACTACTCATGTTATTTAGAGAAGTTAGGGCTGGACAGTTTCAAAACCTCTGAAGGAAAGGGAAGAAAGAATGTTAAACTTGCACAGATCAGCCTCTTCCCATTTACAATGAAAAAGTAATGCTGCTTTCTGTTGAACTTTTCTCTGTTTAATTTGTAATCACTGGAACTTGTCCTGGCTTTTTATTACTACTTAGCAGATGTGGAAGATTGTTACAGGTACCCCACTGAGACTTGTGGTTCTTCCAAAACATACACTCTGTCACGTTAATATGCATGCATGTGCTTAAGGCAGTTTGAATCATATCTCTTTTGAGCTCCTCTGCATGACTGATGAACCATTGTTAGTTTACTGTCTTATAAATTGCTGTGGCTCCCTGCACTGATGTTAACAGTTTGGGAATTTTTTTCAAGTGTGTCCAGATTCCTCAAGCTGAGTTCACTTCCTCTTAACTCTTCTTTAAATCAGTTTCCTGCTGTTTGAATCGTTAACAAAAATTAGCACCAAGTTGCCAGCTGAGCATGCTATGGTTTAACACCTGCACTGGCTTTAAAATTGTTTGGTTGCCTTTGGCCAAACACATGAAATAGCATTGATGCTTTTCCTCTATTGAGGTGATGTTATGCATCACTGATGGGGCATGTTTTTAAATTGTGACAGGAGTAATGCGTAATGTATTGAAAAAATAAATGGAGAGGGACTTCTCACAAAAGTGTGTAATGACAGGACAAGGGGGAGTGGATTCAAACTGAGGGTTGGTTTAGATTGGATGTTATGAAAAAATTCTTTGCTGTGAGTGTGCTGAGGCACTGGAACAGGTTGCCCAGAGAAGTTGTGGGTGCCCCATCCCTGAATGTGTTTAAAGGACATGTTGGAAAGGCCTAGTGGAAAGTGTCCCTGCCCATGACAGGGAAGTTAGAATTAGATGACCTTTAAGGTCCCTCCCAACCCAGGCTATTTTACGATTCTATGAAAATGAATTTGGCATTTATATTAAATGGAAAAAAGAAAAACCAACCAAAACCCAAAGTGAAGGATGCCCCCAGGAAATATGCTTCAAACATAACATCTAAATGGGTGTGGTCATTTCTTTTGCTCTGTGTTGGTGGATTTTTTTGTAAAATATTTGTTTGACAGGTGTTAAGTATGTGTTCTTCTACAGAACTTTTTTTGGTATATGCCAAGTAGAAATTATCCTTTGGTGCAAGTCTGTAGGATCATTGAGATTAAAATGGAAAAAAGTACTCCTTTGTCTCTTCATTTCACTATTTCTGATTAGACAAATAACTTTGACAGTTGAATCCATGTAGCCAAATGTAATAGCTGGAATGCAAATGCATTGTGTATAACTAACATGTTCCCTCCAGCAACCGCTTGGAAGATATGAAAGACAGCTATGAAGAAAAACTGGAGAGCAAATTTGAAATGTATAAAGAGGCCATTAAGAAACATGCATATATGTGTGCAATGGAACAAATTGAAGACCATTATGTTCCCATAGAAGAATTTCTAGCTGAACAAGAGAAAGTTGAGGTATGACTTGATTGCCACTAAAAATATCTTCTAACCTCTAAAGTGTAAATTTTGCTTTCCCTTAACAGAATCACTCTGGGATTTTGAATGTAACAGTAAACAAGGAAAATAAGTAGCAGTTCAGCCTTGCTGCTCTGTGTTCAGTGCTAACCACAAGCACACAGATGTCTTCTCTCTGGTACTACCTGTAGTGTATACCTAAACCTCATGATCTTTGAGGGCACAGTTCAATTAAATCCAAGTCATCTTTATCTTTGTGGTGCAATGATTGGAACACCCAGAGAAATGGTGTATACAGGAGTCTGGCTTTCTGGAGATCTTCGGGATCATAGGATGTAGAGTCAAATGCTGCTCTGAAAAGGTGATGGGGAATTTGTTACAGGATAGCTATTTTAGTTATAACTGATCTCTGGTCTGGAGGTGGTGGGAGGATTGTGGGATAAGAAACTGATGAGAAATCAAACTTTATGCAGGAGAGAACTAAATCTTCTGAATGTACTTAAACATAGAACTGCTCAGAGCTGGCATCGGTATGTTGCACCTCCTTTTGCAACTCAGCCAGGTTAGCTGTGAGCAACTCAGTTCTCTAAAGTGTGCATTGATGCTTTAGTGCATCCAAGCAGCAGATGAGACCTGTGGGTCTCGTTTTCAGAAGGTTTTTAGTGGAAGAAGAGAACAGCTGTGGTGTCCACCAGTGGAGCTTTCTCACCGCACTCTCCTGTTCTGGACCCGATAAGACATCCCACTCCATGGATAGGCAGGTTCCTTTCAAGGCATGAGAGAAGTGGGTTTCTCTTGCAGATTGTGGTATATAAATGTTTCTGCTTTTACAGCTCTCCATTCGGGTGCAGACAAGCGACTCCAGATTATGTGATGGGCTGTGTCTTTCCAGCTCCTTTACACTTGACTCTTTTCCCCACTTAGAGTCTGGTTTTGTGTTAAATCCTACCTATATACCATGTTAAGGTGGAGGAGAAGAGTTTTAATAGTGCTCTTATACTGGTCAAGAGGCTGCATAAGGGAAGATTCAAAGAGCAAGATGCTTTTGGTAGCAAATCAGAAAAGAAACTAATGAAATCCCCAAGATGTAAAAGTGTTAGTTGACAAAAGAGAGCACAGCACATGAATCTGAGTGGGCAGCTTCAGAGAACCAGAATTAGATGAAGAACTTTTCTTGATGGTGCTACTTGTATGGTTTCTCACTCTGAAATACCATCCCAGCAATCTGACAGATACTGGAAAAGAGTTTGAGATGAAAATGTAGCTCTGTGAAGTATGTTTTTCCTTATTTAGCAAGCTAACTGGCAACAGTGTTTATCACAGACACACTAAAGTTTCCTTTCTGCCTTATGGTTACTTTTAATACAGTTTGGAAATCCTTAGACTGGAAGAGTTGAATCCTGTGTGAAGAAACTTCCTCCTAGAAGGTCTTGTGACTTGAGTGTTATCCCTTACTGTGATTTCCTAACCATAACCTGTGAAATAATTTAAAATTGCATGTGTGTGTGGTGTAATTGAAGGATGTGCAGTAATGCATCATATCAAGCAGAAATGCAGACAAATTCTACCATGTGCTCTTTGTTTTTTCAGGATAGGGAGAGAAAAATACTGCAATTGGAAAGGCAACTTGATGAGCAGTCAGGGAAGCTGCTGGCTCTGGGAGGTCTGAACTCGGATATTCCAACTACTGAAAATAACCTGGAACAAGGTAGGAATGTAACCTGGGTATTCAAAGTTCAGTTTACTTCTGGGAATGTGTATAAACATGCAGACTTTTCTTTTGCCTGTAGAGCTCATGGACAGGACAATGAAGAGAGCCAATGAAGGACTGCAGAAACAATGTGAAGAGAAGGAAGAGGTAGCTCTTGCCTAGTATTTAACAAATCTGGGAGTAATGATTGTAAACTCTGTCATGGATCAAGGCTTAAAGATCTGCATTGTAGACAAAAGCATGAAGACTCCTGCAAATGAGCATTGAGTTTATCAAAAATAAGCTCTTGCTTAATTGTGGATGACTTTTGTCAGGGACTGTTCTGGCATTATTCCAGTCTGTAAAGCCATCTTGCTACTGTAACAAGTCATGGTAAATGTGGTGCAAGTTGGAAGTGTGTTTAGTCTTATGTTGGAATTTATTGTAAATATTGCTTCCATGACCTCAGTGCTTTCCTTCCTGAAATGCTGCCTGATCCTGCACAGGGGAATAGTTACAGAATCTGGTAATAGTTTAGATCTAGAATCAAAATAGTGTTTAAAAGCAGTCCTTTCTGGAGGTACTGAACTCCACTATCACCCTAAACTTAAGTAAAGGTGAATGTCTCTGTTCTTCAAACAAGATCTGTGTGTTCTGAATAGCATAAAGAGGTGGGAATTATGAGCTTCAGGCTGTGTTATGGAAAACATTAATTTTTAAGTATGCATTTTTATTCTATTCCTTGAGTGATCTTCTTGTAAGGCTACAGTTAGTTTCCCATGTTTAAAGAGGATGGGGAGAAGGGGAGACACAAGTCTTGCTTCTTTCTCTAATATCAGATAAGGGTAGGGATTGGAGATATAGTTCCAGCTGGTTCTAATAAACCATGTAAATGGAAAGTGAACTTAAATCCTTTTCTATTGAGAAAGAATACTCCAAAAATAACTTGTTTTTCCTTAACAAGTTTAATGTCTCATGTTGTGGCCCTAGCATTTGTTTTCTACTCCTGTTTTCGAGAGCTGTATGTCATTTTCCTATGTCACTTTCAAATTTTGGTGAAAGTTTGGTTTTTATGCTTGTTATGGGTATAAAGTTATTGATTATTTTGTATGGCTAGAGAGTGTTAGAATGATGAGATGGATACCTGGCAATAACTGAAGTGAGAAGGTTTTAAAGCAGCTGGTTCCATCAGTGCCTTTCTGCTGCTTTGCCTCAAAGATCAGTGCATGTGTGACGAGTAATTCACCACTTTTTTCTTCCCATTCAGCCATTAAACATGGGCAAAGGGTGTGAGCTTTTTTAGCAGCTTTGCAGAAGTAAATTAATGATACCATCAATTTCTCTGCTTCAGAGTTTCTTTTGCCTCTTGGGGCTTAATCCCCATTAATATTCCCATCAGAAAGGTGAGGTCTTCTGTGGCAACTATGCTCCAATTCTTTATATGAATAGTGTTAATGAGACAAAACTGTTCTTTTAATTACTCTTACTGAAATGGAGCAGGCTGTTCCAGATGTGGCTTAGTCTGTGCCACTGTTTGTTGATTGACAGGTCTGTTAATCATAGTGGCTTCAACACAACGGCCTTTGAATGCTCCAGCTGTATTTTATCACCTGAAATGATGACCTGGGACATAGGAGGTTGAGAGAAACAGACTTTCTTGTTTTGATCTTGGAGTTTGCACTGTTCTAGTCATAAACAAAATTAATGTAAAACATGCTGAACTTCCGTGTGTATGGGCTTTATTTTCAGCTTATAAAATCTCTGAAGTTTAAAATACAGAAACTAAATGAAACCCTGCTAGAAGCTAATGAAGGCTACAGAAAAATGGCAGAAGAAAACAGTCAACTGAAGCACACAATCATGCTCAAGGTTTGTCAATGATTTAAAAGGGACTTTAATATTGCTTGTATCTATAGTTGTACCGGATGCTTCTGCATATTTCTACATGTAAAAATGCTGTTTAAATTAGCAATTTGCTTTGATGTCAGCATTTTTTGTGTCTAACTTCCTGAATTATGAGCTCAGAGCCCTTGTGTTTCACGACTTGACTTTGAATCTCATAAGACAAAACTCATTTTTCAACTTAAGTGTTAGACTCTGTCAATAGGGTAACTGTGCTGACAAAGCCTGCTCATCTAAAGATGTCATGAATTATTGTCAAGCAAAGAAAATGCTACTTAGAACTCATCATGAGGCATGTTGCTGAGGCAAGCAAGGTGTCAGTGCACAAGTGTTCCTGCAACAAGGCCCAAGGATCTATGGCTTTAAAGCTATCCTGACAGTCCTGCCAGAGGGGGCCAAAGTGGATGGGGGATACAGGCAGGTGAACTGGTTAATACAGAAGTAGGCATCTTTCCTTCAAAAGCAGGGACTTCCTAAAGTCTACAGCATCTGACCTCAGATACCAACTATAGGACCTAAATAAAAAAGAATTAAACTTTTGAACTCTTGACACCTTGAATCTATGCCTCACTTGGAATCTGCAAATGAAGCAAGGCAGGTATAATCACTGCTTAGTGATGTCTTTGAACATTAGATTACTTTCTACATACTTTTTAGTTTAAATCTGAGACTGAAAATTGACTTGAATTTCTTAATTGGAAGTTAGCTTCGCATCCATTCTTAATGGGAAGGTGATTTTGTTAATCACAGATTAGATAACGTATTTAACACTGTGTTTTGCCCACTCAAAGCATTTATTCAGTCCTGGTTAGCAGATTTATGATGTAAGAGTTTTGATTTGACCAGTTTTGCTTTCAGAAATTGCAAGGCAGGAAAGCCACCTTTATCTGGTTCCTAGAACAACATCAACTCCTTGCATAGTGTGGCTAAACATTTTAACATCAGTCTCTTAGTCAGACTTGGTCTCTAACTAGATTTTATGGCCCTGTAGTTTGCTGGGTTTTTAATTGCTTTGATGCCATTTAGAGGAAATGGGTACTAAAGAGCCATATGACACAGGAATAACAAGGGTGTTAACGGGGTTAATAAAATAATGTGAACCAGAAAATTAATTGCATGAGAGAGACCATGCAGTGTTCACATACTAAACACAGCCTTATCCTCATAGGACCAAGAGATGAATAGTATTCAGAGCTGGGCTAAACGTGTTCTTGAGCTTGAAGAAACAGTGTCTTCCCTGCAAAAAGAGCTCGAAGAACGGAAAAAGCATTTCCTTGTAGAGGAGTCAAAACAGCAGAAACCCAGGAGAGGTTTGCTGGCTAACCTGAAATCCACAGTAGCATCCACTGCTAGTACACCTCTTGGTAAAGGCTGGGGGAAGTGTGAAGGGGCTTCACCCTATTCAAGAAAACAAGTGCTGTTGCCTCATAAAGCAAAGGAATAGTATTTGATAAATCAAGGTGTGCAATTACTGGGCTTCTGTATCAGTCTTAAACTCTTGGTAGCTCTCACTTTTAGATGCCCTCTTCACTGTCATGTTAACTGACAAGAAATGTTTAATACAGAACTTTTTAAATTGAATCAGGGTTGAATTCAGAGCTATGAAGGTTTAGGTCTAGACATGTGCTTTTACTGTTGATATAGGGATGTGATTTGAGAAATATATATATTTTAATTCTGGATTAACTGCTATCATGGTCTTCTGTACAGATAAAAGTGTGGTTCATGCAAAGTGGGATATCCCTCATCTGCTGTTCATTATGTTTTAAAATTATTTTATTTAATTGCTGATTCCTAGAAATCAGATGGCTTGTGAAATTAATCCCAAGTAGTTAAAATAGCATGGTTCTTCAGTTAATATTCTGGTTCTGACCTGGAAACTCCCTTCTTGGGACCAAACTAAGCAAACTGCTAAAAAAGGCAATGAAATGAAATCTTATCTGGCTCCTTGCTATTTTCCAGCTAACTTGGCTTTGTAAAGAAATTTGTTTTAATACAATTTGAATTTCCACTGGGAATATGCATTAAACTTTGAAAAATCTACTTAATAAAATCTTCCATTGCTAAATTCAGCTCTGACTCTTCATTTTACAAAGCAGCAAAACCAAGATAAGGAAAGATCATAAAATTAGAGCCCAAATAATGATAGTGATTGATATCGGATGATCTTGAGTTGAAAGAATCATATCCTTGATTATATTACTTAGCTTTTATCTAGTAGCTTAAGGATGGAAGACTGGAGCATGATAAAATTTGAAAGTTTCCTTAGAGCCCTTAGAGTGAAGGTAAGGGTTTTTAAAACTACTGTGAGAGTACAATGCCTGTAATTGCTGGAGGCTTGCTGTAGAATCTGTAAGTAAATTGGATTGATCACTCCCTGTAACGGTGTTTCTCGTGGTGGAAGGGGACCGAGTTCAAAGCGAGAGCCTCACCCTCCCTGGGGAGACAGTAGGTGGTGCAGCCTTCCCGTGTGACAGGGAGCAGAGCCCTGCTCTGCTGAGACTCCTCTTGGCGGGTCATTGGGAGTTTCGGGTTGGTCTGTGATCAGTTCTCGCTCTGACACCTCTTTAACAAGGCTGTCGCAGTTCAGCCGCTGCTTTCCTCGTGTTTTGAACTGTTTCTGTTAAACACAGGCTTATCTGGCTTTAGTAGCTCTGAAGGCCCATAATCCCTGCAAGGTAGAATTTCTAAAATATTTTTCTACTCCCACCTAAACTATTCCAGCTATTAAAAAATATTTTGGTGTAGTTATGAGACGCTGAGTGTTGATGCCTTGAATAAGAAAGCTGTTATGTCCAAATTGCTTTAGGAAAGCAATTCAAACCAAAGTTAAAAAATCATCAGAACAGGCTAATACTGGAAAATTTCCATAATACCATTTCAAACTACCTAATGCTACACCTTGGCAACCTGTCTAGCAACTTTGGCAACTTTATGTAACACTAACTACAACCTCCTATTCCCTGAGCAGCTGTTCTTTCTATGTTCCCTCTTATTTCCCAGAGTTTTTTGGTTGGCTACAGGAAATGGTTTGAAAGACAAAGTTACATTATCTTGAGCTTTTTTTTTTCCCCCCTCTCACTCTTTAAATAAAATGAAGCCTGTAGTGAAGTACTGGCCAGTACTGAACTGTTAATGTTTTCCCAAGAGTTGCTAAAGGACAACATAGCTATTACATTAAAGGCTTTTGAGAAGCTGTTTTCAAGGATAGTTGTGGGCTGGTTCTTCTCTTCATGCCCTCCAGGACAAGAAGAAACCACAAGAAGGATGCAAAAATGGTTGGTTTGGTCCTTTTCAGTTTCTCAAAGGTGACTGAGTGTAAGGAAAGCAGAATCCATTAATCATGGTAGTGGTGATAATCAGAGATTCCCCTGTTCCACATGAAGCTGTGGATAGAACATCAGCTGTTTGTTCTATCCCAAATTACTACCATACAACTTGCTTCAGATTAAGTGTTTATTAAAATTAAAAATCACCATACAATAGAAACTATTTACATATTTAACTGATGGTCTGTTTAAACTGCACAGTTTGACTGAAGGAAGCCACTGGAAAAGAAAAGCCATGAATACTTCTGCTGCTGAACTTCAACTGCAGGCACACTGAAGCTTTATCAGAAAGGTTTTAAGCTTCTGCAAAGTACCACTTGCCTAAATAATTGGGCTGAAGTAAGGCAAAGATGTGTACTGGGTTACACACTGTGAACCAGTGTCACTTTGAAAAAGAAGTAACCTGTGCTGTGGTTACATTGCAACAGCACGAGCTCATCTGTTTGGGTAAGTGATTTGATAGAACAACTTTTGTAAAGAGCTTAGCAAATTGCATTTACTTTAAGAATTAGATTTGTAATACTGAGCAACAAACCTACAGTGTCACTGCAATGTAACTTCACATCCTATTGCATGTTTCCACAAATTGTTTTTGATAGTGCTAGAGCTAGTTTTCGCTTTAAAACAGATTTGAGGTTAGTTGATTAAAGCAGCAAAAATATAAGGAATATTCTTGAATAACCACAGAGGATTAAAAATGAAGACTAAAATATTTTCACTGGTAACAGTTTCAGCGACTGCAATGAAAGTATTAACTTCCTTCAAAATCCTGTGCTTTTCCATGGGCTTCAGATGATGACTCTGGCCTTGTGGGAAGCTGAAGGTTGAACACAGAGTGAGGTGTGCTGCCACGTCTGCAGTCATGTGGGTTCATCTTGCACTTCTGCATCTCTGATGGTTTCGCAATGCTTTGAAAATGCTTTGAAATTTAGGGTTTTACAGCAGTAAATCAGAACTTCTTTCAGTATGAAGAATTACATACATATCTCTTCCTCAAAGGAAACCTTGACACTGTTTAGAAAGTCTTACAAGAGCTGACAGTATGCCTGATACCAATGTGAAATAACAAGGATACAAAAATAATTTTTGCAATATGCTGTATTTCAAAAAAGATGATTTAAGAATGTCACCATGTCTTAAATCTCTAAGTTCTCCTTTGTGACTTTTTCTTTTGAAAACAGCTGTTCAGGCATCCTCTCAACCCTTTTATCAAGGTCTCCTTGTGGCATATTGCATGACTAAGATCCTAAGAAGGCCTTGTCAAGCTGTCCCAGGGCATGATTGCTTTCCTTCCTTCTCCCTCCCCACCCCAAAAAGCCTGTTTGCTTGGTGATGTTTCTACAGATGCAAAACACAGAGTCTTTAAGGAGAACTTGAAGCTTTAGAGGAACTGTTTTAACCAAATAAAAACATTATTATTTCTCTGCAGAATTATTCTTTCCTTCAGCATTTCAGCTTCCACACTTCAGTTAAGACATCTGAATTCATGAAGTAACTGGTTTGAGCAGTCTGTCCTAAAGATAGTCTGTGCCAATGATCAAGGGCAATAGAAAAAGTGTTCTTTGTTCTATGGCTGTTGTTGATACTGCCCTTCTGTTGCTGTGTAGAAGTCATCAAGCACACTCTGTAGATAATCAAATGTTGGCCTCTCTTCTGCTTTGTCTTTCCAGCATGTTTTCATGATGTCATAAAGCTCAGCTGGGCAGGTTTCCATGCGTGGCATTCGGTACCCACGCTGAAGAGCAACCATCACATCTGAATTGCTCATACCTTCAACAAAAAAAAAAAGAAGAAAGATTTGATGAAATTATCTCTACTCCTAGAGAGATTGTCTTTTTTTTTTTTTACTTCACTCTAGAGATATTCACCCACTACTACACGACCCTTGCTACTTGTTAAAAGTAGCTCCTAGCATGAGTTCAATGAACAAGGTTGAGGTGTGCACCAGCAATGAGGGGCTTGCTCTGAAAATCCTGGTGGGAACATTTCCATTTCTGCAGTTAAGCATCACAACCTCTTTAGCTCCAAGTCTAAAAAGACTCTGGGAAAAATCACAATTCTTGTCTCCAGAAACCATCTCTGTTCTGTTCTTCCGACTAATCCTGCCCCCATTTATTCTGCTTCCTGTGGTGTTTGGATTCCCAGCACAACCCCACCCTGGCACCAGCCTTCATCTCTATCTGCAGAGCTACTGCTCTGCTTGCTGGAGCCCCATTCACCCTGAGATGGAGAGCAGCCTCCCTGTTTGATCACACTGCTAGTCACCCCACCCAAAAATTTCAGGTTTTCTTCTACTTCAGCTTTTGTGTAAGTGCTGCTGATTGCAAGATACTGGACAGTCACTCATGAAATCGTTAATTGTAATAGGCAATTTCCCCTCTTGTCCTATTCCTGTTATGCAAAACCATCTTGCCAGCTGTGCTGAGCTTTGCTTTTTTCCCTGCTATGGTTTTCTTTCAGAGGACAAGAACTGTAAGTACCAGCAGTGCATCCTGCATCTCACATGCCAGCTCGTGTCACATGAGAGAGTCCTGCTTTGGACTCCATCCTCCTCCCCCCTTTTTTATTCCCTCTCACCCCTCCCCTCTTTATCAAACCCTTAAGAAACTGGTTCACAGAATAATTTCAACACCTACTCTCAGGTCAGCTACACTAGGGCCAGCTTTTGCTATTTCAGGCTCACCACTTCCTACCCAGAAACTTGCCTTTGGGCTTGCCCCTTCCCCTGCAAGTCGAATCAACCCAGTGGTTGCATTGCCTTCCCTGGACACAGACTCTTTTCTGTCCTCAGTGGCTGCTGCTTGCTCTGATGGCTGGGCATGCAGGAAGCACCTGTGCTCCAGCCCAGGGACTTGTGTTCCCCAGAGAAGGCTTTCCCTTTCGAGAAGGGCATCCCAGACCCCACAGCCACTGGCTGCTCCTCAGGCTCAATGCTCCACGTGGTGCAGTTCTGCCCCAGACTACAGCTCCTCATGGCTTTCTCAGGCCATTCAGCCTCTGGTCAGGTCCCTGCAGGGCAGTCTCCTGCACACTCCAGCTCCCCAGAGGGGCAGGGAGAGCAGCTCTGCTCAGCTGCAGACTGTGCAGACCTCTGTATGTGTTATCTGACTGCTATGGCTGTGATTTAAGCCCCTTGGCAGGTAAGGACACATTTGAATTACAACCAAATGACAACTTTATCCAGTATAACTACTTGGATTATTCAAGATGACCATAGTTCATATAGTTGACTTCAGCTCAAGCCTGTTGGCTTTGAGCTTTTCCAAAAATACCCTCAGCCATGTAATCTGAGTCTGGATCAAAGTGCTTACTTTGGGCACATCTTTTGTATTTTCAGTTCCTCTCTGGAAGGAGAAGGGAAGTTTTCCTGAACTAATACTGCCTGTGTGCAGAAAAGAAGTATTTTGAAGTAGTGGAAGGGTATGTTGTCACAGAGTAAGGAATTACTGCTACATAGAGACAAATTAAACTCAGGAAGAAAGTCAATAAAGCATTTTATAGAGAACAGTGTTCTGACTGCTTGAGCTTAAAGGAATGGATGTATATAATATATGCAGTAAACCAGTTATTCCTAACATACAAAATCTTAGTTAACTGTGCTGCTACATGAAGACTGCTGCTACTGGGCTTTTGTGCAGAATGGGGACGATTTTTTGGGTTTAAGTACTTCATAGGATTGTGCTTAGATCTGTTCTCTGCAGGAACAATTGTTACATTCTGAGTGCTAAGGACAAAGCCTGTGTTTCAGCTACCCTGCAGGAAAACTACCTATTTAATAACCATTTGAGTTCAGAAGCAAAAAATAAAAATACTCTTATCAGTATCCCATAGTAAATAAATCATGTACATACTTCCATGTGTTTGGGGTTTTATTTAAAACAAAAAGGGTTACCCATAATCTAAGCAGTATTCTCAAAATAGCTCCTTGTCTAACTTTACCTTTTAAAAATTATTTCGATTTTTTTCTCTTTGTAGCTAAAGAATTACCTGTCTTACCGTATCTACATCCTAATCAGTAAAAGAAATATATCCCACATACATATTTATTACACTTAAACCCTCTTGAATGCTGAGTTTTGGTACATGTCTGTTAATTTATGCTGTGGTACCCATTAGGTTTCATAAAGATATTATTTCTTTCTATTAGGGCCTGGGTAATGATGTGAACACAGTGGTATGGAGGAAGAATCCCACTGTACAGAAAGGGTCATACCTTGTGAAGAACAGCAGACATAACTGGAATGCCAGTATGGATAATGCCAGTATTGATATGCTATGTAATCACCCAGAAATTAGGTTTTAACAACCCATTCAATATATGTGCCCAGAGAGCCAGATACTTGTTTCATTTTTCAGAGGTAGTTCCTGAAACTGTAGCTCCACTAATGGCTTTGAGTTTCTCAGGAAGAGAAACAGCTGTTGGAATTTAAGAACTAAGATCACAAAAGCTCCGAGTTTCTTGGCTAGAAATGCTTCCTACCAAGTTGCCTACAGGTATTAGCTACTTGCCAGTTTCAACTCAAACTCTGGTTCCTAGAGCTGGTTAATAATTGAAAATAATACTTTTAAGCATTCCCATTAGAACCGAAAAATCAATTTACTGTTTCTCTCCAGTGGCTACTGGTTACAACCTATCACCAGGTTACTATTGCCATGCTGGGGTAATTTGCCCAAATCTGTCACATCTCTTCATGTAAAGTAGATTGGTCACCCATGTATTTTGCTGTGATTCTGATTCTCAGAATCAACGTTCAGTCTAACAGGCTGTTTCAATTTATACTTCTATTTAAAATAGATACATATCTCTCTTCCATTTTAATGCAAGCAAGACCTGTAAACTATTAAAATCTTCCAATATGCAGTCAAGAGCCTTCGGTTTGTAACTGCTGTTTGACAAATGAATCCACAGTGCATGGAGTATTTATGGTGCTCATGAAAATGCTCCCACATTTAAAAAAAAATACTGCCCAGACTTCCCCTAGAAGAGAGACTTTCCCACAGCAGTGCAGCAGTACCACGTCTGCTGTACAGATTGACTTTGTTCTTAAAATAAAACCATGATATGGCTTATGAAGGTAAAGAGAGAGCAGACTTAGCTGCAGAATTAAGCATTGGATTGAGTTTTGTATTTTCATAGTGCTGGTTTCCAGGTAAGCTTGTAGGTTTGCTCAGAGAGGGACAATTTTCTAAGCAAAGTTCTTCAGAAATAATCTTGTGAGCCCAGCTCAGTGCAGGTAACTGTCTGTACAAACAGGCAAGGGCTAACGGGGGAAAAAAAAGGTATCTTGACTGGGGGAAGAGCCATGCACTACCTGGCTGCACACAGCTCCCCTCTGATCCTTCCCTGGGACGTGAGCTCTGTTTGAAAAGGGCTTTGAGAGGACCTGCTGTGTTGTGAAATATTTCCTAGCACTCACCTACAAACTGACCCCGAGCACCCAGCTGTGCAAGCAGCCATATCACCTCTTGAAGTTTAAGGGGGCTAGTCTTGAGCTTCAGTGTTTTCCTGGCCTAGAACTGTGCCATGAAAATGTCTGCTTTGGCCCTACCTCTTGCATGGAAAGTCCCTGTGTTCTTCCATAACAGTGTGAAGTTGGCTGCCATCACCTCTTTACCACTGCCTGAGCCTCACAGGTTTTCTTTCCTGTCTCCCTGTGCCTAGAGGTGTTCAGTCTACTGTCATTTTAGGGACCTGGATCTGCCTCTTGACCATCTCTGGCAGTTCAGGATGCAGAATTCCAGCTGCTCAGGAAGTGGTGAAAATGTTTTCACTGTTTAAACAGCAAGGGCTGCTGCACTGGAAGCACTGGGAAAGCTTTGCTTGCATGAAGTATCTGCGCTCCCTTTCCTGTCAAGATCCCAAGGCTCTTCTCAGAAGTTACTCTGCCTATGAGATGTGCAGCACAGGTGAGCATGGCTGTACTTTCCTCATTTTCCCATTAAGAGAAGGGAATTTAGAGCAATTTCCCATAACCTCAGTAAGCTTAAATGAATGCAGTCAGTTGTCCAGAATTAATCATCTATGCCTGAGATGTAACAATTTTATATGCATAAAAAACCCCTTCATGCAAGGTGTCTCTGTGTGCTGGAAACATTAATATATATTTTGTTTAACAATGTAAAATGAAACATGAAGCACATGACCATCTCACTAATGCAGCTACACTGATGTGCACACCTCTGTGGCCTTGTGCCTGACTGGAACAACAAATAGTAAATATTCCTAGTGGTACAACAACACTGCATTAGGATCTGCTTTCATATTTGTTTAGACTAGCTAGCACTGACAAATTATTACAGCCTACTTGCTTGTGAAAACATGCTTTCTTTGTATCTTCACATATTATGTTATTAAAACCCCCAGCAGCTTACACAGCACTGTCAGAACTTGCAGCACTGCATCCTTGCCATGGGACTGCGCTTCTGTCCACAAAGCAGGGATGTCATAAATACAGGGTCTGCATTTGCTGCAGTTGTGGCACCTTTAGAATATATAAAAATGACCATATATCCATGGTGCCATTGGTCTGTTTGCTAAAATTAACCCTGGAGAGGCATGTGTCTCACGCATACAGTGACCAAGTTTTCAAAGCAGTCAGATTATCTGTAAGACATTTTTCCAATCTTTGGTGTCACCACTGTCAGATGCCAGCTCCTTCCCTGAATCTTTTCTTTGCTTTTTAGCACCAAAGCATAAATAGAGAGTAAAACCACAGGCCCATACCTGGATAAGGAATCTTCCCATATGTGACAATTTCATACAGGAGAATCCCAAATGACCACACATCAGATTTAATAGTGAAAGATCCATAGTTAATTGCCTCTGGTGCCGTCCATTTAATAGGGAATTTTGCACCTAAAAAAAAAGTAATCTCAAACAGTCACTTTAATCCATTTCACATTCAGCCATAAGATGCAAAAGCAGTAGCAAGACATACCTTAAAAAGAGGTATATTAAATTACTGTCTTTCATATCGAACTGATTCCATAAATTGCCATATTAAAGCAAACTCCTTTCAGTTAAATAAAAACATTCAGGCAGCCTTTGTTGGGAATACTACATTAATTCTTTTGACAATGAGGAGTAATACAAGCAGAATGTCTCTAAGCCCTTTTTAGCCTGCTCTAACATTCTGGCACAAAATACCAGGTGAGCTAGGAAACTTCTCTGATAGCAGAAAACACATCAAAGAAACTTGACATAAAAAATTTATAACCTGAAAAGTTATTTTAATCAATATACAATGTCCAGAGCTAGCTAAAAACCAGAGATATGGGTCTGTATTTCTGAAAACTGCTTAATCAGGCCCTTCCCTCTGATCTATTGAATTACTCTAACTCAGTGACTGCTGAATAGCTCATCTTCCTTTAATCTCAACTGTAGTGCGTTGTTCTCTTTCTTCTTCATACTTCAGTTCTTCCCCTCTCACCCTACATTCCCACAGTTTCCATCCAGACTGTGTGAAAACCTGAGGTCTTTAAAAGGAGAAGGGGAAAGCCAGCCAACAAACCATTCTGGAAAGTTACCCTTATGCATGGAAGCATAAATAAAAACTTTTCACTACAACCAACAGTGCACCTCTTGAAAGGATCCTTGACAACGTCAGCAAAACACTCATGGCAAACCCCAGACATTCACCTTTCATAGCGTGTTTTTCTTCTTGCCAGTTCTGACCCTGTTACCTCCCATCCATGTGCTGAACAGGGCAGGACCCAGCCTTCCAATGCCTACAATGCTGCTGAACATCCAAATTAATGCTGCAGCTCCTAAAACCTCTTCCAAAGGTAACCAGTTCTGCTAAAGCTTTTCTTGTTACCAGCAACTACACCTGCTAGGGTTTCTTCCTTTCCCTTAGTGAAAGGAGGCCCATATGGCACCTAAGGATGTTAAGAGAATATAAGATCACAGTTTCTTGGCCTTTAATTCTGTGGGATGGAAGCTGTGACTGTGCAATTACTTTGTGTAATGTAGGAAAAACTGTGTGCAGTTAAGTACTCTCGGTTGTCTTTGTCTTTCAAATTTATTTAAAATGAACTCATCAAAAAGCCTGGGCAGCACAGAAAGGTTATTGGTTTCCTTTATTCGTTTTAGAAGCTGTTGGCATTGGAATGCTGCCCCTAGGAAGCTGTTACAGCACTTTCTGTCCTTGGTGACCGTATTTCTGTTAGACACAGCCTCACTGCCTCCCAGAGGCTGAAGATTTAAAGACAAAAATAAAGATACATACCTTCCCTTGCTGTGTATTCATTGTCTTCGATGACTCTTGCTAGTCCAAAATCAGCAATTTTGCACATCAGTAAGTCCGAAACCAGAACATTCGCTGCTCTCAAATCTCGATGGATATAATTTTTTCTTTCTATGTATGCCATCCCTTCTGCAATCTGTAACCAAAAGAACAGCTATTTTGATATTTCAATACCATACAGCTCCATTAGCAGGTCTGACCCTTCTTTCTCCAAAGGCATCAGCAAAGCCACATCCATTTATTCATTATTGGTGTCTTTGCAGCATTTTTTAGATGAAAGCCAGGAAAGGGGGGATTGCCATGGAAAAATCTATGTGCAGATCCAGTCCTGAAAAACTCTGCTTACAGTAGCAGCTCTGAAAGAATTATTTGGGTGAATAACAGCTGGCAGGATTAGATACATATGAAAGACATTTCCTGAAACAGAATCTTGAATAAAATGTTCCTAAGATTTCTATCAAAATATCCTCTTTCCTAAATTGTTAACCAGTTTATTTTCTAAATACTAAGAAAACAGAAGGAAGTAATCACTTAGGATAGAGGTGTTCTGGTGAAGCAGGTACTGATAAAGTGCAGAAAAAATTAAAAAAACCCAACAGTTTTCTATTTACCCAGAATAGGCCTGGACAATCAGGAAACTATTACTAAGATAGGGGAAACAACTTTATTTTCTTCTACAACAACATGTACCTGTTCATACATGAGGAGTGTTTGGCAACAGCCAGCTCTCAGATAATATCATAAGTAAATATAATCTGCATTTCAGCAGCCCAAATTGATTTCCAAACCGAATTAAAGAGGACTAATATCCTTAAAATATGTACTGGGGATGATTTTTTTCCACACTACCTTTTTTTTTTATTATTTTCCTGAAGAAAAACATTTTCCTTTTCAGGAAAAAAAAAAAAAAAAAAGAAATTGAAATAATAGTTTCTAAACTCAAAGTAATAAAACTGAAGTGTAGACTGTATTCTGTCCAAAATTTAAGAGGAGCTAAGAAAAAAGAAAAAGAAACCCCATGCTTGGGAGCCATCAGTTTTTATCTTCCTTGTGAGACTGCTGATGGGACATTCCCAGCCAAGGGCCACAGTTGCACCTGTGCCACAGGTACCTCTCTGGGATGTCTGTGGGTGGGTGACAGAGCCCTCTTGGCCACATGATTTGGGGAACAGCCCCTCAGATTTGCCAGTGGAGCAGCAGTAAAGCAGTGAGGGCCCTTCACCAGTGCCAGACCCCAGCACCTTCATCACAGGCTCTTTCCTCTCCACCTCAGGAGCACACCAGTGCACGGATCCCTCCTCAGCACCAGAAGTGCTCCTCTCAGCTGGGCAGCAAAGCAGGCAGGAGCAGCTGGCCAAATTTGAAGAGAACATTAACATCACTTCTGCTTATTCGTTTTTTAGAAGTCCCCAAGGGGTACTGCCAAGGCACACACTGCCACCACTTACAACACAAAACTACACGGTCTTTGTTCCTCTTTTTCGGTTTAAGCAATGGAAAAATAGAGCCACTTGCCCTCCCACTTCCTTCCACTGCAAACTTCTTCTTACAGTCAGATATACTCTTTAGAGAAGTGTGACACTGCCCTTGTACAATGCAGGGGGGTTCTCACACTAAACCAAGAAGAAACCCTGATGAAGAGAAGGAGCAACACCTGCATTTCACATTTTCTAGAAATAAGTAAACCATTTAATAATGAAAGAAGTAGCTACTAGTGAATAATTGTCACAGAGAGTCTTATTAGGGACTTACAGACACAACAGAAGAGCACATTTAATTTAGAGTCTGCTCTGCCTGTCTCTCCTCCCCATGCCATTACTTGGGTTTGGGGAGGAAGCAGAGATGAAAGGGAAGGTTTTGCTGTAAGATCGATGCTGAGTTTGGACTGGTCAGCATGGCAGAGACACCCAAAATGCAGACAGGTCTGGTAATGCCACCAAAAATATATCCAACTCCACAGAGGAATCAGCTTCCCTCCTTCTTCCCTGCACAGATTTAACATTTGTGTAAACTGCTGGACAGGGGATGAAGAATCACTTCACAAAAGAAACATTTGTGATAGTAATATTTATTTTCTAAGTCCCACCAAGAAAAGCCATTGAAAGACCATTTTACTTTCTCTTATTTGTGCTAGATTCACTGAAAAATGCAGAAAATTCCAAAGTAGGAAAAAATTAACAGCAAGGAATTTTGAATGGGAGAAGGAGGGGAAACACAGCGACCAAACAACTGAATTGACACATCTGGTTATGTTAAACCTTTGCTTATGGGAAAAGGACAAAGAAAAAAATTGAGATTTTCTGATTGAGGGAAGAGGTGCCAGGGCCCACGTGATAACTTCTAATGATTATTGTTGGGTTTTCATTGCCAAATGAAATGTTAATGCTAGAGAAATTCGTATGAACAAAAGAAAATTAAAGCCTTTTCCCCTCTCTTTTAATGATCATTGGTACCTGTCAAGACTGTTCAGCTACATGTAACTACTATTCAGTAGCAGGATGGGAAAGCTAATTTGGGCTTCAGGAATATATTTTGTGGCCTTTAAAAGAGAATTCTGCCTACACTGCAGAAGTGTTACTGCCAAGAAGGAGCAGTTCCCCGTCACCTTTAATGAACTACTGACATACTTTGAGAAATACCCAAATTAAATCTTTTTAAAAACAACCCAAACAAATCTCTACATACTAGGAACTATGCACCCAGGGTAAGAATGAAAGAAAAGTCCTCCAGGAGAAATACATCACTCCATAAGCCAACCTCTGTAAACCTTCAGCTAAAAGTTGTTGTGGTGGGTGTGGAACAGTGGCCTCAGAGCTACTCGCAGCTGCCCATGTGGGCTGCTCAGGCTCACAGCTTGGTGGGATGCTCTTGCCAAAGCAGGTAAAGCAGCCCAAAAACCAGACTGGAAACAAGTGCACAACACTTAGGGTGGACACCAGCATCCTGTTGGTGCATTTTAAACAGAGGAAATAATGGAGCATATCCTGAGTTTCACACTGCCTTAAATCTGGTAATTCTCTCAGTTCCTAGGCAGAAGCCTCACTAAAAACAGTCAGCAGCTTTGAAAGGGTTGAAGTGGAGGTGTTATTGATCTGGACAGGGCTGTCTTTGGTCTGGGATCAATCTTTCAATAACTGCACTTTTCAATAATGTTCGGATGCATAATAAAATAAAATATACTTCTTGATCACAGAGTTTTCAAAAAGACAGTTCATCTTCACATGACTCTATGAAGAGGGTGTAGACCCTTTGTATTTGGCCACTGAAAACTGTGGCAAAAGACACATATCTTCAAATGATACACCAGTGTAATAACAATTTTCAGTTTGCAGCAGTGCTTATCCCAAAGGTGAAGTCAGGAAAGGTTGCAAAACCATATTCCTCTTGCCCCAGTCAAGCAGTTATGTAGTCAAAGCAGACTCACAGGGAAAAAAAAATTATAAAAGTAATGTATATAATTATGCACTGGAACATTGGAATGTGTCATTAAAATCAAAGAAGCCTGAAAAGGAATACACAGTGGAAATGTCACAATGCCAAATAAGATTTAAAATTAATTGTAATCTAGGTATGACTTTCTACTATGACTTTAAAAAAGAAGGTAGAGAGGGATTAAAACACTGCACCAAAAATCTCTATTAATTTTGTTCTAAGTTTACTATTATTTCAATGGCACTCTAGCCTTAGAAGTCAGAAAAAAGTTTCCAGTCAAGCTGTAGATCACAGAAGAATTAATGAAAGTATCAGCACTGCATGGGGAACTAGAAGGACTGTTTTTAGGACAAAGCTTTGACACTTTCGAAAGTTATGAGTTTGTTTAGTAAAAACAGGTATCATTTTCCTAACCACAGCCCCTAGCATATGTGTCCTACATGGAAGAGAATGGATTTGCATAAGAAGCAGGAAGAGTTTCCACACACAAAAGGTTCACTGAATTCGTGTCAGACACTTCCAGCAGATCTCATCAAACAGGAATAATTATGAATTCAAGAAATGTGAAACAAAGAATCGGAGGCTTTTCTGGTAAATTGTCTCTGGGGCAAAACAGAAACCAACTAGTAAAAACCTGAGTTTTCCGGTTGCTTTAGTGCTGAAGGAGCCAGGCTGATGCTGACTTCTATGGAAAATGCCACAGCTCTGTTCTGTACTAAAGCAGACAGTATGTGCTTGAAGATATGCCTGCAAAACTCAGCTTCCCTTTAATCATTCTCATTTCAGAGACTTCTAGCATTCATCTCCAATAGATAAAACTGTCTTTGCCAGGCATATCTAACACTAGATCCCCCTAGCTCCTACTCACATGCGCTGATTGAAACACAAGAGATATGTTCAGCTCTGTCAGGGGGCAGGTTGCTTTAGAAACTGAGCTGGACCACCTTCCTAGCACCACCTTCTTGCCATCTTCTCCACAAACTTAACTTCATAAATCGTGACCATTAGTACAGAAAGAAACCCATCAAAATCCAGAATCCACAGCTGTAAGTTAAAGTAGGCACCAGATGTAACCCAGTAACAGCTATCTCTGCCAAAAATGGCCATCAGCAGGTGTGTTCACCTAACTAGACAGCACAGTCACTACAGCAGAGCAGGAATGTAGTTGATCACTTGCTTGAAAAACGCTTACTTTTAAAAAGTTGTTTATTTCACCTAGAGGAGCAGTCCTCATTTTGCAAAGTCAGAATGTTTCACCTCTTGCAAACACATATTTTTTTCAAGACTCTTCAAGGCAAAGGCACAATGAACTCAGTGAGTGGGGCACTAAACAACAGCCTGGCAATGCAAACAACAACCCACAGTGCTCTTCACTTGGAAAATCAGCTTCAGCTGAGGGTTTCCTGTACAACTACCTGTGCTGTATTCTTTAGCCAGCTAATAGTCAGAGACCACATCCTCCTCTCCCTTTCTCCCATTCCCAGTCCCTCCTGTGTCATGTAACATCACAGGTGTGTGAAGGCAAACAATAGGTTAATGCTTAGCTACCATTTCTTGCATTTTCAGTGCTCCTGAGAAGCTGGCATAGCCTGGCAAACTGCCCTGCCAGAATGTTGTGATCAGAGAGTAATGAAGAGCTCAAGCATGTGTCCACAAATGAAAAAAAAAAGCCTGATCTTATTTAAGAACTTCACCACAAGCTTCCTTCCATGTTATTTTTAACCTCTTCTGAAACCTATCTCTCCAAATTTCTTTTGCCTTAGCTCTGCAGAGGTTAGCATCACTTCTGTAAGAATAAATTGGTGTTTCATTTATACAAACCAGAGTCACACCAAAAATACTACACACATTTTGTGTTCTCCTTTATACATAGCCTGCATCCTGGAAAAGTGTGATCCAAAGGTTACCTCAGCAGAGGTCTGAAAACATTTCTGTCCACCTTTTGCCCTAAAGAGCCATCAATTAACATTCAGACTGTCAGAGATAGAGAAGACCAGTGGAACATCTGTGTTTCCAGAGGGAAATCTCTGGTCTGGAGCCACACACATGCAGCCTGTAAGTCTATTCCACACAGCCCTGTTATCACACAGTGGCATTAAGGGCTCTTTACAAATGTGCTCAAAAACCCTACAAATTCTTTCCGTAAGAAAAATCTTGGTATCTCTGTTCCAACGTTTTGTTTGGGCCTCAGCCAGAAATCCTCAGAGAGGCATTCCTGAACATCCCTTTTGCCAGCCAGACATAGGAATTTCTGTTGATGGCCCACATCTTATATGATGAGAGGGACTTCTCACGTTGCCTGTGCAGCACAAGGTCCTGGCCTCTGGGGCCAAGTGCAGGAACTGGCTCTGAGAGCTTGCTGTCAGATCAGGGTGACAAGTGATGTCCATTTGAAGTGACCTGACCTTCAAAGCTTTGTGAATGACAATCTCTGGCCCCTGTTATCTTGAAGTGATTTACTCAAGCTGTACACAGAGTTGCTCTCTAGTTCATTACCCTTCTTCAGCCTTCAATTTCTAAAAACACAGTATTGATTTAAAATGAACACAACATGCCTAACTCCAATAAAAAGGTCTGCTGTGAAACCACATGTGCTTTTCTCTCTACATCTCAGGTCTCCTTTCATATCACTGCTCACAGATATTCTTTTCTCTCTTGAATTTTATACACTATATTCAAAGCCACCTTTTATTTTCTTTTCTGTCCACTATTACTCATCTCTTCAGACCATGACCTGGGATCCAGCAGGCTTTCCACATCTACAAAGCTTTTATTCCACTAAAAATAAATTCTCAAGGACAAATTACCCAAAGAGTTCAGAAAATTCAGAGAACCTATAGCCACACTAAACCAATAATTACAGCAAAAATAGCTCTTCCATGGAGTCTACTGGAAACAAAAATCTGTATTTGATATACTGAACATCTGTATAAGGATATGTGCTATACAATATACTACAGAATAGAGCAGTTCCAGTTGGAAAGAACATCCAGTGAGCATCTAGTCCAACTGCTTTACCACTTCAGGCCACTTTAACCAAAAGTTAAAGCATATATTAAGGGCATTGACCAAATGACTCTTAAAAGATGACAGGTTTGGGGCATTGATCACCTCTCTAGGAAGCCTGTTTCAGTGTTTGACAACTCACCTGGTAAAGAAATACTTCCTAATATCTAATCTTATAATTATTTGTATAGCAATAATTACACAAAACATTTATACAATTCTGTGAAATTTTGGTATAAATCTCTAATGCTTTATTACATCTTTTAATGTTTTCCCATCTTTCCTCATGAGTTATAACAAGTTAACAATATGGTACAACAATCTGCAAACTCTTATGCATAAAAAACCAACCTCAAAAGGTTGGTTAGCAATAACCGACCAGAAATGCCATCATTACCTACTACTGACACGAAGCACAACCTACAAAAGCAGAATTATTACTCTATTTTTGTTGCATGCCTCCCTGGACACCTGATTCTGATAACTGCCCAAGACAAAACACTGGGCTCTGCAACCTTTGATTCAGTTTTTGACACACAAATTGCTCTGGAGACTCTCTCTTCAGGTTTCATTTAAGACAGAGATAACTTGTATATTTTGAAACAATCATCCTGGTTCATAAATCATGTACTAGAACCTGAAACAGCATTTCACAATAGTTTACCAAAGAATTTGAAATCAAGAAGAGTACACTGAGGTTAAGAGGAGTTTAAGCAGTAAACCTAAGTTAAGAAGTGAAAAAAAAGACACATTTATTAACACTGAAGGTATCTGCTAAGCAAAAACTCACAAACTTGTCCTTACACTTTCAACTTGTAGCCACTCCAATTGAAAGCAGCCTTTTCACAAAAGAAGGCAGCTGGGTACTGCTGCCATCTAAGCAGGTCACCAGCAGTATCTACGAGTTTAGCCTAACCACATATGCCCTTTGAAACCTCTTTTATCCATTTTCTCCTTTCAAATAACCATATCTACTCAAAATTAATTTGTAAATTACATTTTCTTTAATGCAAAAATCGTTAGGATAAAATGGCCCAGTATAAGTTTCAGACTCTGAGAGGAATAACCCCCATTAATTTTGAGCATATTTCTTAAACTTTACCTGAGCAGAGAAGTCGATTAGCTTTGGAAGCAACAATTTACTTCCTTCCTCACTCTTCAGAAAATCCAGCAAACTTCCTGTTAAAACAGAAGAACATTAAGCCAGTGCAGCTTATTACAAAAATAAAGGTCACATTGTTTCCCCAGTTTTCTGGATCACAAAACTGATGCAGTGAAGTGTTTTGATGTATTTTCAAGTTGACTACAGTAAGACAGTCTCTTTGCATGATTTAACGACAGGAACACCCAAATCAGAATGTCAGACATTCAAGTTTTGCCATTTTCCTGGCTGTAGAAAACTCCCACCAGACCATCCCTCAGTTCAATGGTGTTGAGTTTGATAAGCACCCTGCTCTATGGACCATCAGGAAAGCTGTCTAGGAGAATCACATACATCAATCCTTTCCAAGTTCCTCAACATTTGATCATAAAGTTACCAGCAAAATTGCTTGAAAACAGAACAAAACAAGAAAAACTACCACCCAAGATAATCTGAGAAGGAAACTTTGCAGATTTTGTGTAGTAATGCTCTATAAAGTCCTTTTCTAGTAGTGCAGCCATCCTTGCAGGACCGTTCCTCATTCATTATATGACACACACCTTTATCAATTCAAGGCCCACATAAGGCAATTCCTAAGATTTGTTTAAATTGCCTTGCTATGATACCAGAAACACAAGTTAGGTAGGGAGTCCAAAGGAATCAGAGCTATTCTGGGAGTTATGCTCTAATTCAGAAACAATTGAAAATGCTGCATTTAAGAAAACTGTAAAAATAGCTTATCTCACAAATGCAGCAACGAATCATAAAATTAAAGCCTCAGCCCATCTTAAGGATAGGTGCTTAATATCTGAATATTCAGAAATAACACTATCATTCCTTTCTTTAAAAAGAAAGGGTACTAGTTTAGGAGAAGCAGAAGAGTTCACTAAAATTCTGCTTGCAGATTGTCGTGGTTTAACCACAGCCATCAACCAGGTCCCATGCAGCTGCTCACTCACTCCTCACCAGTGGGATCAGGGAGGGAATTGGAAGGATAAGAGGCAGAGATCTCATGGGCTGAGATAATGACAGATTACTAGGAAAAGGAAAAGCAACAGCCATGCACACCAGCAAAGCAAAACAAGGAATCAATTCATTGCTTCCCATGGGCAGGCAGGTGTTCAGCCATCCCCAGGAGAGCAAGGTCCCATCGTGTGTCATGGTGACTCAGGAAAACAAACACTGTCACTCCAAATGTACCTCCTTCTTCCCCCCAGCTTTACATACTGAACATGACACCACATGCTCTGGAATATCCCTTTGGTCAGTTGGGGTCACTTGTCCTGGCTGTGTCTCCTCCCACCCTCCCAGGCACCCCCAGTCCCCTCACCAGTGTGGCAGCACAAAAAGCAGAGAAGGCCTTGGCTCTGTGCAAGCCCTGCTCAGCAACAACAAAAACATCTCTGTATTATCAACCCTGTGCTCAGCACAAACCCAAAACACAGCTTCATACAGCCACTGGGAAGAAAATTAACTCTACCTCAGCCCAAATCACCCATGTTTTTCTCACCTTTTGCCATGAATTCTGTTATAATATAAATAGGCTCTTCTTTGGTCACTACAGCATAAAGCCTAACAAGCTTATCATGCTGAAGTGTTTTCATGAGGTTGGCTTCCTCCAGGAAGGCTTGCACAGACATTGTTCCAGGCTTCAGAGTCTTCACAGCCACTTTTGTACTGTTGTGATAGTAGCCTACAAGGAGGGAACACGATCAGTGCACTTGAAGTCACTCTGCACCCCACAGTGTCCCGACTAGCAGGAATTTGTGAAGCAGGTGAGGTTGGATTCCAGGAATAGCTAAGAGCCTGAAAGCAAGTGCCAGATGTAGCACAAATATTTATGCTAGAATTCCTTTTTATTTTGCAACTTATACAGCACTGCAGAGAAAAATGATCCATTCCCTATTTTTAGAAATCAGTTATCTGAAAAAAAATAAAGCAAGCAAATGATCTTACTTCATACCAAGTTTCCATTCACAAGTAGCCCACAAAATACTTGGTCAAGGCATGTTTCAATGAATATCCACTTAAACTACCCCAGAATAATAGAGCCCAAGGACTGACTGTGAGATTCTGAAGTACCTTAAATCCCATGATTACACTTATTTTATGCATGCCAGTCTCATGCTTATAATCCTTCCTGTAACCCTTAGTGCTGAAAGTGGAGCATTACGGGAAAGTGCAGTCAAATGGTTCTCATGACCAACAAGGACACGCTGCCAGGACTGCAATCCTGCAGTGCTCAGCACAAGATTTCAAACCTGATAACTTCTTATCACACAGCCCATGCCAAGCCTGGAGGAGACTGCGGCTGTGGTTCATTTCTCTGTTTATCAAACCTTCTAATGTAACATTCTAACTATATAAAAAACAACTATCAGTAAAGAGAAAAATAGTGAATTACTTTCAGATTTAATGTTTTCCAAACATTAAATAAATGTTAAAATAGCATTAAAAAATAGAGTAGCAAGCACCGATCCTAAAGTTTATCTTGTGAAGTAACGTAATTCAAAAAATAAAGAAATTAAAGAGAGAGAAAGAGGGATATAAATGAAACTTTTATCCCCCCCATACCCATTGCAACATTGTAGAAATATTTCTCAGAAGAGGTAAAGCTTTCATGACTCAATGAAATAGCCTCATTTCCTTATTCAGCAACAATCGAAGTCATCACCATGATAGACACACCTCTAAACTGGAATCCACCATTTTCTTATGCTATTTATCATCCAGCAAAAGAAATCAGTGACAAAGCAAGGACCTAGTTTCCAGATCTTAAGTGATTGCTCTAACCACTGCATCTTTTTTGACAAAAGCCACTATGCCAATCACAAAATACTCACCTGCATGATTATTAAATCTATTTTTCCAAACATGGGCAGGTCAAAATATAACAAAGAAATTTCTCTAAGTTACCTAATAGTAAGAAATTACAGCTACAGGTCAAATTTGCTGTTAAAGCTCAGGTATAGGATTTATATCTATCAGAAAAACAGATATTAAATATACTTCTCTCTGTTTAAGAAGTAGGATTATTTGTATCATTTCTACTATTCTATCCGTACCCTAAAACAGAGGATGAGCTTCAGTCTCAATTTGTTGAATTCTCTAGTGAACATGCTAATTAATACAACTATTTCTGTGAAGCACTTATGACCAACACACTGAACATTAACTGTGTAACAGTATTTTACATTCCCTAAAGATACCCATCAAACTTGGGTCTTTCTTACAGAAAGTTTGCTGTACTACAACACCTCTGTGATACTGAGGTTTTCTGCTTTAAAAAAAGTCTACCCTGACCCTCTGGTGGTAACATACAAAACAAATAGCTGGTGAGAGCAGTAGAGGTAACTGATCTTAATTTCTCTCCTGTGCATTTATTTCATCAGGTATTGGGAGGGATGGGACACCAAAACAAGGTGGCCATGAGCTCTACGAGCACACTATTTCTAACAGCTGCAGAAGCAAATACACTTCCAAAGCACATATTACTTATATTCTAATTCAGAGGTTATTGAATAAGAGAATCTTTTACACCTGAGATGCAAGCAAGATGTGACTCATTAATAAAATACACCATAATGGCTGCATTTGCCTTGTTAACTTTCCTCTTAGCCCTGTTTGAGAATCCTCTTCATGGATTATTAATACCACAGAGCATCATGATTCACATCATATCAATCCACACCAGTAACAAAAATGCATAAATCATAGACCCTGCTCTTGCAGTGCTGCCCTGATTCATCACATCACTGAGGCAGGTGCCCAGATGCACTGAACTCCATGGTCTAAAAACCTTTCATACCATGGCAGGAAGTCAGTCTCTTCGCAGTTTTAGTTACTGTTACAAATCAAATGTGAAGCAAGCAATAGTATGAAAGTCTGAGGAGTGTGTGACGATGTCTCACAAAATGAGCCATGTTCTTCTCTATATGTTAGAACTGAAGTCTCCACAAAATTTAGTGTTTTAGGTATTTATTTTGGAGTTGATTACTATTATTTTGACAGAGTGGCATCTTGCATAGCAAGGTTGTCCCCAGATTTTTGCATGGGCTTAATGGGGCCAAGGTGTGACACAAACTTAGACAACTGAGGTTGGGCCTACCACTGATGAAGAGCACTGAAGATGGACAACTTTGTGAACAAGCCCACAGTATACAGCTTTCCCCTAAAAGTACCCCAAAAGCAGAGGTACTTTTGTAGTAATTCCCTGCAGGGGATACTGGGAACAACTTGTTTGAGCCATGGGGGAATGACTCTGCTAGGAGACAGATAATGGCCGGAGCAGTGACTACTGGAAGAGGTAGAGGGGAAGAGACTGAGGAACAGCAGCTTCTCCGCATCCATTTGCATGTCAGCACTTCACTCCTTCACCGACTGCAGCCACCCCTCAGCTGCAGAGCAGAACAATGCAACAGTGGCTCCATCTCTCACTCATCTCCACACAGCCCATTAAAGGTGAAGGCAGAAAGCCCAGGCTGCAGCTTTCTAACCACTTCCATGCTGCAGTGTGGGAAGTGTGAACACAACTCCGCCACGCTGATTCTGTCCATCAGGTCAGCACAGCTGATGACCAAATGCACACACAAACATTAACTCGGTAGCCTCAACCCAGAAAATCTCTATAAAATGCGTAAAATGGCACTTGTATTGATAGACAAAACTGGAAAACCAATACCAACTCTTCCCTGTGTAAAAGCAATGCTTCAGAGGTGGAGGAGATTCGCCTGCCCATTCCATAACACAGATTCTCTGCACAGGTCATCCAGGAACACAGCCAAGTGCTCGGGGCATATGGAGGCCTGCTTTTTGTTCCTAGGGCTTTCTTAATCCTTCCATAATATAAATTAATTTTCTCCAAAATGTTCAAGAGGAAGATGTCCACATGGAAGCCCAGAAAGTAGTTATAGAAATACTAAAAAGAAAAGACTACAAAAGATATACTTGCATATCTTCACCTTGTGGTATCAGCATTATTTCTGTATTTCCATATCTCTCAGAATCACAGAAGGGACCTGTGGAAGGTGTCTGTGTCCAACACCCCCAGAGGCACCAAGACCTGGCTGTCCGGGATTGTGCCCAGTTGGCTTTGGGTTCTCTCCAAGAACGGAGACACCACAACATCTCTGGGCTTGGGCACTCACACAGTGAGTGCTCGGAAAGAACCTCCTGTGCTTCAGTTTGTGCCTGCTGCCCTTGGCCCTGTCACTGGCACCACTGAGAAGAGTCTGGCTCCCTCAACTTTGCATACCTCCTTCAGCTATTTACATACACTCCTAAGATCCCCTGAGCCTTTTCCAGGCTGAACAGTCCCAGCTCTCCCAGCCTTCCCTCAAAAGAGAGGTGCTCCAGTCCCCTCATCATCTTTGTGACTCTTTGCTGGACTTTGTCCAGTAGCTCTACATTCTGCTTTACTGAAAAGCACAAGTCCTCTGAGTGGGACACTGTTTCCCCTCTGAAACCACAATTCTTAGTATCCTTTATCAAGAAGAAATTAATTTAGTAATTAAACCATGGACAAATATTTCTCTCTGATTCACACTGTGGCTGAAAAATAATTTTGTTCTCTGTGAGGAAGCAGTGTAACAACCAGCTCTTGGATCAGGAGAGCGAAGCAACCAGGTTATTTCTCAGTACCTCTACATAACTCCCCAAGTCCCTGGGCGATCATTACAATACACAGTGTTTGCTGACACCCTGCACCACACAGCTGACCTAATATGCTTTTCCAGCTTGAACTTCCCTGGCTTTAAGATTAACCATGCTCCTGATTTGAGAGGATCTGTGCCATGCAAATCATCTTCTTTCGCTTCAGAAAGAAAGCACAGAAGAGGAAATGCAGCGATCGCTTTCACAGTACATTAGTTTTTCTCACAGTGCAGCAATTCAGACATAGGGTTCAGGCCCAATTTAGATGTTAAAATAATGACACAAACAAGAGGAAGCATCTTGAAGCAAAACACCCTTTTAAAGTTTTACTCCTTTCTGTGTGTATGTCCTGAAGTAGTCACTTCTCAAAATTATCTGCATTTTCAAGCAGGTGATTATCTCCTACCACAAAGTCTTACACAGTGTTTCAGTGCAAGTTAAACATTTGTTGCCCTGGTTCATTAGACAGAAATAACTGCACAAAAGTTGACACTTGTCCTGACTGGTATCTAAATTATCATTCATGTATATCATAGCTAGAGGGTTTCTTAAGCCTTTTCTCGTGAAGGCAAATAAAAGGCTGAACTTGGCTATGTTATATTAAAGAGATGCGTTACTTGCACTTTTTACATGATTTACACCAGAAGATTGCACCTATGACTGAATTAGAGCTGTCTGATTGACACTGTAGTTGTGTGTGTGTGATTTGCCACTGAAACAGCACCAGTCTGTGCTTTGCTTTTCTAAATGAGAGCATCTCTTCAAAGCAATGACATTCCTGTCAGAGTGACACATCCCATGGATTATCAGAGACCCCTTCATAGCTTTGTGTCTTCTAGCAAGCTTTGGGATACACTTTCAAGTTGCTCAGAAATGCTCTGCCTATAAAATTTTAGGCCTTAAAATTGATAATAATCACAGCTGCCATAATCTGATCTTTTATTATAACTGTAACAAATTCATTCCTATTTAAACATAACGTCCCAAAAAGGGATTCAGGGAAAGGCTAAGAGAATGATTTGGCCAGACAAAAACATCTTAATGAAGACTTTGGGAGGAAGATATATTTCACCTCAAATAAGATGGTAACTGGCAAAAAGTGTGTAAGCAATGAATAGCACACGGAACACGCAATGAGGAAGCCAAAAGAACACTCTGATGTCAGAATAGGCAGCATTTCAAAAGCAAGATGATGAAATCATTTTCACAGGATGTGACACTGGGCATAGCCCCTTGCCAATAGGAAGTCTCTAAGGCTGAGGAAATACTGCTTGTAAGCTCACAAAGCAGGTTATTCAGGTCATAAGAATTAATGCTATCATTTTCTGCTGGGTACATATTAATGTTTACAACTTGTAAGTCTTATGATAGTTTTAATATTGGGATCTTCCCTGATGATTCAAGGTATGGGCTGCTCAATCTCCAGTCTTCTTTCTACATAAATCACCTACTCTCTGAGCAGTCCACTGGCAGACAATACTCATGGGTTAAGTCTGCTCCCTTTTTTCACCCAGTATGGCAGTACCATGCCCTGCATTGCAGGAGGCACCTTCTTCACAAATGGACAATGAAACCTCTATGTACAATTCACTAAAAGACATTGCTTCTTTTTATTTCATGTTCTTTAACACTTTCTGATTTGAAACAAAGTTCTGAGAGGCTCATCCATTTTGAGATTCAGGACCAACATCTTACTATAACATTCTATTTCCACCTCAAAACATTAAAAAAACTCTGTTGTCTTTGACCTTCTAAATTACAGTGCTTACTCACTATTTTTTCCTTTAAAAGATACCAAAAGGATTTCTTCCACTTCCTTGTCAGGTATCTACCCCCTTTTACAAGCACCCTCTCCTCACCCTGGGCCTGATTTTGCTGTCTTACAAGTATATAGGACCAGGTTCATGTCCACTATTTTTTTGAATTACTCTGAAACAACACTTCCTTCAGAGTTCAATGCTCATTTCAAAAGAATAAACTTACCCATCCAGACTTCTCCAAACTGACCAGCTCCAAGCTTCTTGACTAATTTAATTGATTCCCTTGGAATTTCCCATGCATCTTTATCCCACGGTTTTTGAGGTTTGGGACTAATACAAGCTTTTTCCAACTTTCTGCATAAGCCATCTGATTGCCCTGGTGTTCAAAGAAAAAACAAAATACAAAATACATTACACTTCTGTGCCTCACGACTCGAGATAAACATGGCTTAATTGCAGGTGTGCACTAACCAGCCCACAATAGTGTTCAAAATAACCAGATGCTATGATGAAAATGTAGCCTCTCTGGTGCTTTCACAAAACTTTAAGTGCCTCTGATCTGAAATTTGGCATACATATTTAATAAAGAAGTATCACATGCATCTTGTTACTGTCAGATTATTAAGGGGTTTTAGTACAATTGCACCAAATAAATACAGTATCAGATCTTATTACTGACACTCTGTTGATTAAGATGCACAGTGGAGTCAGGTTTGGGACCTGTATTCTGAATTTGTCATTAAATTTTCTTGCAACATGATTTCAGACAGATGTGCATGCAAGCATAAGTAGGTCAACTGTATTTTTTCTCCATATACTGACCAGCTATAACTTTTATATAAATGTTGAATAATTCTCAGGTTTTCCAGCTGTGCTGAACAGCTAGCACACATATCTAACTATTCAGAAAAATTTCATGGCCATGTCCTCAGAATGGCTTTGAAAAATCACTATGTGATTTTACATCCTACATTTTTTTGTCTTGTCTTTCTTCCCAGTTAAAAGATTAAAAAACCTGTATTTTGGAGGTATCCAGCAGGAGGTTATGCAGAATGAGAAGTCAGTTTTGCAGGTAAAACACAGCTAGGCTTGTCCTTTCCTCTTACCCCCATTTGTTTTTTAAAATAAATGTATACATTCTATCTGGGTAAAATTTTATTTCTTTGAAGTATATGGAATATTTCTTCCTTTAAAAATAAATAATTAAACCAATACATTTACAGGAAAAACAAAACTAGTTTCACACTCAACACCAGGTACAAGATGACATTCACCAGTCTATATGTATTTCTGATAATTATGAATAAAAATTTACCCTCAAATAAAATATTATTTACAATGCAAGCAATTCTTATTATAGTTTCGCATCACCCTAAGTTTGATGAATTGTTTTATAAAGCCAGTCTTCATTTCACAATGGTATGCCACAGAGCAACCAGCATTAGGTCTGGTTATGGTAACAACAATACTTGGGTTACAATCAGTTTTACTTTACATTTGGTAACATGCATGCCCAAGTTATTTAGGAAAAAAAAAAGAAAAACTCTGAATCAAAAGAAGAAAGCATTTATTTTCCTTCACAGGAAATAATGGCTGCATTCTATTAAGTAATTCACTAACTGATCTAACTTACTTTGATAATGTTTGATCATGTCATTGATGTTAGGAAAAGTTATTCTTGGAGAGATGTAAAATCCTCCATTGTCTAGACTCCTGATTTTGTAGTGCTTAATAACGTCGCCATGGTCCGGATCATAGTCTCGTATGGAGAGAGAATAGCTGCCTGTGGGCAAAGAAGGAATGATCATTAACAGACAGCAAAAACCTACAGTGTCCACACATGTACAGTTGAGCCTAAGAAAATTGCTGTGCTGTCTGCTTTTCTTTTTACTCCCCTATTTCCTCAAAAAGCATTTTGCAATGAACAGGAGGAAGTTAGCCAATAGCCAGCCCTGAACCAGTCACCAAAATGCTTACAGTCACACTTTCTTTTTCAATCTTATTCAACAAACTCTCATGTTCCATATTCCAGGCAGCTCCACATTCAGGGCCCAGTTTTGCAGAAAGTCCCCCAGCTTGACTAGAAGTGGCTGGGAGAGCAAGTCCGAGGGTGTCACCCTACTCAAACAGAAGCTAAAATCTGGAGATCAGCATTTTGATAAAGGAACATGCTGGCTGTCATGGGCCAGCTAGCAAAAGGATAGTTTGGAGACGGCTTGAGGCATACAGGAGGGACAGCAGATCTGTTGATCTGCTAGATCCATTGATCCCTAGGCAGTCCTACAGAGCCTAACATCATCTGGGATTTAAACTGGGGCAGGA
The DNA here is from genome assembly GCA_026261815.1 of Monarcha castaneiventris obscurior. Lineage (NCBI taxonomy): Eukaryota > Metazoa > Chordata > Aves > Passeriformes > Monarchidae > Monarcha > Monarcha castaneiventris. The sequence continues at coordinate 9,626,994 of JAMPIT010000379.1, read as the reverse complement.
GAGCATCTACCCTTAGCTACAGCACTCTTTGTTTCTTCTACTTGTGCAATTCTTGTCCATTTTCAAAGGCTAAGAAGCCATCTTACCCCCTTATCTCTCCTCACACACATAGACAGTGATACTGGGGGGTACTTTGCCTTGCTCTCAGGACCCTATGTAGAATTTAGGAGTCTTCCTTCGAGAACTTCATTTAGGAGTCTTCAGCTGAGAGCACAATGATATTGGGCCCATTACAGAGTGATACCTAGTCAACAACCTGCAGTACTAGGGCCAAAAAAGCTACCCAGTGGAGTGGAGAGACATGATCTGCTGAAAGGCTTCACATGCCTTCCTCTGGAGGATGCAGTGTTACAGCATCCAGCTGGAATATCCAGCCAGACTACCATCAGAGTCCAGAGGCTGGGGCAGGACTTCCCATGCTCTCCTCAAAGTCCCAGCTGAAGAGCCTGGAGACCTCACTAAACTTTTCAGCATATTCCCACTACACTGTAGAAGTGAAAACCCTCATTATGCACTAACTACAATTTTAAACTTGTAGCAATGGGTACAGACCCAATAATGGAAGACTGTAGAATGCAGCAGCTACTACTACAGTAACATGTCTTTCAGTAAAGGAGTCACAAACATTAAGAAGAAAAAAGATGTCACTTCATCCATTGCGGCTTCTTGTCAGTGTAATCACACACATACACTTTTTTTTTCCCCCCTTATTGCAACTTTGGGTGTTAGCCTGAAACTCTCTTCTCTCTTTTTCTGGTAATTTTCTTATTCTTCTCACTCCTACAGAAGTGCAGAAAATTCACACAATAGGATGCACTGTGACTACTCCACACCCAGTTCCACCCGATGCCAATTTTTGTGTAGACTGACTGTGTGTTTTTACCTCTGTATCAATTCCAAAGTATCCCACCCCAAACCCTACCTTTTAATGTTTCACTTTCTCTGATAAGGAAAGCTCCAGGACCATTTCCAGGAGCCAGGAGTTGTCTTTCAGCATCTTTTCGGGTTATGTCTTTGAAGAACCATCTGAAAAGTATTTCAAAGAGTTAGAACCACCTCTTTCCCCACCCACAAAGGATACATCACCAGAGTGAAGAAGCTTGCCAGTACGTGGAGACCAGGAGAACTTACTCTTCTGTTTCCAGGGTGTTTACTTTTGCTACATAGTTGCTGGGAATGAAACCCTCTTTTCTTGTCGTGAGAGATTTTGCTCTCCACCATTCTCCGGATCTGAAAAACAGAAACAGAAGTATTCACAGGAAAGAAAAATTACAAATCATTATTTAGGTTCTAGTCTGCTGAGAGACTTGCCCAGGCTGGAGAGGGAAGCACAATCTTTCCTCTGAAGTCAAGCCCCTGAGAAGCCATTGTGTCCACTGGATCAATGTTTGGTCACTGTTACTGAGGGCAGCTGCCAACTCAGAGAATCATAGACTCAAGAACAGTTTGGGTTAGAAGGGACCTTAAAGATCATCTCTGTCATGGGCAGGGATGCCTTCCACTGCAGCAGGTTGCTCAAAGTCCCATCCAACCTGGAATAACTCCATAAAGCATTTGTATTATCACATGTAAGGGAGCTCACTTATCATTCACACACCCGTGATATGAGTAGGAGATTAAAGCTCTGTAGAGGGAATTAGATGAGGCCAAAGAAAATCTGCAATACAACAAACATTGTCATACTTACTCCTCAATAACTTTCAGTTTTTCTCCCTTTTTGAAGGACAAGTCCTCTTCATGAATGCCTTCATATGGATACAAAGCTACCACAATGACTCCATGTTCCTCTGCGTCTACAAAAGCAGAAAGACAAAGGTATGTTCACACCACTTTGACATGGGCACTGCATGCAGGTGTGAGATTTCTACAGAAACATACCTTGACTGACAAACCTCTGTCCTGGTAAGAGCTGTACTTCTGCATTTGCCTACAATAAAATATGCCTTTAGTTAAGCAGTTTTAGATCCTTGTGATGATCTTAAATTACAATTACATACTATACAGTTGCTTTGGTATCATCCCATATGTCTTAAATTAAAAGAAAATGCCCAGAGTTTTCCCCACCATTCTTCAAAATATATATTATATATATAAACATATATTATTTATAAGACAATATAAAAATATAGTAAGTCCCCTCTAGATTTTAAATTGGGCAGCTCAGACCTTGTGAAGGTACGGCATAAGCTGTGGGGAGGAAGTTCACAGCTTTGGGACTTCTGCTGAAGAGGCTTTAGGTAGGGCACTTAAGCAGGACAGTTATTACCATGTAGCTGTCATGCTAAAGAACTACAAGAATGTTTATGCCACTAAGACTGTGCAAGAATAATAAAAGAGTAATTAAAAAAAGAAGAGGTAGTGTGTGATGTGTGTTCATGGGCTGAGAGCACACTGAGTTCACTGTGTCAGCTGGTGAGGGAGGAGAGAAGGGAGCCACTCACACCCACAGACAGCAGGTCCCTGAACAAGGGCAGTCAGGAGACATGGTTGCCTCAGCACAGCAGAGAAGATGGGGAAAAAAAAGGTACCAGTCACGCTGCAAATGAGCAAACCCTGTTGGTAGCCAGCAGGATTCCCCATGCCAGCACCCGTCCTTTCCAGTGCCAGGCAGCACACACGGAACACATCAGCCTGCTCCCCCTGCAGCACTGTGCTGCTCCCTCCCTCACTGCACCCTCCCCTCCCATCCTCACCACACACCTCATGCAAGGCCGAGTCGTGGCCTTCAGTGAGTAAAGTTGACTAGAGCTGGTAAAGAATCACCCATGATTACTTCAGCCTTTGAATGGAATAACCAACACCTGGACCCCATAGCTATTAACAACCCAACACTGATGCTTTTAAAAACGGATCTAAACTACTTCAGGTTTTCTAATGTCATCTCACATTCTTCTACAGGCACAGTTGTATCTCCTCAAGCGTTCCCAAGTTACTTTTTTTATGCAGAAAACATTTTTTTATGACAAACATAAAGTAGCAAACCATCATGTTTTAATTTTTAATCCTCAAAGTACTTATTCATTGAGGGTGTACAACACTAAAAGCCCAGTTGTGGATTAATGATCATTTGAATTTCTCCATGCATATGCTTTGGACTGAAATTTAAGTTATGCCAGTCATGCTTTTTTCTTGCTACAGGAATTCTCTCCTGAGACTATCTACTTACTGGCCTTTGCTGCTTATTGGACGTTGGATCCCTCACATAAATAGTTCGTTCAGTTTTACGTACTGGTTGATTCTTCAAATCTAGCCCATCTCCATGCAGATTCTCTTTCCTTTTTGATTCTATACATCCCATATTTCCTGTTGAAATAAAAAAGGTATTAAACAAAATCATTGTGCTGTTAACCAAGCCCTTTCCCATGAAATCATCTGGGCTACATAGTAAAAATGTGCTTCCTTTTCATACACAAATAGTTCACAGGAAAAATAACTGAAGGTTAGGCCCACACACCGACAGCTCTTTTCTGTTGCAAAGCAAAGAAACGACCTCGTCTCAATCCACAGATGAAGTAAATAGTTATTCACCATTTCCACATCTTCAGATTTTATATTTTCTCCCCAATCTACCTTTCCCTGCCCAAACCCCTTGTATCTTTCTGATACTTCTCTGAGCTTTGGAATAGATATAACAAAAATGCAATTATTGTAGTGGTAACTTTTATCTGTATATTTTGAAGAAAAGACTGTTTTGGAAGACATTGGAAAAAATTCCTGTCCAAATGATGAGAACTGCAGCTGGAACTAGCAATGCCTGTATCTCCCCACTTCATTTTGCAGAAGCCAGTCTAGCAGGGAGCTCTGTTTGATTCAAATATCAGCCTCACATGAGGCTGATGACTTGTGCAGTCCCAGCTCCACGGCAGACATGCTGCTGCTGTGACCTTCAGTAATGCATCTCCTTGTTCACACACGCGTGTTACAGCAGCCTAAAATAGCCGATGTGTGTGCCAGTGATGGCAAATCACCACACAAGTATTTCTTTTTCAGTATCATTTAGAAGGCTAATCCTTCTCTCAGGATGTGCATCCATGCTAAATCAGATGAGATACAGCTGTTAGCATCTACATGACTGGAACCTGGCTGCTAATCCTGTGATACAATTACACAGTACTCCAGCAAATACATATACAACATTATCTCTACATTCCTCCCTCTGAGGAGAGCAATTATACTTACTCTTCAAAGAATCCACTATGAATGCTTTTCAACCCTCTCCTTCCTTCCTCTCTCCCTCCTTTCAGGTCAGTGCTCTAATGCTAGGTTCACAGTCACATTTTCCCTTGCAGGCACACAGTCTCACTCCCCCCCTGCCCTAATTAATCTTTAAAGCCAGTTCTTTGAAGAACAATGTAAACCCTAAAATAAGAGCTCAGTGCAAATACGAGTTCAAGTAAACAAACACAGCTGGAGAAGCTAAAGCAGATTGTAACACTCTCATCCCACTTTTACCTTCATTTCCAGGATAGAAAAGGTCATCACAGTGAACAGGTAAAGTAGTAGTAGAAGTGTTCACTGGCAGACACAACTGTTTCAATGGGACAGTGCCTTACATCCCTGCAGGTACAAATATTAACCAGACTGGTTTGGGTTCATATTAAGTCTCATACTTTTGTAATAATACCTATGATAAACGCAATCCTAACTGATTACAAAAATAAACCAAGGCAACAAGCAGTCCCACACAGCAAGTCTCAACTTCCAACACCACCTTCATTTAGTGTCCTATCCTGCCACTGAGGAAGCACTACATAATGACTCATGTACTGTCCTATCCACAGGCTGAGTATTTTCTTCTAAACATTCATCTCTTATTATTTCTGCAAATTGTCTGTCACCTACTGCCAACAAGTCTTGGGTGTCCATAAGATTTCAGCAGTGATGCAGTGAACTGTGATACTGGTTTAAAGCAGCATTAGAATCCATTCATCCGCTTCTTGTCTTCTCTTGAAATAAAAGAAATCCTACAGAAAATCAATAGGCACTGACCAGGCAGAGAATAGACTTTCCTCTTCTTGAGTGTCAACATTTCAGTGTTCCCATACTTACTTGAAAGCACTGGAGCACATCTTCATGCAGGAGCTTCTCTTAGAAGCAAATATCTTTAATGCTGAATTTTAATGCTTTAATTCTTTTAATGCTTAGCTCCATGTGGGTTTTGCAGTACTGAGAAAGATTTTAAAATTTATTTTAGTTAACTGTGGGAATGCAGATGATTCTTGTTCTGTCATTAATGGTTCATAGGAAATTTCTGTACACCCACAGGCAGACTGGTGTTTGCAAACTCACCCTAGACATCAGGAAGCCCAGTGTTTAATTACCTGCTGTATCTGCAAGATCAGGTATTTATCCACTTAAGTGCTAACCTTTTTGCTCTTGGGTAGTTCTGCTTCTACAGAACAAACAGCTGAAGTGGAGGGCATGAAGTAATTTGATCTTAGCTGTCAGCCAAAAATCCCTTTCCCTATTCCTGTAAGAAAGCTGAGCACATCTTTAGAGACTGCAGCATGCCCAGTGCCAATGTAAACTCACAGAAAAGCATTTTTACTCCGATTTTTTCCTGCAGCTGAAAGCACATGAACAGCTGTAAATTAAACCTGCTGTGAGGCTGTGCTGATAAGGTCAAGGTTGGCATTTGTTCATGACAGTAACAACAACTGATCAGTAATGCCTATGTAGAGGTGCTTTGAAATCACACGGAAGTTTACTTGATGTCATGGGAAACCCCACAAATAGTTTGTGAGATGACCCTTGTGACAGCTTCAAACAAAGAGAAGGTCCTGAGCCTGGTCATGAAGGGTTTTTTCTGGGTTTTTTTTCCTCATAGAGATGGAAGTTCACAGTCCCCAGAGGACTTAGCTAGTTCTACATGAGCAAAAAGCCCCAACAGTTGGTGCTGAAGCCTGTAGCTGATTCAAGGGGGTTATTGCCCCTTTTACTCCAGTATAAACCCAAGGATTGAACATCGAGTAGGAGCCAGTTCATAACAAGGGTTTACCTAAAGGTAAGCCCCACACTGCATCCTCCCAAGGCAGCCCCACTCCTGCACTCCAATTCTGCTCCACCACACAGACTGCAGCCTAGCATGTGGGCAACTACTTCAGGAATGGGATCCTGACCTAACTAAAATGCCAGTGCAGGGAGGGGAAGTTCATTCACGCATAAATAAAATATCTCACTTGGTGTAAAACGTTTATTTGCCAAGTGCTCTGCTGCCATGTCACAAGAAGTGTTTTGTGCAGATAAGAAGAGCAAGAGAATACAGTAAGCAAAGAACAATACAGAGAGAAGAGCATCACTACAAACCAAACTCCATTATTCTTTATCAGCGACTGAAATAATTTATACATCAGAGAAAATGCTGCCATTCCCTACTCAGATGTTTCCCATTCCAACAGCTCTGCAATGGAGGAGACACTACTTCATATTCATGCTTTTCATCTATTGTCCTGTCCACACCTCTAGACATGAATGATAAACACTGAAATGAAAGAAATTCTATTTAACATGGCTGCTAATCTTCATAAATAGATATCTAAAAAAGCAACAGCTTCTCTTTTAACAAAGAGCATGCTGTAGATCATGGCAAAAAGGTAAACACAAGTACTTAGGTTAACAACTGCAGCATGGTGACAAGAATCTAACTTCAGACACCCTTCAAAAAGCCACAGGGGCATTCATAAAGGCTATCACACAGAGCCTCTGCAGCATGTTTTTCGAAGACAGTGATTTTGATGTCTACATTTGCCTTCAATTTTCCCTCTGAATCCCCTATTTCATCTTGCTACTACAGCATTTGAGTCTTAATTCCAAAATGGTTTGGGGGGAGTGGAACTCATAAATGAATGCAGCATTCTTCCAGGGTTAATAGCTGCTATCTGTTCCCAAAGCAGAATTGCTTTACCTGCCTTTTTCCACAGTTCCAGCAGAGTAATGTGTCTAAAGTCACAATACTTCCTACTGCAAGCAGTGAAGGTTCCTGTGACCATCACCTGTCCATCCACCCCCAGCAGCATTTGAGGTTTCATTTCCTCCCAGTGCTTACTCTTTGTATCACCTACAAAGGTGATCTCAGTTTTTGTTTTTGTTTCTGTTCATAACCATTCTCTTCCTTGTGATTTTGTTACATACAACATATACAGTGCATATTAGCAATTATTTCCTAAAAAACCCACCTGACGTGTCTGGTTTTTCCTTGATCAAAGGCATATCTTCATGAAAATGATTCTCAAATCTTCACAGATTATACTTTGGCTTTTCCAACAAAGTAACTTTTAAAATAATTAGAACTACAACACTGAACATACAAGCTCTATTTTAGCAAATAAATATGTATTTTATCCAATAAATACCTGTTGTTCAGAAGGTCAGTAATCATGTATCTAAACACCAATGCTCTATATGGCTTAGTGTTTCAACAGCTATATACATAAGTATTTTAACAAGTACATAAGTAAAATAAATTTGTATTCAATTGAGTATGAAGAGTAAACTCTTAAGCCACAAATATCTTATGCATAAGAATAAGAAAAAAAAAAATTAAGACCCCCAGCTTACTGTGAGTCTTGAATAGTGCTTCATATTTAAACTTCTGAACCAAAGAACAGGAAGCAACTGTTTACATCTATATCTAAAAACCCAACTGGTTTCACACCTGGAGCTTTAAAGCAGTTTACAGAGCAGAGGAGTAAATAGTTTTATTTTCAATACCTCTTCCAAAATTTGAAAATAATACATTTGCCCTCCTCTGTTTTAGATGTTTCATTCTGGCCTCTAATGCCAGTTGGTATGCTGCAACTTCACAAGTTATGTAGTCAGATATACACAGTGATGCCTTCATCAGATCTCCTGAACTCCTGTGCATTTCCCTCAAGGTCAAGGCAGAAGTGTAATCAGAGTAATCAACTTAGATTAAAACTGCTGGGGAGGAAGGATTGTAAGCCTGCTCCGCTCAAGGACACAAACTCCTGCTTTCTCAGAGCCTCATCCTTCAATCAACTTTACAAATTTATAATTCTACAGAAAAAAAAAAAAAGGGAAAATCTTAATTTTAACTACATTTACCTTCACCTTCAGTGCTTACTTCCACTTTATGTTGATCTGCTTCCACATCACTTGTGCTACCCAAGTGTTGCAAGGATCTCCTTTATCTCTGTTATTGGGACTATGAGGAGGACTACTTCTGGGAAACCTGGGTTCTTTTCTGACCCATCATCCCATGGCAAAGCAACTTCCAAGGAATACAGAGCAGGAGTTTAACTAGAGGTAGTAAAGCTCAGCACTGGCTTATCACTACTGCTCTACACATATTTGTGCCAGTGAAGATTTGCCACTAGACCAGAGTGAGAGTGACAAAAATAAATTATTTGTCCTTGGGAGCAATGCAAAAGCATCAACTGGAGAGCAACTGAAGAGAAGTGGTTTCCTGTTCCTTGCCAGTCTCAAAAATAATGAGATTTGAGCTTGTTCAGCCTTATTCCTATACCTGCAATTCACCATATATATCTATAGCTATATATGAATTTAACTATATAGCTATAGATACACATTTCAATTTTACTGTAAGTCCTGTCTGTCTGATAACTTTCATCAAATTAGACTCATGCAAATACAGAAATCTGGGGTCAGCTTTCAGTTTGAGCCTGTTTCACTTCCTACATCTTGTTTTTGCACTGGCAACTAACTAGGGGAACTTAAGCAGTTTCTTCGTTCCTTGCCTTTCTGCTAACATGGTTGTGTATGTCTCAGTCAATCCTTGCCTCCTGTATTTTAATATCTTTTTAAATTGAGCTTATGTCAGTAGGTCTGGATCACCTCATCTCTGTGTCTCCCAAATGGAATTTATCCCTTACCTGATATGCACACACATGGGCACAAACCACCACGTGCTCCCTGCAATGCATATGGAAACGAGCATGGATAACCTGAATCTACTCAGTGTTTGGCTATGACAGACTTGCCCTGGGTAGACTCCCACTGCTCCTGAGATGTGAGAAGCCACAGTCCAGCTGTCAGCATTTAAAAGGAAATGGAAAAATAATGGGGGGGATTCTTTTAACTGCTTCAATCTTCTTTGTGAAAAAGGTGAGACAAAGCTAAAATAATATTTTGACATACGTATCTATATAAACAGGTGAAAAAGAGAAACAAGTTAATCCCCAGTTTAACCAACATTACTGTGGTGGAAAAGTATGCAACAAGCATGTTATTGTAAAATTTCCTCAAACCTGGTCTCACTTACTTCAATCCCTTAAATTTTTCAAGAGTGCATGTCTGTCATAGCAAGATAACATAGCTATCTAGTTTATCAACCATGATTAGAGCAAAGGACTACAAATTACTCTCTGGGAAAGGCAGACCTGTTCTAGGCAGCACAATCACATTGCACAAGCTCAGAAGAAAGTTTGCCATTTTTACAGAGATTAATGGGTGATCGTGGGGAAAAACAAGGTATTATTGCTGAAAGGTTTCAGAACCTCATTCTGCTTGGCTTAGAAGCTGTCTCATAAGTCTCAGTCTTAAAAATGTTTTGGAGACAATAATGGCATTTAGCCCTTCATCCTCTTGGGAGATTAGGAAGAAGTCAAATCTTTTTCAGCCTCTTTTCTAGACTTTAAAGACCAAACCCTCTCAGTTTTTTCCACTTCCACCGGTTATCCTAGCAGCCCTTCTCCATGTCTGTTTCACTTTGAACTCATTCCTCTTAAGTACAGGAGGCTGGAGCTACCCAGGTGTTTCAAGATGATTTTCAGCAATGCCTTGAAGCAAATAGTAGGAAGCAAATAAAAATATACTATTTCTACCATCTACAGAAATACATCACCCAAAAAATCCCAGAAATTAATTTATGATTTTCACACTTTCATCACATTGGCCTTTTATAATCATCTGGCCATCCAATAAGACATCCAGGTTTGTCTCATTTTTCATAATAACAAACTACTGTCACAGCAGACTTTCCTATCTCCAGTGGCATTATCTTACACCCTGATATTAAATTTCTCCCCATTATTTTCCCAGACTATTCGTCATGCACGATATTCTCAGCCACCTGTGTTTCTAATGCCTCTTAATGTCATAAGGGGCCTCATATTTTTTCATTGCAAATGAAAGTATTTTTAAAAAGTCTCAATGTAACGCTAATGTAACACCAGGCAACAGAAAGTGGTCCTGCCAAGAGACTGGTAGTGGTTCCTGTCTGTTGCACTTCCCCCTGCTCCACTTCTCTCAAAATTCCTTCCTTAGCAATTGAGACCAAGACAAATTCTTCTTTGTCCATGCTATCTCAGATTATTTTCATGCTTTCCTACATCAGTTACAGGAAGTATCACTGTACCACCTTCATGCTCCCAACCAACTGCATTCCTACTATACTCATAAATCCATCACATTTCAACTTCCTCTGCAATGCTTAGCTTTGAACCCTGCACCAGTATTTCTGCCTCTCCTTTTCAGAGCCCTGATTCCCAACATAAATTCACAAATATCTCAGTCCAGCTAAACCAGTCCGGGTTGGCAGACACCTTTCCTGAATCCTTTACCAAGCTGACTACTGTTCTCATTGAAATTCACCACCCATTCCTCCACCCTTTGGTGTCTTGTTTTTCTTTCCCACATTTGCCTTCGTATTGAAGTGAGGGGTTAGGACTCTGCAATATTCAAAACTCAAGTGCACTTCCTCAAAACAAAAATTCAAGTTACAAAAGGGCTGCAAGGTGTGCTGCCATACAACTATATTGGAAATGGACTGTGTATTAGAATCAACAGAATGGTCTGGGTTGGAAGGGACCTTCGAGATCATCTTGTTCCAAGGCCCCTGCTATAAGCAAGGACATCTTCCACTAGAGCAGGTTACTCAGAGCCCCATCCAACCCAGCCTTGAACATTCCCAGGGATGGGGCAGCCACAGCTTCTCTGGGCAACCTGTGCCAGGGCCTCACCACCCTCACAGTACAGACTTTCTTTCTAGTATCTAATCTAAACCTGCCCTCTGTCTGTTTAAAGGCATTTCCCCATGTCCTATCAGTCCATGCCCTTATCAAAATAAGCTCTGTTGTAGGCCCCCTGAAGGTACTGGAAGGCTGCTCCCTGGAGCCTTCTCTTCTCCAGGCTGAATACCACCACCTCCCTCAGCCTGTCTTCACAGGACAGGACAGATCATACAGCAAAAATCCCCCAGCAGCTGACATAAGAACCAAAAACTTCTCGTGAGATAAAATACCTGGAGTTGCCGTACTGATGATGTATTGATGTGTTTCTGTAAAAGGCAGACCCGTACTGAGCTGCACAATCACATCATATAACAAACCCTCTTTTATTTCCTATATTCCCCCATTTAATTTTATTTTTTTTTTTACTGACTAGATGAGGCATTTTAGCGATGCATTAACTAACATGAACTAAGGCACTGCTATACTAAATGGCAAATAAGTGACTTAAGTTATCACATCTCAAACTTCCAGTAGGAAGGAGTGCTTTGGTAAAACTAATTCTATCAAAGTAAACATTTTTCTGTATTCAAATGGCACTTTCCAGCCTTTGCCTGTCTTGCCTTTAAGTGTCCAGGGAGAGGGTAACTTTATTCAGTGCTTGGCTAAAATACACAGTCTTTGCTGGAGCTCATAAACGACAGCATAACACATATAATAAATATCATAGTTGATGGCATGAAAGGTAGCTCTAAGAGGGGTGGGAAGCTTTGGCCAAGAAAAAAAAAAATCTTCTATCTGTCTGTAAATTCACTACAGTTCTGTCCGGATTAGTTAAAAGCTTGGTTTCATGCAGGAATTTTGGCAGTGGTTAAAAAAAACACAATAAAGCAAATAAAATTCAGCAAGAAACACTGAAAATAATGCCACTGTGGTGGTATAATGATATTATAATGCTTTCAGAAGGATGAAAATAAAATTCTGAAACAACACATCACATTGAAATGAAGCGGAATTTGTACAAACTAGTGATCCTTCTTATTCAATTGGAGAAAAAAATTACCAAAACACAAGAAAGTTAATCCACAAACGATTGTAATTTTGCTAACAGTGCATAATAGACTTTATATATTATAAAAATGTTCCAGATTCATGTAGTCAGTATTTTTGGCACTAATTTTAAACCAAGTCTTACATTAAAATAACATCTGTTTTCTGACCTTATAATATTTGCTTCGTTTTATTGCAATCATTTGCCTCAACTGCATCCTCCAGAATTTTGAATCAATATCAACAATGAATTAATTCACTTTGCCAGCCCTCAGGCAACCACATCTTCCATTTCCTCAGCTTTTTTCCACTGTACTATATCTTTTGAAGATAGGGGGAAAGGTCAAATAACATCTTAATTTGACATAACAGAATAAATACTTCTATCAAATTCTTCAAAAGGATCATATGACATGGAACAGAAAAGCTGTGCCAGCATGTTAACCAACTTAAAGCAAAGGTTCCCAAAATACTTTAAAGACTTAAAAGTGTAATGCAAACTGTAAGTAAAAATGTCATTTTCTTGACTGGTAAAAACCCTCAGTAATGACAAACAGCGGCTTCATATAACCAAATCTTCATTTCCAAATGAAAATTTGGCCAAACCACTACACTGAAAAGGATCAACATTCTTCCTAACTATTAGGAAATGTCCCAGTCCAGCTAGCAAAACCCCAAGGACTACATCTACTTTCCAAGTTGAGTGTATCTATGACCCACATACCAATTTTTTCAGCTTTAAATTGATGACTTTGGCCAATAATGGCAGTGTGCTAAATCTTCAGTAGTCTATATTTGCCCTGCACTTCATGTATGTCTATGTCTGCCACTAGGATAAGGATCCTTCTCCACTCCTTTTTCAGTGATTAGAGCAGTAACTGTGGCACAGGAAAATGAGAAAATACCCATAAAAACAAGAAGGTGTTGGAGCAAGGTCCAGGAGTAGCCCAAAGGTCTTCATCCTCATAACAACTGACATGATGGAAGGACAGGACAAGCTTCACACAGTTTCTCTGAAGAACACAGATCTGGGAACTATCCTTCTTCTCTCCCAACACTACTTACCCAGCTATTCACCCCCCCCTTCTCCTTCACAGACAAACACTTTGCTTCCCAAAACAAGGTGCAGTTGAGAGGTGTACAGCCAGAGCTTCTGTGTCAGTCCAGAAGGGCTGGTTCATGCCCACAGTGGCTTTACTCAGGGGTTGATTTCAATATACTGATCAATGTATTGGAAAGCAAAGGCCCAGCCACACAAATCTGATTATTACCGTGCAGTGCCCCATGCCTGCATTTACAACGTGACACATGGAAGAGAAATTAGAGCTTCTCCCTGTTTTCACTGAGCCTCAGAAGACAGCAGGGGACAAAGCTGACACATACTGTGCCATAAATCAGCCTCTCCTGATGAGAGAGGATTTTAGAGTCCTTGCAAGGAGTTCAGTAGATGGATGAAGCAGACTCACATTAATTACTTCTTCAGATAGTTGTTTATTTTAGTGTTATCAGCTACCAGCATAGAGAAGACATAGCAGAGCAGAACATGGCGAGAGAATGGCCCCGTATCAAGATTTCACAGCTCTTTTAAAGGTAAATTAACCAATACAGACTTGAAACGACAGATATTTTTACTTTTCCTCCCATGTTCAGGAATCACCCTGACACGCAGGCCGGAACTGCGGAATTTTTCATCCAATCATCCTAAACTACTTTTGCTGCAAAATATGGGGGACTAGAAGAAGAAAGACGGAGGTTTAAAAACTACAAGGTCTCCTCCATCTTGGAACTTTTACTATTTAACAATTTACTACATTAACAAACCTAAAACTTCTAAATTCTTCACCCTGTGACATCCTTACATCATATTCTATCACCTAGTTCACATCTGTGTAGATTTTAATTCTTCCCAAAGAGTAGGCAGTTTTCTCCATGGATAAAGGTCAAAACCAGCATTGTTCAGGGGGGTTAAGTTCTTCAAAACAGGCAGAGAAATATTCCCTGCACTCTGGATTCCCACACGAAGTGAGCAATTTGCTAACTTGTAATGAGTTTGGGTAATCATCACCAGGCTGCACCCCAATGAGCTCTTTAGCCAAAATGTGTTACTCTGTCTGCCCTCTCCAGAAGGTGCAAAGGAAGGCAGATTTGCAGGAGCAGCTGATACTTGAAACGTGTGTCTCCTTCAAGTGAGGCAGCCTAATGCTCAACCTTTGCATGCCCAGGCAAATGTATTGATGGCACTCCTGTTGAAGCAAATTATTGATAGCTACTATGACTAAGGGGAGAGGATAGCTATTTATGAATGTGGCCTTCAACTAGTTAAATATGTTGTTGGCAATAAAGACTATTTTGCTGATGTGCTCTCTTGCTTTGAAGTGTGCCTGTAATACAAACCCATTGTTATATTTGTAAATAGAATGCAAAGATCATGAACATCATGAAATTATCATAACAAAAAATCATAGAATTTTTAAAGTTGGAAAAGATCTCTAAGATCATCGAGTCCAAACTATGTCACCAACTGCCACATTTAGAGAGGTATTTTTAATGCTTTCAGGGATGGAGATTCTGTCACTGCCCTGGGCAGCCTGTTCTAACACCTGACTGCACTTACAGTGAAGAAATTTTTCCCAATATCCAATCTAAATCTCCCCTGACACAACTTGAAGCAATTTCCTCTTGTCCTGTCTCTTGTTGCTTGGAGGAAGAGATCAACCCCTACCTGGGCACAACCTTTTTTTCAGGACATTGCAGAGTGATAAGGTCTCCTCTGAGATTCCTTTTCTCCAGACTAAACAGCCCCAGCTCCCTCAGCAACTCCTCACAGGACTTGTGCTCCAGACCCTTCCCCAGCTCCATTGCCCTCCTCTGGACTTGTTCCAGCACCTCCTGTCCTTCCTGTAGTGAGGGGCCTAAAACTGGACACAGGATTTGAGGTGTGGCCTCACCAGTGCCGAGTACAGGGGAACAATCCCTGCCCTGGTCCTGCTGGCTGCACTATTGCTGTTACAGGCCAGGATGCCATGGGCCTTCTTGGCCACCTGGGCACAGGCTGGCTCATGTTCAGCTGGCTGCTGACCAGCACCAACAGGTCCTTTTCTGCCAAGCCACTTTCCAGCCTCTCTGCCCCCAGCCTGCAGCGCTGTGTGTGGCTGTTGGGATCCAAGGGTAGCACCCAGTATCTGGTCTTGTTGCACCCCCTACAACTGACCTCAAGCCATCAATTCAGCCTGTCCAAATCCCTCAACATGCCAATAAAAAAATGATGGATGGAAGCAAATTCACAGCCAGCAAGCCCTGATGACGGTTTTGAGGGTGGTCTCACAGAAAGTATGCCACTTCTCCTTTGGGTTTATCTTCTGTTTTCAGTGTGTTTAATAAAAGAGAGAAATGGAGAACAGAACATTACTGCATATTGGTTTTTGTTCTTTCAAATTCAGGTAACTATATCCCCAGGGAATAAATCAATTTTTATAAACCTTACCTGGTTTTATGCATTCTACAATCCGCTTTCAATATGGATTAAGACAGTTATGGCTAAATCAGGGCAGAATGACTTCTGTCAATGGATCCTAACTATAACAGCCTTGCCTTTGTGTAACTCATATTACTTTGCCCCATGCTGCATTTGCCATTCTGCTTCATTGGTCAGAGGGCTCCTTTATCTGCTGTCAACTCCATGTTTGAATGCTGATATGTACTCATGACTAAACTTGCAACTAAAACATAGCATTCTTGTTATAAAAGCATCATATTATGTCTTGAGCACATGTCCAAAGCACTGAATTTCACAAAAGAGAAAGAGATTTTTTTTTCATTATGTTCAAACACCAGCATACATTTAAATTGTAAAAGAAAGTTACTTCTCCAGCAGATTGTATTGTTTCGTTAGCTACACAGCACTAGACATACACAGAACTCTCCTGAAACATAAGACATCATAATATACATATGTATGTACATATTATTCAAGTATGTAACATAGATTCAAGAATGAATTCTACGCTCAGATAAAAATGTGGGGTTAAATCATTCATGCTGATGTGAGCTAACACTCAAGAGTCCAGTTCCTCCTGAAAGTCTGCAAGCATTGGACAAGTTTGCTCAAGTTGCAAGAGGAAATTGCAAGAGTTCTCAAAAAAAAAAAAAAAAAAAAAAAATCAGTGTCAAATCCAGTGCCACTAAATTACACTGGCAGAAATGGACTTTTTTGCTGTTTAATCTTTACAGGGATGCTAGACCAGCATTCAGCACTAACTGTTTAAGTATCCACAGGAAGAACCACCTTGTCCTGTTCTCACTGCTGTTAAGCAGCAGAATCCCCCTTAACTTCAAGGGTGTAAAAACATCCTCCAGGTTCTGGCGCTTCACAGAAGACTATTTATAACTCATTTATTTTACTTAATTTTAAACTCTGTGTTAATTATATTCCTTCAAGGGCATGAATCTAAACTAGGAATGTACCAGTTGGTTTCTCACCCAGCTTAGTAACTGTTTCAAGCAACTGCTGCAATTTGGTACACGTGGAGTGGCACTAAAGGGTATCATCTGAACCTACAGTTTGCTGCAAAAATGATAAATAGAATTAAAACAGGTCTGTGATTAGCAATTTTTGGAGGTTTTTAGATTAAGTCCTTGAGATCAGAAGGGTTTTTTTTAATAGATACAAGTAGACTTCTCTTAAGCCTGCCAAACATATCCTGAGGGGCTGCAAAAATGTCACCAATTCAGGTCTGAAAGCCTGTGTCATGTAAAGTGGGAAGCACGCTCTAACTAAAGTCTTGTGAAACCGCATGCTCAAGCTGGGGTGGCAGCAAGAGTGTAAAAGGAAATACCCCACTGAAGGAAACATGTCACTGAATGAACATGAATAAGGATTCACATCCAAGTTTCTAGGCATGTTTTTCACAGTTGTTGCACACACGAGCATGAATAAGAAGTTTCTCTAAAGTTAAGCAAAATTAGAAATATTTTACATGCTTTCCATTTTCCTAGAGGAGTGAGAGTGAGAATCTGGAAGATGTCTTCTAAGGAAAGCTTGTGAATACCTGGTATGAAGAGTTCACTTGACTGTTCCTGCTTCAAAGGTTCTAAGGGAGAACTGGAGACGTCAGATTTTAAACACAGGTATGTCTTTGCAGATGATTTTTCTCAAGGGCAAGAATGAACACTTTCCCACATTACCAGGACACAGTTATGAAAGTATATTAACTTGATTAGAGTTCTTTTATATTTGAGAGAAATTATTCCATGCTAAACAGGAGATCTGACTAGGGGACTGATTTAAAGATTCATGTTGCATTTCCTCAATATGCGAATTTATTTCATTTTCAAAAACTGATTTCTAATTTGACTTCTGCTACTATTTTAACTTTGCCTTGGTATTTCTTGTTTTCTCACTCTAAAAACAACCAACATTTTTGTATTCACAATATATGACCACTGGATTGTGCAGCACTTAGTATTTTGTTATTTCTAGTCCTGCTAAATGGTCAGTCGATAGCAGATGAAGACCAAGCAGTTACAACCACAGCAAGTTTCCCTGAACCAGGCTCTGATCCTGTAAGTGACAGCACACAGCTTGCAGGAGCTCGAAGACTTCAGGAGACTCACATCAGGACTTTCTGCACAAAGGGCAGGACACAGACCTTAAAAAGTAGGCCAGCACTCACAATAATTCTAGCAGAGGTAGACTCACGGTAAACTGGAGGTCCATGACAATAATAATTTTCACATTCATACTGCAGACTGCAAGAATTTCACAGCACTATTATTACAACCATACTGGCTGCTCATTTAAGTTTATAACCTTTATAACTCCACATTACTCAAGTATGCAGCTCACAGGCAGGACATGTGATTATGCTACTCTTTGAAAAACTGCCTTAGATTGTGCACAAGCCCCAGTGTTTAAATGTGACTTCTGCACTTATGGCCCCTGCTGCTAACTTTCAAAGCAAGAACTAAAACCAAATCAGTGTTCACAATGGTTTTCCAAGTTTGTTTCAGTTTATCAAGTTTGTTCCGGACAACAAAAACCATATGAGAAATGGTGTAGGAGAGGAGGCCAAAATCCCTAAGAAATCAGAATTGGGGTTGATACTGAGAAATAAATTAAGCAGGAAGACTGCAAAAGCAAAGACACAAGAAGAGAAAAAACAATCGAATAAGAATGCAAAGGATAATAACTAATCGGGTAGAGACCATTAAAGTCCCTAGGAAAGCATATATTCTCAATCAGTATGACAAGATACAGAACATGCAATAAATGTACGTACTCTGTGGTCAAAGGAGAAATCACTTTCCTGTGTCAGTTCATACAAATCAACTGCTTTCATTGCAGGAGGAGGGAAAAGAACCTTTCACTCATCCAAACCTAGTCCAATACATACGATTTGAATAAACTACTCAAATGCATTTTTGACACTTGTAGCCTTGCTTAAATGCTCCATTAAGAGCAGAAGTATCTCACCTGAAGCACCTTTCTCCCACTTGTTCACTCAACCAGCCAAAACTCTTCTCTGCTGGTGCCAGCTCCATTGAACTAGGTTCTTCTAAACTTGCACTGCCTCCTCAAAGCTAAATTTCTTACAGTTCACTTTCTGTGGGGTCAGTGTACAGGGCACACCAACACCAATGAGCACAGAACAGCAATCCTGGAGCAAGAGCTGTTGTCTCAGCACCACATCCCCATGACACCGAGCCTTGGTTTCTTCTCCACAGGCCAGCACACATGTCAATAAATCCATGCTCTGCTTCCCTGAACCAGAGGTGTTTACAAGGAGGGTCAACACTGGCTCAAAAACCTCCTACATGCACCACTACACAACACACAAAAACCTGCATGCAACAGAAATGAAACTTGACCAGAGAAGGTCAAAGCAGCATCACACAAGGGCAGACAAAGGGGCAGGGGACAATCCACACTGACCATTTTCAAGACAGAAACCTGTTTTAAGTCAGTTTGAGGTCACAGTTTAAAACCAGATGTGTCAAACAGCAGTTAGCTGTCTCTAAAGATCAATTCCACCTACACATAAACTATTCTCTACCTAGAAGAGTCTTGCTGACCACCTACAGAAGTACAAAATTGCCCTTAAACGAGACCCCGCCTTAAAATACTTTGAAGACCATGTCAGGACTGCCAGGTTGGTAGTCCACTGGACCTCATATCTCTTCAAGAGTCTGGGGGTACATATTTCTGGATGAGTATTCCCTGATAAGATAGCACAAGTAGTTTACAAATGATTATTGGATTATGAAAGGTGCTAAGGCTTACTCTTCCAGAAAGGGAAAAGAAAATTTGCTGCAGATGTGTAAATAAAGAGATGAAATAAACAGTCTATACCACTGGCAGTCCTGAAGACGAAGCTGGAGAGAAAGAAATGGCAGAATGATGTTGTCAAAAAAAAAAAAAAAAAAATGATGGGAGAAGAGAAAAAGGAAACTGTGGTAGGGAGTACTCCTACAGTAGGATAAAGACTGAAACAGATTTTTCCAGGAAATTGGGGAGAAAAAGCCCCAAACAAATAGCACATTATTACTAATGAAGACACTTGAAGCAGTGTGGGTCAAGGACCTTTTTGGAAACACTGGTAAGCATTAAGGCAGAGGGAGGGGAACTGCTCCCAAGGAAATTTAGCAGGAGATTTTGAGAAGAGGCAAGCTCTCCTGGTCAGGCATAGTGGGACCACTGCTGTGCACTGCCTGCCTAGCAGAAACCATCAATCAGGCCATCCACATCCCAAGAGAAATGGGCTTAGAATTCACCTCGGTAAGACTTGGTGCTTCTCTGCTGGTGCCAGGACAGCCACTGCAATCTCTCTCGAAGCCAGTGCAAATACAGCTGGACAGAAAAAGGAGGACAAAGTGCCACACCAGCAACACAGCAGAAGAATTGCTTAAAAGGCAGGTTTTCCAACACCCCTCATGGGCTGCAATGCTTCCTCCAGCCTTTGCACAGTTTAGCACATCTTTTGCAATGGTAAGTCTGGAGTTACAAAAACGTACTTTGAATCCCATTTGCACATTCTGCTACGTCACAACAGCACATTCAAATGACTCTTGCAATGTATTTTGAACAAGTTGAACGCAGAACATCCCATGTAGGATTTCCTCTTTCTCCTGCCCATCCCCTTCCTGTTTGTTTACCAAAAACTTTCACTTCCTCAGTGACACTAACACCAGCTCTGGCGATCTCTTAACTCTGGTTCTCCAGTTCTTGTCCACTCACACCTGGATCAAGCTCCCCAGGGCATTTAGTACGCACTGAAGGGTCTTAAAAATCCATCCATCAAAACATAAGGCTGTGATAAGGCTGGGGCTGCCCTGGAGAAAACCTTTTTCGGTCCACTGGATCTAATGAATATAAACCTCATGATTCTGGCAAGGGATACTCGAGCAGGCAATTTCAATATATGCAATAGATGTGCTACTATTCAGATCTTTCCCTACTCAATTGATACTACCAGGAAATATTCTCTTTGTCTGAATACAGTAGAACTCAGTCATAGGTCAGACCTACTGATTTATAAATGTATTACCACAACACAGGAATTCACTCAAACATATTCTTTAACTTTTGGTATTAATTTTGTTCTAAGCCCCTAGTACAGTCATACATGGAATAAGAAAACCTGCTTAGCAGCCAAATATACTTCTGCACTAATTCCTGTGATACCATATTGCTTCAGTTTGAACCTAAGATAAAACCTCAATAAGATTTCATAAAAAAAAAAAATTAAACAGGTTTGTATACACCTATCTGAACAAACTAATGAAGGAAACATGAAAAAAAGCAATAGATTGTGGGTAGCACATCAGAAAGCCCACTTAACAGATTACCCTTTTTTTGATGAACTTCCTGAAACAGCTTTTGTTAAATCTACAAAGGAAAAGTTAAAAGCACATCCCAGAAGGAATCAATTCCCTTAAAAAAATTTATCATTTCCATACTTAGAGCAGCCCTCTAAAATAGAGAAAACTGCAAGAAGTGCTATTCCAGAAGAGTAGCTGCATCCCGTACTTCAACGCCTTTGGTGAACTATCACATGTTCCAGTTCAAGATTGCACTATTTCCTATCACAGCTGGCCTTTGCAAATTAAAGTAAGAAATTCTACAGTATATCAACCACAGGAAGAAGTAGCCTCCTGCCACATGCAGCAGAGGCCATAGAGGAAGAAGGACACTTTGTTCAGACTGTTTATCATTTGAGTCCTTTGAACTGAAGACATAAGACAAGTGTGCTGCGCAAACACAGGAACCAATTGCAGATACTTAAGATGCCAGCAGTTTGAAAAAGATAGGCAATGCTGACCTAAGGGAGAGCAAATGCTGGTCTGAACAGTACTAGTCCACCCTTTTAACCCCCCAGAAAAGTGAGATTTACCCATTACCCCCTCCACCTTTCCCTAGTGTCCTCCATCTTTTTTCCCCAGCTAAGCGTTGCTATCAAAATACCATCTCTCGTCTGATGCCTGACAGAGGTAACTGATCTATTTACCTCTGTGGCACAAAACAAACACAAGTTCTTTAGGGCACAAAAAAAATACAAGTATCTCATAAATATTTGGAGGAAATGCTTCCAGCATAAGACGAGTTCTGCCTTCACATTTTGTTCCATGAACCCATATTTTTCAGGAAAGATGCTGAACTCAAACGTGAATAATTCAGCCTCGGAAATTACAGCATTTAATGACAATGTCAACAGGAAATGTATCTGAATCAGGCAAAAATAAATATGAAAGCACAGACCTTTCCATCCTCCCTGAAGAACAATGAAGTTTAAACTAGGAACAGTCACACTAAGGACAGTTACATTGCATTTGTCTTTTATTAGTACAGGCTGATCTCTTTGAGAAGGCACCATTACTGTTTACAGGGTGGCAGACTTCTTTGCCCTGTATGCATCACTAAAGACTGTTTTCATACAAATGCAGTTTCACATTTTTATCTACAATTTCCTATTGTATGGCTTAGTAAGTCTGGAGTTCTTTCTTATGATACCATCTCTAGCACTCCCATACTCTCATTAAAGAGGGGACAGAAATAAATGGGAGAAGCAGAATGTTGGAATACGATCGACAGGAGAAAAAATCCTAATTCTCAGCTGGGCAACTGGTTTTTCTATAGAACAATGCCTTTTTGCTTAGAGATGGAAATCCTACAGAGGCAAAATTATAATAAATAGTGCCTAATAGAGTCACATGGTTTGGTGTAATTATTTACACACTGGGCTCCATAGCTTCAAAAGGAAGTATCACTCCCTGCACATAAAGTTCACACAACCCTCAGGATCCCCAGCCCATGGATTCTCCTCCCATCCCTTGCATTAGCACATGACAGCTCATATCCTTCTGGGATCTCTGTGGCAGCAGACAACCACCTCTGAGTACAGCCATGCTACTAGAGCAGTGTGCTAGGAATCCGAGGTTCTACCTAATGCCCACCCCATTAATTAGTTAGTTAAGTAGTTAGGTAGTTAGTTTTCCCCATGTGCTTGTCTTCTGTGTTCACTCAGTTTTGCAAAAGGCTCCCTGAACCCCAAGAGTAAAAATGGCTTTACAACTCCCTGGACAGAAGAAAAAAAGTCGGTCAGTTACTCAGAATATGCACATATGGAAAGGAGGAAAGATCTCATCCCCGTCCCAGCTCTTTGACAAAAATAAAAATTGTCTCATGATCCAAATATGCTCATCCCAAAACCTCAAAGATTCCTATTAAGATTCAAAATAAAATGCGAAGTAGAGATAGGAAAACATCCCCTTTCTGTGACAGAAATGGAATCACATCTGAGATTAAATATGACAGTTCTTAAACTTTCCCAAATAACTACAGAGAGGTCAATGTTGCTCCCTGATGTGCCCCCCAAGAAGGGCCAGATGTAGCATCTCTGCTTTGGTGAGACACCCCACTGAAGAAAAGGTACTAAGCTGAGCCAGGAGGACCTTGGACTTGTTTTGATTGCCTGTTACAGGAATTGTTTCCTGCAACGCTTGCTGTTCTGTGATGCCATTTAGCTTACAGGAGTCAAACAGGCTATAGGAAGAGAGGTAATTTCAATTACACGGATAAATTGGGGGGGAAAAGTATTATGAAATAGTTACTTATGCATTCATAAATGCTATCTATTCGTAAATACCTGCAATGAATAGTTTCACATTTATGGAAACTCACTTGAAAGGGTAACTTTAAACCCCATAGTATTAAACAACTTAAAGGCAACAGGGTTTGACTTTGTATTGTAAAGTTTCACAATTGATTGCTTTGTCAGAAAGAGTCATTGCACAACTCCTCTGGTCAAGGGGCTTAAAAAGGAAGGTCTAAACCTTACCATGTCTTCTGTATATATCTGTAGGGAAAAAACCGTTATTTACTCAAAAATAGAGAAAAGCAGAATAACTTGAAGTCAGTGAACTACTGTACAAAGATGATCGTCCAGTGTCATCATGGTTTAAAAGAATAATATGTCTCAACAGCACACAATTAAAATAAATTTTTATGTTATTAAATAAATAATTCTTTCCTAACTAGTCTGTAGCTCACAAAGTTGAAACAGAGAAAGAAAAAAAGCTTTAAATCTCAGAAGAGATCCATAGAATGAAACATCTTTTGATCTCAGAGTTCATTAATTTCAATCCTTGTCCAAGATTTCATAACACCCTATTAACACTATCTAACTGACTTCTAGCCTGTTGTTAGTTTTTCAGAGAAAACTATTTGATTTTTTTTCTCATCCATACTTTCAGTGCTGTTGATAGCATGTATTAAAAAGATAACACCTATTCTGCCCTCAGTGTTGGGTTGGAAACAATCCACACAAACAAAATTTTACTGGGCTTTCGGTAAAACTGAGCTACATTTTCCCAACATAGCTTTGCAATTTCTCAACACCTATCTTCTGCTTTTTGTTTTAACTCTACAGTGATAGTGTGTTGAGTGCAGATTTATCTACGTGGCACTTGCACTTTACAGATACTTTCAACTAACATTACTATTTCTAAATTGCAAAAGTCTTACAGGTATTTGATGGGATCAAGCTTAAAAATTTTAATTTTCAATTTGTATTACAATGTCCTAAAGCACATTAAGATTGGTCAGAGTGTTTCACTTTCTTCAAAGGTGGGAACGAAAGGCAGGAGATGGGATATTGATTAGAGGTTTCAGATGAAACCAGCTCTGTGCTCCCTATGTATATCCGCGGGAATATGATCTGGCTAAACAAGTGTTGATCCCTTTGGTCTTTAGCGCCAACAGAGGGGAGCAAGGCAGCAAGACGAGTTTTTGCCAACCCATTCACTGCGAACACTCGAAAGATGCAATTTCAATAGAAATTCTTAACTGCTTTACTGAAGGTACAGCATCAGCTCCTGAACTAAAATTGTAAGGAGAAAACCCTTAGGCACACAGTACCTACAGACCACAATAGTAGTCTGCAAGAAAAACTGTGCACCAAACATCACAGTACCATTTTCTCATCTTTCTTTTAATTCCAAGCACATTTGAACATACAGTTAAGAGAAAGACGCTTTAACTTGCAGAACGCACCAGAAATTACGCTCCTAGGAAAAAAAAAACAGTGTAAGAAGGGATACCACATCACCTCACCTCAGTCAAGGCTATCGTTTTGGCTTGAAACGCCGACTGCAGACTTTAGGCAGCTAATTTCACACGCTCCCCGGCACAAAACAGCCAGAAGGCACCCGAGCCCACCGGATCACAGCCAGACGACAGGCAAAGGGGTACGAGACAAATCGTGCTTTTGAGGATGATTACTGAATCCCAAAGGCGGGTAATTTCCCTTAAGACCCCATCCAGTCCCACCGGGCAGGTCGGGCGGCAGCGGCACCTCCCCGCGGGGGCAGGAGCGGAGGGGAGCGGCCGGGAGAGAGCAGCGCAGGGCAGCACAGGGGAGCGCAGCGCAGCGCAGCGCAGGGCAGCGCGGCCGGGCACTCGGGGCAGCCCGCGGGACGGGCGCGGCGAGCGGGGCCCCGGCGCTCCGGGAGAAGGCACTTACTCTGCCGGGGGCGCAGGCCGGGCGGCGGCGGCGGGCTGCGGGCGCTGTCCCGGGGCCGAGCGCGGGGCCGGAGCGCGGCTGTGGCGGCGCGGGCGGGGCGCGGCCCGCGGGTGGTTCGCGGCCCGGGGACTTCCTGCTGCCGGCGAGCATTTGCATGCGGGGGACAGCGGGGCGAGCGGCGGCGCGGGGGGCGGCCCCGCTGCTCCGGCTGGAGAAGGGAGCGCCGCGCCCAGGGAGGCTGTGCCGGGGCGAGGTGCGGCGGGGGTGTCGGTGAGAGAGTGTCCCTGTGCCCCAGAGCGAGCACCGTGAGGGGAGCGAGCCTCCCCTGAAAGTTACAGCTAAATAAAAGCCTGTTCTGCTGAGAGGCAGAAGAGGTTGTCTTGTGCCATCAACACCTTGAACTCCGAAATGTAAGCAGCTTCTAAGGTCCATTAGAGGCTCGGTTGAGAGAAACAAAGAACAAGTAAGGTTATCTTTCAGCGTTTCTTTTCTTTTTAAGAATATTTACTAGCCTGGTGAAAAGTGAAATAAAAATCTCACAGGTCAGCAAAACAGGAAATATGAATGCGTGGACATAACAGCCAGAGGATGCAGCTGAAAAGCTCTGCAAGAGCTAGAGTCAAGGTGTCATATGTGTGCTGCCAGACCACATGGGCAGGTTCAGGTCATGGAGATTTCCAAGGCAGAAATTCAAATGAAAAGCATTTGAGCTTTCCATATAAAAGTGTTTAGATAATGGATCAAGTTTGAGAAACAGCCAAAGTGTTACAAGACACTCAAAGGCACCTCTGTACACTTTCCCAAAGTCCAGCAGTACAGCCTAACTGTGGGTTGGAGCGGACTCGGGAGCTGGCGAGGACTTCTAACAGGACACCCAAATAGCTGAAAATAGCTCCGTGCAGCTCACACCCTGTCGGGTTTACGAGGGGAACCTGAAGAATGTCAATAGGACTTAGAGATCTTTGGTGCTGATCTCTGCCTGCCGCTCACGGTGATGTGCAGCCGGCACAATCCCTTTACTTTGGTGTGTGCTGCAGTCCCGTCTCAATGCCCTGGCTCCAGCACACAGGCCACTGCCTTGATCCTCTAGAGAACTCAATCCACAGAAGCAGTGAGACCATAATCTGTCACACTTCTTCATCAGTCCCAGATATCCCTGGGCATCTGTAGAGCTCTGAAAAGTAGTGGGCAATGGTTTCTAGTCTTCTTCGAATTGTGTCATCAACGAATAAAATAATGTCATGTAAATACTCAGACCAGCCTCTAAAAGTATTGTAGGGGGAGACAGTATGGAATTCCTCAAGTTCTATTAATAAAAAGTTGGTAAATTTTTTCTCCCTCTCCCCAACTTATGTAAAGGTATTTCATAATAACAATAATAAAAAACAACAGTAAAACAAACCACACAACAACTTTTTTCCCAATGAAAAGGTTATACAAAAAGGAAAAATCTGACTAAATATACATTGTCTTGGGTTTGGGGATTTTTATTTGGTAGGAAATTTGTATTCCAAAAGTTTATGTAAAATGAGCTATTTCTGTTTGGAAGTGCACTGTTGGTACCTCAAGTTTCCATTTTCCTCTATAGGGCAAGCACCTTGATCTTCTACCTTTCTTCTTGCAGAAGTGGTGCACAGATCCCACATCTGTCTTGTTCTCCCTCCTTTCCTCTTCATTTCTTCATTTCATTATCAAGTATTCCACTGAGTTTAAAATTCACCTTCTCCTAACAAAGCATTATTGAAAATAAAATTCAGTTACATAAATGCAAAATAGATTCCAGCACTCTAATAGAATACAATCTTATCTATGATGTGAATAATCTGGAAAAATAAAAGAGATGCTGAATTACCCTTAATACACTGCTGTGCAATAGTAAATTGAGGAAACATAGAACAAACTCAGCAGTTCTGCCCTAAAAGAACTAATATGAAGGAGGGTTAGAGTGGAATAAATACACTGTGCTTTATAAAAAATAAAAACAATGACAGATTGTTGGTATCATTTTAAATGTTTTATGCATCCTTGTTCCCACTGTTAAGAGGAATATGTACAAAACCTACTTTAGAAAGCATAAGCAGGAAAGGAACTCTCTCATTATATATTCATCAAAAGGGAAAAAAAGCTGATTCTAGCTTCCCTACATTTGTAGATCAGCTGTTGATCACGTTTTAAATGGCGTCGTGTATAGATCAAGAGAGTTGGGGGGTGGTGTAGAATGGGGCAAGAATGAAACTTGAAGCCTGTCACTGAAGGGGAAGTCCTTGCAGGAAGGACTGTGAGTCACATTAGCCAGCCAGCGTTCATGCCCAGCAATTGATTTCCCGCTTTGGGGAGATTTAACTCCCAGACAATGTCTCTATTGCTGAGTTAAGCATGGCTGCAAGGCAGTGCTCCAGTGTGGAGGCCAGCTGCCAATGTAGGAGTCCCCATCCATGCTCTTGGCATCCAGAACACAGGGACTACACCAAACTGGCCCATGTGTCCTGCTTTCTGCTGGGATAGAGCTCATTTTCTTCTTATTACCTGGTGCAGTGCAGTGTTTTGGATTTAGTATGAGACTAATGTTGGTGACACACCGTAGTTCAGTTGTTTAGGCTCATCCTAACTCAAAGCCTTTTTGGTTTTCCATGCTCTGACAGTGAGCAGCTGCACAAGAAACCAGGAGGGAGCTGACCCGAACTGGCCAAAGGGATGTTCCATACCACAGGCTGTCATACCCAGTATTTATATATATTATGTATTGTTATACACTGCAGGAAGTTGGCCAGGAGGGGGCTGATCATGTTTCGGAGATGCTGGGCACTGATCAGTGGGTGGTGAGCAACTCTATTGGACAACACTTGTTTTTTCTTGGGTTTTATTCCTCTCTCTCTCTCTCCCCATTACTATTATTATTATTATTACTACTACTACTACTACTACTACTACTACTACTACTACTACTACTACTACTTCTACTACTACTATTTTTTTTTTTTTGCTTTGTTTCAATTATTGAAGTGTTCTTATCTCAGTCGCTGAGTGTTTTCTTTTTTCCAGTAGTCCTCCCTATCCCATTGGGAAGGGGGCAGTGAGGAGGCAGCTGCCTGGTGCTTAGTTGCCAGCTAGGGTTGAACCACACCACCATGACAACTTTCAGATCAGCTCTGGAATATTTTTGAGAGTGGTAGGGGGCCTGGGCCAGGGATGGGTTGAGCAATTTGTCAGTAGACTCAGAGGAATGTCCATTGATATTTCCTGTTAATTACTGACCTAATGAGCCTTGTAGGGTCCACACCAATCCCTCTGCATACCTGTGTTGGATCCAAACCTGATCCCTGTTTGGATTGTGTCTGAAGAGGAGCAAACTGTAGGGAACAGTGACTCTGGGCAGTAAAACAAACTTGTCATGGACAATGAAAATAGGCAACAAACTTCACTCTACATTGTATATATTCCTTAATCTCATTGTTGCTGAGCTCTTTCTACAGTGTGTAATAGAAGACTAAAAAATAGTCAGTAAAGCATAAGTGGCATAACCAGGGAAATAATTTGAGGCAGATCCCAAGGAATACCTGGGTTCATTCAATTGAAGAAAAAGCAGGGAAAAGATCACTTTGTTCTAAAATAGGTTTACAAGGATTTAAGTTCTTTATAGAAGAACAGGGAAAGATAGAGTATGGACACATATAAAACTAAAACATTGAGACATCTGGCTGTTTTGTGTGAGCCAGAGTTTTGGAAACACAGTAGATGCAGTAAAACATCTTTTCTTTAGAAATTCCAGCACTTACACAGTCACTGCTTGCATTGTTTTTCTCATAATTTTGTCTCAAGGCATTATCATTAAGCAAATTGCATATTGTCAACATGCTTTATGATAATGTAGCAATTTTTAAACAAGTAGTGAAGAGTGGATTATAAAAAGTGAGATACAAGTCACGCAGTCATTCTTCACCCAATGTTGCTGGAGAAAATAAAAGCAATATATTTTTTAGTATTCATTTTTCCATAATTTCCTTTCTTATTGTAACCTACTATTTTAAAGAAAGTCATGTTGATCTATGTAAGCAGAATATTTATAAATTTTATTCTAAATATGCTGTTCATGTGCTAAAAATGGGTTGCTTTTGTCTGTTCAAAGAAAAATAATAGAAAAAATAAATTTTACTTGCAAGTATGAGACAACAAGTTAATGCACTTTATATGTGGATGTACATCAGTTCTTGTTCTCATTTCCAGTTTGGCACCTGGAAAAATTACGTTTTGTGACACTAAAGAGAAATTAAAACAAACAAACAAAATCTTCATTTTTAAAGGTAGTTCCATTATGATTATTTGAAATGTATCACACAATAATTTACAATCTTGACTAATTTTGTGATTAAAATTTTTGAAAATATTTAAAAATACTTAGGGGAAACCTTGTATATTGACTCAACATGCATTTGACCTGTTGTTCAGACTAACAATACACATAACTGGCTAAAGCTGTGAAAGCTGGCATCTTTCCTCTAGACAGTGGTCTGCCTAAAGCACAGCCACTAACATTTTATTACACTGATATTTTCTGGCCATAAATCCTCATATCCGCATTTTTTATTTCATCTTGTTACTTCCAGTTTCCATGAACAACTCATAATAATACAGCACATAGAAAAAATGCTTGCCTCGAGATCCTCTAATTCTGAAAGTTAGTAAAACCTCCTTCTTCTGCATTTTTGCTGATTTTAAATATTTTATTCACCTGCTATGACCTGTTTTTATACATAGATATCTTAGCCATTTTGTTTCCACTTGTTTCATGGCTGTGAGCAGAAAAATTGCTATTTAGTGAATAAAAGCATGTCCATTGCTGGAAGGTGATTTGAGAACCATCTGCAGTGAGCTAGGCTGTGTTGGTGGGACAGCATCCTGGGTATCCTGATGGAGATTGAAAATGGCCTATGTGCACCCTACGGAATATCCCAATTGCCTTGCTGTAGAAATGACAGCTCAAGTAAAGGGTCACTGTGGTTCTCATGAATATCATCTTACAGAGCCAAGAAAAGCAGCTGGACTGATGGGTCCTTCACAGTTCATTTGCATAGGCAATGAGAAGTTTGAGCTGACAAGTGATTCCAGGAATCTTCCTCTTTTAAAAATTTGTGGCCATTTGCAGATATCCTTGTTGATCTGAAGAGACTGCCCATACTAATAAAGAATGTGTTAATTTATGCTTAATTTAGTGCACAGTTCTGTGATCACTTATATTGAATTACCTGAAGGAACAGATTTGAGCTAATTCAGGAGCAGGTGTGTGTGATCATTTCAAATTAGCAAGATCACTTATGGTGGTATTTTTGTTTGCTTGTTTGTTTCCTGCCTTGTACTTGGGGCATTGCACTTGCTATTGCCAGCCTGGATGGGCATTCAGCCTGCCTCTTGCAGGTCCTGCACCACAGAGATTGCCAGTTCACAAGCAACATGGTCTTTCTGGAGGCAGTTTCCACAATGGGCTGCTGTTGAAGAGTAGCTTTCCTTTTCCAGGATCAGCGACTTGCTACAGAAAATTTCCCTGGGGAAAGGCCCTGGACCATTGCCAGCATTGCTGCCATGCAAGGGCGGTGCAGTGCTCAGGTTGCTCTTGAACAGCTGCAGTAGCAGTGGGCAGGCAGTCCCATTGCTGGCCACAGGCACACAGCTGTAAGAAGCATCCATGGACCCCATGCAGCTTTCATTTTCCACTGGGACAGCACAGAGCATCAGCTTACATGTGGACGTTGAGTTAATAAAGTCACAGTTGGTAGCACTGAGTAAAAAATTGGTACCAATTGAAGTTATCCAACCCCTCTCCTTGTTGCACATGGTTTGTGAGCAGCAGCTCTTATCTGGGATAGAAAGTAGTTATCACTGGAGCAACTCTGAGCATCAAGAAGAAGGTTGCCTTGGTTACATGAAACCTAGAAACACCTGAATATTTTCTGGTGCATGGCCCTGTGATGGGGAAGGTGACAGCTGCCTATGTAAGTTAGGAGGTGACATCTGCAACCCATAAAGTTCTCAGCCTGCACTCTCTGCGGACATGGAAAATGTGTTGGAAAGCTGTGCTACCTGTAATGGCAACCTCATAAGGGTGATCCCTTTATTCCCTGTCTCCTGACCTGGCACAATTTTCCACCATTGGGAATGTCGAGAGGAGCTGGCGTGGATCATATTACTGTTGTCAGCCAAGGCTGGCTGGTCTGGCGAGACGTACGGCACTCACACCTTTCATATCTACTGCGTGTCTGATGCTGGGCAGCCATGCCATGTACAAGGCTGATGCTGAGCCCCTTTGGAGTAATGGAGCTGCTGAATCACCCTCCTCTTGAATGAGCCTGCTTACCTGTTCTTGCACTTAGCAGCAGCTTAGCTGCCGCTAGGACCTCTGGCTTTACCACCTCAGGCCGTGCAGCATGTCGAAAAGGCTGCTGGGGGGCTACTGAACTGCCCTTCCAAACCAGGCTCCCGTCTGCAGGCTGTGTCCTTCACAAAATCTCAGAGAGCCAAAAGAGCAGATGGTGGCTGGGCAGGAGTGTAACAAGTGGAACTACAGCCAGTCCCTCCACCAGCTGCAGCTTGATCATTTCCTGTGAAATTTGTGAGGGTCACATTGTCAGGGGCAACCTGACTAATTGTTTTCTGCTGAGTGGTTGACAGCTGTTAGCTGTAACTTGAAATCACGCGAATGTCAGACATGAGCAGTAAATCATCTTTTCTCTGACTTTCCTGTTCCCAGTTCTTGTTTCCCCATGAAGCTCTTTGTATCCTGTTCTTGGAGACAGGCCCTAGTGGCTTTGGAATCCCAGCTGTGCCATCCCAGCCGTCGCAGCTCTGCAGCTCTTCACCCCAGACTTTGGAATATTTGAAATTTCAACCCTGGACATCCCTGAAGCCATCCAGCCTTTTGTGAGAGCCCCCAAAGAATGGTCTCAGCTGGAAGCAAAAGTAGGAAGTAGCAAAGCAAAGGCAAAAAGAAAATCAAATCCTGAACAAAACTGGACACAGGCTCTATTTCCACACACACATAGAGTGTGGAAGATGGGCACTACCAGAGTTCTTGTGTTGGATGAGGCTGTAGCAAGTAGCTCATACAGTGTCTCCTGCTGGCAGTGCCTGCTCTGGTAGCAGCTGTTCCTTACAGCTGCTGAGCCTCGGGTCAGTTATCTGGTGTGGAAGTGTTTAGGATAAGATATGAAACAGTCAGGAAGGCTAAGTCTGAGGTAGCAGGAAATTCTGACGGAGTAGGAATTGCTGATGTTCTTTATGGTCGCTATCAACCTATTCTGAGTTTATGCTAGTACATGTGAGCTTTGTTACCTGGATCCAGTCTTCAGATGTCCTAGGATACTCTATTTAGTATCACAACCACCTCTTTTATTGCCTCCACACATTTGCTGCCACAGGACTGTTGAGCTTACTGGCTACCATGCACACCCTGTTCTTGCTGTTCTGTTTTTGGCCACAGGCATCCAAATTGGTTTAGTAGGTGAATACAAGTAATCCTTGTTCTTTCCTTATCTAAACAGGCCATGAAACTTTACAAAGGTTATGTGAAAGTCTAGGCCAGCAGCTTTTGCCCTGAGTGGATCAGCTCAGCTGTTGGAAGCTTCCATGTGGTGCAGCCTAAGGGATGGTTTCTGAGGAACACCAGCTATGTTTAAGGCTTGCATAGGTTTATGGCTTGACTTTAGTTACCCTGGCTGTGAGTCAGCGATGGTGCTGTATCAGCAGACTGTGAGAACACTGAGGCAAAGGAAAGGGTTAAGGAAAAGATTTGGTGGAGAGATGGAGGAAAGAATCTAGGGTAAGATCCATGACGAAGAAATCTGACTGGCGAGTGTCCATTAGAGATGACCAACACAAGTGAGATTGAAAGCTTGCAGCTGACATCCAAGGATGGTTATCCTTGAACAGGGCGGAGACAACAGGGCATTTGGACACACTCTTGGAATGGTGCTAGCTGTGAAAGAGCCACTGAATTTATACTACAGCCATCTTAATTTAAAGTTGGCTTAAAGTTCATTGATACAAATTTAAACCATTGAAACATTATGCTGATTGTATCAGGGCAGTGTTTTGTATTAGACATCTACTGCAATGTTGGTCCAGTAGTATTTAAAGTGTGGTTTACTGTTGTATTGGACCACAGCCTTGGAGGCAAGAGTGGCACTATAAATGCAACTCAAATGTCAAAAGCAGACTGAGCTCTGGAGGGATTAGGCTATTGATGTAGATGGTGTGCCTATTAAGAGATGTCAGATCATTTAAATTAATTTTCATCCATGTGAAGTAAATTGACAAGCATATGGACAACGTTTTTTTCTGTGGTCCATGCTGTAACATTAAATTTTATCATACAACTTCCATTAACAAGGTGAACTCTTCACGCTACTAACACGAGGTCATTAGTGCAACCTGAAATTAGGTTCCATACATGTGCACACACTGCTGGGTCTGAGGCAGCCCTCTTGCTCAAAAAGGGCTAAATTTAAGATTCCAGGTACTCAGAAATAAGTCAAGCTTGCCCACAAAAAGAAGCACAGACATGCACTGTGTAGTCCCCAAACCAACAGAGAAGCATACATTGCATTAGGCGTGTAAATTGCTTAGTGATAGTTACGGCTAATTTCCTACTTGTGTGTCTATAACAGAATTTCTTCAGGTGCAGCTGTGAGTTGTCTTGTGAAATGTGCAGGCCCAGAGATAAACTGAATGAACCCAGTCTTTGCTGTTCTTAACTAAAATATGATACGTAGTAGCCTCTAATCTAATTTCAATTTCTACATAAATTATCACAGAAAGAGTTTTTCCAGTTTTACATTTGTGCTAAATAAAGCTGGTGAAAGCAAACAGAAAAACTACATTATTCTGGGCTTGAAAAATAAAGAAGATAATATGTCATTTCCAAGCCTTTCACCTCCCAGGAAGGCCACTAAATAGGGAACTACAAAGAGAATGGAGGGTATCAGAACCATTCAGAAGATGTGTAGCTACTAAGGACTTCCAGCACCATGGATATTGTCACCAAAATAACTCATCTGGATTCATAGAATCATAGAATCACAGAACGGTTTGGGTTGAAAAAAGCCTTAAAGATCATCTATTTTCAGTCCCCTGGCATGGGCAGGGATACTTTTCACTGGAACAGGTTGCTCAGAGCTCCATCCAGCCTGGGGCAGGACTTTTGGGGATGGGGCTCCCACAATTTCTATGTGCAACCTGTTCCAGTGCCTCACCACCCCCACAGAAAAGAATTTCTTCCTAATATCTAAGCTAAATGTGCTCTTTCAGTTTAGTCATTCCCCCTTGTTCTTGTTACAAGATGCCCTTGCAAAAAGATCCTTTATCTCCTCTCCATCTTTCTTGTAGGCTCCCTTGACGTATTGAAAGGTCCCAGTCAGGTCACCCCCAAGCCTTTTCCAGGTTAAACAAACTCAATTCTCTCAGCCTTTCCTCATAGGAGAGGGGCTCCATCCCTCTAATCATCTTGGTGATGCTCCTCTGGACTTGCTCCAACAGCTCCCTGTCCTTCCTGTGCTGGGACCCCAGAGCTGGATGCAGCCCTGCAGGTGGGGTCTCACAAGAACAGAGCAGAGGGGCAGAATCACTTCCCTGGTCCTGCTGGCCAGGCTGCTTTGGATGCAGCCCAGGACATGTTTGGCTTTCTGGGCTGTGAGTGCCCATGGCTGGGTCATGTCCAGCCTCTCATCCACCAGCACCCCCAAGCCCTTCTTGCCAGGGTTGCTCTTGATCTGTTCATCCCCCAAGCCCGTGCTGATACCAGGGGTTGCCCTGACCCAGGTTCAGCACTTGGTCTTATTAAACCTCATTAAATTGAGATTCCCATGGGCTACTTCTTGAGATTGCCCAGGTCCCTCTGGATGGCATCCTGTCCTTCAGGTGCAGCAACTGCACCACTCAGCTCAGTATCATCTGCAAATTTGCTGCGGATGCACTCAATCCCTTTGTCTATGTCACTAATGAAGATATTAAATAACACTGGTTCCAGTACAGACCTCAATTGTCACTGATGTCCATTGGCACTCTGAGCCATTGACCACTACTCTCTGGATGCAACGGTCCCTTCAGTTTCTTACCCAGCTAATCAAATCCACCTCTCTCCAAATTACAGAGAAGGATGTTGTGGGGGACCATGTCAAAGGCTTTATAGTAGTCCAGATAAATGACATGTGTAACCCTTCTTTTGTCCACTGATGTAGTTGTTCCATCATAGAAGGTCACAGTGTTGGTCAGGCAGGACTTGCCCTTGGTGAAATTGCATCCCTTTCAGGCTCTTAAATGGGCTCAAATGGGACACAGCTGACCATATCTGCATCGTCTGACACTGCATCGTCTCCTACTTCTCTGACTTCTGCTTTTGTCTTCAATTGGCATTTAGACTTACTAAGAGTATCTAAAACTATAAAGATTTTATCTCTTTCTGTCAATTTTTTAACGGTCATTATTGATAACATTATTAGTTCAGTATAGGTCACGGTTTTGGAAAACTATTGTCATCTATTTAGAGGATTAATCAGATTGCTGAAAATGTAAAATATCTCCTTGACCGAGTAATGTACTGAATGTTAACTCTAAAAAGGCAAATGTGTGCCCATTTCAAAACCTGGTGGCTGTTGTCCCATTGCTTGGTGACATTACTCAAATGCTGCTCTGCTTTGCCATCATCTCGGCATGAATGTAGTGCATTGTCAGGGACTGACATTACCCAGCCTCCAAAGAACCTGCCTGCCCTGATGTGTCACATCAGTGTCTGCCAGCTGCAGTAACAGGGTCACTGAGGAGCAGCCAGCTGATCCATCAAGCTCGTGATCAGAGGAAAGGTTTGCAGCAGTCCCAAAGGAGTAGAAGACATTTCTATTAGTGACTGCTACAGCCCTGACAACCATTTTGAGCAAAAATGGTCACGTGACTCTTTTGAGAGTGGCTTCCAGAAGGTGAGGATTCTTCAAAACAAGTGGGAATTATGGCTGCATAGCAAGTTCATGGACATGCCTTCTGTGATAAAGGAAATAAGGGGGAATCACTATCTGCCACGCTTGCATCTCTATCTAAGGGTTGTTTGTCTTAGGCATGAGTGCTTGGGAGAGAACAAGTCTAGTGCAAAAACCAGTATCACTCACTTTTCTGGGTAGCTATCTTATGTGAATAACTTCCCACTTCATAGTCTCCATAATTTACGCACACTACTGCAAAATTAATTAGACTTTTAGTAAGCCGTTTTTGAGAGAAAACCACATCAACTCTAACCTTTAAAATAAATCAGTGGAACAACATCTCTCTCGGATAAAAGCTTTTCGGAACAAATTTTCGAGATGCTCTAGTAATCTGGTGAAAGAGCTACTACAGAGCATAGCTGGAACCATGTGGCCACTTTTCTCATGCTACTTTTTTTGCCTTCCTACCTTCTATTTTCTTTTGCATGCAGTATCCTAATTGCTCTGGGCTTTGCTTTTTGAAGGTTTCCCTCCTTGTTCCCTTTATTCTCCTACTTTTTCTCCTCCCCTATTATCTTTCACCTCTTCCTCATCAGTGAACTAGAGCTGGTTCAGCGGAAGGCCACAAAGATGGTTAGAGAACTGGATCACATGATGCATGAGGAAAAGCTGACATCTGTGTTCATCATGGAGAAGAAATGGCTTGCTGAAGGTCTAATTACAGTCTTCAGCTACTTGAAGATGTGTAATAGAGAAAAAGGTGCCAGATTTTTCGATGTGCAGAATGAAATGACAAGATGCAATGGCCAAAGTTACAGCTGTAAAAATTCCAGATGGATCTAAGGAAAAGTATTTTCTTCAGGAGAGTACTTAAACCAACAAGTGCCCAGAGAGACTGTAGGATCTCCATCCATGGAGATACTTAGAACTCCTAGACAGGGCCCTCAGCAACTCAATCCAACTTTGATGCTAGCCCTGATTTGAGAGGGAAATTGAACATTAAACCTCTTTGGTCTGCTAATCTCTATTTTCTTAAGGCTTTCTTCTCAAATAAGCTTCTCTTCAATCCACCCCAGTCAAGCCTTTTGCCCTACCTGGTCAGCCATCAGCAACTCTGGCCCCAAAGTGAGACCACGCTTTTAATTCATGTGCACACCTTCCACTCTGCAGTTTTTCATCATGCTCTCCATGCCTGGTTGTTTTTGAACTGGAAGAAGTTGCTTTGCTGATCTGCAGATAGTGGCTGGAAGAAATCTATTGAACAAGAGAGCTGCTGAAACAATCACACCTGACTTGGTGCACATGAGGTTGAGCCCACCCATCCAAATTGTACCCTGATGCTGCATCCAGTGTTTGCATAGGACAGCACTTCCACTGTGTGCAGCTATTTCCCTGATTGATATTTAAAAGCCATGTTTAGAAATACAGCTCTTAACATCCAATTTAATGTTATGACAAGAATAGTAAAATCCTGATTAAAACCACAAAAACAACAGAGATATTGAGACACATTTGTTCCAAGTATGATGCACTGTGTATGAAAAAAACCTGTAATTATAATGATTGCAATAATACAATTATAATTGTATAATTATAATAAATATTGTAATTGCATATAAACAAACATCCAAGTAGCAAATATCTGAGAACTACATGGTGACTGTAGTAAGTAATATATTGTTTCTTGAAAGGCAAGTTATGAATAGCAGTTTTGGCAAGAGTTTGGTTTCGACTACCAACAGCAGAATTAACTTGTAATTATGTCATGCAGAACAAAGTGAAGGCTGGTCACTGATTGTAAACACATAAAGAAACCTTGCATGATGGTGTTTCCTGAAAGAATTGGCCCAGAATAGAAACTGCTTAGAATGAAAAGACTGGACTTGATGATCTCAGAGGTCTTTTCCAACCTAATTAATTCTGTGATAAAAATATTTAATTTTGGCACTTAGAAATGCCATTGAAATGACAGATCCCTCAGGTACAGCAGATAAAGTCTTCAAGGACTAAGCAGCCCGTTTGCTTTTGATCTTGTGGCTTTCCCCTTGTCTGCACAGTGGAGCCTACAAATGAAGATAAACAGTAACCAGCACGGGTTACTTCTTTAAAAACAGAACCAGTGAAAATCTCTGTGAAGGAATCCCACGGGATTCCCACTGCTCAAAGAAACTGAGGGGTTGAATGAGAGAGATGGAAGAAAGAGGAACTCGGTAGTGTAGAGGATTTCTCCACCGAACAGCCACGCTTCAGTGGCAGGTGCCAGGAGGGAGCTGACAAGGAGATCCCAAAACTTTTTGGGCCTTCAAATGGGGAATGCATGAATGTGAGGAGGCCTGGGGGGAACAACAGCCCACAGCCAATGGGGGTGAGCTTCAGCCAGGATTCCAGGACCACTTTCCTGGGTGTCACACTTGTGGGGCTCTTCAGAAGAAAGGGTTAAAACCAGAAAATTGATGAGGAGGCAATAGTTTTGCTCAAAGTGACCTTGAAGCTGGGAATGCTAAAAATGTTGGTGTGGGAAAACACGATTTCTTATGCCTACTGTTGTTGAGAAGGAGAATTCTGTGTAGAGATTACGCTCTGTCAGGGACATGATTTGTCTGATTTGTTGTAGCGAGGCAGGCAGCGAGCCCCCCTGCTCTGCTGCCAGCTGGGATGAACTAAGCCAAACAGAGCCTGTGTCCCTGTGTCTCTGTGGCCTGGCCTTGTTAGTGAGGTAATGAAATGAATCCGCTCTTTGCATTTCATCAGTGGCTTGAGGGCTGCCTGAGTTACCTGTGCGTGTGAATTCACAGTGTGTCTGCCACACGGGACTGTGGCAGGATGTGAAAGCAAAGAGAGGCAGATGTTTGTGAGGCACAAAGATGTCTGTAGGAGAGTCTGATGGTTCTTGCTTAGCCGACTGGGTGGGTGAAGGCAAGGCTAGGCCCCACTCAGGTCCAAGATGGTCAGGAAGCACCTGCCCGGGACCCCCACACTGTGCCTCTGCCTCTGGGGGCAGCTGCCTGGAGCCCTCTGGGGCTGAGTTCATCAGGCAGGATCAAACTCCTGTGCAGAGCAGTCATGCAGCATTTGCCAGAGCATCAGGCAGCCCCAGGCACAGGCCAGGGCTTCTGGGAGGCCACACCATGTCACTGCTCTGCAGCTGCAGGCTCCATCACCCAGACTTCCAGCCCCAGGAGACTGCAGCAAAGCCCAGCCATGAAAGGGCAGCTTCCCTTTGTTCCTTTATCATTCTCCTGCATTGCCAGCAAACAAAACCGTGAACCTTGAGGATGGTTTGTGCCATACTAAAGGACAGGGACAGTGCAACTTCCATGTATGCCATCCACCAGTCCTCTGACAGAGAAGAATTTTGGCCCGATGAAGCAGGCTGGTTAGAGACAGTGGGTGGAGAATTACCCACTCCTCATACAAAAATAAGTATGTCACCTTTGAACACGCTGCTGCACATGCTTTGTGAGTGTTATGCTTTTTGACATTATCCAGTAGTGGGTTACATTGAAGCAGGCTTTGCAAAAATAAAGACACAAAATGATAAAAGTAAATGTGAAAACCTAAC
This sequence comes from Monarcha castaneiventris obscurior, assembly GCA_026261815.1. Classification (NCBI taxonomy): domain Eukaryota; kingdom Metazoa; phylum Chordata; class Aves; order Passeriformes; family Monarchidae; genus Monarcha; species Monarcha castaneiventris. Next base: position 9,587,477 of record JAMPIT010000379.1, on the reverse strand, counting down.
CTTTCCTGCTCCACTGTTTATTTCCCGTGATGATTTAAACAAACATTCTTCAACTAGCTACTCAGAAAAGACTATTTTTGTGAACTGGCTCAACTGTGTCAGTCATCAAAGATAAAGGAAACAAGTACTGCTTTAAACTGGTGTATTAGGTGTGCTCTGAAGTACAAAGAGCAGTAAAGGATTACAGTGATTACACCAGACTAGGTGATAAGAACGTAATAGAAAAGTGATACCACAATCACCAACAACAAACACTGAAAGCAGGTTAGTGGGTAAACTATATATAGAGTTCCCAGCTATTACAGAAATACAAACACCATCTGGGACAAAGGAACCCTTTCTTTCCTGTGGCATTTTTCATAGCATATTTTACTAAGCCAGCTAAATCCAAGGTTTTAGAAGACAATAGTGTGAGAACAATTAGAAGAGGAAGATATGGTTCAGGTAATATTTGAAGAAAAGCCAGGAAAACCCAAATTATTCAGGAAGGCTATTGCAAATAAAAGAGAGAAAAAGAAAAGGCTCTGTACTGCAGGTGTTGAACAGCCTCAGCAGAAGCAGCAGAGCCTGAAGCTGGATTGAAGAAGAGCTCAGGGGTTAGGAGGGCCAGGAAGAAATGGATAGTAACCTTCAACATTTGGTTAAGGCTGGAAAACAGTGTTAAGAGTGGTTCCTTGAATTAATAGGCTAAAACTTGTTCACCCACACCAATATTAGTTACTGTAGTTGGACTTTGAGGTTTGAAGCTGGGGCTTTTTGAGGATAAGTAAACATATATAAATGTTCACCTAGAGACAGTCCCTGCCCTAAAGACTTCCAGTCTAGACTTAAGGCATGAATCTGATGTAGAAAGCAGATAGGGACTGGAAGACATTTTGTTGACAAAAAGTGTTGTGAAATAGATGGCAGTGGAAGAGGAAAAGAATCAGTGATTGAAAAATGGGAAAAAAAAGTTTGCCAATACAAAGAACAAAATGCCTGCTGCCAGCATACCTGTGACCAGATCAGGAAAACACTCGGAGAATGAGGGAGTGGGAGAAGTCCAGATGAGAGGTGTGTAAAAGAACTATGGGGAACATCTCACCCTGAAGAAAATGCTGATGTAAATACCAAATGAAACCAAGGAGCCTTATCTTTATTGTTCTGCCTGCTGAAGCTCTGTGTATATGGGAGAGAAAGGAAGAACAGTGCCACAATTAAACATACATGATAGCAGTTAGACATTGATATTTCTTCATTTCACTGTCAGGCCATGAAGTTATGAGAGTTATTTCTTGACAGATTTGGTTCCTGGTAATTATTAGTGGGGTTAATTGAAACCATGGCCACAACAGAGGACCACCATGCTAGGTACTGTATAAACATAGTGAAGTGTTTCCTGACATGATGTAAAGGGAATATATATTAAAAGACAATAAAAATTAAATAGAACCCTTTCTAATACATGACCATTCCAATCATCAGCTTCTAAGTGTCATAGTAGGGAAAAGTTTGTAAAAGGGATTTTGAGGAGGGAGATAAATTTTAGGAGATTCCAGTTATTTCATGTGAAGTCATGCCTCCAAAATTCTGCCAAGAATTATTACTGAAAGTTGTGCTTCATTGATTTGTTCTCTCTCCACTAATCCCCTTTCACCTGAATATAAAGCTGTCTGCTCAATTTTTGGTGACTATATATGTATACTCACACATATGCAAACTGTCTCTCAGGCTAACTCTAAGATTTCCAACTAGATGTTTAACTTCCTTGGATCAGATTTTTTTTTCCAAGGCCTTGGGGTAAGATCAGATTGGCTTTTTATAGATCTAAGGTTCAAAGCTCTGTTTGTACTTGCATATCAAGTAGAAAGAAATATTTTCTTTTGCCAGTTTTTCAGCTTTTCCTTCTGTCTCTTTAAATATGCCAACTCTACAACCAGAATTATGGTGTTCTGATTTATTGCTTTCTTTTGTTGGGAGTAGCATTTGTTTGACTTCAGTTACATCACTCTTACTGGTATTCTGGCCATCTGTATCCCTTTAGTGGCATCCAAAAGAAATAAGAGAAATCTCTTAGAAATTCTTCTACTGGGCATGCAAGAGCTAAAAATCAGCTGGGGATGATTAGTCTTGAGTGTGGGTGAGAGAAAGGACTGGCAGCACAGAAATGCCCCTTCCAGGTCTTTTCCAGAAGAGGTCCAGTGAAGAAACTCCTCCACCAGACAAAAGGCTCAGGAAAATAACATCAGCTTCTCTAAACTCACTCAGGAGGCTTTGCCTTTGAATTATCTGCTGCTGGCCAGGAGCAGACCACAACCCATCTGTATATCCCAGTGCCAGTGTAGGTATTAACCCCAGAGGTGACTGACTTCCCTCTCCTGATGTGGGAGAGAATCCAAGCAAAGAGGAGCGCCTAGACGGGACTCTACTGCCACTTTCTTTCCTACTTCGCTTTTTATGATGCAGGGGAAAAAAGGGAGAAGTTAAAGAAGCTGCCCAACGGTCACAGGATGTCCTGTTGCATTTATCTGGCGATGCAGGCGAATGACTCACCCAAAATATTTGCTGATCGGAAACTACTGTGTTTTTCTTTCTTTTTCAGGGTTCTTCTTGAAAGTATCAAGCATTCGAACTCTGAAACATGGTTAAAGCTATGGTTAAGTGACATCTTAAAGCTATATGAATCCAAGGAAAGAATAAGGAAACTGTGTCTTTGAAGCTTATCATAGTCCAGAGAAAGTCACATAACAAGTATCTGCTTGCCCATCTCTGAAAGCCATGCTACAAGAAAGCAAATGGTATCATCCCAGTCCTTGGCAAAAGTCCTGCCCAGAGTACATCCTTTGACATGGGTTATTGATTGAACCTGATTCTATTCTTTTTGTAATTTAAAAATGCCCCTGAATGGTTATCATGCCAGCCCCAGCTGACCGCAGCATTAACAGCCGTAAGCTGTTCTCAGTCGGTGTTTTATGGAACCCAGTGCAAGGTTGCTCACCTGTGAGTGTCCAGCCTGTAATTGCTGGCACATGGCCTGTGCACAGCTGTGGGGACAAACTGTGTCTGCTTCCTCCCTTTGTCACATCTCCTCTGGCCCAGCCGGGCAGTGGGGGAGGCTGAATCCCTGTCCCTGCTCCAAGGGACATGGAAAGTAAACAGAGATTGGTTATAAAGCCCAGCTGAGCACCACCCTGTACTAAGAAACAACCTGTCCAAAACAGACCAGGAAGGGAAATAGAATTATCCTCATTTCATACAGAAAAAGTGGAGGAACTGTTAGGGCGACTTCCCCAAAGTCACGTGAGAAGTCTGCGAGAATGGAAACTATTTGCAAAGACTATGTGTCTAACAGCATAGACATACAACATTTTTGGAGAAGAAGAGCACACAAGGCCTTCATTAAAGCTACAGAGAGAACGAACCATGTGTTAGTTGTGAGACTATCCAATGCACATTGCTGTAGGCTGATTGTCAGCACATGCTTTTGGACCAGTAAAGGAGAGAAAAAAAAGTCATAAAGGTGGCTGACTGGGGGTGAATGCAAAGACTGTTACAGGATATTTCATGAAGAAAAAATTTTTTGTGTGGTCATGTCTAAGAGGCAGCTGAGAAACATTGGGAATGATAACCCATGAAGAGTGAATAAAGGGTCAGAATAACCATCACGTGATTTTATTTACTTTCGGCATTTAGGACTTCATACTTACTCAGCAATCACAAAGTGAGACACTTACATGTGATTTTTTTTTCATTGTGTTAATGAAGTCAAGGTTATCATGTGGTTCCTTGATTACCATCAGCTGGGGAGTTAAGAGAACATCAGATCCCATGACATCCACAAGGCTGTAAGGACTTGCTCTAAGTACACAGAACTATCTCTCCATACCATGCTTATTTGTGGTACTGAGCATTCAGTTATTTCTGGGTAAATTTCCTACCTCTCTCTCTGCTTATAAGAAGGAATTTCTCAGTGCTGCGCAATAGAGATACAGATGGGAAATGACCATTCCTGTCCCAGGGACAGGCAGAAGAAGAACAATTTAAGCAACTTGCTGGTTTGGCCAGGCACCGAGCACTGTTGTGACTTTCATCTCTGTTTTGGACCCCAGTACCATTTACATAGAAGTTATTGTTTTATAAAAATCCACTGTGTTATGCAAAGCAAGGCATAACTAAAGGCAGTCTAAGAATATCATAAAGACTCACAAAGTCCATGTCTTAAAAAGTCCTTTTATGGGCCTTTTCCAAAATAATAGCTCCCTCAGGCTCGAATGTCTCATACCCAAGTAAAGATTTTGTTTAATTCATAACGAAGTTGATTTGTCTGCTAGATTGTTTCCCATGGATCAGTCTGTTCGCAAACACAAAACATACCGGCATCCAGCTGGGTGTTACTGCTGCCAATTTCAAGACAATAAATGGTTCAGTACTGAGCAAAATTCAAAACTTTTATTCCACAGAGCAATAAAAGCAGTAGACATTGCCTACTGACACACTGCCAGAATAAATATTACCTACTGTACAAGTTTCCATTCAGATCTTTCATCAGGTCAGAGCACAATCGCAGACACTATCAAGCTTTATGCTGCATTAAAAGAGTTTTCATGAATGACTGAAAAACCTTTTAATTGCATTTTCAAACATGCTACTCATTGAATCTTAATGACCTAAAATCTCCCTGAACAGCAGTGTGTAATGGGTTGGTGCTGTTCTCCTGAAGACAGGGTTTTTATTTTGGGATGCAGCCTTCAAGGACCCCTTAAACAGTTTCTTTGGCATTTTTGGTACCTCAAGACATGAGTCCTCAGCAAGTAAAAAACTGAGGGGAAGTGTCTGAACTTATCACATCTACAATCTTCCCAGAGAAGCCAAGCCAGGAGCAGTGTTTTGAGCTCACTTTTATGATTCAGTTGTTGTTTCCTTTATTAATACACCCAATTACCTCAGAAAGGAGGACGTATTGATTGTGTGCAGTAAGTGGACCATTGATAGCTTAGGCTGGGGAGCTGTCTCATAGTGTTGACCGAAACACTTGCTACAGATAGACCTGCTAGATATCAAAGAAATGTCCTAGAAAAAGGAGAATTTGGCCATTTCATCTCTCCCCTCACTGACAGTTCCATGGAGGAGGCATTTGCCATGTGAGCAATTTAACCTATTGCACAGATAGAAAACCCTCTATCGGTGATGAGAAAAAGGGAGGCTTTGTAATGGGCATGGAAGGTGAAGGCACTTGGCTGATGGCAAACCTAACGTGTGAAGTGAGCTTCATAAAGGATATCTGCCAGCAGCTTCTTTATGTTCATACTGTAAGAAGATGAGCTGAGATGCTTCATCTGGCAATAGGAGAGCAGCAAACTTCTGGGTGAGAAGGTAAGCAGGGAAGTGAATGACATGCCAGTATAGTCCAGGGAGGAGCAAAACAGTTTACCCGATTAAATAGAGCTGGTTATGCCACGGTTTCTGGGCTCTACTTAACTTCCAATCATTAAAAAGGCAGATTTTGTTTTTCTCTGAGCAAATTATATTCTCCAGGCAGGAGCTTGACCATAAAGTGCATACAGTCTTCTAAACAAAGCTTTAAAAAATCCAGTCACTTCCATTAGATAACCTAGTCATTTTCCCCCACTTCAATGCAAGTCCTTGTGGACCATCTTACAAGGTTTCATATGGTCTGGATTTTTTTTTCTTTCTTTGGTTAGCTCTTCCTTTGAAATGCTCTCTCCTGTGAAATACCATAACATTTTCAGGAAAACATTTTTTCTGGTATAATTACCTACATTAAGCTTTATCACACACCGTAGTGCCAGACTACTGAATCCTCCCCTCTCTTTGCTCTGCTTGACTATCGCTGCTACTTTGCTTCTTTTTAGGCCAGACTCAGATGTATTTTTTAAGGCAGTTTTTAAAAGCAAGATTTTTTCTCAGCTCTACCCACTGCTCACCAGCTTTGTTCTCAGCTAGATGGGCATGCACAGCATTTTTAGGCTGCTCCAGACTGTAGCCTGGCAATGGTCAGCAGTGTCCCCTCCCAGGGCTGGAAAATGCATGTACAATCGGGAGGAAACACAAGAGCAGCCAAGGAGAGGATAATATGGAAGCTGTACACTCAGGAAGCTTCAAATAAATGTGCTCTACAGCAATATGCTGTGGGATGGGTATTGCTTAGGGACTGCACTTTTATTTTGGACAAAAAGATTCATTCTTTTGTGGGATACATCATTTAATGGGAGAGAAACTCTAAAGAAATAACAAGAACGAGCCGTGGAAAAGCCAGAGATAGGAAAGATGGTCTTTGGGATATCAAGAGTTAAAAATTTAAGGTTGTAATTTATTTATGGAAAAGAGCTAAGAGCTTTGTGTATGTGGTAACCAGTCCCAGCTCTTGGAGCCATCGAGGTGGCAGAATCAAACTCAGAACTCTAATTAGTGTAACTGAAGAACGAGTATACTTATTATCTGATATAAAGCAATTTTAGAAACTCCCACAGTTTAAAAATAATAGTAATAACAGTAATTGAAAACATGAACTGACAAGTCACTAACAGCCCATTATATCACAGCAGTGTGGAAGTGCCCTGCACCTTTACAAAGCACCTTTCTTTCGATCTCTGACACGTATCCACACCCCAATGTGGTCTCAGGAGCTGTTGCACAGAAGATGTTAAAATATGTCACAGGTCAACACCCAAATTGTGGTGTTTCTGCTAGGTCTTTATGTTTCTGCTGTAAGGTGGAACTCAAAAGTAGCTGGCTTCAAAAACACTGACTGCTTTGTCTCAACAGGTTTGTTCCTTGGTGTAAATCAAATCAACTGTTCTGCGCTATCTGTATTTGCTCGGATCAAGACAGATGTTTCAGGCTTCTCTTATTTGGGCCTGTATGAGATAAGAATAAAACTAAAGGACATGTGAAGCTAAAAGACTGGCCCAATTTATCAGAGGAGTGATTTGGTGTGTTGCACAGAGGCTCGTTGCTTAAGCTAGAAGTCTCAGGTAAGGACCCTTTCCCCAGGGAGCTGCAGCTGTGTCCTGAGCTGAGGCAGGCCAGGCAGGGGAGGAGAACACAGGCACGAGTCCCATGTTGCTCTCTATTTCCTCAGCCTGCCTTGAGAGAGAAAAAAAGACAAAAGGTTTTTCAGAGAAGCAAGAAACTTAGTTAAATAAAGACTGGAGGCTCTAGATGAAAAAAACCAAACCAAACCAAACAAAAAAAAAAAAAAAAAAAAAAGATAAAGAAAGAAAGAAAAAGAAAAGAAAAAGCTTTCTTTTCTTCCAGCCATTCTTGTCTTCATTTCATGGAATTCCATTTTTGGGAGTAGTAGCATGATGCAACTGAGAAAACAGCTACATAAAAATTCCCCCTCCCTATTCCACATTGGCATTCAGCAGCTCTAGGATACCTTATCCTGTGCCTGCCCAGGGAGAGTGGCTAGCAAAGGAGGATGGGGGAGGAAAAGGGAACATATTTGCATTCCTTGTGTTTCCTCATTTTGGAATTTTATTCTGTCTAGTGCATAGACAGGTTTATAGAAAGAGAAGTGCTGCAGATTATAATCCAGACTCTAATTAGCCCCAGAACTAATGAGCCGTCAGTCAGTTTGTCTTCCTTCATCCCTTCTGTGTGTTCTGCACCAAGACCAGCTCAGCCACATCCAGGCTTGCCATTTCCTCCAGATTTGTGCAACCTTAGAAGATGAGATCATCCGGACTGTCGTCCTGATTTTTCAGTTTCTCAGAGGAATGTGGGGAGTTGGGGTCTGGCTTTGTCAGTGCTCCCCGAGCTCTGCCCAGGGCTGTGATTTGCACGTTTCCATCTGTGGCCAGCCCCAGTGTGCTCAGTGCCACGCACGCTGCGGTTACGCTGCGCTCTCCCCTTGTGCCTTTCCGGATCTCTGCCATCTGGCAGGCCCCACTCACACTTGCAGTGCTCTCTGCAGAGGGTGAGGATTTGCCTGCCACCAGGCACACAAACACACATTGTGCAGGGCTGGCTGTGTGCCCCACTCCTCCCAGCTGAGTGCAGCCCACCCACTCTGTACGTCTCAACCTGGATGCATAGCCAGCTTAGCATGCAATAATCAGTAATTCCTATTTCAAAACAATCTTGCCCTACTTGCTACTACTTCATTAATTTCTAAGAGTTGCATCATTTCTTTTCTGAGATACACCCAGTAGCTCCACTTCTACCTCGCAGCTCCAGAGCTATGTTGTCCCAAGCATCCATGGGCGTAAGGATGGCCAGCATCCGCAGGCATTTGGGGCATCACAAGATAGAGACAAATGGGAAAGAGGGGGAGGCAGGGGGTGAGATAACCTATCTAGATAACTGTGGTGCTTACATAGCAGCATCTGGTATTTTAAGAAAACCCACGGTAGACATATAATTAACAGAATAATATTTATTAGCAAATTAATCTCTGAGCCAACATCCGTAAGGGTGGGTAGCATATCTGCAGCTCTCATATGAGGCGACACATTGATTTAGTCCACAGAGAATGCCAGGGAAAGGAAAGAAAGTAATTACAATTTTGGAGGCCTCCAGGATTTGGGTGTTCCCTGTCCTGGGCTATGCCAGCATTACTCCAGCTCCCAGTTGCCTTTTGCTGCTTCAAACCAGCCCTCATGGCTTGCAGCACAATGCCCTGCATCCACATGGACCTTGCCTACAGCTGGTGGCCCCTGTTTGCACAGTCCCATCTGGGCCTGCTGTTCCCTAGAGAATGAGATAGTGGTAGTTTGCCAGCCAGCCTGACACCAACCACCTCAAACTGAAACAAGTTTTAAGTGAAAGAAAAGTGAAATTATATTGATATGCAAAATAGAACTGTTCAGTTGCTGCCTGTAGAGACAGACAGACAGACAAATGTGGAGAGGACAGATAGCTAGCAGTGATTTTCTCTTTTTTTTTTAAGATGTAGTTGGCCCTCCAGTTCTCCCAGCTAGAGAGTGTTGGGATGCTGAGCTGGGTGGGGTCCAGTCACCCATAAGGCACTGAATTAAGGTACTGGGCAAGGCACCCATTATCTCTAATATCTCTAGGCTGGTAGTTTAATTTGGATAACAAGCACATTTTTTAAATAATGTTGTGGTTGCCCCCCTTACTGTGGCTCCCATTGCAGCACAGTCCCTGGAGTGAGCGATCCGGATTCCTGCCAGGGGAGACTTAGCGGGGTCACTCCAACCATCAACGCCCCTGCGACCCACCGGGCGAGTTAGAGCTGGTGTGTGATAAAAGCACAGAGATGTGTGGCTGCAAGGCTCTCTGCACTGGCGGTTTTCCTCTGCAGCTCCCTTCCCAGGCTGCTGCATGACTTCCTTATATGGACCTAGCTGTAGTAACTTCTCCAGCATGGCTGGACATTGATTTTGAGATTGGAATCTGGGCTGCCCTCATAGGAAGGCAGTATGACAGAAAGAAGACTGGGAATCGCTCCTTGGCTACAAAGAAGGGATTTGAGAGTCACACCATCCATGATACCAAGTAAGCATTCAGCTAGAATAACCAGGTATCAGCAAGAAGTCATGACTTCAAAACTTCTTACACATTTCTTACTTATTTACTTATTACTTGCAGCTCTTTGTGTTAACCCGCCATGCCTTTGGCAAATCCATTTTATAGTGCGAGCAGCAAACAGCAGCATTGCTATTTTCTCCTATGGCCAGAACACTAAGTTCTCACACCCCAGAGGGTAAGTGCCATCACCTAAGGCCCAGACACATTGTGACCTGTTTTTAATGAAGATCTAACCAGGAAAGGACAGCGCAGATCCTGGCCTGCCTAGATGGGGGGCTGGCCACTGGCTCCACTGCCTCCTTCCCCTGGCTTTCTTTAGAGACCCATGGGGCGCTTGAAGTGTTTCAGATGCTGTAAAGAGGGTACCTGGTACCACTCTGCAGCCTGTTCTGGTCACACTGGTGAGTTATTCTTTACTCCCAGCATAGGACAGCTGGTTCCCAGGCCTACTAGCTGAAGCATCTGTGGCATTTTTCTTCAAAATGCAGTTTGCCTGGTGTGCTACAGGGATTAAGAGTCCTGCTGTGGCCAGCATGGAGCAGCTTGTGCTGCTCAGCAATAAGCTGTGGAAATTGATAGTGCTGGTGGGGATCCTGGCATTCCCACTCAGCATGTGGTCTTAAAAACATGACATGATAGCTGTCACCAAGGTCATCTGATTCCTTTTCTTGAGTAAATGAAAAATAAAGATCCCTTCACAGCCCAAAAGGCAATACAAAACTTACTACAACGAAGAGAGGAAAGGAAGGGGCAGTGTTTGCTTAACACAGCCTGGACTCCAGCAGGAATTTGATCTTTTATTAATCCTGCTTTATCTAAGTAATTGCAAATTGCCATGGATTTTTTCCATTCCTCTTTGCTGACGATGGTCTTGCAGCAGTGCAGGGCAGCAGCATCTTCAGCACAAGCAAAAACTGTGCAGTAATGCAGGTCTGCTCCCAGGCAATCCCTCAAGCACCTGCAATAGCCTGGGCACAGCAATCTGCTGATTCTTTCTCTCTTAAAACTCAATAACTTTTTGCAGGACCAGATAAATTGTGATCTGTAAATTCTGGCTCTTTTTATTTCTCACCCAAACAGGTGACTGCCAAGATGGGAGCCACTGCTCCTTGGAATTTCTTCTCCTGGAAGTTTTCCCAGGTCCCTAATCCCTGTCACTTATCATGTCTGTCAACATGCTCCTAGCTGGCCAGATACTCACGTTCACTTCCCTCATGGTTCAGAGCTGTCAAACAGCTGCTCTTTGCTGGTTCCTTCTCTGGGCTGAGTTGAGATCATGAATCTTCTAGGAGTTTTTGCATCTTCTGTGCTGGCATAGCTCTTTTTTTTCTTTCTTTCTTTTCTTTTTTCTTCGTTATCTGGACTGTTGATTTTGCCAGTTAAGCTGGATTGGATTCTTCTCGGCAGAGCTTGATTCTGCAGCCTCTACATCCAGTTTTGAACTGCTTTTCTACTTGCAAAGCAACTAAATGATTTCTCCACCTTGAATTTTTAGAAAAAGTGACAATAATTTTGGATTAGGTCATTCTTCTCATTAGCAGAGAAAATAAACATGCAAGAAGTCAGACTGTTTCCAGCTTCAACTTATTTATACTAAATGCTTTGATCTTTAAACAAAGCTGATAAATCAGAGCAGCAGCAGGGACAAGCAGCGTGGTCAATCCAAAATGCTGGAAAGTCATGTCAGCTGCTATCTCTATGCCTCAGGCCAAAACATGAGGTGAACCTGCCTACAAAGCAATTTAAAATTAGTTACATTTTGGACATTCTTATCTGATTTCTGAACTATTGTAACGCATCCAGGTCTTGTTTTTATGTCAGCTGTTTTATTTGGATTGTTTTTTTGGTTTTTTGTTTGTTTTTAACTGCAAGGTCTACAGATTTATTTTTAGGTGAAGGCTGGGGGCTTTTTTTCTAACAATGCTCTTTCCAAGCTGCAGAAAAAAAATCAAAAGACTGCCAGTGAAGTCACAAAACTTGGCAGTAAGATGCAAAAGTGGACACAAGCAATGTGTCTTGTGGAAGCCACAATCCAGGCGCTATGGCATTCAGCTCTGCAGCCTGAACATGGCCCTGTGGGCCCTTTGCTCTCTCCTGCTCCCAGTACGTGGCTCACTTTTGAGCCATCAGGAGCCCCTGCATGTTGGTGTCCCACTGCATTACATGACCACGAGGGTTGCTCTCAAACCTGACTCTACTAGCACCTCTTCCTGGCAGGGTAAATGAATACCCTGCTGGGTAAGGTCTGTGTAAGGTCTATATGGATGCTGAAAAAACTCCAGCAGAGAATCTCTTCAGCTCTCTGCAGCATTTTTGTGAGTGTTCTGTCCTTCCCATGCAGATTACTTTGGACAAGATTACAGTATTGTAAACTTCTTGCACCTGCGGGTTGTTTTGGAGTATTGTTATGGCTTTGACCAGACAAATATTTGGGAATGGGTGCCTTAGAACTTGACCAATCCCCTCAAGGGGTGGATGGCAAAAAGACCAATTACCTTATGCCACTTAATACACTTAGTAAACTAACATATAAAAGTCTTCTGAGAATTCATTAAAGTGCTTCCATTTATCCCTGAGCCTGGACTTTGTGTCATTTCTCTACTCGGCCATGGTGAGAACAGTGACAGGTCTAGAACTTCCACAAGGCTCATCTTTCTTGTGAGAACTGACCTTTTCAGTGTCAAAACCCAGCACTAAACACTTCCTGGACGGTGCTTTCTCCTGCAGGAGGAGCCCAGAGTTCCCCATGCAGCTGCTTCCTGGGGAACTCCAGCTTCTCTTTCGGGGACCACTTTCCAGAAGTACAGATGTGAGCCTGAGCTACAGACACCATTGCATCTGCTGAAACACCCAAATGTTCTGACATCTGAGGGAACCCAGCTCAAGCATTCCCACACCAGCACAGACGTTTGGCACAGGCAGTCCCCCACGGGTGACCCTCTGGGGCAATGGGCTCTGCCAGTTTGGAGCTCTCCTAAACAAAGCTGTCTGTGTTTAACCTTCCCAGGCAGACTTTCCGATTGAGTTCGCGCATACTGGGAAAGCAGAGCGTACAGTTTGCTCCCCTGTTTGACATAATCATAGGCTGTCCCGGTGCCTGGAACAATTTAATGAATACCTTAGGACAGGTTTTGCTGTCAGATCACAATACTGCCTTTCACAAAAGCGCTTGCCACTGTTACCATCACTGTATCTGACACTGTGACAATATGAAAGACCACCCCAGAGGGCTAGGTAGTGGTGCACTGATGTGATAAATGTATTTATTCAATCTGCATCCACCTATGATGTGATAACTATGCAGAGGCATATCCTCTCTGATGTCCATTCTTTGGCCATATTTCTAGGATAAAATGCTGGGGAAAGGCATTTCATTAGCTCCCAAACACCAAAGGTGCACGTTGAGCCTCTGTACTCACGTTTACGCAGCGCTTAAGCTCTGGTGCTGCCATTGCACTCCTCTAATAAACCACAGGGGTTTCACAAGAAGGTTGAAGCACAACCTTGAGAAAAAGGAAGAGAATGAGTAAAGGCACACAGAGAGACAGGAAGAATTGCACTGTCATCAACCCAGACTGCCTCCAACAGCATTATTTTTCCTCAGCAGTCTGAGAACCCAGAAACCCAGAGCAATGTTTCAGGTTTTCAGTAAAGCCTGTGCTGCCGGGGGAGCGCCTTGAAACTTGCTCTGGTTTTGGAACTTTGCAAGGTGGCAAGCCAAGACCTCAGAGATGTGTGGAAAGCAAGAGCTCAGAAAATACATTTGCACGAGACTTGAAGAAGGGTCTACAAGGGGCTGGCAGCAAAACCACACTCCCTGATGCCCTGCTGTGACACATGATAAAAAGACACTGATCCTTGAGTCTCTATATGGAGAAATCCACGGCTGACCCTTAGGCTGCAGGGATGTTGCAGGGAGTGTTTTGCAGGTCTGTGTGCCCAGCTGGGAATTCCCCTTGGGGAGGAAACCCTTGAACAGAGCCCAGTGCTGCCAGGGCTCCCAGGTGGCTGCTGCTCTCCTCACCTCTGCCCTGGGCAACAGCCCTGCTCACAGCATCAAGAGGCACTGCCAAAACCTCAGGCAGTGCTAAGAGACACCACAGGACTATGCTGAGTAGAAGCAAAATCCAAACCCTGGTGGGGGACAAGCCCTGCTTGCAGACAGCCTTCCCTCCTGCCTCCTCCCTGTGTAGCTCCAGCTCAGACCTTCAGTGCCTGGGTGAATCTCCAGCCTCACTAGGTTCAGCCACTTCAGCTGGCTTTAGCCAGTCCTATTGCTTCCTTTCAGCTAGCCATGGCTTCTGCAGGCTCCTGCAGCCTCACAAGGAGTTTTTGGGCATTTTTAATGTTTTTTGGGGGTTGTTTGGGGGATTTAACTGAATCAACACAGCATCACTCTTACATGTACTTCAATGGAGCGTGCATATTCCTAATGCTCCGCCCAGATGGAGCAGGCTGAACCACTCGACACCTTCATTGTCTGACAGCTGAAACAGGACAGGGTCTCAACTGATTTCAAAAGCCTGGTTTTAGAGCATTTAGTCCTCTGCCACTGCAACACACACTTGCAAAGTATCTCTTCTGCCTTCATAAAGAAATCCGAAACATCTTCACCACTGAAAAGCAACTTTTTGTAAGTATTCAGGACCTCATCAAGATATTCAAGTGTCAGGAATACTAAGATACCTGTGCTGGAAACACTAGCAACAGTAAATCACTGTATACTGAGTGACAGGATTACCCCCCTTTCTTGGAATTAGGAGGTGGGAAAGTTTGTGTACAAGGGGAGGACAGTTAAAGCAAACAGTGACTATGAGGCACATGAAAGCTGAGAGCAAACCAAGTGAAAATAACCCAATTTTCTACTGATTCGTTCAATGAGTTACTGCAAGTAATTTTTTCCTTCTGCTGTTTACAGGGTTTCCCTCTGCTAAATGTTGCCATGGTCACTGTGGTATAACATTGATTTGCTTATATAACCTCTGAGTTGCACATATAGACCCAGATGTTATTTCAGAAATACTATGCTTGGGGAAGATTTTCTAAAACCTGTACATGAAAATTTCATGGAACAGTCAATTTTTTTCTCTTAACACTAATGGTGCTTCATTCAGAGAAGGGCACAGTGATGTCCTACCACGAAGAGAGAGTTGCTCAGCCCTGCTGATGATCTGCCCTGGTCCTCCTGAACCTGAGATTAGGCTTCAGCCTAGCAATGCTCCTAACTTCATCTTACATCACTTCTCTTCATGCCACACACCAGAAAAAGAAACTAATGGGCTTAATATAATGTTGGATTTAATTAGATAAACCTAAAGAGATTAGGGGCCCAAGAGCATACTGTAAAGTAGAAATCAGTCTGTATTTACTGCATTTAGTCCAAATATTATTTAACTTTGAAAACAAAGATCTGCATTTCCCCTGTAGCTTACTTTGTGTCTTTAAATGGGTAAAATATCAAACTTCTATGAGTATTTACAGTAGCAATGCAACTTCTTTGTTGCCCAATGTATCATTTACAAAATACTACTTAAATTCCAAAAGGGTATTAAAACACTGGCCATGAGCTGTCCAGAAATTTAAGTGTCTCAGCACGTTGTTTTTTTTCTCCAGTATAAAGCAAAATAACATTTTATAGCAAGTAATGACTGAAGCTCTCTTCCATGAAGCGTTGGTTGAAATTATTAACAAAAAACTGAAAGTACTCACAGATGTACTTTAGGCTTAACAGACTGGTAGATTTAAAGCCCTGGGGAGCTTCACCAGTTCTGTGCAAGTGGGAAGTGAGGGCAAACACTTATCAGAACCCAGCAGAGTGTATTCTGACTTCAAGTTGTATTTAAAAAAAACCCAAAAAACAAAAAAACCCCTTTTGTCCTTCTTGGTTTGAGAGAGGAACAGCTATGAACGAAGATATTCTTCTGCTTTTGATAC
The DNA here is from genome assembly GCA_026261815.1 of Monarcha castaneiventris obscurior. NCBI lineage: Eukaryota > Metazoa > Chordata > Aves > Passeriformes > Monarchidae > Monarcha > Monarcha castaneiventris. The sequence continues at coordinate 9,572,048 of JAMPIT010000379.1, read as the reverse complement.
TCCATGTGCTTGTAAAGCTCAGCAGAGACCTTTGAGAAATTGTTCCTTTTTACCATTAAGTTCATTATACTGGAAGTAAACGTTCAAATGGGTAAATGTTGTACCTTTTATGTTTTAGTTTCCACATTTTGTATACTGGGCACTGAACAAAATCTAACTGCTTTCCAGAAGGTAAAAGTAAATTCACAGGTGTTTCACCCTCAGATCTTCTTTTTATGGGAGTAGCATCAGCAAGATCTCAAAACGCTTCGAAAGCATCTCCTTAACTTTAGGGAGGAAAAGAGGACCAAATAATAAGACAAGGGTATTTCTACAAGCAGCAATAAGCCAAATACAGTAAAATTTTAGTGTACAGAACACTGTGACATACACAGTATAATCTGTTATTCATGCAGCCTAATGACTTTCTTGGATTTTTGTTTGTAGCTTGTAGTGAAAATCTAACAGCGTTATTACATTCACATGCCACTGCCACAGTAGGTTTAGAGCTCCTGCAATATTAGCACTCTTGCCAAACTCCCCTACAACCTAACAGGAAACTTCTAAGAAATATTATTTCCTTAATAATTCCCTTTAAATACTGATGAGGAGCCAGCATGAGGCTTCTTCCTTGCTGTAGCACTGTGGCAAAATGCAGTGATCCAAATTAGCCAAAGTATCTTCATGAAACACCTTACATGAAGCATGGATATAACAGTAACAGTTTAGCACTTGCTGGGTCTGGAGTGACAGCAAAGCTACAAAAAAGCTATTTCCCAAGTGCTATTTTGCTACATTGCAAACTTGAACTGAGTCATAACCATCCATACACACACAAACACTTTGGTCTCTTCAACTGTTTTGAAGAGTTGGATTTCATTCCTTAATGGGGAAAATAGATCCTGTTATTTGGTTACTCTACAGTTATTCTAATTTTCTTGGACAGCACTAATGTGTGGTTTAGTGCCTAGTTTCTGCTGCCTTCAGCAGAGAAGTAGCATTAATTTATCTTAGAAATCATTATTTCTACACTCTTACCTCAAAAACAAGCTCAACATTGAGCTTGGGGACTTAATGTAAAAGTATTTCAGTGAGAGCACCATAGCCATGGCCTAGACACTTCTCACCAGTCTCCTCTTCTGCTTGGAGAACTGCACAAAGGCTACTCTTCCCCTCCAAACTACAAGCGGGAGCAGAGAGCCCTCACCAGGAAAAGCTGGGTTCCTTCTCCCCTCCCTGCAGCCTGTGTGAGGATCCAAAAGGCCTAGAAAAGAGGGGAGACAGAACCCCCCTGCTTACTGATACTTCTTCAGGCAGAAGATTTCTTCAAAGTCTCTTTGCAACAAAGAGGAATGGCAAGGAGATGAAAAATTAAACAAAATGACAACACCCAGAGGGTAGAGTCCCACCTCCAGGTACAAACACACCCAGCTCTCTCTTTGAGCTGCAACAAGCCAGAGCACTCATTGGGATTAACCTGTGAACCTTCATCCTGCAAAGAAAACCTGACAAGGTTTTTCAGCATGGAGCGAGAGAGGGGGACTGGGGTTAACCTCTTGTGGTGCACCTGAGCCTCCAGTTCCACCTGATGTTCAGATGCTTTTGCTTCTCAAGCACAGACAGCAGCTCCTGACCCCAGTGGCTTTCAGGCTATTCTTCTTGATCCTCTGGATGCTCAAAACCAGAGCAAGCACAGAAGTAGCACACGTGAAAGTTACAAAGAAATCCCAAACCCTGCTCCCATGGGTTGGGCTTGAACCTTGTGAGACTGCATTTTATAAAGATCTTTCTTCACAAATTCACAGCTTTTCTACATTTACAGTTTTGTCAAAATTATTATAAAACATTTATTGACAGTAGCAATAAACAGAACAAATTTCTGTAAACAGACATTAAAGCGGAAAATGGCTTTAAGTCATTTTTGACCAGCCAGCTGTACAAAAGCTTAAGCAAAGCAGCAGTCAGGGAGGCTGGGGTTGGAAGAATCCACAAGTTCAGGAGATGTCATGCCTTATTAGATCACCAAAATAAGCTGTTATTGTCTTCAGTTTGTTATTGAGAAAATTTTGTTCTATTTCAACTTTTCCTCCTGGCCCTGCTAAGGAAGCCACCTGAAAAACAAAGAACAAAACGTAAACCAATCAACGCACAGGAAAAGTGGCAAAACCCCAAACCTTTTAATTCGCACAAACAATCACCAAAAAAATCTATCTCTGCTCTGTTAATACTGGTGGAAAATGTTCCTTGGCAGCTAATGCCTCTGGATCCTCTTTTTATATCTCCTTTTACTCACAGAAGCGGTTTGTGGCTTATGACTGAAAAACCCTCCTCATCCAAATCACGAAAATAAGAGGATTTCAGAACCAAAGAGAAATACTCAGAACTTGACATGTTGTGCTGAGGCAACTCCAGTTTGCAGGGTACTTGGCATTTGAGACACCCACGTGTGGCAAAAAGCAAGCTGTAAACTGTGCTTGAAAGATGTCACATCCCAAATTTTGGGGGAAGAGTAAAACCAATTTTAGTAATTAGAATTAGGAAGCATAAAGGTTGCACTGAAGAGTGGCAGGGTGGAGGGGAGCAATGCAAACAAAACCAACCCCCAAGGAGGCAGAGAAACTCCCAAAAAATGGTCACAGCTCATTGTTGTTGGTATTGCAAGCAAAGGAAAAGCTGCTGAATGCATTGGAGGTGCAGGCACACACCAAGCTGCCCCAAGGCTGGGGCAGCAGTGCCTCTGTGGGCTGGGGGAGCCTGTCAGGCAGTCCCGGCCTCAGCTTTGTGTTTACAATCACTGGAGTGAGAATTTCACCATTCATGCTCTGTTGACTGAGCCCGGTGCACACCTTTAATGCTCAATGATTACAGACAGGCAAGATTTCACAGCAGACTTTGCATTTTGGACTGGAGCATGCAACACTCTCCCCTCTCCTGTTCCTACTCAGCGTGCCTCGTACGATGCCTCTGAGGGCAACAGCTCACAGGCCACCAATTCCTCATCAGGAGAGACCACACAGTCAGAACGAACACCAAAACTGAACATTGTCTGCTTTTTTCCCCTCCACTGTGGACCCTGAGGACCTGTCCTGTGGAGGGGTCCATGCTCCACAGCTAGTTCTGCTCCGTGCTGCCATTCCCCCAGGGTGCTGCAGGAAAATTATTTCCATAGTTCCCCACGCAGGGAAACTTCCTGGGCAGACATAAAGTTATCAAGGTCGACAAGCCTGCAGATTTTAACTGACCTTTAAACTGAGATGCTATTAGCAGCTGATTTAAGTTCAGACTCTGTTATTAACACTTCTAAAGCCCCTTGAGACCTGACTCTGTCGTGCAGAGTCAAGGTTTAAATATAAACATACTGAACTTCCTCTATTTTACTGCAAGCAAAAAACCAGCCTACTATCAAGAGAAAATAACAGATTAATTTAAATTACACTTTGAACCTTTACTGACTTGCCCAGAAAACTGCCACACTTATCTAAATCAAGCATTTACTTTTTTGTTTTGGTTTTATTTTCTCCCTTTCCTTTTTTTTTTTGTTTCTGCAGACAAAAACAAACGCGTGAGCAGTTTCTTCATCCTCCAACTTCTGGTGATAGGAAAAAATGCTCCACGTTCTTGTCAGAGAGGAACCTGCCACTTAAGTAAAAAAACAGAGGCTGGCTGACTTATAAATAGCACAAGAATCTGAAATTGGCGAGTGATCAGGAATGTTAATTTTACAACTTCTGTTCTTACTTTAAATCCGAAAAGCATTGTGGGGTGATCCATAGTTTTTCTAGGAAGATATTAACTTTTCATTTTTTTACAAACAGAAGCTGGAATGTCCCTTCCAAAAAGCATTAAGAAGCTTTGCACTTTATAGCTGATGTCACTTAAATATTCTAAAATATTAATTGGATTAGTCAATTTAATATAAGAATATTAAAATTACTGTCTTGGGGTTATGCACTCCTGCTTTCTGGGCACAATTTGTGTCACCAGCATATCTAAGTATGACTAATGCATTGATATTAAACACTAGTGTTTACTAAATATTTCTCTTAGAAGACCAAGTAAAACAAGATACCCCTACACTGATGGGTGGTGTCCACCAAAGGACAGCTGAGAATGTACATATGCTGTGTCTGGTCTCTAACTGTTAAACCCAGGATAACTATGACTAATTTCAAACAATAACTAAAAGTATTTGATAAACCCAAAGGTGACAAAAATTGAAACAGACACATGGGAATAAGCTCTGCTGCTACAGATCTGGTACTGTAGGCTCTTTAACCCATCCACGATTCAGAGAGAAATGCAAATCCTCTGTGACAATGCTTAGTTGTAAATTGCTGGAGGTTGCAAATTTAATTACGTAGGAGTTGCCAAGTTTTCCTCAGCAGGGCTCAGCCAGCCCTGACAGTGTAGTGAGGGAAGGCTGCCACACACCAAGCTTCAGAAAGGTGCTGGCCTGGCAGAGGGACACCCTCTAAAAATAACAGCAGATTGAGGAACGATGCTTTGAGAAAAACAAAGGTGCTCAGCTATTTTTAGAGATACTGACAAACCTCTCCTGTTTTTGCAGTGCACTACAATGGTGAATACAGAAAGGTTTCTTAATTTCTTTTAAAAACTTGACTAGTCCAAACTTTTGCATTCTCCCGTGTACACACAGTGATTCCCTGCTGGCAACTCTCCTTAACCTGGTTTATTCATTATCCCAAACCCACACTACTTGGGTGGACAGGTATTGCCTCCTCTGCTGTGCTGCTGTCCCGAGGCAGAAGTAAAGGCTGCAGCTTCAGTTAACACCTCCCTGCACCCCTCTCACCCAGATGCTTCATCCTTCAGTTCAGTGACTACTGCTAAAAGGAGCCCACTGCTACAGCCACAGCCACAACACATCAAAAAAGCAGCCATCAGGTTTGGAAAGGAGATACCAGAAAAGATAAAAATATGAAAAGAGAAACAACCATACAAGATTATTTCAGGAGCACAAGTTGCTTGAGTTGTAAACCTTCTTTGTATTCTTCAGGTGTGTTTTTGTACTTCAAGGTTTTCCTGCTGGTCTTCTGGAGGCTTTTTGATTTTTTTAATCATGCTGAAATTTCTGAAGTAAAGTAACTTCCTATCTGTTCCAGCCACCAACTAACATTAACTGTGGACAAAAATTTTATCATCTTTTTTTCTCCCCTCCTAGAAAGTTTTCTGAGATATGAAAAATACAAACTTTTTAACTTGATAGGCAATCACACAAGGACACTGTGAATCAATTAATTTTACAGAATACTAATAAAATGAAGAAACCCCTCCCCCTTCACCCAACCTAAAAGCTAAGGGGAACAAAACCCAATCTACTTGAAAAAGAAGGCAGTGATATTCTTTACACTGAACATAATAAAATAAAACGCTCTCAGGCAGCATATTTGAAAATGAACAGGTATGCAGGTGAATTGTGCCATCGTCACAGTGGTGCTGCCACCCTTTGACAGGCCAGACATTTATTTATTTTTTTTAAGTGGGGAAACTACAATTCAGTATTCAAGCAGCATGAGCTTTAGGAACACTGAACTTCAGAAGTATCACTGGCTTGGTGTATGCTGTGCGTAACTTCTGGCTTTCTCTTTTATCAAGGACAGAGTGAGTTTAAAGTGGGCTGCCTAAAAACTGTTGTTATTAACACAATAGTCACAGCTGAAGTGTATGCAATTACATTCACTCAGAAATTATCAGCCTGCAAAACACATCAACCCACAGTCTTTCACCTGCCAACTCCCCTAATACCCAAGTATAAAAATACTATCAAATTAACCTCTGTTCATTTCCTGGCCACTCACTCCCTGCTTTGCTCATTGTTCTATTTACTCCTAAATAAAGATGACTCTGCTTGGCAGGTCCCATTTGGCTAGGTCTCCAGTTTCAAATCATAGCTAAAAGAGAATTCAAATAAATAAAGGTGTTTTTACCCATCTTCACACTCCCTTCATCGAGCAGTCATTTTTAACAACTGGACTTTCACAAACAGAAACACAGCAAACGTTTTTCCATCCAGGCAGTGGAAGTGCAGACAGAACAAGGCCTCTGTGTCTAACTCCCAATTTTCTCAAAATGATTGATGGAGATGAGGTGGCAACAAAGACAAGAAAAAAGAGAAGTACCAGCATAATGTGTATTTTTTATAGGACTATCAAGGCCCAGAATACTTTGCTTAATTCTAGGCTCAAGAAATCACTCTGCACTACACAAAAAACAAAAAGTCATTCCTATTCTAGCAGTATTTGAAATATAAGCCAGGTCTGAGACATCAACATTTAGGACAGCAAAAGCTCCAACAACAGTACAGTTTCACAATTTCACAAAATGAGGCATAGCAACCACAAACACCAGTATGCCTGTCTTCAAAGAATGGTCAAGCCTTAAACAATCACTAAGGCACAATCCAGTACCTGAGCTGCTAACCATGCACAGGAAAGATAAGTAATAAACTCCTGATTCCTCATCACTCCATCTCCCAAACCTGGCTAGGCTAGGTAAAGGTGCTGATGTGGTTATCTGTCTCACAACAGACCAAGTCACCAATGTTTTAGGCTGACCAGTTTGTCGGGGGGAGCCATCTTGCATCCTGACAACATTCTGACCACCACTGAGAGACCACCAGTAACTGAGTACAACTTCTACAATGAGATGAAAAGAATAAATCCCACCATTAGCAAGAAGGTCCTACAGCAACAAATCGCAGGTTCCTCCTTCTCTGCTGCAAATATGAAGACACAGAAGTATTATGTGGTACAGAAAAGAGTCTGTGAAAGAGATTGGACTACCTGGGATGACTCCTTGTCCCAGAGGTTGAGTACACACTTCCCACCCTGCCCAATGAGGCAGAGCACAGCTTGCTAAACACTTCATAAATTACATTTATGAACTGCATAACAGGCAGTAATAAACATACATGTTTTTTAATATACGTGCACACACATCTATATTATGATTAATTATACCTAACTAGAAAGAATATTGTGAAAGATTAATTCCACTTAAAAACAGACCTGTACACATTACAAATTTTCTAACAAATACATGTTTGTAAACAAGGAGATTTGATGCAATTCACGGAAATGTTTTTACATTTCTTGTAAACAAACCAACCATATTGCATTGGTTCGCTGCTCCCTCTCGAGGCAGAAGTACAAAACTTCATTCTCTTTGACCTAAACTCGGTTGGTTTTTATAAGGGAATTCCAAGAATCCCATTTCTCTCTACAAGACCAAGTCTACACAGAAGATGCCGTACCTGCAGAAGTAATAAGCGCTGATTTGGAAGGAATCATGTGGAACCAGGCTGGCTATCTTGTCCCCCAATAAAGCAATGAACACTCTGACACAGCTAGGTCAAGGTCAACCACCACCTGCTTTCACTCCAGCAGCAGGATCCCAATACCCCTAATCTGTGTTAGCTATCTAACAGTGATCTCATAGCTATCTTCCATAAAAAGTAGGTACTTTTCACTAAATTTGAACCCCCTTAACTAACGGTTAAACAGTATTTTTATTGCAAGGTTGCTTCTAACTGCTGGATTTCTATTTTTTTTTGTTTGTTTTGCTGGACATTCACAGCCCTGGAAGTGTAGTGGCAGTAAATCCAGAAACTTCATTCTTAAATACAGCCAGAGATTTTGGTAGCCAAACCCATAACCAGTCTCCTGTGAACCAGAGTAACCACCAAGGTCAGGTTTGGAACAGTCATGTTTGCCACACCTTTGTTGACATAGGATGAAGACATTTCCCTAAACAGTAGGCTAGATTCACATCCACTTTCCCCCTCTCAGATCATCAACCTTTAGGGTTTTGCTCTTAGACTGACACATTTTCTAAAGAAAGGCATGAGGAGCTGATTTCTCCTCCTGAGCCCATAGCCTGGAACACTGAATGGAACTGAACCCAGGACTTCAGCCACGAACTTTTAACAACTAAGCCATGATTTTGAGCAACAATTGTTATTCTGCAGCCATCTGTGTAAAGCCAAGCCCATGGATGTTACATCAACATCAATGAGAGCCAACTGCACCAAGATGTAAAGGTGGCAGGAACCTGGCCCAATCACATAGATAAGCTGAGCTCTTCTACAGGAACAGTTGCAGGCCTGTGGGGAGTACTCTAGGATGCTTTTGTGGAAACACAAGTGAAATGCAGATGCCTTTGGCCGTTTATAAATCTAGTAAAAAGTGCTCATGAGCAGAGCAGGAAACTGCTAAGGTCGCCCTTCATCATGGAAATGAAACATTTGATAAACGCAGTGGTAAGAAGTTGAAATTAGAGAAACTACCTAAAATTAAGGTCCCTGTTCAAAGATTCATAAGCCACTTTGACATTTCACCAGCCTGAAATGCAAAGAGGGATTGAATCATCACCTGCCAAACCAATGGTCCTGTGCACAGCACGGGCTTAGAACATGCTAATACTCAGACCATGTGAATTTCAGCCTATTTCTCAAGCCAGCTGTTTGCCACCAACAGTTCCACAAGCCACCATATGGCTTGACACCCTGCCTGCTCTAAGTCAGACACAGCTTTTGGAAAAGCAGGAAAAAGTTCTGGGAAGCCCTGTGGCATCTTGCAGGTGAGAAGAACTGCTTCCTTCTTTGCAAAAAGCTACAAGACATAATTAACATAGAAAATACACAGAGGAAACTAAACCAGACACTCAGGGGAACTGTTAGTCATATAGCTGCCAAAAAAAAAACCCAAACAACTTCTACCAAAAATCCCTTATACAGAAAGCCCCACACCAGTGCCACAAATTCTGTGTTTATCATGAATCTCTGCAATGGAAGCAGCCAATACAGAACTACACACCTGTGTGGACACCATCAGTATCACTCTTGGTGGTGTGACATCTGTGTCTGATCTACTCACCAGTGACAGCAGCGCCTGCAGGCTATAATTTCCTGCAACTCCTTCATATACGAAAAGTCATGAAGGTCTGGGACTCACCAACTTATCAGACAGTGAGAGCTGGTTAAAATATGTTGGGTTTTGATACTTTTATAATGATGTATCTCTCTGGCAATTGGCTTTGAAACTTCTGCAAGAAACTCCATTCGGTTGCTTTAAGAAGAAACAGTGTCAAAACCATGGAAATAATCTACTCCCATGTCTAAATATACCAAAAATACTGCAAACACAGAATCACTTAACAGAAAGGTCAAATTCAAAAACCCCAAATACCCCACATACAGGTGAACAGACTTAAAAGTATTATGTATGTGCTTATATTTATGTTTTAAGTCAGCTGAGCATTTTGCTCACTACCAAGACCTCATCCAGTAACACACCTGGTTAATATCAGCATTCCGAGGCAGAAAATATACAATATTGTTGGTGATCTTCTTGGAGAGCCTGAAAATTTCAAATGTACAAGCCAGTAAAGGAAAAAACAAGAACGGGGAATGAAAAGTTCCTTGATATTAATTAATTTTGAAACTATGTCTCAATTTGAGCTATTATGCAGTTAACTAATAGTTAGTCTTCTGACTGTGTAGGATTCTCTTCTGAAATGCAGACATTATTATTGTTCAAATGCAGAAACTCTGTTTCACCATTAGTGCCCTAGAAAGCAGAAAAAAGCCCCCAACACTCACTTTTCATGAAAATTTAACCGAACTACAGAGAAGTATTTGAGAAATTTGAATGTAGTTTGTGGCTAATACATTTGGTTTACATTTTTTTTTAATCCACTTTGTGGAGTCTCTCACACGTGCATACTAAGATTTTCTTACTCTTACAAATATGGCTATATTTTAGCAAAAAAAAGGGGAACAAATTAATTATTCTTGGACAAAAGAAACCCCACAATTCACATATGATGAAACTATTATGTTAATAACTTCCCAGACAAATGAGTGCTCAATATCACTGTTAATGAACTAGTATGGAATTCTAAATAGTAATTAAAATAGTTAGTATTTTCCTTGCACCCTTCTGTGATTTCCCAAGTCATAGGCAGGTGCTATGGCTGAGAACAGTTTCAGTAAGGTATTTTAAATAAGACATTCCCTTTATAAATCAAATAAAAAGTGGAATTAATGACGAGGCCATAACTCACACAACCAGTTATTTTATATATAAATATATAAATATATAAATATATAAAAATATATATATATATAGCACATGGCTATTTGATTACATCAGGGTATTTTAATACAATAATATAAAGGAATTAAAACTGCCGAATTAATGCTTTAAGTCGAGAAGCTACTCAATTCTCTAATGGATGCTTTCCTTTCAGTAATAACTCATCACTGGGGTTTTTGATAATAAAAACTGAAAACATTTAAATGTAGGTGGGAAGAGGACTAAACAAATGGGTTGCACCTGGAACTCCAGCTGCTGCCCATGTCACACACAGTCAGCCAACCGAGCACGCAAACCCCACGGGAAGAAAGGGAGGAGAGGAAAGAGAGGGAGGAGAGGGAGGAGATAAGCCCACCACAAGGCACGCCAGGGAAAGGATATCCATCTGGGCAAATCATGCTCTGGATGTCGAAGATTTCGGCGCTGGCGTAGTCGGGGCCGCCCCAGGGCGGGCTGAGGAAGACGACGTCGGCGCGCAGCCCGGCCGCCAGCGCCATGAAGTCCCCGCACAGGAAGTCGATGTGCTCGGCCACGCCGTACACCTCGGCGTTGTGGCGCGCCAGCCGCAGCTTCTCGGGGTCGATGTCGATGGCGATCACTGCCCAGAGAGACGGCGAGCACAGGGGTTAACGGGAACCGGGAATGCCCCCCGAGCGCCGGCGGGTCACCGCAGCCCGACACCGACTGCTGGGACCAGCCCGCAGCTCGGCTCAAGGACTGGGCACAGCACTGCCTGCCTAAGAGAGGAAGTCCTTCTTGCCTCAGGTTTGGCAGGAGCCTGACAACTTCAGTGAAGTCAATTAGAAACTTACTCAAGAGAAACATTTATCTGTGGCTGGCCACATAGTTCTGAAAATGGAGTTTAAAAAACCCCAACCAGCACAGCCCAAGAGAGGTGGATGATACAAGAACAGTACATAATAAGAGAAATTAAAATTTAGCCAGGAAATACAAAAAGCCAAGTGAGATTTATAGATTGGATCATAGTCTACCAAATTTAATGCAGTAGAAACTACTGTTTGTCTTGCTCAAACATTACTCAGAATCTGAGTTAGATAAACTGGCATGAGTATCTAGCAGGAAACGTTTTTACAGAAAGTACTCTCAACATTTCTCTACACTTTCATTAGCTGGCATTAAACGAACATGAAGTCCTCATCACTTTTCTGTACTTGGTTCTGCTGAATCTGCAGGTGATTCCATTTAAGTACTATTCACATGTAACCTGGTTTTGAGTACACAGACTTCAAGTAACAACTAGGAAAAGCAGCAGCTTTGACAGAAGTCCACTTTTACCAGTGATCTCCAGAGCATCAGACAGACTAGATATTATGCCACACAAAAATAATGTTGACTAATACAACACAAATCCAACTGTGACTTAAAATAGAAAAGCAGTTTTATTGGTCCTTTTTGAAAACAGAGAGGTCATATTGTGAGTCTGATGAAGCGAAACAGCTGCTGTTGCTACAGAAGCACTGAGAAAGAAAATAAAGCAACAGAGCACGTACCCAAATGTTTTTAGGAGAAAGGCTAAAGAAACAAACTAATGCACTGTATAAAACACCTACTTACCTCTTTTTGAGGTCAATGCAAACTGAATAGCATTGCCTCCAACCCCGCAGAACGCATCCACTATGATGTCGCAGTTGAACGACTGACTAACGCGGACAGCAATGTGCTCAGCTATTTTCTCTGGAGTAACAGAAAACCAGCCCTCTGCAAAGGAAGGGGAAGACATGTATTTTCACCTCTTATTTCAAGGTCACCTCATTTCAAAACAACCAACCAAGCCCCACATAAAACTGAAGGTTTAGCATTAATCCCAAGAATTTTGGCTTAGTGCATTCGACCAGGAAATACTGGCTTTGAAGATGATAAACCCTGCTCAGTCCAGAGATTTGCTAAGCAAACAAAGTCTCACTGAAGCAAACTGATATGCCTCAATCTCAATACATGCTTTGTTGAACTGAGTGCTGAGGATTCTAGTTTACCAAGGAGAAGTCCATGGGCACAGCTATGGAAAACTTTTTACATCATGATTATGCTCTGGTGCAAATAAAACCAGACATTTCATTTTCTTCACGGCAATGTCTGGTCTGCTGATTAATCTGCAAGCCTGTGAAGCAAAGCATTAGAAATGGAAGGCTTACAAACCCAACAGACAAAAAATACCTGGTAATCCTAATTCCTCTTTTACCTATAAATTTATGATTTGAAGTGGTTTACAAGTAAATATGGAAAAAAGTCGCTTTGCAAGTGACTGCTGCAGGTCGGAACAAAACAGAATGAAACTAGATCCATCAGCATACTTGGAAGTTTCACAAAATTATTTCATAAAATATAGAAATAGAAAAATATCACTGAGTTCCTGAAAAAGTCCTGACAAAGTATGATTTGGGTCCAGCAAGATCTTCAGCAAACGTAAGGATGCTGATGTCTAATGCAGACAGGGGTGTCCCACACTAAAAGCACTTCGGAAGTCCAAGACTTCTATTCACCTGCCTGCTGTGGGGGGGAAGGATGGAATTTATCCATGGGTGCAAATATACATTCAGTAGTGTTCCTCCTTTAACAAAATTAGTAATAAACTGCAAGAAGGGCCACAGGTTTGGCTACATCCTATACCACCAAGGCAACACACTTGGTGCTGAACACACCTCTGTCTAGCTTAATTCCCTCATCAAACCGAGAGAAGAGCCGGTAGCGCTGTGCCCAGTACTTGACCAGCTCTGGATCAGCAGCAATCTCAGGAGGTATCATTCTCAGTGCATTTTTATTCCTCCTTCTTCTTTTCTTCTCCTTGTTCTTCGCAGCAATTTTTTCATCTGCAGCTGGAAGACACTGCAAAAGTTAACAGTCACTGTTCTTGTAGGCTAGGAATGTAATTGGTAGGTGAGTGTTAAGATACAGAAACACTGCTAAATGTTCTTTATTGCTGTTTGCCAGATGATGAAGATTAGTGGCTTTAAATTAAAAAAGAGCATCCTGTATTTCAAGGGATTAGTCATGGTCCTAAAAATCGTAACAGTTCACCCATTATTTAAGAGTCTTAATCTTCAACTGAAGACAATAAACTCTACATAAGGAGCAAACAAGTGTATCAGAGACCAGTCTAATGCCCTTATATCAGTTATGAATAAAAACCAATCTAGACAAGAGTTTTACAGTAGGAATCTAACATAACTGAACTACTGTAGGAAGGATTAAATTATACACAAAAACCTGTATAATTCTGCTTTCCTTTGTTTAATGTTAAATACAGAAGTTCGTAATACTGATTGTTTTTAAGCTAGAAAACAATTTTAACAACACATGCTCCCCAGAGCTCAGCAATGTGCATTTGAATCCAAAACTTGGTGGCCTGTGCAGCCACCTAAGGTTAATCACCATCATTCTTGCAGAGGTAAAAAAGGTGTGAATGGAAAACCTTAGACCATGTTGAGGATAAACAATGACTGTTCATCTATAAAGAAACCCTGCCAACATTAAAGACAAGACCTGGGATTCTGGCATTCCAGGAATAAGCTAATTCCACTAGCACAGCTCTCAATCGCTTTCATTATTCCTTAGACCTAATGAGTCTGTTTGAATTAACAAAATAAATAAGCAGTGCAGGACACAGTAACTTGGGAAGGCAGTATTAAGTCCACTGCCAATTCATTTTATCAGTTTGTAGGAAACTGATTTACCTTGGCTGACGTTCTCCGTGTCTGGCTGGAGATAATCGGGAATATCCAGAGCGACAAGCTGCCGCCCACCGCTGTGCTCTGGCCTCCCTGCCCCCTGCTCATCAGGGCCACTCACTGCAGCGTCCTGCACCTCCCCCTCAAGGTCACTCCCTCCAGGTTCTGTGCAGGCTGCACTGGAAGATGGTGGCTCTTGGATTTCTGTGTCCAGCGTTGCACTCTGTGTGGCAGCAGCGCCTTCCTGACCCTCGGAGTCGCTGCTGCTCACAGACAGTGCCTCTGCTTTACCCTGAGTGGGGGCTGTCTGGGACATGTCCTCCTCCTCAGGTTTACTAACCTGCTTCAGGAACATTTCCACCTGCAATTGTAAAATACCACAGATGATCAGATGGTGATCTGTTACCCAGAGCACAGTTTTAAAAGCCTTACAGTTCAAAAGCACCTGCCACTGCAGGCACTCTCTACCACGTGTATTTTGAAAACAGTAAAATATCCAGACTCAAAACATTCAAGAAGTCCCTAACCATGCTCCCTTTTTAAAACGTTTGGAAACGAGTTGTCTTTGGGAATTAGATGCCAGCTACCTCCAAAAGAGAAACAAAAACCCAACCAACCAACCAGCCAAAAAATCAACGGATAAATACAATAAATAATTCTCATGTAATACCTCAATAGTCACACTTGCCACAGCCCAGGTGACCAAGTCTACCACTCCACAACTATCTTTCTCTAATCTGCACTCAGGTATGTACTTTGCCTCTCAGGGTTTCTTAGCATAAACAGGTAAAATTACCTTCACACATTAGTTGCCTCACCTTCAAGATGTACCAAATGGTGCACGTGGTAAAGGGTTCTGCTGCACAGCAGAGAGCTTGACATAAGCTCCTACCCAACGCACAGATGCCACTCCAAACTCCTCAAAGGCACATGCAGATGCTCCCTTTTACATTACGGTTGCTCTGAGTGGCTCTTTCCTTACCTGAAAGTCTGAGGAAATGTATAACTTTTTTTTTTCTTCACAAAGTTAAAGTTGCCCTTGAACTATACTGGCCTCAGGTAGAAGACAAAAATTTATCAAAAATTATAGCAGTGGGACCGGAGTTCAATAAAACGTGTATGGTCACCACCAGAAAACAGTGCTTTACACTTGGGTTTTGGGGAATGTCAAGCACCCCAGAAGGTGAAGTAACATTAAAATCTGACCCCTCAGATTTTCAGAAAGATTCAACTAAGTAAAGTCTCCAACAAATGTTTCTACTTCTTACTAATTTCTGAGTTAAAAAAAAAAGGATAAAGTTATAGGTGAAAATAAATGCAGGTAGAGGTATAAGCAAACCCCTTTAAAAATTACCAAAAACATGGAAATACATGAAATACACTGTGAAATACACAATGATTTTCTGTTACTGCTGAAATGCCAGCACTAACAACTGGCCTCACATGCAATTTAAAATCAGAGACACTTTCAATAACAACAGAAACCTACACACATCTCTAGAACTATGTGCACACAGATGTTAAGAATGACTTTTGCATAACTTGCCATTTAAGCTCACATTCCTCTTGACAGGGTCCACCAGTGCCTTTCCACAGCCATCCTAACTTAAATACTCTTCACACAGGTGGGAGGCAGGGAGGAGGGGGAGAAAACAAGGGAAAAAAAAAAAGAGGAGCAGTGGACTGACATTTAAAAATGCCATCTACTTTGGGCAATTAATTTCTTTTCATTTTCGTAATACAACATCAGCTAAGGGTGCAGATAAATCTATGAATTACAACAGTGCTAACGACTAAACCTACCTTCCTCAAAGTTTTGCTTTTTTTGCATATCATTTCAGATTCCTCTGTAAAGAAGATGTGTGTGTTTTTGCTCTTCCTTGGTTTACGCATATCCAAGAATTTGGACTTGAGTTTTGCTTTTTTCTCCAAGTACTGCACACTCCGGTGGGTGAAATCTGGAATTCCACCATACCTGAAAATAAATAGATAGATAGATAGATAGATAGATAGATAGATAGATAGATAGATAAGGACTTAGTTGGTTCATTTCCAGTTTAGAAGCTTTAACATAAATGTTGATGTCCACAAAAATCTTCAAATATACAAAAATCTACAAATGTCTATAAAGTGTTTTTTTATTGCTCCACTTAAAATATGTCACTGGATGTAGCTGCAAAACAAGGTACCTTCACGAAAATTTAAAAAAATTTCATCTGAAAATGTTTAACCTAATTATAGATTTTTTTTTTTCCTAATAGTTGTATAACTTTAGATGAAAACAATTTCCCAGGCCAGCCTGAAGAATAGGAAATGAAAAAAAAAAATCTTGATTAGCAGAATAGAAGATCTTTTTGGTGGCTGTTGAGAACCTCCTGAACAGCTCCTTTTACCTTCTAGCAAATGCAATAAAAAACCCAATCAACTAAAAAAAAATCACCAGCCAACACCCTGGCAACACTTTACTAGTATGGCAACATTTTACTAATATAAAAAAACTTCATTCCAATATGAAACAGTTAAAAACGATGATCTCAGCTCACAGAACTCCAAACTGAGAGGACAACTCATTGTCAGAGCCTTTAAGCTCTAACTGAAGTAGCTGACCAGCCACTTAACATTTATGTAACTGCAAGTACCTTACATGTTACACTTCTGCTTCAAAGCGCTTTTCTTTAATTATTCTCTGTAACTCTACACCTCTCTCATTCTCTAGTCCAAGGATGACAGTTTCATTAAGAGCAGAGACTAACTATGGGAATCAGCTTCACAAGTTTAACAAAAAGGAAATGGAGATGAATGGTCTACTTCCATAATAACAAGAGAGCTGACTTGCTATGAAAAACCCCACAGTTCTCATAAGTAATTACTTCTGTCCTGTGCCACACTTGAAACCCAACACAGAGCAGGTTTCCTCAGGATCTTCCACGGGGTTCTCATCCACATCCAGCTCATGGCTAGGAAAAAACACAGATGACAAAGTTACTTACTGTGAATAAACCAATCATTTTACAGCTATATCACTAAAAATCTTGCATATTGAAAACATTTGAATGTGGGCTTCAAGTAAGTTCCTCCACAAACTGCTGAAACCAAACCAAGCAGATAACACCACTCTATTCATGTGCATGAATTTTTGGGTTGGATTGGTTTTTTACACTACTGAGCAATGCCCTTCTACTGTGGTTACAATACTCCAGTTATTCTGAATGACCTCTTAAAATATTTAATATCAAGCCCTACATGATGAAGACAGTGTTTACTCACCCTATTTCCAAAGTACTTCTGTCATCTATCATGTTATCTATATTATTATCTATTATTAATGCTGTGACAACAGCAAAATACTAGAACAAAACCAAAGCTGTATGATTAGGAGGTAACAATTCCACCCACTCCTTCACATTTGAGTCTGCAAATTTATTAGAGAGGAAGAAACATCTCACTATCTTTGAGACTATATATTTTTAGAGAGGAAAAAAAAAACTGTGACAAGGCAGGTATTGGCTATTTTATGACTGCCATAGCTCTGAGAATTTTACTGGCAACATTCAATTCATTTGAACAATGCAAATTATTAACTGTCATTCTGTTATTGTCTAATACTAATTAGACCTAAATATGCAAGCTTGCCCTATGCAATTTAACAATCTTGTACACTTCAGTGACACATGAATAATACCATCACCTTGTATAGTCATCAAGGCCACACATTGTTTTCATAAAGTAATGAAGAGAGGAAATATCCACTGCTTGTTACAAGGCAAAGCAATAAGCAGTGATGGAAGACTATGTGGTTTTGTAGTGACATTTTAACTCACATCCTCAATCAAAGGTATAGTTAGTATAAATCAGAAGGCTCCTGGACCTGGACCTCAAGAGAAAAAGGCTCATGTAAATTTCATGACTTGCCTTCTCTTGACTTTGACATGTCTGTATTCAGGAGGCTCTTCATCCTCATCTTCATCTTGGTCATGAAGCAGCAACTGCTCTTTTTCATTTGAATTCGAGCTACATGGCTCCTGCACACCTAAGAAACAGATACATCATATTTTCCTTCTGCATAAATCTTCTTCTTTATCTTTCTGTCCCTAAAGTACCCCTGCAGCTACAGCTAGTTACTGTGCCAAACACACATCTTTACCTGTCTTTGTTTGAGGGACAACATACTAATAAAGCTTCCAGTATTACACTGTAGTGTTAACAATCTTATGCAGGACCAACTTCAAATTATGTCCCCTCTCCAAGAAAAATAAAATGCCTACAAGGTACAAAATTTGAAACAGTTTCCTCCTTGTGTGTAAAATTTTGTTTCCATCTCATTAGCTATGCAAAGATATTCACACAGATTTAATAAGAGAAGATTTAAACACTCCTCTAATTTCTTTTTGGAAAGGAGATTTTCTTTTCACCTCTCCCATTCCGGCTCTAATGTAGGATCAAAATGGGACCACACCTGCTTCTTCCTCTCTTAGAAAGTCACTAGCAGCAGACTCAAGAGCCTCAGCTGCAATATCAAGACTGAGATGAATAATGAAATAAGCACTAACAGTGATCTCTCACCAATATCTGTAGTACATTTGAAGATTTATGAAGTACAAGTTCTGTTAATATCACTTCTGGCTGAAGAACACATTCAATATACAGGTTAGAGATGAGAAATCATCCAAAGAAGCAGAGGGAAGAAAAAGGAATCAAGTATGCAATCATTCTACAAAATACCTAAACGACTTTTTAAAATAACACAGATGTGCCCTTGTTTCTTACATAGAAACCTAGAGAATTCTGATAACCAACTTTACCTGTATTACCTGACTGGTTAACACATTTATTTTCACAAGATGCTCTCCTTTTCCTGCTTCCTCCATCACAGGGCTCCTTCTGGCTTCCACTGTCGGATGAACTCTGCTCTTCAGGACCATTGTGGGCTATTGTTAGAGCAGCACTGCTCTGCTCCACTTCCTCCAAATTCAGACTTAAATTACAAATCCCAGAGATTATTTCACTGTGGGGCTCAGCACCTGAAGGGAGTGTTTCCTCACTTCTGGTGTTGTAAGGAGACAGCTCCAAGCTCAGCACTTCACTGTGCTCAGGTCCTGGGCTAACCAAGTCCATTTCTCCCAAAGGACGAGTCTCCTGTGTAACCCCATTAACTTCCACCTTGTCACCATGTGAGCTCTCAGCAGTCCATCCTTGACTTGTCCAGTACTGAAACTGCTCCCAATAATACCAGTACAGTTCACTGTAATGCTGCTCCCATTCTTCCTTAGTATCTGGACTATTCCAAGGCTCAGAGGCTGTGATGGCCTCAGACAATGAGACCTCTTGGTGCTTTTTCAACCAGCTTTGCCACAGAAGGCCCTCTCCATACTCGCTCCAGTACCTCTCCCATTTTTCCTTAAGTTCACTGGGTAAAGTCTCACTTGCAAGGCTTTCTGAATTTTCACAGTTCCCTTCCACTACAGCTTGAGGTTTGCTGCCCATCTCACACTGCTCTGTAGCTAGGGCCAGCTCACCAGAAATGGACTGGATACAACCACCACAAGTTTTGTCCTGGCATTCCTGCCCCATTTTATCCTCATGCTTTTGCTGCAACTCTTTTTTCTTCTTCTTTTTCTTTTTCATAATCTTCATGTTATTTTTCTTTCTGTAATTTTCTGTTGCCTAAAAGATAATGGAAAGACACAGTTAGAAGTCCACAATGTATATACAATCTTGTTCTCTCTCTGATCACCTTTCTGTTTCCATTGGAACCCTCCCTCTCAGTGCAACCCTCCTGCTAGCTTTCTTTCCAAAAAAGCTGTAGAGTTTCTGGGTCTGATAGGGCCCTGCTACACAACCTTGACTGACACTTCTGAGGAAGTTGTGAGAAAGAGCTGTAAGAAAGTCTACAGAAACACGCACACACACAAAAGCAGAATGGTAGACAGAAGTGGGGCTGCTGAGAGGGAAGTCCTTAGTAGCTCAAAGATTCAAAAGGAAAGACATCAACAAGAAACACTATAAAATCCGAAAGGGTCAGGAATTGAAGGGTCACAGGGTTGAGCTCAACAGCAAAACAGTATCTTGGTAACATCAAGGATCTGTTTTATGGGGCTGACCTTTACTTTCACCCGGTGTCTGCCTGACCAGCAAACACTGTTCAGTGTCTTATTAGGATAGTGAACATAATGCTCAGCCTCACGAAAAGTTAAATCCTTGATATCTTTGGGTGCTGTACACAAAAAAAGCGTCATTTCATACTCAAAAACCCTGTAAATCCTGCAACTGAATCTCTGTATGTCTTGAAGACACTGACCCAAAAGAGGGGAGCAATATCCTTTCCATCCCATACTAATCTCCAAGGTGGCTAACAGAAATACAAGGAAACAACAACCTTCTGCCCAAATCCTGCAAAGATTGCACTGCACAAATGAAAGGTGGCCTCTTCATTTGTGCAATACAATCATTTCACTTGCTACAACAAACTCGGCTACTACAGTTGTCTGGTGGAACAGAAGACAGAAACCTGTTCCTGAAAGGAACACTAAGGCAACTTGTTGGTTTCACCAATTAATTACTTGTTTCAGAGGGGCTTCCTGTGACGGCAAAACTCACATGGGCAAGAGACTGTAAATGTACAGATATTACCCCAAATGCCCCATCAGCTGTAATCCTTAGTTTTGTTACACTGACAAAAGCATAAGGGGGACTATAAACAAGTTAGAACTGAAGAACTGGCATTGATCTTTCATCCATATCCCTCATAATGTCATGTTACTACACACAGTTCAAAGCACAATGCTCAGCAGAAATCTAATGAGAAAATGTATTATTTTCCCATTCAACTTATTTGCATAGTACTACATAGCAACAAAAATGGCACATAGACTTTGGACTTGAAGTTGGATATCTGTATGGTCTATTTGCAAGTTATCAAATAAAATCACATACAAGTTTCTCCTATTTATTTACAAATTAATCAAGTCAGAACCATGCAGTGCTCTGCACAAAAGTACTGTGTCACTGTCAGGGAGGTCTGTACTCCATGAAGTGGATGCTGTGAATATTGCACTGTCTTTTTCTCATCTGTGAAAACTTCAGGCCCCTTCTAAAGCCCGAATGCTCCCTCCTATGGGAAGCAGAGCACCAAAGCCTCACTCCTGCCTTTTGGAACAGCCTGGCTTTATCAGCTGCAAGGGGGATTTGAAAAACTAGCTTTTTACATTAGTTTTTATAAAGCTAAATGCTTGAAACTGTGTGAAAATGCATGCTCAGACTGGAGTGTATTAGTTGTCCTTATGTGCAGGATCAGCTTTACTGCAGCTCTTTTAAATCAGGTGTCTCTAGTCACAAGAGTAGTATAGCTGTGGAAGCAAAAAGAACAGCCTTGACCCTATTTAGTCCAACTGGCAGGTGGGTTTTACAACCTGGACAGACCAAGGTGCTGTGTGCTGGTACCAGGATGCAATGCAGGCAGCTTAAAGGCAGCTCAGACACATTTCCATGAACTGATATCACAGAATAGCTGAGAGGAAGCACGTCCCTAGGTCTGGAAACACTGCACAAACAGAACAAATAAAGCAAATAAAGATTTACCACCAAGGCCCTGTGGGCTGACTGCCCACCAAACTGAAGAGGCAATCCCATGCTCTTCATAAGCTCAGCTTCCGAGTCTAGTTCAACTTCTTCCAGCCCCAGGGCATGATTAGTATCCACCTTTAATCTCCCATTGGGACAATGGTTCTCCTCCTCAGATGCTTGTTCTTCCCCTGTTAACAAGTTATATTACATGAATATAATCTGGTTCTGACACCTTGATGCCACAGCATGGCATACAAAAAATAGCAAAAGCCTCTTATGCTTCCTTTCTCATTTAAAAATCTTCCTCACAAACACCTCAGTTTCTGCATAACTATCAGTAGGAATCAAAATGTAACTTCGACAGCCAAAACACTGGACTGGGTCTGTCTGGAAAGGAGTTAACATTCTCCACAGCAGCCTCTATGGCGTCGTGTTCGGGATCTGTGGCTGAAACACTGTGGATAACACTGTGATGTTTTGGCTGCTGCTGAGCAGTACTTGCACAGCCTCATAACTTTATCTTTGCCCGACTCTGCCCTCCCCAGCAAGCCTGTACTTCTATCAAATTGTTAAGCAACAACGTCTGTATATAAAATCGTAAATACTATTGAGAAAGAAGGAGCTGTATATGGATGGAAATTATGAAATCAAAAGCTCTTGACTCAGTTTATAATAGTGAAACATTCAAGGTTTATGGTTTGGTTGTCCAGGATACATTTACTGCCAAATTATCACATAACACAAGACCTTTCCATTTTTAACTGATTATTCCACCCACAGATCACCCCTATATGCACAAAAACGTGGTTTACAATCTCCTTCTTTCACTCCTCTCATATTGCCTCCATCTAATCTGTGCTATTATCAGCTTCTGTTTCTGCTCAGAATTCCTTCCAAATCAAGCTATTATGCTGCTGCATCTACCGACACAGCAATGATAAAAAGAAATACCAAAGGATTATGTTCAGGTAGGCAAACTTGAGGAATTCAGGAGGATGGAGTAAGGGAGTGGTGTTGAATTTGTAAAGTGTATACACCATGATAATTCCTAGATTACAAGCATGCCATATGAGACACTCTGGTCCTCCTCATATGATTCACTGTATATATGAGAATCATAATTGTCCCCATCAGTGCTACTGCTTCTTCTGTACTTCTGGCTCAGCAGATTACTCAGCAACAGCTAATGTCCTAGGCTGGGGTAGAGACCGCAGGAAACAAATATCTAGGATCCACAGACCCTCCATTATGCAATTAATTTTGAGTTAAGCTGAAATTATGATTTAAGACCAGGTCAGGGACCTGTGATATAATCTGTTCCATGCACCAGGTGAATATTATGAGGCGGTAACAGGAATGAGCACTGTACCTGCTTTGACACAAACTTTTGCACCAAGATTATGATAACCTGAAAGCTATGCAAGTGTTATTATTCACATCTATCCCCATAACAGAAGTACTGAAAAACAACACAGAAATAGGAACAACTTAAATAACCAGACATAACTCACTTTAAGAATGACTGCACATCACATTGCATAGTACACTGTATTACCTTACCTGTACTGTCACTGTCATCTTTGACATAAATTCCTTTTAATCCCAGTTTATATAATTTTCGATCTCTGTAAAAATAAAGACAGACACCGATGCAGAAAGTCACCACAGAAACATTTTTTTTTACAGTAAAAACAATCATTCCGTGGAAAAAACCTCCCCAGGGATGCAATAAAATCCCCACCACTGGACGTTTCATGATGAGACTGGATGGGGTACTTAAACTCTTCTAGGCTCCGTTCCCATGAAAGGCTGGACCAAGTGACCTTTCCAGCTCCCTTCCCACACGGGCTGCCCTGTGACTCCAGACACGCGAAGCAAATAAAAAGAAACAACATCTGGAGAAGGCAACACTTTAATTAAAGCCTGACGGGAAAGCCCATAGGAGGGACGTCCAGAAACCGCTGCAGCTACGCGGAACACCCCGGAATTAAATTTTCCGGTCCTCCTCTCATTGAGAAGCCGGCTGCTGCCCCGCGGATGGGGAGCGGGAAGGGGGCGGCAGGGCGCGCTGAGCCCCGGCTCCGGCCAGCGGGATCGGCGTCTGGGGGCCCCTCTCACCCTTTCCTGCTGCCCCCCATCAGTGAGAAGCACGACCTGTCGGGGTCCTTTCGTGCACACTCCCGCAAAACCCCGCTCCCCTGGCCGCCCCTCGGCCGCCGCAGCGCGGCCCTTTCCGCACGTCCCCGGCGGGCGCTGCCCGGCCGCGGGCACAGGGACAGGGACAGGGACGTGAGGGGCGCGGCCGGCGCTACTCACTCGACGAAGGCGCGGGAGCAGAGGCAGATGATGCCGCCGGCCGCCCCCGCCCGCAGCAGCAGCTCGGCCACCAGCCTCGGGCCCGGGTCCTGCACCATTCCTGCGGGAAGCTCCCCACGCCGGGCCCGGCCCCGCCGCCTTCCGCCGGAACCGCCGCCCGCGCCCGCCCCGCTGCGGCCGGGAGGGGCCGCGCTGATCCGGTGCCGGCGCTTCCAGTGGCCCCCCGCCGGGAGTACCGGCGTGTGGATGGGGCTCGGAGTAGGCAACAAGGAAGGGGGGAAGGGGCATCGCAAGTAAAATCTGCAACAAAAGATGCAGCAGCCAAAGCCTCGTAAAGCCGGGAGTGGGAAACAGAAGCGGAAAGCCTGAGCAAGGCATTTTTGGAGTAGTGACTGGAGCAGAATCATAGGATCACGGAATGGTTTGGGTTGGGGTGGGGGGGCTTAAAATCGCCTTGCACCGATCCCGCTGCCATGGGCAGGGACACCTTCCACTAATCGAGTTTGCTCAAAGCCCCGTCTGGCTTGGCCTGGAACACTTCCAGGGATGGGGCATCCACAGCTTCTCTGGGCAACCCCAGTGCCTCACCACCCTCCCAGTAAAGAATTAACAGGAGGGCTTAAAACGGTGAGAGAATGGGCAGAGGGAGTCAGAATGAGAACAAAGCCTGGTGAGAAAAAGGGCCTGGGAGGAGACAGGGTGAGGCAGGAAGGTCGGAATGAGGCTCTGGAGGCAGAAGTTGGGTGGGGAGGGAGGAAACCATTGGGATGCAGCCATGTGTGATAGGGTACAATGACACAGATAATCATGCTTTGCTCACAGATTTCTTTACTGTGGGGTCTTGCTTCAGGCAATAGATCAAGATATGACCTGGGAAAACACCACTGTGGAGTGAGAGAAGGACGTGACGACTTGCGAGAGTTTAGAGTAGGAGGTTGGTTGGAGACACGGGAAGGTGCAGTGACGAGCAGACCACAGGATCCTGACCTGTAGAATCAGATTCTATTCCTTTCTCTACTGCAGAGAATTTATATGATGGTGCACATATGAGGGATTTCCTCCATGAAACACTGAGCGATGGATTGTTCAGCTCTACTTAGATTACTCAGAGTTTATCTATAAAATGCATGAAATTCCTGTCTCTAAAGAGCATTACAAAGCCTGCCTTGACATCACTGGTACAGGGTTTCTCAGATAAAAATTACGGATTTTGGGGTCTCTCCTTACCTGCTAGCTTGCTTAATGGACTGTGGAAGAGTATGAGAAAGGAATGTATCATTCATATCTGCCCTCCTTTTAAGCCCTGTGCTGTTTTCAACCAGGACAGGGTTTTTTTGCAGTAGCATGAAAATGGAGAATACCATTACTAAACCACAACAGACCCTCTGTAACGTGTTTGTTTTTGACAAGCTGGGATATTGGGCTTTATGTTACCTGCATTCAATGCACGATGAGCACTGTGGTTTGTCTGCTGTGCTGTCTTGTTCTGCTTGCATCAGAGTATTTTACGTAACAAGGCTGTACAGCCTCGTGAGGGTGCAAGATGTCCTCAGGATTTATAAGACACTTCACATAGAAAATGTGCAAAGAGGAGTTTGGAGGCAGAAGGATGTTCAGGTGACAGTAGCATAACTACAACAACAAATTCCATCCACTTAAAAAAAAAAAATTTAGAATTAATTGTATCCTGATACATCTGATATACACGTCTGGTATAAACAAAACTATTAAATGTCAACAATAGTCAGGGCTTGAATATGTCTATCACTACAGTAATTAAATACTTTAGAAATACAAGGAAAGATTGCACCAGTTCTAGCATTCATGTGGGTATAACTGCATCTGCAATTCAGATGATATATCACCTTCATCTTTCAAAACTGAAAATGCAGTAAAATGAAAACCTTTCAACACAAACTGTTTAGCAACAGCCAAATGCTATGCATAGAAGTTGAATTGTGAATTGCAAAATATTTTGAGAATTATGATACTCCTCTTTTTAAGGAAACAATGCTATGTTTTTAGTGAAATGCAGAAAATACTATTGTGTAAGAACAAGATTCCTCTTCTTTTATAATATTGCAGCCCAATACCCTGCAGCCCGCAGGAGCAGCCACCATCAGGTAAGGCTAGACCTATATGGGAATGCCTCCTCATACTGTCCCATTCCCCAGCCACCTGCAGCCGATGGCATATGTTTTCTTCGTGTTTAGTAAGACAGTGGATTTCTTCTCATGACACTTGTCCAGTTTACCCCACAGCTGTTGCATAAGAAGTAACATTTTTCATTTTGACCGTGGCTTCTCCCAGCTTCAGATGATGCTTTCCTTATAAGAAGAATCAGCAAGCAGTGGATCCATACTCAGCTACTGTGCTGATGGATTTTATAGATGTCAGTCATATTCCTTATAATCTCTTCCAAGCTGACAAGCCCTGGCATATCCAATGTTCCTCCTCTGGGGTCTGGTCTGTACCTCTGGTTTTCCCCATTACTCTGTTTTCTAGTTGTACTTTACCCTACTAGAGATACCCCCTTCAGACCATGACTGCACTGATCAGTCTGACCTAGGCAGGGCAATGCGCTTGGGCTGTGATTTCTAGCCCAGGACTTTAAAATGTTACACTTAAACTGGCAAAAAGATGCTTGTAACAATACTTGTTTCACTTTAGGTTGCACTGGCAAATAACATGCTTAAAGTAAAATAAGCCATCCTAAAAAATTTCCACTGATGAGATGCTACTGATTTAAGAAGTCGTGTAATGGAGCTAGTAAAAGTTTGCTCTTGACAAGGAGCCTGTCTTATAGGGAAACAATGGACTGCTTCACGCAGAGTTGGTACAGGGTTGGTATGTCCTTCCACTAGAACCTGACATGATTTACCTGATCCACATGGATGACACCAAAGCAACCTGCATTGCTGTAGCCTCTTCCCCAGGCTACCTGCCCTTGTCTGCCCACCCTTGCTTTCCTCTGGTACATCCTGGTCTGAAATGCTTCTTCTCTACTCCCCCACCTCTTTCTGTTTCTTGCTCCTTGCTCTCACACACAGTCACGGGGCTCAGCTTCAAAGGCCTTCTTGGACCTATCTGTTGTTATTTTTTTTAATATATCTTAGGTGATAGTGAAGATCTCCCCTTTGCAGTGATCCTGGCTTTGCTGCTTTAATCTGTGCTTCTCAGAAGGTGACCTTGCCTCCCAACTGGCTTTAAAGCTTTTCATTATTTTCTTTTTAAATCCCTTTTCAAAGCTAACTTCCATGACAAATACTGACCAAACAATGATAATATGAAGGATTCGGGGAATAACATCCTTAGCTATTAAAAATAAAACAAAAGCAAATACACACAATGTTTATAAAATAGAACATATTTTCACAGTAACTCTTACCTGCTCATGTAATTCTGAGCTCCACCCTTACATTCACATCTCCCTTACCATGTAAGAATAGTGCTGGACAAATAAGGCAAGTATTTCTAAGTCAAGATGAAGTTTATTTTATGTTTATATAGGAACTCATAGAAAAGCACCTTCACTGTTTCCTTGAAGGAAATTACTGGATTAGATATGTATCTGAATATAATAAAAAAATCAAATAGTTTATCAACATCTCCCTTTATAAGCAGGTGATAAGATTAAGAAATTGAGAATACTATTTAAACAGAGTAAAATTTTCAAATTTACATGTTTCTAAAGACAAGTAATTCTGTCACTTTTATGTGGTGGATAAGCTGAGAGAAATATCTGAGAGCATTTAAGTCAATACCTTGCATTCTCTCTTAGCAGGAAGGGATAGGTAGACCCGAATTCCCTACATGAGAATCTCTAATCTCTGTAATTTGTATATTGAAAGAATTGATTCAGCTGAAGTGTCTGGACCGCTTTCTGCAAACTGTGCCCTGGTTCTGGATGCTCAAAATGCCAGTTTTAATGGTCTTTGTACTTGAGATTTTTCTTCCTGGTGCTCTGTACCTTTTCAATCTTTAGCTTCACCCTTGTAAGAGAAAGGATAGCTTGAAGGTGGCCAGTGGACTGTGGACCAGAAGGTGGCAAATGATGACATCCGGGGAAGTTGTCTGGAAAATTATGGCAAGCTAAGTGAGGGTTTTTTCTTTTAGCTTAAAAAGTTTCTAATAAAGAGGAGAAATGGAGGAAATGTCACTTCACCAGTTGCAGGTGTACACAGAAGGTTATACAATTGGATTGAGCTTCAGAGGCACTCCAGTCCTCTCAAAAGCTATTGGCCAATGTACAAATGACCAAACACTCAAACACTATTCATCACTTGGAGAATTAGAGGTCTCACAGTAATACCTCCTTTACACATTTTTTGATAAAGATGAGAGTCCACTAAGCAAATGCAAATCACAAGGTCAGGGTAGTCTGACATGATTTTGTGATCATTTGTGAGAGAAGGGTTTTTTTTATTGTGTCAAAGTCCCCTTTGACACTTAGATATGACTGATCTGACACACGAGAAAGTAATTTTATGTGGCAATATTACCTCAGTGGGAATTAAACTCTGATCCTCCCAAAAACTTTGTGCTTCTAATTTTTGTTCAGCTTTTGCTTTTATTTTGAAATACCTAGAATCATTTAGGTTGGAAAAGACCTCTAAGATCATTGAGCCCAACTATTAGCACTGCCAAGCCCACCACTAAACCATGTCCTATGTGCCACATCAGCAAGTCTTTGAAATACCTCAGGGATGGTGACTCAACACTTCTCCGGGAAGCCTGTTCCAATGTTTGGCAACCCTTTCCATGAAAAAATGTTTCCTAATATCCAACCTAGATGCACCTCCTCGTGCCACTTGAGGCCATTTCCTCATGAAGGAAATCCCAGCTTTATTATGAAGCCATCCCAGATAGATTGGGTATTATTTTTAAATGGTAGATAAGCCAAACAATTCTTTAAAAAGACACAGAGCAATCATGGTATCCAGACAGGTTTTTTAAGTCTGTTACTTACTATACAGTACATTTTTTATCTCCTAATTGCCTTCTTAAAGACACCTGAAGTCTCGGTCTTCTAGTAATGGGCAGAATCCTCTAATTACGTTGTAGCTGTACACAGATTGTGTCATTAGCCAAATCTGTGGGAGATGCAGGTTTTTATAATCATTGTGGTTGCCTTAGCTGTGATGGGTTGTTCAGTATTCACAATTACAGTGAAACAATAATACTGTTAAACAGCAATTATTTCACTTTTACAGAGCAAAGAAGAAGCGTTTAAGAGAAAAATGACTGGAAAACAATAATAAAGGGTACTTCAGCCACAGCTCCACATTCTGTGATTCTAGGACAGAGTATGAATTTTAATTGCTCTTATATTTATCCAGTGAAGTGCTCTGAGTTTCTTTGTTTTTGTTTTGTTTGCTTTTGTTTTGTTTTGTTCTGTTTTTTTAATGTGTATGCATTTTTTGTGATTTTGGGTTTGTTTTTGTGTTTTTCTTTTTTGTTTTAGTGATGTCTTTTCTGTTTCTTTTTCTGCATAAACCAGGTCAAATAAGCATATGTGACATTTTACCAGAGTGGAGAAATTGCCACAGAATAGATAACCACTTTGGTGTAGCACTGGGGAGTCCCACTGGTTGTTGCTGGCATCTTTAATTCCTACATAAACAATCTTCTAGCTCACACTTGGAGGCAAAAGCCAGAAAGACTACAAAGCTAACAGATAACATTTTAATGCTTGTACTGTGGATTTGATTGTCCCTGGTTCCATATGTCTTCGCAGCCCAAATGAACAGTTGGTGGTGCCTGCTGCTGTCAAAGCACCTTTGAATCATGTGGGAACTATAATTAATTGGAACAGTACCTGTTTGGCCTTGCCAGTTACCAGGCACTGTTAACCTAATGCTTCTGTTTCTGCCCAGTGTAGTCTTGGGTTTAACTTTTTTTTTTTTTTTTTTGGTATGGTAGTAAATGCAGTTAAATCATCCAGTTCCATAGCTCTAGCTAGATAATGGGTCAGATCATTTATTTTACAAATGGCTGCTATTCATTTGCACCTTTGGAAGTGCTGCTGATGTAGTTAAAGCCAAAGAAGGCCACATAATAGGACTGTGAATACATCAGAGACATCTTAAAGATTAGTTTGAAGATGTGTGGCTTTTATTCTTCTTCATCATAAAACACATTGTTCATGTAATTGGGTTTTTATATTTATTCCTATAAGTAAGTTTTATAGTGCTTTATTGGAGCTCTGTTTTCCAATATAGCTTGGAAAGTTGTAATTTTATGTTTCTCTTGTTGGTTATTAACTTTTACTTGTGAATTTGTGGGTTTTTTGGCATTGTATGAGAGCCCTAATCATAAATCCATTATAATAAATAACATCTACATACTCATTGAGAAGGTTGGTCCTAATCTAAACAGTGAGTAGCAACTTCACGTGAAGAGTGCAAGACTTTTTATGCTTTCAGGCCAAAAAGTGGGGTCAAAGAAAGACAATTCAAAGGACATGGCCATAGGCAAGTGCTTAGAGAAACCATTAATTTTCACCTCAACAGGCACGACTAACCACTAAACAAGATCCTGCTGGTTTAAGTAACTGCAGGGTGACAAAACTGATGTAATGTATCTAACCTCCCAAGAAAGAGGGTGCAAATTAGGGACGTGCCCTTGCCTACCTGCAGTAAAGCAGTTTGATGTTAGTCCTTCTGTAATAGAAAGGAGGTCTTCTTCCATACAGGGATCTTCCTCTGAAACTGAGCTTGTTCCTGCTGAGGTCCTGATCTGCAGATGCAAGGATGTCCTTGGTGGCAGTTAAATGTCTAAAATCAGGGCAAGCTCTAGCAGTAATAGGCTGGCCACTTGCTAGAGCTTCTTTTTAGATGGAAATCTTTTGGTGACCAGTAGCTTTATTATTTTCTTTCTGTTAAATTAATAACAATTATATGTGTATTTCTTTCATGGGACATTTGAATTATATATTTTAAATCTATTTGCTGTGCTTCATGATTAATATTTTCAATAAAATTCTAGGGGTTGTGTTGTTTCTCTGGAACTAACCATTGAAGACTCTTGCTTTCCAGCTTGTACTTGAGGATCCAAAAGCTTTAGCTACATTTTACCTTCAATGCTTTTGTTGAACAGGAAACTTTTATTTCCTTCTCCTCCTTCTGCACTCTCTCAGCTCATCAGTTATTTTTAATTTCTTTAGTGATAGCATGACAAATATGAGAAATTAGAGACTGGTAGGCATTACCTAATTAGAGACTGGTAGAATCTGGGAGGTGTTTCCCCAGGTTTAACATCTGGACTGCAAATTACACCAATGCATGTGAAGAGAGACTACCTACTGAAGCATAATTTGGAAATAAAAAAATTTCCTTTCTGTAATACAAGCTCATATTAGGGTGACCACATAAAGAGAAGAATGCACAGGACTGCAGCCAGCAGCAACTGTCTTTGAGATAATTAAAGCATCAAGAAGAAGCATGTTAACTTCTAACTACATTTCTGCTAGGAAATGAAGTAGTCAATCATCTGAGTTAAAGACCTATCGTAACTTGAGTGCAATTCAGGGCTACTTAAGCTAATTGCTCATTGTGTTTTTAATAGCATATGACTTTTTTAGCACCAGGGACTGCACAGGCAAGACTTGTTTCACTTAAGTGGTTTAACTCAGATCGGGATCTAAGTGGTTTACTGATTTATTAATGACACATAATTAGCTGACACTCTGTGAACTTTACCTTTTGGATCAATATCAACTGGCTGACAGATAAAGCAGAGGGCAAAACACTTGCAGGATGTTAAAAAGCACCTACTAATTACTAAACTCCCTAATCCCCACCATTTCTAATCCCACAGGAGCACACTTAGGTGTGCACACCCCTTGGACAGGACAGGGGGTGACAAGTGCACCCCTCTCTTGTGGCCATGCATGTTCTCCTGCTGGAGACGGGGTTGCTGTGTCTTTACCTTTACCTACTCCCTGCTGCCTGCTAGTCCATGTGCTGGTGGGAAGGCACTCCATGGGCTCTGATCTGTGGGTTCTCTGCTGGTGCACCCCATCCTGGGAGGATACAGGACAAGATGGCAGTGGGGTGATGCCTGGCAGCATCTGAGGCAGGGATCAAACTGCTGTGCTGAGTGCCTTCCACTCCCATATCTCACCCCACAGTCACAAGGTTCCCTCCATTTTTTTATACTTCTCAAGCTGGATCTTTTCTCAAAAGCCTGTTGGTAATCCCCCGGTTTCTGCTTAATCAAACAGATCCCTCTCATAAACAAACATTGTCATTATTCATCTCCTGTTTTGGAAATCTGCCTGCTCTCAGATCAGGCAGTTTTGGGTGTCCTGTCTTTGCATGCTGTTTCCATGCTCCTTTCATACAATGAGTTACTATTCAATACAGGTCCGTCAAGAGGTCTTGTTACCTTGAAACTCAACTGGTATAAAATTACTATTATAACATTTTATGTTTTTGACAGGTGAGGACCTGTGTGGGGGTGGAAGAGACACATCACTCACCATGAGGCATCCCTGGTGACTCCTTCTACTTCATTGCTGGTTTGCCCAGCGTGGGGCACAGGCTCTGTCATTCCATAGCTGGTCATCTCACAGTTAAAATGCCAGGGAAACATTTTCATTGTATGAGATTATGCTAAGTAAGAAGTACTTTAGATTGAAACATTTTTATGAAACTCACAGATAAATATGTACCTCCATTAATTCTGGTAAGAAAAGAGTGACATAAAGGTACAAACCAAAGGGGGTGTTTTCTCAGTCTCTTTAGCCATGACCAACTGTAGCTGACCGAGACTGAGGAAAGGAAGAAGAATAAACCATGTATGCTGTTGTAGGTCCCCTGATAAACTTGAATTATATATATTCTGAAACCAGGCCACCAGCAGGGAGACAGGCTGGGTAGGGAGGTCTCATCAGGATCCCTGGTGCTGCTCCCCTGAACTTTGCAGCAGATGGTGGAAGAGGCCAGAGTGGAGAACGGAAGGATCTGAGGAGATCCTCAGCACAGGGTATTGCCTGCCTTGAAGGGGCAACATCTCCTGCCTGGCCTCTTGGCCCCTCCCTCCCTTCTGAGGCTCAGCCTCAGGGTATGAGAGGGGTCTGCTAAAGTGATGGGCATGGGAGGATTTCTGGAAAAAACGAGGGGCCATGGCACTTGGGCACACAACAGACAGCTTCAAATGCATAAATAAGGGCCTTGAAAGTAGAGGAAAGGTCTGAGACTAAAGCAGGATCTTTCACACCATGTGCAAGTACCATGGGATGCTCTGGGCAAGGTATCATTTGAATCTATGGTATCAGATAAAGCAGGTGACATCTTTATGAGCCAGGGAAGTGCAATAGCTGATATAAAAGCCTGGAAGTGACATCCCACTAATCTTCAGGGATTCCTATGTAAGTGGTGAGAGATTAGACCACCAAACTGATTTTTAAAATGAAAATAAATCAGACATGAGCAGTCTCTTCTGGAAACACCACCCTTGCAGCATTTCAATAGATTTTGCAACAAGTCTTGTAGCACTAAGACCAGGATAAGAAGAGATATAAAGCTGACATCAGATACATAGCATAGCAGTTAATGTATTTTTTTTTCCTTTCAAGGCAGACAGGTGCTTCATTTTCAGCACTTAGAGAAAAATCCTAGTAAGTGATCTTTCACTGTGCAGTTCACTTGGCTCCCTTGCTGTCGTCAATGGGATTAGGGCTGTCTGTACTACAGCACTGGTAGCTTGTGAGTCTCTGCAAGCAAGAGGGGTTTTGCCAATGACTTTCAAAGGTTTTTTCTGATAGCAGAATAATATTGGGTGTTACTACAGTGACTACAGGGAAATGATCATAGTTTATGCTGCTTATCTGTTCCCAGTAGGATTCATTTACCCCAGCTCCTTTTACCTGTCAAGGCCTTAGCCATGTTCTTTTATTGCCTCTCACTTCCTTTTTTTCCACCTAACACTTCTTTATGCCTGTGCCTTAGCACAGTAAATCCTGCTATTTATTAATGACATTCTTAGTTGTAATCTCTGTTAGCAGTCCTGGCCTCCTTCCCAGGATACTTTTGGCTTCATTCATTTTGAAAAAGCACTTGCAGGAGAACTGTGCAGCTTTGAACTTGGTGTTCTGAAGTTAGAAACACAGAAAGAGCCCACAGTGCATTGGGCTGTAACCTGCTGCATGACAAACTTCTTCAGAGCATCCCTTTGGTTTTGTTAGCAGAATGCTTTTATAATAATTTTGACTTGGAATTTCCAAATTAATATTAGTGCAGGTTTATAGTGACATGTGTATTTTCGTACTTATTTTAAATGACAGCAGGTCAGAAAACAGACTTTGATTTTTGAAAGAACAACCATGGAAATGTTCTTTCAAATCACTGCTATTTAAACTGTTAAGCAATATGTAATGAGTGATTACAACTTGTTTTAAAATAGCTTTGCCATTTAAGAATAAAATCATTTCCTGATCTTTATGGCTGTTTATGGATGTTATCTGGTAATAGATTCTTCTATACAAAAGGAAAGGGATGGTCTGGTATCATCTAGTTATTACATCTCCTTCCAAGGGAAGTGTATGTTAGGTATTTTAATGGAAAAAATATTTCTCTGAGCTGGCCAAAGCCCTTGCACCTGTGGTATGTTGCTAAAATGTCACCAAATACAAGACAATTTAACAATCCAAGGCAGTCTGTAACTGTTCAGACTTCTTTGTAAGCTTCAGAAGATGCTGCGAAAGTCTCCGAGAATTCTTCTGGTTTTGAGCTGAAAACAGAAATGCAATCTTACATGAGGCTTTCAGGCACAGTGCTACCTAGAAAACAAACAAAAGGATTGTCCATAAGTAAACTGCCTTTTCTGCCATTTTTCTTAATAAAGAATTTTCAAATTGTGTGTGTTTTGCTTTTAGAATTGCTCCTTTATTGGGAGTCTTCCTTTACTTCCACATTTCTGAATTAAATGTAATTTTTTTGGTCACCTTCCTCTGTGGATATACAGGTGTAATGCATCTTTCTTTTTAATAATGATGACCAGAGGAAGAAAACATGGATTTTAATACCTCTAATAGGAAGTAGCTTCCTGCACTTGATTGTATTGTATGCAGAAATACTATGTTGTGCATAGAACAAGAAAGAAGTAAAGTCTCAGGTGCAGATTTCTTAAGCAGCTTCTTTGCAAAGTGTAGTGAAAAGTTTGATCACAAGAATGGGTAACTCTGTCACTTGGACAATCTCTTGTGCTCAGCCTGTGACAATTTCATATTCATCTTCTCAGTTTTCTGATTTCAGAATTATTCTTACTTGCTTCATGGGCTCGTTTATTTTTGGTGTTATTTTTAAGTGTGAGTTTAAATTCCAGATGATAGCAGGGTACATATATTCATGTATTCATAAGTTACACAAACTGGTGCTAAAAAAGCTGTTATTGAATTGGCTTGTGATAACTACACAAATGTCACAGGAGCACTATAATCAACAAATTTTAGGCCTCTGTAACGAAATGAACACAACACAAGCAAAGCATGCCATATGCTATGCTCTTAGTTTTTCTTCACAGAATTTTGACCACATTGGCATTCTAAAATATTTGAGTGCCAAGACTCAATGATTATTGCAAAAATATTTAATTCTTGACTGCCCACTGAATCTTGACTAATGTTTATTTTCAGTTCCTGTGTCCTCAGCATGCTGTAAGGAGTTATGCTGTAGGATGCCCTGCCTGAAGCTGTGATTTGGAGTTTTGCATTCTGAGCACCTGACCATTTATGAACAGCATGATGCAGAAACCACACTGGAAGGACCTTTGCTTATTGCTTATTACCATGATGCTGTTCTTCTAGATTATGGTTGATTTCTGCATTAACACAGCCTGCCTCTGCCACTCAGCAATTGATCACTTTATTGGCAGGATACTAAGTAAATACTTCTGTGGTAAATAAGATGTTTAGAGCCTAAACTTGTAATCTAAATTCAGACACCAGCCATCATACCACAACATGCAGGATGGACTTCCTGTTTTTCTGTTCAGTATTTCATTTATGCTCAATTCAGACACAGACTTGTCAGCTGGCAGAATTAATTACTTAATTATTTTTACAATCATTTGATGTCAGATTTGCAAGCAAAAGTGTGCACCATTTAAAATAACCTTTTACATCAGCGTAACAAATGGATTTCATACACAGTAATTAAACCATGCTACACTGCTGTGTACAAGTAGTAAAGGCAAATGAAGGTTTTAAGAACTGTGCAATGGAAAAGGAGATAGCATAGCTTTGGCAGAAGCAGGAGGAGTTCAGAGACAACTTACTCAAAGGATGACCCAGACAGGAGATATAACTCAGCCCAAGGATTCAGGTTCAGGCTCTCTGTGACCTCGAGTCCAGTTTGATGCATTACATTGGTGACTTAGAGCTTTGAGAAGATAATTTTTGAGCTGCAAGACAGTACCTGAGCAGTAGCCATGTAAGATAAGGAAAGTAATAAGACAGGCAAAGTGTAATTATTGAGGTGGTAATTGCTAGTAACTGAACAACAGAAAATAGCAAGAAAAAAAAATTAGGGAATGGAAAGAAAATGGTGAGCAATAGTGTTGTATGGTAGTCCCAGCTGTTCGTGCTTTTTCTTAACCAATAAATAATTGCTGCATAATTTTTGAGCTGTATATATACTGTTCATAAAACCTCTCTGTAAATGATGAAATACGACCAAACCTGAAGAGTGAGAGTTATTGAGGGTCTCTCTACAATCTGCTGTATGTACATGAGACAGTCTCTCATCCATCTGAGTGGCTGGATGGTTGGAAAGCTGTGTGAATTCTGTCTTCTGCCTTGTGATTCCTCAAGAGAGCAAAATGGATTTCTCTCTTACAGCATGAGCATATGTCTGCATGATGTGTATTTGCCCTTTGCAAACAGATGTCGTCTTAGAACCATGCCATGCCTCTGCATGAAATAACCTGTGGGTTTAAGATCCTGTGAGCCCACTTTTCTGTAGGATTACAGGGGACCTTTTTTCTATTTTTGCAAACAAACCAACTTCACACTGCACATTTTTGGCACTGTGCCACTAATCTGTGTCAGTTTTATATGTTTGATTCTTTATCAGCCTGCTTATCAGATATGTGATTGGACTGCTACTTCAGGCTGAGGCACAGATAATCTAGTAATAATTAATTTTATATGCATCTACATCTCAGATTGTTACATTCGGCATGTCCATAGTTTCTACAGTTCTGCCCTAGGACCAAAACTGGTTTTTTGTTTGAGCTTTTGTCCCTTCTTTATCCATTCTTCTATGAATATATCTCAAGTAACTTAGTATATAATGCTTATAGTATACAGCTACCAAGTATAGCTCATTTGCATATATAATATTATATTATAGATTCGCTCATTTTCAGTCAATATCTCTAAAATGTAGACCAATCAATTTATGTTATCTTACACACAAAGATGTTCTTTCATACCAGGAAGGGAAATTGTACTTATTAACAAGTAGCAAGTGCATCCAGAAGAGGGCACAAACAGTATTTTTTCTTAAGAATAGGAGACATTTTGTACTACAATAGACCAGAAATTCCAGTTAGCCCAGTATGCTCTGAGAGAGGCAATAGCAGATGCTATTCAGGAAGACCATGTGAGTATGGCCATCTTCTCTTTTACCTGTGTGTTTCTGCTGCATGCAGAGATAGAAGGA